>OX638208.1:1200000-1800000 GCA_951805265.1 Schizotus pectinicornis | reverse complement strand
ATTTGATATTATATACAAAAACAAAGACAGTAGTTGTAACTCATAATTTAAAGCATTTCGTGTCTCTTGCGAAACAAAGGTCGTTGTTAAAATAAGCGTGTAAAAGTAGTCTTCGCCAAATTGACGCCAAATACTCTAAACTTGTCCTCAAACGTTCTCGGGAGTTTTCCTCAAAGGATTGACGTCATAATTACTATCAAATTTCCGACATATCCGTTGGTGAATTTAACGTCATGTCAACAATTGACCCAAACTCGCCCATTTTCACATAATTAATTCTACAGACAGCTTGAAGTAAATTGGATCCTGTTACAATGCCGCCAAAGTGAAAATGGAGGCTAAATTACGTTCAAAATTATAAAGTGTAGTGGTCGATATAAGAGATGTTCATGCGGTCCAGCAAATTTTCTGCAGCAATCTTGATTTTTTCGTCGGGTGCCGCTACTAATAGAACAGCTCCTTGCTTCAAGACCGTGGCTAACGGCGACAGCTTTTCAGAAGACAAGCTGCTCAACAGTTCCAAACAAGCCTCCATAGTTTCGATCCTAGTAACCTTGTACGCTTCAGAATCCTGAAAGAATTTTTTTTAAAAAAAGCTCGACTCAAAAGTTGCGATTCAAACCTTAAAAATGCTTAGGGCACGCTGTTGCTGGATTTCCAAGGGGATGTTTTGGGGAGCCGGCAACACGTTGGACGCCATAAACGGATTCAGGCGAGGACTCGACGCCTTTTTGGCGGTTTCGCTATTTTCGTCGCAACTAGTCACGATGTTGTCGCTGGAAATGGTCGATTTTCGCATCTGCAGAAGAGTGTTGGTGTCGTACTTGATTGAACTCAGTTCGATTTTGTATTTGTCGTAAATTTGTTTCGTGTATTTCGCGGCCATTTCATTAGTTTCGTCGTCAGTTGACAAATTTTCGTTGTTTTTCTTAATCGCCTCGTTTTGGCAGATCGATTCAACTTTGGCGCTTTCAAAAATGTTATCGTCGTCCGCCTTGATGTTCGGTAAAATCTCCTTCTCCAAGTAACTTTCCGAATCGGTGCTCAAACTGTCTTCCTCGCGTTTGGCGTCCAAAAATTTGAACCGCGCCTCAGAGTTGGGGGTCGCGTCATTGGGGGAAGCTTTCGAAGTTTCCTCGCTTCCTTGGAGACTATCGGGGATGTTAATGGTCAAGTTGATGTACGACTCGCACAAGTTATCCCACTTGATTTGGAGCTTCTTCACAAATTGCTCGACGTAATCCAAATCCGTCAAGCACCGACTCTTGACTTCCTTCTCCAGCAACTCCTTCAAATCGCTGGGGCTAATTCCGTACTTCTCGATACCGTCCAAACACAGCTCGATCAACACGATAATCTGCACGACTTCAGAAGTGTTGGCCTGCGTGTACAAGTTGGCCGCTTTGCTCAAATTTCCGACTTTCTGAGTCAAAAACTTCAAACCCGGTCTAACATCGAACTCTTTAGCTCTAACGTTAGAAATTTCGAGACACTTGAGCAAAATGTCAACGTGTTTGGCGTTGACGTGGGTCAAGATCCCCCTCAAACTGCAAGAATTTATCTGGAGGATGTTCAAAATTGGGGTTATGTGGTTCAAATTTTGCAACAAAGCGCTCGAAATTGTTTGGACGAGCATCTGGTGGGCGAGGATCCCCACGACGAGGTTGCCGAAAGGAACCCGAACTGTGTAGAGATCCGGGTTTAAAATCGACGACATGTCGAGAGGGTACAGGAGAAAAACGTAACTTCGATCGTCGATCAAAATGTTGACGTCGCAATCGCACAATTTCCCTTGGCACTTGGCGCAACTTCTTTGGTACTGCATCAAGAAAACTTGCTGGGCCAGCTCGTACAGCCTCTCGTTGTCTGCGGCAGTACTGTCTTTCCTCGCTGCAACCTTAACAGTCGCCAGATCTCCGTAGAAACTATCCGAGTTTTCCTTGAAAGCCAAAGTGAGTTGGTGGAGAGGGTTCAAGGTGATTGTGCAAGCCCGATAGAGGGCTATTATCAAAATTTCCCATTGCGAAGGCGTCAAAGTTTTGCCGGCGCTCAAAATCACGTGACGGATACAGGACGTTCCCAGTCTCGCGACGTTTTCGTTCGATTGGGTCGTGCACTCAATCAAAATTAAGAGGAGTTGCTTCAACGCCAACGAAGCGGCCGGATTGTCTCTTTGTTCGACTCTTTGAAGATGGTGCAAGTAATCGACGACAAGTTCGCTGGCTAAGCCGCAACAATGCTTGAAATTCTGCCAAACATCCCCCGGTTTCTGGGCTTTACAATTTTGCCGCATCCAGTTCTGGACCATCGGCAGAAGGAGATGGTTGATGCAGTAGAGGCCGAAGTTAATTCCGGGATTGTGCATTAAATCCCGCAACAACTTAAAAAGAGTTTCGACGATGTAGGGGTGGTTTCGATGGGACGACATCACTGACGCCGAGCACAACCCTTCCAGGAGGATGTACCAAATTTTCAAAACGTTGCTTTGGCGATCGAGCTTCGCCAGACTCAACCCCTGTTTCTCGCACGATTCCAGGTCGGGTTTGGTCGACAAAATTTTGTAGCTGATCTGCTCGTTGTCGTCTTGGCTGAAATTGACGATTTCGACGTTCTGAATGATGGGGTCGACCACTTGGGGTTCGGTGTCAATAGTCATCCGGTGCGCCATGTTGAAGGTCGGGCATTTGGGCATGTTGTACATCATGGACAGGATCGAGGCGCAATTTTGCAGCAACTTGAGAGATTCTATGCATAGATCGACAGAATCTGCGGTTGATTTGGGGAAATCACCCTCTTTGTCGAAGAGTTTCGAGGGCTTTTCGGGGGGTTGTTTGTTGGTGGTGGTGTCGCTGTCGTCGCAGTTGGCGCTCTTTATGTGGGATGTTAGACATAGGATGTAGTCGAGAGCGGCGTTGGCAAAGACTAGAGTGTTGTCGGTGGATAAGAAAATTTTGAAAACGTCCAAGATGGCGGCGGCGTTGTTTTTAGAACTGGCCACGCGTAAAGTTCCGAAGAGCGGCCGCCAGCCCGAGCAGATTTCGGTCCTATTGGCCTCGACAAATTCGCACAAACATGCCACGATTTGGTCCTGCAACAAAGATTGAAACCTTAGTAGTTGACTTCACATTTTATTAAATTGTTAAATAAATTAATTAATTAATTTTCATTAATTATAGGACAAAACAAACACCGTTTGGAGAGATGGAAACTTTAACGAAGTCTTATACAGGGTGCGTCCGACTTTAATAGCTCGAGTTCTATGATGGATAGAAATTTGATTTAAAAACACAAATAAACTAGAGAAAGAAGTCTATAACAGAAAATAATTTTTGAATATACAGGGTGAGCCAAGACAATTATACAGGAGCAAGTGGCAATTTTTTAAATAGAATGTGGTGTGTAAAAGAAGATTTTTCGAAGCCTTTTTCTAGACTCGTTTCAATCCAATATTATTGCTGACTATTTCCAAACCACTTGGATGTAGCGATTTTTATTGTTCAAATAATGGCATCTGCAGACGCATGTTAAAAAAATTACAATTATGAGTTCTAAGAAAAAATTATGTAAAGACTAGTTAGGAAACATTTGTGGAATGTCTTTAAATTGTTCTAACTTTTGAAAAATTATACAGGGTGGCTTGATTTAATTTTTTAATTTAGAACTTTTTGAATTTAATTTTCTCCATTTTTTCAAAAAGAACACCTGTATACTTTTTAACAACATGATGTAGAAACTAAAATCAAACCTTTTTTGTATGCACACCCCTATGACTATTTGTAACCATTTTCGATTTATCGCCCAATATTTACAAAATTCAAAAATAATCCTAAAAAATTAGATTGTTTTTCAAATTACTCGACAGATAAAATTGTAATAAGTGTTCCAGATGTTTTGTTTACAAAAAGAGCAAAAGTTTTTCTAGTAAGTTCACTTTATGTTTGTATCTTGATAATTTTTTGCATTTTATATTATCCGACAAGAAATACACATTTATCGCAGTTACCTGTTGTCAGTTGTCATTTTTGTGTCAATTTTGAAACATTTGAAGTTTTTTGTCGAGTTATTTGGAAAACGATCTAATTTTCTAGGATTATTCTTGAATTTTGTAATTATTTGGCGATATTTCGAAAATGGTTACAAATAGTCATAGGGGTGTGCATACAAAAAATGTTTGTTTTTAGTTTCTACATTATATCGTTAAAAAATATACAGGGTGTTCCATTTAAAAAAAATGGAGAAAATTAAATTGAAAAAGTTCTAAATTAAAAAATTAAATTTAGCCACCCTGTATAATTTTTTAAAAGTTAAAGCAAATCAAAGACATTCCACAGATGTTTCCTAACTAGTCTTTACATAATTTTTTCTTAGAACTCATAATTGTGACTGTAGTGATTTTTTTAACATGCATCTGCAGATGCCATTATTTGAACAAAAAAAAATCGCTACATCCAAGTGGTTTGAAAATAGTCAGCAATAATATTGGATTGAACAGAGTTTAAGAAAAGGCTCTAAAAAATCTTCTTTTACACACCACATTCCATTTAAAACAATGTCACTTGCCCCTGTATGATTGTCTTGGCTCACCCTGTATGCTAAAAAAAAATCCGGTTAGACTTCTTTCTCTAGTTTATCTGTGTTTTTAAATCAAATTTCTACCTATCATAGAACTCGAGCTATCGAAGTCGGACGCACTATTGCCCCACCCTGTAGAACAAAGATTTTTCCCAAAATTCACCAAGTTACTACTTCAACCGTCTGACAAGTTGTGCGTTGCAACTTCCAAAACGACTGAAGTTTTCTCTGAGGGGGATAACGACTAACCTTAATAAATAATTATAGAGGTAAAAGCGTTTGTTGACAATTATTTAGGGGTAATTAAATTGCCAAAGCACCTTTGATCGAAAAAACGTTGAAATTATGGTCTTAATATCGCTACCCTTATTGTCCCTGCCAAATCTGAAAGTGAGGCGACACGAAGTTTTTTACCATGAATCGAACTGGCGCGCTCGAAGGTTCCCGTTACTATTTAATTGTCAAAATTTGATCATAGAACTTGCAGAGGACGTCCTCGTCAACGTTGGGCGAATTCGTTGGACTTTCAGCAACGGAATTTGTCGTTACGTCACATATTTAATTTGCCTATTGACTATTGTGGTAAACGGAGTCAGCTTTGTGGTACTTGTAACGACTTGCAACGCCACCTTTTGGCAACAATACTCTCCTTTGGTGCTGGGAGGTTTCACGGTAAGAAAACTAAATTTTCTTTTCCTCACTCCTAACAACAGAGGCTTGTTGTAGGTTGTTTGTAGTTACGTAACTTTTGTTGTTGGCGAAAAAGATTTCGCACCAATCTACCACGATATTCTACCAAAATTGAGGTCGTATCGCGGCTTGGACCAAAAACTTTTCAAAATTATCAAGTTTCAAGCAAAACTTGCCGAAGTTTGGGTGGTGGCTGCGGTAGCGGCGATAATGGTAACAACGGTTGTGTGTCAACCACTTTACGGTGACGAATACGACCTAATATTACCTATCAAATTGTATGTTGACTATATGGGACCTTTGGCAACTTTTGGAAAGTTGGTGTTTTTCGAACACTTTTTCTACGGTGGATTCTTGATAGTGGGGACCGGTTCCACGTTATTGTATGGCGCAATGCACCTCAAGTTTCAACAATACATTTTGAACGCAGAACTTGGAAAAATGGAAACGTTCTGCAAACTTTTTCGCGCAGACGAGTTAATTAGAAACGACACGTTTCAAAAAAAAGTTTCCAAAGACCTGATTGGCTGCGTCAAACACCACCAGTTAATAACAAAGTGAGTATCGCAACTCGACTTCTTTTACTGAAAAAACAAAATTTAGATTGAACAAACAATTGAACCAACTCATCCGTTATCCAGTTTTCGGCTTTACCATATCTGGAACTCTCTTGTTTGTTTCTGTAACCTTCGTCCTTTTTTCCGTAAGTTGTCACTTGTATAATTTTTTTTTTTTTGTGACGTGTAACTTCAGGCCAGCAATCTTCCTGTAAATCCCAACGGTAATATTCGACTTGTCACAATTGGAACGTTCGCAGCTCTGTTGTCTGGAGCCTTCATCTACAGCGGGCAAACGGTACAAGATGAGGTCACGTCAAAAAATTTCAAAATTTCCAGAATAATTGTAAATAATTTTTAGTGCGAGAAAACTTTCAAATTTGTCTGTAATTTACCCTGGTACCACTACAATGCCAAAAATCGGATGTTGTTGTTAGTTTTGATGCAAAAGACCCAAACTCCTCTTGATCTCTCCAGCGCCGGAGTTGTAACAATTGCGTATCCATTAATTATTAAGGTCAGCCTTGATTTCATTTGATTGCCCATTGCTACAAAACCTTCAATTTTAGATGAGCCGCAGCGTATATTCGCTGTTAGCGTTTCTGGCTAACACCCAATAAATTGTATGGAAAACTGGTTCGAAGAGTGGTAACTAACCACATTGTGGATATCTAAAGTTACCTTTCTCAATTAAAAATGATTACCCAATTTGTTGTTAGTTTCGAAACTTCGTAATTGATATCATAATGAAGCAAAACTTGGTCTATTGTTGAATAATAAAGTTAAAGCATTGACTAACCACTATAGTGGTTATAGTGGTTAGTCAATGGTTAAATTAGCTAAATAACAGCAACCAAATTGTTTAACGAGGGTTTTTAGTAACTCTATTACCCAATTCTATTTGTAGTCAGTTGTTAATATTTCGTTTCGAGGGAGACTCAATTAATTTCCTGACCATTGAGGATAACTGACAACGATTTGTCCAAATGGTTAAACCGACGTGTAATTGACAAAACCATTTTATTAAGCACAATTCAGTGCCCATTAATGGCGGAAGAACGGAGAAACATCGCAATTATCATTTAAAATCAATTATTAATAAATATTATCAATATTTTCTAAGACACCTCGAAGTTAGTACAGTTCTACAATGGCTCGCACTGGTGCTCTAGAAGGTAACCAATAACTTTTAACAATTAGGTACGGCAGAATTGATTTGATCGAGGAATCTTTAGAGGACGTCCTCGTCAACGTTGAAAAGATCCATTCAATTTTCACGAACGGAATTTTCCACTACATCACGTATTTCATGTGTCTGGTGATCGTTGTCTCAATTGGAAGTAGTTTCTTGGTTCTTCTAACTACCTACAACGTTGTATTTTGGCAACAATATTCCCCTGTGATTTTGGGGGGTGGCACGGTAAGACAACAAAATTTTTTTCTTCCGCTGAACTCTAACAAAAAACTTTAGGTCGTTTTGAGTTACGTCACTTTTGTTGCTGGTAAAAAAAAATTTATGCACATCTACAATGATGTTTTGCCTAAACTCAAGAGTTATCGCGTTTTGGACGAGAAACGTCTCAAGGTAGTTCAGTTTCAAGCGAAATTGGCCGAATTTTGGGTAGTGGCATCTGTAGTAACAATAATGTTGACGGTAATTGCGGGTCAGCCCTTCTATGGTGACGAGTATGACATTTTATTACCGGTCAAACTGTGTGTCGATTATCTGGGAAAATTTGCTTATGTTGGTGAATTTATATTTTTTAAACACTTCTTCTACGGTGGATTTTTAATGGTGGCAGATGGCGCTACTTTGTTGTACATTGCTATGCATATTAAGTTTCAACTGTACATTTTGAACACAGAACTTGATAAAATGAACAAGGATTTTCGTAACAAAAATTTTGTTCAAAACGAAAAGTTTCAAAATAAAATTTGCAAAAAGTTGATCGACTGCGTCAAACATCACCAGTTAATAATAGAGTGAGTATTGCAACTCAGCGCTATTGTTGTATAAAAAGGGAATTTAGGTTGAACGAAAAGCTGAACGACCTCATCCGTTATCCAGTTTTGGGCTTTACAACAGCCGGAATTTTGACCTTGGTTTCCATAACCTTTGTGCTTTTTTCAGTGAGTTGTTGTTTCTAAGATTATCGGTGTATTATTGTTATTTCTTAAATTAGGGAGTCGATATTCCGCGGAATCCTGCTGGTAATATTAGAGGAGCATTAATCGGGGCGTTTGCACTTCAATTAACAGGAGTCTTTGTCTACAGCGGTCAAGCTTTACTAAATGAGGTAAAGTTATAATTTTAAACGAATATCAACAATAATAAATTATTTTCAGAGCGAACAAACATTCGAAGCGATCAGAAACTTACCCTGGTATAACTACAATGCCAGGAATCGAATGTTACTAGTGGTTTTTATGCACAAGACCCAAACCCCTCTTGATCTCTCCAGTTCGGGGGTTGTAACAATTCAGTATTCATTAATTATTAGGGTAATCATCATATTTTGACAATAATGCAATGCTTATAACCAATTTTAGCTAATTCGTAGCGTTTATTCGCTATTTACTTTTCTCTCAAATGTGAAACAATAAGAACTGACAATAGAATTGTATAATTGGTTGCATATGTGTCACGCAACTTCGACCATTAACTCAACTGGAACTATCCACCCTTACTTGTTCAGTCTATTTTTCTCTAGATTATGAGTAAAATAATTGTAATATCTTAGTTTTTAAGTTTTTATGTAACCAAAATAGTTGTAACTTTTTGTTGTTGAAATAAATACATGAAATTCTACCTATTATTCGCTTGTTTCAACCTTTTCCATAACTTATTGATAGTCCCAAAAAAAGATTCAAGTAGTTTCGAGGACGCTGTAAGAAAGATTTCTAAGAGATATAGACTAAATTGAAAATAGTAATAAGAAATCTTTTCTATAACCTAAAATCGACCAGTGCAAAAGCATGAGTAACAAAAAGTGAAACGGTAGCTCATACACAGAATTAAAATTGAAGTGGTCAGTAGACCACACGATGCAGAAATTATTGTTCGTATCAGTAGGGAACGTCATCACTCTCTAGTGGAACACTGTGGCGACTTATAACAGTTACCCAGTTGCCACGATCTGAATCCAATTGACGCCACGCACTGCTCAGAAGATTTACTTCTATATAAACATTTGTTTTTCTCTTCTTTCGTATCGATAACTCCATTAACTTAAGAATTGACTCATCGCAAGATCATAATTAAGTATTTAAGTAATGAGGTTCCGCTCCATTGTTCAGGTTATTCGTTTTAATTGATTATTAATATATCAAACCCTTAGCGTACCGCGTTCTACTGAATTCAAGACTTTCCCTCCTCAAGCAATTTCTTTGAAGATCACTGATGACCATCACTGGTGAATTAAGGTACCTAATTCACTATTCAAGTAAATTGAATTTGTATGGCCAAAATTTTTTATCAAAGAGAGGCACAAAATTAAAGGTCTTTCTAGACAATTCTTAATAGCATTACTGATATTCTTGCCACTGTGGTTGAGCGTTCCCCGAAGCCGTTAACTATGGTTAGTCGCACTGGTGCTCTTGAAGGTGACTGTTTGAACAAGCCGATGCTACAATTTGATCAAATAATTTCTAGATGATGTCCTCGTCAACGTTGAAAAAATCCATTCGTTCTTTTACAAAGGAATTTTTCAATATATCACGAATCTAATTTGCTTATTGAGCATCATCATCTCTGGATCTTGTCTCGTGGTGCTTCTAACCACTTACGACATCGCGTTTTGGCAGCAATATTCTCCTTTGATTTTAGGGGGTTTGACGGTAAGACCGTGCCATTTACCCCCACTTTTCAAGTTTAAATCAAAAACTTTAGGTTGTCTACAGCTACATCATTTTTATCACCGGTAAAAAAGATTTTTTGCACATCCACTACGGTACACTGCCTAAATTAAAATCTTATCGTGACTTGGACCAAAAACACTTTAAAGTGATCAAGTTTCAAGCTAAACTCGCCGAATTTTGGGTAAAGTCCGCGATAACTTCAATAATGTTAACAGTAATTGTTTCTCTGCCATTTTACGGCGATGAATACGACGTGATGTTACCTGTCAAACTATGCGTTGACTACCTGGGTAAATTTGCTATTGTTGGACAAGCATTTTTTTTCGGTCATTTCCTTTACGGTGGATTTTTGATAGTGGGAGATGCCGCTGCTTTGTTGTACGTCGTCATGCATATCAAGTTCCAGCTCTTCATGTTGAACACAAAACTTAACAACATGGAAACGTATCATAAGTTACCCCATAAAGACCAACAATTTCGTGACGAAAAGTTTCAAAAAAAAGTCAGTAAAGATTTAATCGACTGCGTCAAACACCACCAGTTAATAATAGAGTAAGTGTTGTTGCACAACTCTAGTAAGTTTTTAAAGATAACAATTCAGGCTCAACAAGCAGTTCAACAAAATTTGTCGTTATCCAATTTTGGGTATCACTCTATGCAGCGTTGTGAGCTTAGTTGCCGTAGTTTTTGCGGTCTATTCCGTAAGTTGTTACAAAGCACAATTATTTCTTTTGTTACAAATTTAACTGTAGGACGGCGCTTTTCCGATAAACCCCAATGGCAATATTCGGATTTTAACAATAAGTATATTTGCATTTCATTTACTGGGAGTCTTCATATACAGCGGACAAACATTATTCGACGAGGTCAAATTAACAATTTTTTTTTATTTTTAAAACAACTCATGAACGTTTTGCAGTGCGAACAAACATTCGAGTGTATAAGGAATCTATCCTGGTACAATTACAGCACCAAAAATCGGATGATATTGCTGGTATTTATGCAAAACATCCAAATTCCTCTGAAGTTATCAAGTTCGGGGGTTGTAACAATTGAATATTCATTGGTTATCAAGGTAAACATTCTCATTTTTTGGTTCGCCATTAAGTTACGTTCTATTTTAGATAATGCGCAACGTCTATTCGGTATTTACTTTTCTTTCAAATATCCGTTAAACACCACAGTTCAACAACCACAGTTCAACAGCCACAGTTCAACTCGGATAGTCGGTGTATTGTTGGTTGCCTACTCACAGATTTTCGTCGATTTTTTTATTAAATTTAAGGCCATTTTAGCAAACTTTGTAGATAATTGTAGCTTTGTAGTTTTATAATTTTAGTCTTAATTAGACCAAATTAGGTCTCAATCAAACAATATAAATTTGTTCCTGAAAAAGTAATTGCGGGCAATTACACGTAAGTAGGTATCTATATGAGTCCTATTACTAGGGCTTTGATCAAATTATATTAATAAAATCGTCAATCTCAATTTAGTAGGAAAGTAAATAAAATTGACGATAAATTTATATTAATGATAATTAATTGTGTTGAAAAAACCCCATATTTAAGATACCTATAGCTCTCCTTAAGTTAATAGATACAATAAAAACGTTATTTTAACGCTATTTCCAGACCTCGTCAGCGTTCAGAAAATATTAAATTTTTGACAATTATATTAACTTGTGAAGCAATTTTATTTTATAATTTGGAACTTTAAAAAAAATTAGAAATTTTTTATTTCGAACAAAATTATCGCTTTTGCCGAAACTAACGCAATTCATTTCGATTTTATTAAGGTTCGTCTTTAGAACGTAAAGCTGGAACTTAATGTGCATAGTTAAGGTACAGCAACATTGCACCATTTGCACTTATCAAAAATGCACCATAAAAGAATTGTTCAACAATCAACAATATTGGGAAATTGCGAACTTTCCGAGATAATTAATAAACATTTTGATGGGTAATACAATTTCATACTCGTCACCGTAGAGAGGCTGACACGCAATCACGGTTATTATCAGTGTTGTGGTCAAAGCCCCTACCCACAATGGGGTACTTGCCTCATGTTTGGGAAATAATATTTAGAAAATGTAGGCGATTTCATTAGACCCGTATTTTTTTATTTAGTTCTAGAGTCAATATTATACCCAGGATTAATTTTTTAATTTTTGGAGTGGGAGATTTGTGACGTAGCCATCCCCTGCACGGCGTAGTTCTAAAAAAAATCGTACGATGGCGCTTTACTCAGATTGCTTGCGTTCTATTTATAATCCGCTATACACATGTCGCGCACTCTGGTATCAGCGCAGCATAGTAGCCAAAAACAAGAGTCCTTTCAATATAAGTATGAATCTTAGATACGGGGAACCAATGCGTCATCAAAAACAAAAATTGCAAATATTTACGAAAATATGAAATAAAAAAAATGGGAAAAAAAATATTTAAGCCTCTTTTAGTTATTTGCATGCATCTAGAGAATAAAAAATGCAATATTTTTTTTAGGCAAAATTTTCTTTTGGAACTATTGATGTTTCAAAATCTTTAATTCATGCAAGTAATTATTTGTATAAATAATTAATTCTATCGTTACCAAAGTTAAGCTCATTAGTCTAAATTGTCAGTTGGTACTTCTAATTACTTTCAACGTCACGTTTTGTCAACAATTTTCTCGTTTGGCTTCAAGCAAAACTTTAGATCAAAACATTCAAATTGTTCTAGTTAGAAGATTTGAACTGTGCATTAACAGTATTGTCCCCGATTTGTGTGAAGCGGTCCAAAATCCCCAAAAATATGGTATGAAATCGATCTTTTTGGGACCCTTAACAACCCTTAATAATTAACTAATTATTTATGCAAATTGACGTAAATTATGTTTATCGCATTATTTGCATAAATAATTAATTCTTTAGACTAAACACTGTCTCAAAAGACAAAGGGAAATCGGTCTTAATGGGTCGCACCGGTGCTCTTGAAGGTATCTACCAAAAACAAGACACGTATGTAAGTACCTTCCCAATTCTTTATTAACACTTTTTAGAAGATGTCCTTGTCAACGTTGAAAAACTACGTTCGTTCTTGACAAACGGAATTTTCCAATACATCACAAATCTATCTTTTGTGGTGTTTGCTGTTATGATTGGAGTCAGTATGTTAGAACTTCTAACCACTTACGATATCGTATTTTGGCAACAATACTCTCCTTTCCTATTCGGAGTGGCTCTAATTGTAAGAAAACAATTTTTTTTCTTTAACTCTAAACAAACACTTTCAGTTTTTGGTCACTGATGTGACTTTCTTAACTGGAAAATCGTCATTTTTGCACATCTATCACGAAATATTGCCTAAACTCAAATCCTACCGCAATCTGGACCAAGAAAATTTCAACGTAATCAAATTTGAAGCAAAACTTGCCGAATTTTGGATTTTGGCTTCTATAATATCGGGAATTGGAACGGTGTTAGCGAGTCAACCGTTTTATGGCGACGAGTACGAAATTCTTTTACCCATCAAATTAAGCGTTGACTACCTGAAAAAATTCGCAAATATTGGAAAATTACTTTTCTTCAATCAGTGGTTTTACAAAGTATTAGTGTTGATAGGAAACGGCAGCACTTTGTTGTACCTTGCTATGCATATCAAGTTCCAGCTTTACATATTGAAAGCAAAACTTACAAAAATGGAAAGGTCCTGCAAGTCGTTTGATGAAGACGAACTAGTTGCTAACTCGCATTTTCAAGAAAAAATTCGCCAAGATTTACTCGACTGCATCAAACACCACCAACTAATAATAGAGTCAGTTCTACCATCAATAGTTGTTTCGTAAAAATTTATTTATACAAGTAAATATTTAGGTTACATCAAAGCGTGAACAAACTTATCCGTTATCCAGTTTTTGCTTTTACCATAGCTGGAATTATCACCTTTGTTTCTCTAACCTTCGCGATTTTTTCCGTAAGTTAAAATCGCGTCTAAGACTATTTGACAATTTTTTCTGGCATTAGGTCGCCAATCTTCCTTTCAATCCTAATGGCGCTATCCGGATTGTCATGATTTTAATTTCTGGCAGTCTGGAAGCAGCAGCTTTAATCTACAGCGGACAAGCTATACCCGACGAGGTAAAAACCAGAACGGTAAGTAATTTAAAAGTCTCCTAAATCGTTTTCAGTGCGAACGTCTCCTGAAGTCGATAGGAAATTTACCATGGTACCACTACAACACTAAAAATCGAATGATGTTGTTGAACTTCATGCAGAAGACCCAAACACCGCTTCAGCTCTCCAGTACAAGCCTCATAACGATTGAGTATCCATTAGTGGTTAGGGTAAGCCCCGATCTGCTTCGATTCACAAATTATGAAATAAATACTTTCAATTCCAGATGTTTCGTAATATATATTCGTTCTATGCCTTTCTTGCTAAAGTTAAATAATAATTGTTCGTGATGACCCTTGCGAATTCCGTAAATAATGTATTTTATTATAAAATATTATTAACGGAAATTTATTTATCATCAAATTAACACTCAACAGTGTAAAGCATAAATAAAGAGTTTCGATTACACATGGATTTAGTTGTATTACTTTTCCCAGAATTATTGTCCTTCCGGCATTATCCATAGGTACCTATTTGCATTCTACGGTTTCTAAGTAGGTTTCTGGTTGCATCAGGGTGGAATCCACACCCCCTATAACTTGCTGTTATTGATAACAGTGGGGTGAGATGGTGAGATGAGGGCTTTGAGCCCACACCACCACCACTTTTGTATATTGTGTTGCCTATCTAGTCAGTTTCGCTCAACTTAGTATTTTTATGTTCTAAACAACTTTACACAGGTTCTAAACAACTTCTAGACAACTTTAAACAAAACTGTTTAGAACATGTTTAAAGTTGTTTAGAACATGAAAAATAATAAGTTGAGCGAAACTGACTAGGTAGGCAACACAATATACAAAAGTGGTGGTAGTGTGTGCTCAAAGCCCTCATCTCACCCTACTGATAACCCTGAGCCGATTGATTATTTGAACATAACAGTTACAGAATCGACTTATCTAATTCATTATTCTTTTTAATTGAATTTACATCAAGAAAACCATTTGTTGTAATTAAATTTCCAGTTTCAATTATCATCCATGGCAAATGCTTGAATAATATTCTCCTTACTGTTTACCCTACTTCATGGACAACTAATACGCCATTCAAGTTGAACGGATCTTGAAGCTCTTTCAAATGAATCTGGAAGGTAACTACTTAAATCGAAACCTACAAATTAGTGAAATAATTTATGGAGGATGTCCTCCTCAATGTTGAAGCTGAATCATGCACGCCTCGTTATATAGATATCCTTAGAACATTACCGCTTCGAAGATCTGCTAATTGGTTCTTGTTACAACCTTCAACAACATATTTCGTTATTGATGTAAATTGTTGATAAAATTGACAAAACCATTGTCAGTAATGCGAACGTAATAAGGTACCTCAATCTAAATTAAGTAATCTCATTCCATCGGCATAAACATTATATTTTCTTGTGTGACAGAAACTATGACTAAAACCGGTGCTCTCGAAGGTAAGTAGCCGGGCGGTTTCCAAAATTTTGACAAAAATTTCCAGACGACATCCTCGGCAGGATTCAAAAATTTCTCGAGACGCTCACCGTCGGAATAGGTGGCTACATTACACGCCTAACTTGTGGATTGTTTGCAATTATGATTGCGATTAGCTTTTTGGTCCTTGTAACTAATAGTGACGTCGCGTTTTGGAAGCAATATTCTCCCTTGGTTTTTGGGGCTTCTGCAGTAAGAGGTTTAAATTTTCTCTCAAGTCAAGTCTATTAACGATTTTAGGTACTTGTGTGTTATGCAACTATTATAGCTAGTGAAGAAACTTTTATGGTCATCTTTGATGGAATATTGCCCAAACTTAAGTCCTATCTCGATTTGGACCAAAAAAACTTCAAAGTTATCAAGTTTGAAGCGAAGGTTGCCGAATATTGGGTAATAGTTTCTGTAACAACAATAATGTTAACAACAGTGATATGCCTGCCGTTTTATGGTGATGAGTACGACGTTGTGTTACCCGTCAAATTGTCTATTGACTATTTGGGAAAATTTGGAATTTTTCTTAAATTCTTTTTTTTCGGACACTTCTTCTATGGTGGAAATCTAATGGTGGGAGACGGTGTAGCTATGTTGTACGTTTCACTGCACCTAAAGTTTCAACTTTACATCTTGAGAACAGAACTTGTCAGAATGGAAAAAACTTGCCAGTCGATCGACGACCACCAATTAATTGAAAACGAAGAATTCCAAAAAGAAGTTTTTAGAAACTTAATCGCCTGCATCAAACACCACCAGCTAATAACAATGTCAGTAGCATAATGCTATATAATTTATATAACTACTGTTTTTACCTAAACAAATTTCTAGATTGAATCAGGAAATTAACAAACTTGTTCGTTTTCCAATCTTTGGTTTTACCATATCAGGAATTGTGTCGTTCGTTTCAATAACCGTCTCGATATATTCCGTAAGTTAACATTGTTGCGAAGATTTTATTGCTACATTTTCAGCATAGTTCGACAGCCTCCCTGTGAACCCCAATGGCAACATTCGCATTTTAATGATTGGAGCATTTGCAGTCTTGATAACAGGAGCCTTCATCTACAGTGGACAAAGCTTAATCAATGAAGTAAAGACGAAAACTTTCAAATAAATTTTTACACCACTTGATGCCATTTCCAGTGCGAACGTGTGTACGAGTGCATCAAAAATTTGCCTTGGTACCACTACAACACCAAGAACCGGATTCTGTTGCTCAACTTCTTACAGAAGACCCAAAATCCCCTTAATCTGTCCAGTTCAGGCATTATAACAATTAATAATGTCTTGGTTATTAGGGTGAGAGTTTCGATTTTTTGATTGACCAATTAATTTAAGTACTTTCAATTTTAGTTGTATCGCAACATATATTCCTTCTTCACCTTTCTCTCCAGCGCTAAGTGGTAATGCGAGGATGTCACTATTTTTATTGTTAATCGTCAAGAATTGCGTAAATACCACGAATACACCAATTGTTAGCTACAACTTTTACTATTTAGAAAAACCCTACCAATCCCTGCATACACCGCTTCAGTACCCCTCCTACAGTGAAATTTTTCAACAAAAATTACTATTATTGGCCCAATTAAAGCAATTTTATCAAAATTAGTTTTAGGATCAATAGAAAGCAACTACAGAAATTTCTGGGGTTAAAAAAATTTCTTCGGAAGTTATTAGCGGAATTCTTCTTCAATTCTCAATTTCGTTGTTGAAGAACTCACCTGGACGTCCAAATCGCATAGTTCCAAGCACAGGAGATTCTCGAATGGCTTGATCAGAGCTTCGTTGAAGTGGAAATGGGGAAGTTCGGCTTGTTCGTTCAACAGAGCGGTGACGGCGTCGTGGATGCATTGAACCGCCTTCTTCGATATAGTCCTGTCTTTATGACAAGCCGCTTGCATGAAGTGCGGCCCAACAATCGACCACACCTTCATCGTGTGCACTAGAGGTCTTCCCGAACGAATGCATTTCAACGTAACTTCACCAATACGATGGAGCAGCAGCGTTGCCGGAGATTTCTGCTCAGTCTCCAGTTCCTTCTTCCACCATTTCTTCTGCTTACTGGGAGTCTCTTCGTAACGGGTGAACAACTAAAAAAAATTGTCGTTTAGACACGGATCTCGAACCAAAAAAATTTAAAAAAATAATTCAAAATAGCTGATGGGACTTACTTGAATGTGGGACGCTTTGCAAAGTTCGACCAGAAAGCTGCCGAGTCCCGGTAGCGAAAGTCGCAGGGCTGCCGAATGGAAGAGTTCGTCAGCTTTTTGGGATAGAACGCAGCAAACTTTGGCTGCGTGAACTCCGCGTAGAATCCCTTGACTCTGCGCCGTGTGAGCTCCACTTCTTTCGACAAGTTCAGCGATACTAGTGTCACTTTGGAAGAGAGACGTTGACGATGAATAAGAAGAATTGTGAAGAAAATTGTAGACGTCAACGCTGCAAAATTTTAATTAGTCAATAATTTGTGTTTTTGAAGAGAAATTACCAAGTCTCCTCGTCGTAGTTGGAGGAGAGAGACATATTGAACCTATCACCGATATTGCTGCAAGTCGACGACGTCACGATATTGTTCTGAGTATTCTGGGCCACCATCAGAAGTTGAGTTGACCCGGATTTGCTAAATAGAGCGTGTTCTAGGTTGGCGACTGCTACGCAGGCACTAAACACGTGAGGCCAACAAGCATCACTATGCGACCCCAGCGCCAGTCCTGGAAACTTTATTTTTTAATTTCTTTATTATTTTTTATGTACATCACTTTTTAAGTCTTTTTTTTTATTACTTTATTTTATTTTTTTTCCATCACTTTTTTAAACCTTTTTTTTCCTTACACCAATTTCTTCAGAACCGTTACCTTTAGTCAATAAGACATCCAAAGAGAGGGCATGTGACGCCGGAAGTTTGGCCCCTTGATTCTTGCAAGAAGACACCGACAGCAAGTTCAAAATGCTGCAGCTCCTCGACTGCAGCTTCAAAGTGTTGCTCAAGCTGGCGGCCTAAAACCTCCAAATTACTTTTGGCCAAAACTTTTGTTGAAACAATCACTTTGTGGAGGCCTTCCAGACAAGCGGTGATGATGTCGTCCCGGACGCGTTGCCGATGCTTTTGTCGTCCTCGTCGCGCCACCAGACGACTAAGAGCGAAAGTAGCATTCAAGTTTGTTTTTTCGCCCAACGGTGTTCCCAGAACGGAAACCACCGATGCCCAACAACAAGTTAAAACTCTTCGGGACAATTTAATTCCCGCTTCGATTTCCGGACTGGTATCGGGAGTTCCGTGAACTTTCTGCAACTTTTGCCAATCCGACAAGAGTTGCGACGGACACAAACCGCCAACATCTAAAAAGTTTCTGAATAAGTAACAAAAATCAATTCATTCAGTTGAAAGCTACCGCTTAGTAAGTTTATTAGGGCTGGCTGCTGCGACAGCTTCGGGTCGTATCCTGCTGCTAGCAGCAGAGATTTGGCCAGAACGTTTTGGTAGAGCTCGCATAACCAAGTGGCTGAAACGTACACCAGGATCCCGCTGCCGTGAATCTCTTCGACGAATTGAGCCTCGGTGATCGGAACGCTGGCTTCTTTGTTGCTTAAGTCGTAATGGTTTGACTGAATCAGTTTCAGGTCCAAGAGGAGGGCAGAGTAGGTGGCCAAGTAAACGCCGTCGGCGTTCATGACGGTGGGAGTCTCGTAGTTTTGGGCCGAATTGTGCTGGCAACACTTGGAAGCAAACTCTTGGAGGACTTCGTCCACCTAATTGAAACAAAATTTCAGAAAACCGAAAATTTTTCTTTATAATTTGATTAAAACAGCTGAGCTTCCAAAAGCTTGATTTGAGCTTTAGTAGTTTATTACTCCACCTGAATGGACGATCGAAGCCCCAGCAAACTTGGCAAAAGGATATTTTGGAGAGTCTTGACGAAATGCCTCGCGTTGTGCCTCTCAACATCGGTGTTGTACTCTTCGAGGCCAGTCCGGCCCTGAAACGCCAAATTTAGATTTTTCCCAATTTTTGCAAATCCTACCAAATTAAGCGATTTGGGCAACTTATGCAACTTCTGCAACTGTTGGTTGGTCAAGAAGCTGTCGTCGTCCATGATGCTGTCTTCTGATTGACTTCCAAATTCTTCCGGCCCTTCAGTGGCCCCCGAACAATCCGACTCCGAACCGCCCTCAATATCGTGAGCGTTCCCTTCGATGCCGCTACTATCGGAATCGCTTTGGCACTTCAAATTTGCCACGACATCTCTAAATTTTCAAAAAATTATTTTTATTTATTATTTATTATTATTTTATTTATTATTTATTATTTTTTGAATTTTACGATCAACCTCTGGATCTACCTGTAAGGTTTCGGGAGTCTCGCTAAAGACTGGTAGGTAAGCGGACCGGTATAGTCAGCTTGTTGCAACGTTAAATATAAAGAATTGGCACTTTCAGCGGCCTCCTGGTTGAGACCTTCACCTCGACACAGCGATTCCAACGAACTTAAAAGAGCCCCAACGCACTCCACGCTGGCCAACAAAACGTTGGCGTCGTTACATTGCGAAGATTCCTCAATCGAATCCATAATTCTACAAATCGCGAATTAAAAAAAAAAAACAATTGTTTGGGGAAATTACAGCCGGATGATTGCCATGTCGTCACCGGCGTGTCGGTGGACAGCGCCGCTAAGTAGCAAGAGATCAGCGAGTCGGCCGGGAGACCTCAACAGTTCTCTGGCAGCTCTGAGCGGTTCCAGCCTCTTCGTGGGACTCGGCAAGAGTAGCATCCGATGAAACAAAGCCTCGAGAACGGGTCGCAACGTCCTCTCGCGCCCCACCAACCTCACAACTTGGATCCCAATACTTCAATCAAAATAATTAAAATTTAATTGGAAAATCAATTAAGTATGTAGTTACCTGTAAATTATCTTGGATTGAGCTGTGGTCAAGTATTGACCGTTGGAATCTCCGGGCGCTCCAAGTAGCGAAAGTAGAGCCGGGCAAAATCTTTGCCAAAGAAACGTGGTGAAGTGGATGTTTGAATGGACTGTATGAGGAAGAGTGTTGACTAAAGTCAGTAGACATTCCAGTAGAAAAACGGTGATGTCGCCCAACTTCGATTGTCTAAAAACCACAGTTATGTAAGTAAAATTGTGGGAAACGTAGCGATTCGTTACGTTTTAGTTTCTTCCAATCTGCTGCAAATGTATTGCATAACGGGGATGGCCTCGTTGAAGCAAGCCACTGCGCTAGTTTTCGTGTAGACCATTTCGGCGCTGCTTCCGGAGTTCTTGTGCTTCTGTTGCTGCTGCAAGATCTCCTGACATTCTTCATCTTCAACAGAAACGTTTCAATAATCAATTAACAGTTATCGAGAAATTAGTTACAACAATTGGCAAAAAGGTGTCAAAAGTACCTAGGAACGTGCAGAAAGCGGTAAGCGTTTGGCTTGCTGCCGCTTGCGCGGCGGCTCTAACAGGTTGAGTTCCACTTTCGTAAGCTTCGCCACATCTACTGATCAACAGCATGACGAGTCTTCCGTTGAGAGCCCAACTGGCTGAACAGGCCAAATTGAGAACCACCCGCAAAATGTGAACTTGAGTATCTTCACATTGCGATAGCATCGAAGATGTGGCCAAAAGAAGTTGTGCTGGTAGCCAAAGCGAATCGTCTTCGGGTTCCGTTCCGTATTGAAACCGTTCATCACGCACAATTTTCTGCAAGAATTTCGTTACTCAAAAACATTACTGTAAAAAACTGTTACATTTAAGCCCGTTAAAGCCAATGACACCAACTTGCTCTTCTTGCTCTCCAACGACAGTTTCAGGGGGACGAAACAGGCGGTTCTGAGCTCATGACTGGAACTCCTCAATAAATTGTTTTGCGAACAGAGTAAATCTGGAAGAAATGCCATGAGGGTGGCGGATTTGGGAGTTTGGTCGAAACTCACCATGGGCTTCTTGCGCACTTTGTTTTAATGTTTGCAACTTTGTCCCGGACGCCTCCTTGACAATGTTCAATAGTAAATCTTCCATTTTCGGAACGAATTTTTTTGTTAAAGCCGGAAGACGGACATACTGCACAGTTGTGGCTGGTCAAAATAACGTCACTGAGCATGACTGAGAGAAATCAATAATAAGGGATTAGAGTACGGCGAATCAACAAGTGCTGGGTAAATATTAATAAAAGCTTCGACATTAGCGTTTATTGGAGGCTGACAGGCGACTACGAGGCAATTATTGATAACGTTGCAGTTGCGGTTTGAACATCCTGCGATAAGTTTTCCCCCATCTTCACGAATCTTGCATGGAAGATGTAAGTTTCATTGCTTCGCAAAAATAAAGACAATTTTGAAAATTAGAACAGTAGGATAAGATGGGGGTTTAAAGCCCAGAGAAGGAGGAGGATCAGGAGCAGGTTGACTTTTGTATATTGGGTTGCCTACCAGTTTATTATTACTATTTTTCATGTTCTAAACAACTTTACACAACAACTTTTAAACCACTTTAAACAAAGCTGTTTAAAACATGTTCAAAGTTGTTTAGAACCTGTGTAAAGTTGTTTAGAACATAAAAAATAGTAAGTTGAGCAACTGGTAGGCAACACAATATACAAAAGTCAACCTGCTCCTGATCCTCCTGTTCCTGATCCTCCTCCTCCTCTAGGCTCGAAGCCCCCATTTTATCCTACTTAGAACCCTAGACACCAAATTTGGTTCTCAATTTTGGGCCTCCAAGTGACTTGATCCAGATATTGCCCAAGAAGAGGTTCCCAATGTTAACTCAACAGTTTGGAGCTCATAGTAATTTATTTAACTTTTGTGATTGTTGGGAACCATAGCAACTAATTGCGACTCTTCTGAACCAGTCGTTGGCTATTGATTGATGGTTCCGGTCGGCAGTCAGGGCAATACAAACATGTCGTTTGGTGGTGATGTTTGTTTGTTTAAACAATGTCGGAAGGTACGTTTCTAGCGTCAATTTCCGGCCAAATTGAGTACATCGACATTTTGGCACCGGCGGGTAGCGCGTGGCATTGCAAATACGAGTTCGTCAGCGGCCCAGATTGGAAGATAATCGGAGGTCTCGAGTCCGGCTTAACGCAAGTTTCCAACATTGTAACAAATGGCGAAAAAATCGTTTTAAATTTCCCCCTAGAAGTTGTCTTCAAATCCACCAACATCTATGGTTGTAAGTAGCGTTAAAAAGTTGTTTCGGCATTCACAAAACAATTGTAGGGCCCCAAATAGTGTTGAGCATCTACAAAGGGATGCAATTAGAAGGTTACGGCAGAGTTCACATGCCGATCAAACCAGGTGTTCACAAATTAGATATTGCCCTCAACAAGCCGCTGGCCTCGTCACTCTTGGGCTATCTGGGATCTTTTTTTGGGTACCAACCGGAACTTCTGCAACCCAAAATGCTAGCGACCACTGCCGGAAATAACTGCAAGTAACAAAAATATCTCGGTCCCAAAACAAAGTGTTGTTTCAGTGATCAGGATGGTAAGCAACGGCGATGTCAGAATTACCGTCAACTCGGTCATGCAAGGGATGAAGAATTTAGGATACGACATGGGAAGAACCAAGAACTAGTCTTACGTACAGTATTAACTCGCAGAGTTTATTTTGAATAAAAACTAATTTATTTACCATTTCTTTCAATTAACTCTTTATTTTATCTCTGGAGTTGTTTCAAGTCTCCTCGCCGCTTGAGATGTTGGATCAACGTAGGAAGTTGTGGCGGGTGAGAGTTACAAGTCCGGTTTTATAAAATTTACTGTTTGCTTTAGTCATTAATGTCTAACGAATAAAAATAAAAAAAAAATCTGTTACAAATTTTGCTATACAATTAGCCACATGAGATTTCGATAATGTACAACTAATTAGTGCATTGCGCTTTTTACAAATAGTATAATTGACAGGAAGATAGTTTTATAAACAAATGAAACAAGCAACAGAACTTGCGTAAATGAAATGGAAGCTCAGGCCTGTGTCGATGTATGTAGCAAAGTACGAAAAAAAAGGAAGTTACATACACATTGATTACAAAGTTACATGAAGTTTTCCATGAAACACTTTTTCGAAGTTGCACTCTGGTCACAAGCATCAAATCGTTACTCTTTGGCAGTTATCCACTATTATACCATAAATATAATGTACAAAAATCTTAACAAGACTTGAATGCGACTCAAGTGTGCTTAAGTCGTCTTCAGCGTCGATATAAACAGCTGATTACAAAAGTTGTGTACGTCATAAAAGCTGTTATCAGTAGACATTATCCTAAAAAATCTAACTATATGAAAACTATCTTATTACCATAGAACTTGACATTAATTATGTAAAATATTCTTGAGTAATTCCGTATTTCCTAACATGTAAACCGACATTATTGTGACATTGTACTTAGCACCACCGAAATGGCAGTATCACTAGAAACCGACTATCTTGACACGGAACTCATGAGCAAAGAATCGAGTTTAACTCTGATATTGTTCCCATTTATTGTGCCAGTTTTTTTGATAGCAATAAGGAGAATGGAATTTTGGCACAATTTCAATGATAACGTAAAATCGGGTTTCAACAAGCTACGATTAACAACAATTCCAAAGACTACAAAAAAAAAAACAAAAAACATTGTATGTACAGTAGGTAATTTCCACGATAAAGTCACAAATAATTGTAATAATCAAAAAACTGGTAATGTAATTACGAGATCACTTGGCCGTTAATTAATCATAAAGTTTGCCGACCAACTCAGTTCTATCCAGGAACTTCACAAAATAACTGGACCGCGCGCTGCGCCCTATGGACGGTGACAAGTTCGCAACAGCACTGGCGGTCCGGCTCATCTTGCGAAGTCCGCGGCTCTACCAAACAAAACAATAATAAAAAGTTTCAGTCTATTGTGGTTTCTTGACTGCCTGCATTTCCCAAATAGTTAAAAAAAAAATTACAATTCCGTGACAGCATACAACTGGCGCTCGCTCTCGCTGTTAGCATAAACCGCCTCGCTATGGGCTTGATCTTGTATTTTCGCCGATCTGAATTGCGAATGGTTAGGTTGGGCCGTGACGCCTCTTTGCAGCGATCTAAACTGCGTTCCAGGCTGAAACGTGCTGGTCCCGTCTTGCCAAGCCCCCCTCTGCAAAGAGCGGAAATTGGTCGGATTCAGGGGCGTTTCGATGCTCTGGGAAATCGTCGACGGCACCTTCGGCACCGGCGGCTGTTTACGGGCCTTTTCGTCCGGCGTTTGCGGCAAAGGTCGGCGTCCTAACGAGCTGAACTTCTGGATGTTGGCGGTGCGTCTTGGTTCCGACAATTGTTGTTGTTGGACCGTTTGGCGCTGTTGCTGCTGGTCAAACTTAAAACCTTTGAAATTTGGGAACTCCTTGCAGGCAGCCCTGCAAAACCGGAAACGATATTGAAATGCCAGACGGAATTTCGGGGGATCTACCTGTCTCAGTAGAAGTCAGAACTTTCAAGTGTCTTGCACTGCTTGCTTAAAGTCGCGTACTTTCCATTGTTGGGTCCTGGCAAGGCAGGCTCGTGGTGGTGGGAGGGTAGTCTGCCGAGCGTGTGGCCCCGGAGATGAGACATATGGGCCGCTCCCCGGTGGTGCTCGGACGGTCGCATGTCGCACCCATCTCTGTAAAAATAACACGTTGCATTGTACATGTCGGCTCCGATTCGCGTCAGATCTAACCGCGAACAGACTTTCTCCCTAATTTTGTTACTAAATTTAAATGGGTAAGCGACATAAACACATTCACGTGCACTTCGCGTCAGAGGCGCAACTGAAGCGGTCAACGACCATTATCGCAACGCAACCCAAAACAGGAACCTTCAATTCTACAATCTACTGGATAATTAAGGGTGGTTTATCAGGGGCGCCGGCCACGTCAAGGTCAAAGTTAAGCAAATAGAAACGCATTTTTGAACTAGTAAAATAAAAGCCGATAAATGAAAAATCATAAAAAATTTAGACGGCGCCAAATTTTGTCTTAAAAGAAAATGATATACGCTTCATAGGGTGGTACCAAACGTTTCGATACAACATTCCGTTAAAAAGTTACGAATATTTTTGTTGTTCAAATAATGGCATCTGCAGATGCATGTTAAAAAAATCACTAGTCACAATTATGAGTTCTTAGAAAAAATTATGTAAAGACTAGTTAGGAAACATTTGTGAAATGTCTTTGATTCATTTTAATTTTTAAAAATATATGACTAAACTTAATTTTTCATTTTAGAACTTTTTTAATTTAATTTTCTCCATTTTTTTAAATGGAACACCCTGTATTTTTTTAAGATATGATGTAGAAACTAAAAACAAACGTTTTTTGTATGCACACTCCTATGGCTATGTGTTACCATTTTCAAAATATCGCCAAATAATTACAAAATTGAAGAATAATCCTAAAAAATTAGATCGTTTTCCAAATAACTCGACGAAAAACTTCAAATATTTCAAAATTGACACAAAAATGACAACTGACGACAGGTAACTGCGATAAATGTGTATTTCTTGTCGGATTATATAAAATGCAAAAAATGATCAAGATACAAACATAAAGTAAACTTACTAAAAAAACTTATGCTGTTTTTATAAACAAAACATCTGGAGCACTTATTACAATTTTATCTGTCGAGTAATTTGAAAAACAACCTAATTTTTTAGGATTATTCTTGAATTTTGTAATTATTGGGCGATAAATCGAAAATGGTTACAAATAGTCATAGGGATGTACAGACAAAAAATGTTTGTTTTTAGTTTCTACATCATGTTGTTAAAAAATATACAGAATGTTCCATTTGAAAAAATGGAGAAAATTAAATTCAAAAAGTTCTAAATTAAAAAATTAAATTTAGCCACACTGTATAATTTTTGAAAAGTTAAAACGATTCAAAGACATTCCACACATGTTTCCTAACTAGTCTTCACATATTTTTTTCTTAGAACTCATAATTGTGACTGTAGTGATTTTTTTAACATGCATCTGCAGATGGCATTATTTGAACAAAAAAAATCGCTACATCCAAGTGGTTTGGAAATAGTCAGCAATAATATTGGATTGAACAGAGTTTAGGAAAAGGCTCCGAAAAATCTTCTTTTACACACCGCATTTCATTTAAAAAAATGTTACTTGCCCCTGTATAATTGTCTTGGCTCACCCTGTATGTTCAAAAACAATTTTCGGTTATAGACTTCTTTCTCTAGTTTATCTGTGTTTTTAAATCAAATTTCTACCTATCATAGAACTCGAGCTATCGAAGTCGGACGCACAATTGCCCCACCCTGTATATCAACATCATAATTTTCCACGAATAAAAAAAATCATAAAAAATTAAGGAATGAAATCAAGAAGACGTCAATTTTTTTCCTAAAAGAAAATTATATACTCTTCGTACAAGGGTACTTAAGACGTCTCAATACGACATTGTGTTAAAAAGTTACAAATTGTTTTCTTGTACTTTGGATATAGGATGACAATATTACAGCATTACGTCTATTGCTGTGCCTTCGATAAACCAGCTGTGCTTCAGTTGCGCATCGTATTGCTAAGTCAAAGTACTAAAATGTCATTTATGCTGCTACGGCCCGATAGCGCCATTCAATTAATAAGAAATACGGGCAAAAATAATAATATAAAATGAAAATGTGTGTACAGTAACGACTGGGCTTCATGCAGGGGAGGAGCTGTAGCATGCGGCCTATTATGCGTCAAGGCAGACGAGTAGCTAGGTGGAGGAGTATCAGGGGGATAAGACGACCCTTGGCTCCGTTGCAGCGTCCTCGCAGCGATGGCTTGACTAGCTTGAGGCGGTGGCAAATACGGATCGTTTTCGTTCACTTGATGGTAGTCTTTCCTGAAACCAACCAAAAACCGTTAGGAAAACGTCCCGAAACCAATCAAAAATTCTTACTTTTTTCTAATGTAGATCCAAGTGTGTGAATCGACCCAAACCAGGGCGGTTAAGAGTAATCCCGCGAGAACCGCCGAAACCAGCATCAACGTCAGCCCGAGGAGTCCGACGTTGCACAGGGCTTTGGCGCCGCGCAAATAATGAGTGTGCAACCCCCTACAGTCCACGGCCGTTGTCAGTGACGTAATTATTGTGTCGGCCGAATTGACTTCGTTCTTCAACGAACTGAATTTCGTGTCCAACGCTTCTTTCGGGTAAAGAAATATGGCTGGTTGTCGTAAAACGTTGAGATTCGCCCTCATATTCTCCAAAGTGGTTTTGGCTTCACGCAATCTTTGGGTGAAAGGGTTCGCTCTGGCCCTTTCGCAACTCGTGTAATACCTTAATATATCCCTGGACAATTCCGTCGAAGCTTGATCTTCGACGAACTTATCCGGCGCTATGCACAAATCTCCTAACGCTACACTAGACGCTAGATAAACACTCGCCATTAGATACGACGCTATCACCGCCAACAACCCGCATACCGAAAAAGCGATCAGGGCGCATCTGCTGTGTCTAGCCACCCCGACCAACAGAATCACACATAAAATGAGGAGGATGCTTAAAACCGCCATTGTGAACGGCCATCTAACAGCTTCGATCTTCTCGCCCAACATGATCTTCGGCATCAGATCGAGCCCGATCAACGGTTGTCTGATGTCGGCGGCGGCGCTCGCCGCCATCGAGTTGTTGCCTATCGTTCTTTCTAAATAACTCACTGCTAGTTTGTACAATGTCATGTTGGCCACCGGCTTGTCGAAGACGTCGTGCAAATTAGTCAATTGGGCGTTGGCCTTCAACCTTAGTTGACGTTCTATCGCTTCGGTTTGGTTGCGAATTTTCGAAACGAGCATGTCGACGTGTTTGCCTTGTTGCAACAGTTGAACGACGCCGTTGTGGAGATCGTCGTTGCCGTACAGACCCAAACCGACGGCGGCGCAACACAACACCGACACGACGGCCAACGACACTTTCAACGCAGATATCGAACGCGACGGTCGCGGCTTGCGGTCGCAACATCTTGTCAGCAGGTATATTAATAGAACCAGAAGAGTCAAGATGAGCCAGGCCGCCGGGATCGAGCCGAGGATGCCCAAACTCTGGAACGATTCAATCAATTAGTGCACGGCAGAGGGATTCATTCAAAATTAATAGTTAATGGGGTCGGCACGCTTCCGGGACATTACGACGACGCGGAACTGGGGCACCGGGACTCCGCTATTAACATTAAAAATGCAAATGAAGGGTAGGTATTTAAAAATTTCTGAATCTCAAAAAAAAAACAAAGCGGTTTTTTATTATTTGGCAAATGGTAGAAAAGTTAACGGCGATGGGTAAAAAATTTTAATTCGGCTAATCTGCATTCGGATCTGGTTGCTCGTTTCCATTTCCTGGAGCAGGAAGATGTTGAGGGTCCAACTGTTTATTTCCTGTGCAGCTGTTCAGCATTTAAATTGTACGCCAGTGCTATATACGGACCACAATCAGAGACGTCAATTTGGACGGCACGTCGGGATTTAATATCGTTCGTCCCGTCCTCCTTGTTCCTTGTCGTCAGTGACTCGTTCGCAGCGTAGAAAACACAATCAAAGCAACATCGAGGACTCGCCAATCCCTAACAATTTCCACCCCCGAGTCACGTACAAGTTTCAAAAAATAAAAAAGTCGTGGGGCCCCAAATCTGGCGAATAGAAAAAGTCCCAACGTCGAGAACTCGCCCAGTATCTAACAGTTTCTATTCCACATGAGTTACATGAGATTACGGTGACGATGTTGGTAGTTGGGGGCTTACCTCGAGGTAGACGGGCGATTGTGGGTCGAAAGAGTTGTTGACTTGATGCAGGGTGACGTTGAGATGGGGTAGCGAGTGCAGCAAGCGCGCCAAGAACGGGATGCTGTACACGTCTTCACCTGGAGAGACGCCCATACCAGCAACCTCCCCGGACCTATGTCACTCTTGCTTTCACGTCATACCATCATCGTTCACTCCACGTTCCCATTCAGTCAAAGCCGCACACTGCAACAGAAATGCGTAATTAACCTTCAGTTGAACACATATCGAGTTAGCAAGAAACAAGTTTTTGTCCAGACAGTCCGGATTTCGATTTGCACCGGAATTCGACTAAGGTCTGCTTAAAAAAAAAACGTCATAATTATTTATGAGTAATACCTGCCTAACATAAGAATTCAATAAAAGTGGGACAAGGCTTGTTTTGGGTCGGATTTGAGTTAGTTTTAACTTAAGAGGCTACATTATTGGGAACTTCGTGGTTCTCGCCCAAAGAGGGCAGCACTATACGCAAACTATTTTTTGAGGTTAAGCCAACTGTCACTGAAGTCTGCAAAGTTTTTGGTTCAAAATCCTTTTCCATCCTCCCTATCTACCGGATCTAGCTCCATCAGACTTCCACCTATTTTCGAGTTGTCATGGCAACCATCTCCGTCGACTGAAGAAGTTGTATTGTCCAACAGACCAGAACCAGTAATTTTACCAGGCTAAGGCTGACATCATGAAGTTACATCATCGATCAATGGCATGTTGGAAAATTTATGTTAAAAAAATTTTAAAATTAAACTTCTTCAGTATTAGGCCGTAAAGTTTCAATCACCCCTCGTAGCCTTAAAAAAATTAAAATAAAAACGATGAAAGTCCCATGCAACAAGAAGATTCTTGGAGATTATTTTATTACGCAACATATGCATATAAATAATTTGAATGTTTATATAACAACAATTATTTCAGCGACGTAGGTAGTCACAAAAACAAAGTTATCATTGAAGCAGCCAGGGGCATGATGTCATTTAAACAAATACCAAGGAGAGCAATAAGAAACGTACGACAACGCTGCCGGTTCTTTAAATAAGCAATGTCCATTGCAAAAATTCCCTAAACAGCCCCACAGTTAAGGGTTTCGTGTAGATAATATTTTTTAGACACCAATTTGTATACAGTTGGGTCGGAAAAATATTTAAAAATATCTCTGGACCGTTGTGAAAAATTACGAAAGCGTCTAGGGGTCACGAAATTATAATAAATTTATTTTTTTCAATATATTAACCTTATTTTTTCAATATATTGAATTTTTATTCAATATATTAGATTTATTTTCAATATATTAAATTTTTTTTTCAATATATTGGATTTTTTTTCCAATATATTGGATTTATTTTCAATATATTGAATTTTTTTTCAATATATTGGATTTCAATTCATTGGAAATTTCAATATTTTTGACCTTCATTTTCTAGCCCAATCAATACAAAAATTTCTAAAATTGACACGGTTATTAAAAGACTGGAAATTGATGTTTTCTTATATAATCGACCTTTCCGAGCTCAAGTTCGTTATCAATTCGACGCTAATAGATAGATTTTTTATAAAATTAGAAAAAGCACAAATTAAGCTTTTTTCAACAATCAAACTTTTGTAACTTTTGAACGGAGCGACTTATTTTAAATCCAGATACATCAAATTTCTCCGTTTCACAAATTCCATCGAATGCAATGTGAACAAAAATTGTAAGTCTAATAATAAAGAAGTTGAAATTTGCAAATTAGGTCGATTTTAACGAAAACTTTAAATTGAAACATTCGAATGGTCATATCTAAAAAAGTACGACTTGTACAGGAAAACTACAGCCAGATTCGTGTTAAGCGGTTCAAGATCTACCAGATTAAGTCATAAAATCGATGTAAAAAATTTCAATATTTTCGACTTTTTTTTTCTACCCCAATCGATAGAAATTTGAAATTTTTTTAAAATCGACATCGTTGCACCCAAAGGCTAGAAACGGGCGTTCTCTTATGTAATCGTCCTTCCTGAACTCAAATCCGTAATCAATTCGACGCTAGAATAAATAAAATTCTTATAAAATTAAAAAAACCACTAAGTTTCGATTTCTTTCAATTTTCAAACTCTAGTAACTTTTGACCGGACAGACTTACATCAAATCCAAATACATTAAATTTCTCCGTTTCACAAATGGTATCGAATGCTATATGAACGAAAATTATAAGTTTAACAATAAAGAAGTTGAAATTTGCTATTTAGGTCGATTTTGACGAAAATTTTGAATTGAAACATTCGAATCGTCATATCTTAAAAAGTACGACATGTACAGAGAAACTACAGCCAGATTCGTGTTAAGCGGTTCAATATCTACCAGATCAAGTCATAAAATTGACGTAAAAAATTTCAATATTTTTTACCTTCATTTTCTAGCCCAATCAATACACATTCGAAAAATTTCTAAAATTGACACGTTTATTAAAAGACTGGAAATTGAAGTTCTCTTATATAATCGACTTTTCCCAACCTCAAGTTCGTTATCAATTCGACGCTAGAATAGATAGATTTTTTATAAAATTAGAAAAAGCACAAAGTACGCTTTTTTCAACAATCAAACTTTTGTAACTTTTGAACGGAGCGACTTATTTTAAATCCAGATACATCAAATTTCTCCATTTCACAAATGCCATCGAATGCTATGTGAACGAAAATTGTAAGTCTAATAATAAAGAAGTTGAAATTTGCAAATTAGGTCGATTTTAACGAAAACTTTAAATTGAAACATTCGAATGGTCATATCTAAAAAAGTACGACTTGTACAGGAAAACTACGGCCAGATTCGTGTTAAGCGGTTCAAGATCTACCAGATTAAGTCATAAAATCGATGTAAAAAATTTCAATATTTTCGACTTTTTTTTTCTACCCCAATCGATAGAAATTTGATTTTTTTTTAAAATCGACATCGTTGCACCCAAAAGCTAGAAGCGGGCGTTCTCTTATGTAATCGTCCTTCCTGGACTCAAATCCGTAATCAATTCGACGCTAGAATAAATAGATTTCTTATAAAATTAAAAAAACCACTAAGTTTCGATTTCTTCCAATTTTCAAACTCTTGTAACTTTTGACCGGACAGACTTACATGAAATCCAAATACATTAAATTTCTCCGTTTCACAAATGGTATCGAATGCTATATGAACAAAAATTATAAGTTTAATAATAAAGAAGTTGAAATTTGCAATTTAGGTCGATTTTGACGAAAATTTTGAATTGAAACATTCGAATCGTCATATCTTAAAAAGTACGACATGTACAGGGAAACTACAGCCAGATTCGTGTTAAGCGGTTCAAAATCTACCAGATCAAGTCATAAAATTGACGTAAAAAGTTTCAATATTTTTTACCTTCATTTTCTAGCCCAATCAATACACATTCGAAAAATTTCTAAAATTGACACGTTTATTAAAAGACTGGAAATTGAAGTTCTCTTATATAATCGACTTTTCCGAGCTCAAGTTCGTTATCAATTCGACGCTAGAATAAATAGATTTCTTATAAAATTAGAAAAACCACTAAGTTTCGATTTCTTCCAATATTCAAACTCTTGTAACATTTGACCGGACAGACTTACATCAAATCCAAATACATAAAATTTCTCCGTTTCACAAATGGTATCGAATGCTATACAAACGAATTTTTTCAATATATTGGATTTTTTTTCAATATATTGGATTTATATTCAATATATTGGATTTTTTTCCCATACATAATATATATTAAAAAAATTAATCCAATATATTGGAAAAAATAATTTTTTTTTTATTTCGTGACCCCTAGACGTTTTCGTAAAAAATAATCTCCGAGTTAAAAAAACAAAATAAATGGATAATAAAAAAAGTGTTCAATAAATTTTCAAAGGTAATAAACCTGCCACTTAACACGTCTTAAGACGATGAGTGTCATGTTGTCGGCGCAACCTTCACGGTGGCATTACCATTGCATTTGAATCAACACCATAATATTCATTGGTTCTCACGACATAGTTGCAACCTTTATCACCAACATTGACACATGTTTCTCTGAGAGTAATTTTTTTTCCTTCTACAGATTCCACGGGTTGTCCTTAGTTTTTCTCTTGTCGTCGCCGTTTCGACGAGCCATCAACCGCCAATTAACCTCGTGCATCTGACCATAAAACTGTTGACGTTTTTCGTTGCGCTCCTGCCGTTCGTGGTTGGCTGTTGAACTCTGAATTGAGCAAAGTTTGAAAGACAAATCGATAGAAACGGCAACGGCCTCAACTACGACCAGAATAATTTGATTCCGGCCAAAAATTGTCGTGGAAACCCCGAAAGGGCAAGCCGACGACCCCGTTCGAACAGGTGGGGGATGGTACAATGCCGGTTACGGTAGTGCCAACGCCAACACACAACACACGATATCAGGGTGTGCTAGCCAGAACAGAACGCAAAGGGAAGCAAAAGATCCCGGCTAAGGGCGTGGCTCACAAAGCATCGATCTGCTTCTCTACTTGCCGCCCTGCACACACCCTCTGCTGGACGCACGCTAGCTAGTAATATCGTACGACCACACAATGAAATCCATTGATGAATTTCGACCCGGCGAAGGAAACCACTTCCAGAACCCGGCAGATGTTGCGGGATTAAGAGATTTTTAACGCTTCAAGCCGAAGAAGTTCCCAACGCCCTTCATTTCCCAAAACTCAACTCGACCAGTGATTATTGACCGCGGTCTTTGGCTCAACACGATTTAATGCGATAAATCGAGTTACTACGAGGGATGGTGTTAATTATTCACTTTCTCGGTGCCTACTGGTGCCAAAACTAACAATGACTGGCAGTTGAGTTATGGTGGGGGTTGGAAGTGAATAATGCATTAGCACTGAATTGTTAATTCAAATACTGATCGAAATTGGAGACACCTGGTTAATTTGACATGCAAATTTTATGAACGTTTTAATTAATTTATGAAAATATTTTCGGAAATATAAATGTTCAACTTATCTCGAGGTTTTACGAAACTTTGCATATCTATCTTTTATCTTGGAATTTTCAGAAATGCTTAACAATTTTTGTTATTTTGTACAACTTAGTAATTTATGTATGTACACTCACATTATTTGAAAATGAAACACTTAAATCGCTGGTTTGGCTGATTTGGCTGTAGACTGCATAGGTCATTTAGTGCCGGCTTTCGGGCCGGTTCGGTAAAGCTCGGTGCCTTCGATCTTAAGCAGTCTACAACGTTGCCAAATCAGTCAAGCCATCAGCGATTCAAGTGTTTCATTCAAAAAACTTGGCAATCTTTGGAAAACCCTGCAAAGTCCTACGAAATCGAAGAGCTCTCTGAGAATTTTACAAATATTCTTATCAGTAGGTAATCACTTTTCCAATCATCGCCAACTCGACCTAAATCTTGGAAATCTTCGTGAGTCTTCGTATTTCTGCGTGTTGAGTAATCGATGCATAAACAGTTGAAATTTAGTGACGTGGCATTTATTTGTAAATATCATTCATAATATATTCCTGATAGCTCTGCCCCTGAGCCCCCAGATAAAACACTATCAGAACGTCATTTTTTCCTCATATTTTTTCTAATTAACGCGATAAACCGAGACTTTTAGTTCAGCTATCTTCAGGACTGGAAGATATCAGAACATAAAAATAAACAATTTTACACAAAAATAACAATTTGGCAATATTTAAAAAAAACAAATGCGTTAAAGATAATCCTATCACTATAAACAAAGTGATATTAATTTATAATTATATTTATAAATATACAAAAAAACAAGCCAAGATCCATTTGGACCTGAAGAGTAGCTAGATAGGTACAGTTAGTTTCGAAAGTAGCCGGACCTGCGCTTCTTCGGCCTTATTGGTCCTCTGCATACCAGAGCGGGGAGGCCGTCTGGGTACTTTTGCAACTAGCTATACCTACAACTTGAGCCTAGTTTAAAAAATGCTGGTCACGTTATCGAAAAATTTAGTTCTTAACCAATCGATAAGACGTTACAAAGCTCATTGTTGTCGTTGTTTACGGTTGTAAGTGAACAGAAAACACTAGCGGACATTAGTTGCGGTTTCCGGTTTCGGAAGCGACTTCGATACCCGGTACATTACTCATCACGAATACATGACAAGACACAAGTCGCGTGATATCGTCAAAAAGATAACAACGATTTTACTTAACAATAAAAATAATGACAAATAATGTTGACGATTTTTCAACAAGGCAACGACACAAAGGAGGGGCATGCCCGGATCAATATTGGCCCTTCAACGAATAAATTTTCAATAGCCAAATTACGAGTTAACAAAAAAAAAACATTTTTGGTCTCAATTAACAATTACCTCAACCGAAGAGCTAGAAAAAAAAAGTCTTTGGCCCCCACCCCCCACTATTGATCCAGGAAGTTACAACTGGGACATTGTCGAAATGACCGTTCGACACGCGAATTGATTGTTGCTGCGTTATTATTGTAATTAGAAACCCCATAATTAGGTGAAAGAATCAATACAAATAGATAAATAAATGTAACAAAACAACGAGGACGTAAATAAAATGTGGCGATAAAATATCGACGCATTCCAACCCTGGAGAAAGGCGTCGGGGGCATTTGTTTAACGTTGCGGGTAAATAGAACAACGGTAGGGGACGTTAACAACCCCCGATGACGTGATTTTAGTTCCTTTCTCCACGGGCTTTGACTCATGTCGTGAATCATGTTGCGACCAAATGTAAATAGACGACCCGGAAGAGTTCGAAAAATGATTGCGTCTCAACCCTTTGGGGGTGAAGTCCAATTTTTAAGTCATGCTTTGTGGAAACGTACCTGCTAGTAAATAAATAATCCAAAACGTCCAAATCTCCACCGCACGGACCCACTCACCACCACTTCTCTCATCAGACTCCGACTCCACGCTGCTGAGAGTGCTGAAGACAATGGAGGAGATGGCGCCACCATCGACAATTTACCATTGAACTCCTCAATTTACTCACTACCCCACCGATTGTATTGCTGGTTGCAGACATCTAGATCTGAAACTTGGGAAACCAATCATTTTGTATCCAAATAAATTTATTTTCAAAAAATATTTTTTTATTAACTTTTTCCAGTTGAATGTTGTTAATTTTTTATCTTGCAGAACTTCCATTTTGAGACTTTTTAAACAAACTATGCTCGACTCTTACATGTTACAAGTGCTAACAAAAATTATTTATTTAATGTTTTGTTACCTTGGACTCCTAGAAAATTAAACAAGGATTGAGTTTCTTTAATTTATTAACCAGGTGATGTAAACAAAGGGTAGCTCAATTTTTAAGGCACGTTATACATGTTTGTTATAATAATACCAAGTTCTACTATTTAGTTCTTACAGTAATAAGAATATGACTGAATATAATTTTTATTTGGTTATCCTCGACTATGACTAGCAACTTTCATGTTGACAACGCAATGACGTAACGAAACACGAAACTTAAAAGTGTGTAAATCAAAACTTTGTTTACTTTTTAAATACCGAAAGACGATTAAATGCAAATTTACGACGTAATGCAAAATTTCCATAAAAAATCGTTCCTACAAAAATATGTTTCACCTAGTTCCTAACAATATCAATCAGTCTGGAACCTGTTCACAATCACAAAAATACGTTTCATGCAATAGTTAAAGGTTAAAGAAAATAACTGAAACTGGCAGGGCGTTACGAAAAGTTGCATCTCGACATTTGAAGTTATTAAAATTATTGTCCGGTTGCGCTTACAATTTGTTAAGGTCTATTGGATAAATGGTAGAAGTTAAACAAATCTTGCGGAAAGTTTTGGTTAACTGTTACGGAATTTTACTGTAATATCACCTTACTAAATACAGATTTAGCAGTATCTAATAAATAAGTGTTCAACAACACACAAGTTTCCCTGCTTTGACAACAAAATAAATATATTTCTTAAAATCGAACATAAAATATTAAAACAAAAGGAAACAAGAAATTAAATATCTTATAAACAAAACTTACGAGAGACAAACTTACACTGGAACTATTTCGGTATTGCTGAAAGGCAGCTTGAACTGTACAACTATTTAGTGCTTATGTAATATTTACAAAAATACAAGGTGAGGTTTGCAAATTTCGATTTTGAAACCTACATTGACTGTTGGCTCTGGTTCAGCTTCCTCATGGGTTGTGGCGACATCTGAGGAAAAAACAAATTAATACAAAATAAGGAAAAATTAAATAAATCAAACTTACCCAATTCAAATTTGTTTTGGAAATATTCCGATCGTAATCCGAATACCTGTGAACCGCCGCCGTAGTTGTGTAAACTTTCCTAACTTCCGGTTCGGTCAAAGGTAAAAACTCTCCTTGTTGCGGCAGCGAACTGATTGATTTCGTCGAAATGTTGACGTCACCGCAGGAATTAATATAAATGCTGGTCGTATACAACGGTTTAGTTTCCTTGGTTCCCGTTAAATTCCTGGCTTCCTCCAAAACCGGCGTGTTAGTCGATTTATTTTCAATAGACCTCCTTTCGCTGTTGCTGCTATTCAACGTGTTTTGCGAGTTCTTCAGAGCTACCTCCTCCTTCGTTTTCGAATCGTCTTCGATGATTTTCTCCCGGTTAATTTCGGGTTCCTTGGTCGGTTTCTTGTCGGCGACTTTGACATTTTTCGGCGGCATAAATTTCGGCATTTTCGTCACCCAATGGTCGGCACCGGAACCGATCGAACTCGTGCTGGCCGCGCTGCTCGTGTTCGAACTCGAACCGGCGTAAAGTCCGTTGCGTTTCTGGTAAAACAAAATGTACGCGCTGTTGTTGACGAGTAAAGAACTGATGTCGTCGGTTTGTTGACTCAGATTGGTAACTTTGGCGTCGTCGTACAAATACCATTGGTTATCGTAAGGATTGTTGCATGCCGCCGTGTAATGGCCCGTTTCTATGTCGCTTCCGTGATGATAACAAATGCCGTACAAATCGTAAATGTTGTCGTTGGCGTTCGATTGTTTGCGCGCCCGCTTCCACGGACTCCAGCCGTTCGTTATGATCACCTGGTTGTCGTCGGCGATGTGGTGGTCCAAGGTGGCGCCACCCTTGTTCGCCAGGTGCGGCGTCATGTCCAAGTTGTACACGGGGAAGTCCACCATAGTGGTCAGCTTGGCGCTGTTGCAGCCCCGCAGGCTTTGCCTGCAAAACAAGACGCCACTGAGGTCAAAGCACCACCAACAAACGAAGCGAGCGAGTAAAACAGTGACAGCAGCTCGTTTCACCTATTACCAGAAATAGAATGAGAACGCGAAAAAAAATTTTGGAGTCTTAGTAGGAACTAAGTTTCAAATGGCAAATTTAGTTTAATTCTAAAGACCAATACCAACCAAAAAAAAATTTAAAAATAACTTTATTTTTTCTCAAGTCTCACGGAGACATTGTTTAAAAAATTCTCGGTCCACCTCGTGGAGCACCTCTTCGCAGCTTTACGGTGTCCGAGCCGCCCCTCTCTTACCCGCACCTCTAGAGCTACTTACTGCCGAAAGCGCTTAAAGTGGACGACCAAAATGTCGGGCAACGACCACATATCTAGAGTTTTGATGACCGGCTGGTACTGCTGACAATGAGGACATCGCCACGCGTCCGCCAACGTTTCCGCCTCCGTGTAATCCCGCAAACACTCTTCGAGCGTCAGAGGAACGCCGCCTTGGAGGGCTTGCGCCCTCAATTGTTTCACACTGGAGTGTTCCTCGATTAGATCGGAATCGTCGGCGATCAGCGCCGATTTGGCATTAGGACCGAACTCCATGACGAGTTTGACGTGAGGCGGTCCACCTTCTTCGCTGCAAAGCGCCAACGCCTGATCCACCGCCTCCATGAAAAGGGGATGTTCCAGATCCGGTTCCAGGTAACAGGGGGGTTCGTTGTCGTTGCAGGCGGGATCGGAAATGCGAATTTTGAAAATCTGCGCAATTTTTTTATTATTACCGGTAAAAATTCGAGAGGGAGGGTTTGTCTTACGCCACGGGGTTGAGATGACGTTAGGATGTCGTCGTGCAAGATCGGCGCCATTTCTTTTAAAATCAACTTCTGGAGGTCGTCGTAGGAGGTTTCCCGCGACACTTGCATGGTGTACGGACTACCTACAACACGAAACAATTCTAAGACAAAAATTTTTTTTAATAACGGCAACATTTTGAAATTTTGAAATAACTTTATTGTTAGTTTGGCGATGTTGATTGGAGACTTACTAAATCGCTCCGCGCCCCCGCTAGTAATGAGAACGTTGATCCAACATAGCAAAATGTAGGCACTAGTGCTGTCCTCCTCGACGTCTTTGAGTTGGGCGATTTCGATGCAATAAATTGGATCAACCTCGCTGATGATGCTGACGGATTGCGTGTCGGTGAAGGTCCTCAAGAACCCGAATTCGCCGATTTCGGTTATCAACATGTTGGCACGTTCGATGGACGTATCAGATTCTAAAATATCGCGAAGCTCCGAGACGGTGGCTCCAGAAGGTAAATTCAGTCCGATTTGAACTTGTCTGGGCTGTTGTGACGTGTACAAAACCTAAAAATAACAACAGAGACGCATATAAATATGAAAATCGTCTGGACTAGTGCGGATGGACCGTACAGTGACATAGATCGATTGTTTGCTGAATTGGGGAAGTTGCACGGAAATGCACTGGAAAGGGTCGAAAGTGTTCGACTGGTTCCGACAACGTGAACAGCTCAACGACGAACGGTATTGAGCTTGAAAGATTCCCTGGACGAAGGAGTTGTTGCAGCGCTTGTAGTTCTCGAGGGTCTCGGCGGCTATCACCTCGTCCGGTCGACCGGACGTCTGCAGAAAAGAGTTCAATCAGTAACAAGTTCAGACGCTTTATTGCAAATTTACAAGATTAAAGTTATTATTGCGAGGTGCTTCCGAGTCGGTGAAGACTCCTGGTTTGATGTTATCACGAGCAAGTGCATGAGAATCGACTGACCCCGAATTAATCGGTTAATCGCCCCGAAATTTATCTGAAACGTCTCGACTAACTGCTCTATTTTCTGATGCTACATCCGCAGTAACGCACACGTCTGGCAACCATGCGACCATAAAGTTAAAAGGAAAGTACCTTGAATTGCATCTTAATTACTACAACAACAATTAAACGTTTATAAATATCGACAGAAACCAGCGCGGAATTAACGTCCATAGAAACAGTACAGAAAATGGCACCAAAGACTCATTTCGGTGAGGAGGGTCTTTAGGTCGGTGCCGGCCAACTGCGTCATTAAAACAACAATACAGCCGGGAAATTGTTGACTTGTCTTCCATTGTGGTGCGATCGCATGTCATAGGAGCAAAGGTTTCGAAAACTACACGTATGCGGAACATTGTTTGTTAGACCTGTTGTTGAAGGATTATTTGGGTCGACTGAATGGCGGATGAAGTCAAGAATCTAGAATTTGTTCGGCGTCCGTTGTTTCATTGCCAAAATGCTAATTTGACCACAAAAGTTCTGATTGAATCGCGACGATTAGTTACTTGTGGTGTTACTGTTTCACCCTTAAATCTGATAACACAACAAAACTGTTGGTATGGTACGCAGAGGCCGCGCTTTCACCTCGAATTCTCGCCGGACTGAATGCTTAATTAAGCGCGGTGTTCTAGAATAACGTATGCGACAAGTTGGGTAAACACTTTCCGTACCGCCAAATTAATAATTTTTCCACACCTACGGAAGAATAAATTCGTTTTTTTTTTTTTTTTTTTTTAACCCGAAACTATTCGGTTATCATCCCGTCGACTCCCCGTCCGAAATTCACCTCAGGGGTGTGTTGGTTATGTTGAATTGATCCCGGGAGACTCCGGAACAGGCAATTGTTATAAATTCACCAAAGGGGGACCGACAATGAACCAATTCACGTGACGTGTCGGCGACACGAATTGAAAACTTTCCTCTAGATAGTTGTAAGTAATGTACATCGAGCGGTGTGTCTATAATTAACCACTTGCAATAAATTATGAGACTGACACTAATTTCGCGTATTCAATTGAACGATCAAATTGTCGTCTCCTGTGTGCCAGTTCTTTCAGAACTCTCAAATCGGGAATTTCACAAATTCCGGGACGCCAACATTTTAACGAGCTTTCCCAACGCGCCGCAGGTCGCCCTAAAATAATGTCAAATTAATGGTAATACGTCCATTTTCCCCATTTCACCCCCGTTAAAAAAATTGTCGCAAATTCTGCCCCTAAAGTAAAATAACGGGTGACAGTTCTCAGTCGATAAACCAGCGAGTCACGTTACTAACAAGTTAGTTCAATTTTGTTTCTGAAGCCACTTGATTAATTTCTTTTTTTCGATAACGTGACCCAACTAGTGACAGTTTTTCAAAATTACCATTTTCCTATGCGAACAATTTGTGAAACGTTTGTAACCTGCAATCATTATACAGGGTGTCCAACAACATTTAAATTTTTTGAAAGTAATTTTTTTAATTCCAGAAACGTCAAAAATCCATACACCATAACCTCACTTTTTTCGCGTAAAATTCTACAATTTCACCTTTTCTCTTGGAAGCTACTAGCCACTTTCTGTCCTGTCCTTATCCCCGATACGAGCAACAAGAGACGAAGCGTTTTGCGCAGAAATAAATAACTTTGTGGCGATGATTTCAAGTGGAACCAAGTCGGGACAAGGTTCTGGCCGATTACCAAAATTTGAAGATTTGCAACTTTGTTTTGCTATCGGCGCCCGGTCGACACCCAGAGAACAACGGTGCTCTGAAACGATTTTCCCTGATCAGTTGGACAAAAATTTTCCGTTGCTCCTCGTATACGGGAAGAGGAAGACCTTAAAAAGCGTCCTGACCAGTTGCCGGAAACGGAAGGACGAATTAGCGTCATCACCGGATCACGCCGCCACGTGTCTTGGTGTAGCGTGGGGCAGGAGACACGTCACACGTATACTCGTGTAAACATTCAAGGCTGCCAGTCGCGAAATGAGCGCAAGGTCTTTTCGAGGTCTCATCTCCCGTCTACGGTCCGGCTCGTTCCGTCAGTTCGTTCAGCCAGGGATGCGGCTCGACTCCCCCCAAAACCAAACGCCGGATGACCAAAAAAAAATTGGGGCCCTACAACTCGCCCAAATCACCCTACATCACCCAGTACTTTGATGTGACGTTCGGTTGCACGAACTTTCATCGGGAGCAGCATCCATTATCCCCTAGATTTGAAATTTTCCTCGTCCCTTTCTTCCAACAAAGCGTCGTCCAGTTCAATAATAATAAATGTAAGTGTGTAAGTGGCGCATTGGTAAATTTTAATATTCCCCATCATTACTACGGTTGGGATTTAGTTTCAAGAGTAGAGTTAACTTCATGTGTGTATATGCTTTGGTTGGCTTCTTCAATTTGATTTGGGGGTCACGTCTTTGTCTCGTTATCATCTCAGAGGCTATCGCATATTTATTTACCTTGTGCTGCTATGTTAAAGGCAACATTTAGATAAAAGTTTAATTTTAATAAGGCTCGATTATTGTTCCGTCGTCTCGTATACGGGGTGACCCCAAAAGAACTGTAGCCATCACCTGTTCAAAATTTAAGCCTTTTTAGTAAATCTGCGTATTGATTTTTACAAAAGACTTGGAAAAACTTGTTTTTGTAAATGCAGTTACGTATTTATTGCCTTATCAGTGCCAGCAAAAATAGTTAGGTAACTAAAATTGTAAATCACGCAAGAAGGCCACAACATGATTACTAAACAATTATGTTAAGCATAATTACAGAAAATTTTGACCCCGACTTTGGCATAAATCAACCTTCAACTTTGTTTCGTTGCATAAGATATACAGCATGACCAATGTAAAAATCTTATTATTATTAACTCGATCTCGCTCACTTGTTCATCAACTATGTAACTGTCAGGAGCTATTCGTGATAAGGAGCAGAATTTTTTCCTTATCACAAACTGTCAAAAAAGCATGTTCCATTCTTCAAGGTTACAAAAATTGAGGTTATGTTAAACTGTCAAAAAAACCATGTTCCATTCTTCAAGGTTGAGGTTATGTTGTTTGCGTTTTGACGTTTTTGGAACAAAAAACTTGCCAAGGCTACCCTCAGATTGAATTCAATTGACCACCCTGTACAATAATTGTAGGTAACACAGCGTCTTCAATGTTTTATAGATTATACATTTATCGGGATATTTATGCGATATGATCGGGGCGGCTGTGAAAACAAAATTGATGTCGTAAGTTGACTCACGTGTTTATTTGTCGAGAACTGTCACCTGAGCTGTCATGTGTTATTTCTGTTTTGACGGCTAAATTTACAGAAATCTCTGCAACGAGAATCAGCCCTTTTCACCTTGAACCCCAAACAGAAAGGTGAATTCGTCAAAAAAACGTTTTTTGACCAAACGTGAGAAAAACGAGGTTAGAACTTTGAATTCTTTTAAATGACAATGAAATGTCACAGCCGACCCTGATTATGCTATAAATCCGTTCCAGAAAATTGAATCAAAGCCTAATTATTGAGTTTTAGCCCCAATTTTTTTCCAGTTGCACAAGAAAAATTGACTCAAAAAAAGGAAGAATCGTTGGAAATTTGAAACTGTAACGTTGAGAATCTTCCACAACATCGAGTCACCGACCAGCAATTCTTGTTTGTTTACCCGCCACATTCCTTGGCAATCAAGTTGTGGATATGGGGCGACAGTTACCTTAATCGATTTGTATTTCCGTTTGGAGGCGGTGTTCAAGTCTTCGTGGACTTTATCGAGGAGCCACTGCAAGAACTCGAGGGCGTCGTGCTGCTGATTGCCCTTGTATTGCGAGCCGTGCCTTTCGACCACTTGCTTGAAGCCGGTGCTCAATTCCGGACTGTACTGGCATGCCCACAACGCCTTCAACACCAACGCCAATTGTTCGGTAACTTCACCCTTAGTCCCAAATTTTTTCGAATTCAACTTGTTCCGTTTCGCCAGATCGATCTTGTACTTGTCCAAAACGAAGTACTCGGCCAGCACGTCCGTATGGGAGATGCACTGGAGGACCGCGTTGATGAAGCAGGTGTTGCCGTGGTTCTTCAGTCCCGTCACGCCGGGGGTGTCCTCGGGGCCCCACGTTTGCAGGCCGACCGGGGGCACGCGACTGTTGTCGTTACTGATGACGGAAACACCCCCGATGTGTTGGGCGATTTTGTTTATAAACCGCTTCAAGGAGGGACGCCGGAAAACTTTCTTGTTGTTTTTGTCCGTTTCGTTTTCGGTCTCGCCCTCCTTCGGCGTTTTCGGCCTGCGCTTCGACATTCTCGCCGAATTGAAGGGGTTTCGGGGCAGCGTGAACGTTCGCCGTAATTTCGGCAGATCGACAGATTGAACGTTGGATTCGGGAATCAGTGTCATTTCGTAATTGTTACCCAGCAGGTCACCGGCCGAATTCGACTTTAGCACATACAACGACGGGCTTTCGCACATAATCACATAATCTCGTCCATTCGCCCTCACGAACTCCGACACTTCACTGACACGGGAAAGTTCGTCAAGTCAATTGTCAAACGTCAGCCATTTGTCAGACTAGAGCTTTGGAAGCGTTCGGCAAGCTTCGCTACAGCCGAACGAGCGCCGAGTGCGCCCTCTGCTCGACAACCAACCACCAATTGTTTTACTGGCTGCCTGCCATTTTCTGGCCTCATAAGCGTCACGTCAAAAGGGGCACGCCGGAAAAACTTGAAATATTACTTTAAAACGCACCAAAAATGCGAACTCCTTGCTAATTGTGTCTTAAATCCGAAATGAGCAGTTTCAATTACGACAAGGCATTGAGTGACTGTTGCGTCAGCAGTATTTTCTCCGAATTCCAACTTGACGGGCGCCGCTGTTCCATGTTGCTTTAATCTCATGATGCGCTAAAATCAGTTAAATAACTAAAAAAAATTATTTTTGTGTTGAGTCTCATCGTATCGTTTACAACTTTACAATGCATTTTATTGGCGGCCTTAACGTGATTCGAAAACTGCGATTTAACAAGTCAAAAATTTTGAGGTTATGTTGTCCTGAAAGACAGCTGTCAAGTCCCGGTGAACCCCCCAGTTGTGGCTCTGACGCTCCAGCGAAAACTCCCAAAAACGTCTTCAAAGATAAGTTGCTGAACGGCCCCAATCTCAGAGATTTTGTGACCGGCGGCCAAAATGTATTACTGGAAGAAGAAGACCAACTCATCCCTTATTTGCGAGAAAATGCCAGGTACGGGAGCAACTCCTAGCTAACGTTACTCTAACTTCAGTTGTAGGTACGGCTCTCGACGGAAAGTCTATTTCGACGTCTACGGCTGCCAAATGAACGTTAACGACACCGAAATCATCTGGTCGATTTTGAAGCAACACGACTATTTAAAAACGGAACGTCTCGACGAGGCCGACGTAGTTTTGATCGTAACGTGCGCCATTAGGGACGGTGCTGAGGCGAAAATTTGGAACCGACTCGACTATTTGAGGGGCGTCAATAGAGCGCGTCCAAGAACGAAAGCGTCTTTTAAAGTCGGAATTTTGGGGTGCATGGCGAAGAGGTTGAAAGATAAATTTTTGGAGGAAGAGCGACTTGTTGATTTAGTCGCTGGACCGGACAACTACCGCGATTTACCGAGATTGTTGGCGTTGACCGAAAACGACCAAAGATCCGTCAATGTTTTGTTGTCGTTTGACGAAACTTACGCGGACATAATGCCGGTTCGATTGAACGAAAATTCAGTTTCGGCTTTTGTGTAGGTTTAATTAAAAAAAAATACGATTGGTCACAATTTTTAATTTTTTAGGTCTATAATGAGGGGCTGCGACAACATGTGCACCTACTGCATAGTTCCATTTACGAGAGGCCGCGAACGATCTCGACCCATCGACTCAATTTTGAAAGAAATCGATTCGTTGTCGCAGAACGGCGTTAAAGAAGTAACTTTGTTGGGTCAAAACGTCAATAGTTACCGGGATCTTTCAAATTCGTCCGACTTTCACCTGCTCGATAACAAAACGACGAATTTGGCGAAAGGTTTTCGGACGGTTTACAAATCGAAATTGGGGGGCGTCCGTTTCGCGGAATTGCTTCAACGAGTTGCGAGAGTTAACCCCGAGATGCGGGTGAGATTCACTTCGCCGCATCCTAAAGACTTTTCAGATGACGTCATTGACGTTATCAGATCGGAAGATAACATTTGTAGAAACCTGCACATGCCGGCGCAATCCGGCAACTCGGAAGTTCTTCAGCGGATGAGACGGGGCTACACGCGGGAAGCCTACCTCGAACTTGTCGACAACATCAAGAGGCAATTGCCGGATGTCAGTTTAAGTTCCGACTTTATTTGCGGGTTTTGCGGCGAAACCGACGCCGAGTTTGAAGAAACTATCTCATTGATGGATGAAGTCAAGTAACTACCGGAGGTTTTGCCAAATTTTTTTTAAATTGTCGTTTCAGGTACAATACTGCATATTTGTTCGCGTACAGTATGCGGGAAAAAACGGCAGCTTTCAGACGGTACAGCGACGATGTTCCGCCCGAAGTTAAACAAAATCGTTTGGAGAGGATGATAGCGACGTTTCGAAAACACGCCAAGAGACTCAACGAAGCGCAAGTCGGCCGCTTGCAGTTAGTGTTAATTGAAGGGGCGAGTAAAAGGTCCCGGACGCAACTCGCGGGGCGCAATAACCAAAATATAAAGGTGATTTTACCAACAACTTTGGCGATTTCAGGCTCTTAAATTTAATGGTTGAGCCAAATTAACTCTATTTTTAATTTATTTTTGCCGAGGGCGGCGCCAATAATGAACAATTATTACAGATAACTGTAATCGTTTTTACTTCATAATGTAAGAGATTCAAAGTCATTAGGAGAGGAATACTGTGGCGGCACTCAATTAAATTGGATTGAGTAATCGTTGTTACTTGATAATGTTAAGATATTCAAACTCATTTGGAGGGGAATACTGTGGCGGTACTGTGCAACTGTTTTTTTAGGGAAAAATTGGGAAAGGGCAGACACGAGAGAGAGGAAGGAGGGTGGTAAATGAGGGGTCTCAGATGCCACGTAATACATGTTGACGGTTAGCAGCATACTAAAGTTCAATTTTTCAGGTAATAATACCTTCTGGAGAAGTTCCCGAAAAGACTGGACATCATCTCAAGGCTCTAGGACCGGGAGATTACGTGGCTGTGCAAGTTAATGACTCGAATTCGCAGGTTCTGCAGGGAATTCCACTCTATCGCACAACACTTACTGAATTTTACTCAGACCATGTTCAACGACATGCTGAATATTGTTGTAATTAACATTAAAACTCTACAAAGGTACAGTCTCAATTGTAAAAAAATTGCAAATCTTCAGCAATTCTCAGCAAACAAGTTAAGGCCAGAAATTGTTAAAATAGGGCGTCAAAACTGTTGAGATTTGAGGTTTATCAGAAAAGGTTGCGAGTTAACAAAAATTCGCTTTAATGGTTTAGTATGAGAATATGTACATAATGTTAAAGAATAATGATTAATGTCAATGTACAAACATGCGCTAAATATACTAGCGTAATTAACTTAGCACGAGCCTTTTGATAACAATACAAAAATAACGTCCTATTCCTACTCAGCCGTGGCCGCTTGACGGAAATAAACCCTTGTTCTTCCGCACGTACCAATCGGGTAATCCTTGAAAATGTTTTTCTCCATTATCGCGAGGACTCCTCGATGTCGCCCTAAATTCCGGGATACTGTAACATTTACACACGCAACACGACGGGAATCGAAACCAATCCGAGAAGATGCCGCGACACTCGTTATTGGGGTCGTAAGCCAAAAGACGATGAAGACGGTACTGTTGTTCGCAACGACAACCATCCCTACAATACATTTGGCGATGTTCATGAGTGCACTTCTCCCAATGAACGTACTGCTCAAACGGGTACATGTTGAGAAGCGCCAAAACTTCGCCACGAGTGTTATTCGCCCAGAACGGAGCAACAACTTCTTCTTTAACAGGACAAGCGTTACTGAAAATCATAATTATTCCGCAATCACCGAAAGGTTTTCTTTTAATACTTACACCCCCCTCATTTGATAGTTAACTTGCACTTTGTTTTTAGTTTCGTCATCCATGTCCTGGAACAGAACGGCGCTTGATTGGGTTTCTTGATCGTCGTTCTGGAGGGTTGCCCCCGTAACGACGTTAGCGCTCTTCTGACTGCTGGTAGTGTCAGTTGTTAACTCGACAGTGTTAACTTCAGTTTCGGTACCATCAAACTCTTCGTTGTTTGTCGTTTTCGGAACTTCCGCCGTCGTCGTCGATTTTTGGGTTGTCGGCCTAAAATGCGGCGCGATCTTCAACTCCGCCAACTTGATGCTGATCGCGGGCTCTTCCGAATACACGAATTTCGTGTTGAGGACGTCCTCGTTGCGGATGTCTTCGTCGCGTAAATACCTCGGTTCGTTTTCGTCTCGATTATGGTACAGTTCGTTGTCGATATTGAAATCGAACTCTTGTTTCGCGTACGCTGTAAATTCGCGAGGGGTTAGGTGAAATTTTGGAGAAAAAGTCTTACTTTTTCGCGATTCGTAATCGTCCATTTTGTTGTCTAAGGGTTGGAGAGGGGTCACGTCTTCGAGTTCGGCTCTGAGGACTTGGCCGTGGCGTTGGTCGCCGTACATGCGACGCATCATCCCCTGGTTCTCTCTGACGAAACGCTTGACGGCGTGCCAAGGGTACGCGGAACCCGCGGAAGTGCAGTAACCGTCGTTGCCGAGGTCACAAGGGGGTTTGTGCATCCGGCCTGAACGGTAGTGGCGGCCGCAAGCTCCTTGCTCCCCTCCGGAGTCGAAGCCGTAGGTCAAGCAACGGCCGCAATACAGCTGCAAAAAAAATGGGGATAAAATCGCGAACTGCAAAGTCTCTGGTTTGTTTAAATTGGATCACCTCCTCCAATAGGGTAAAAAAAAGTTTTAAATATGTGGAGACCGATGATTGATCATTCTTTTTCAGACAAATTGGGTTCTCCAATCTCCATCCCGAAGAGCAACAATTCATATCAATGGCCAAATTGAAAATGAAACTATTGAAGCTGTGACGTAAAAATTAACACTTTTACGACAACAAGGGAAGTCGAGGAAAATTCGCGCGACTCACACGTTGCAGGAACTAATAAAATTTAGAAAGTTGATTACTTTTCTATTAAGTAATGACGGATATGAGTAGTTGACGATAGGACGTGCCTGTACCTAGAAAGTTTTTTTTTTTTTTTTGGTCAGGTGTATGTGTGTGGATGTCATCTTAATGACGCACAAGAATAAATCTCATTGGTGTTGGTTCACAGCCGGAACTGATTTACTGCAAATTGTCCAACAATTTTATTTCCTTGGCGGCTAGCTGCTCCGGATCTAAGAGTGAAGATGGACTTTCAATGCCAAACTTTCCTCGGCCGTCTCGAAATAATTCAACGATGCCCTTCTCTGTCGAGACGTGTGGACCCCTCCGCGTGCGGCGGAAAGGAAAGGCGCGGGGACCATTCAACAGTTTCACCCAAAGGGAAAAGAAAAAGTTGTTGTCGACCTTCATTTCACGCTCTTTATGATTGTGACCTCCAAAGTTCAATGATGGAAAGAAATTTCTATCGATTTTTTTTCTTCTTATTTTGTGGTCTAACACCGATGTGACGTCACGGTTGTTGCTGAATAAATTCGAAATTAATGTTTCGTGAAAGCAATAGTGCATCACATGCATTAAAACAAGAACGTTCCACTGACACACTTTGCACGGTTTTACTGTTTTGACGGAAGTGTCCTATAATTTTCCCAACATAAACATAGAGTTTTAATTGTTTTCGTGAGGACCGTCATTAGTTAATTAATTATTGGCCAAAGTCGACGACTTAATTGAATTTGCCCGAAAACTAGATAATTTGGAAATGTAAATTACGTCACAGATGTGCACAAGCGTGGAGAAAGTAGAAAACTAGAATTTGACCTGGGTTAATTATAAGTGATAGTCTTGTGGCTTCTTTAATTACGCGTTGTTGCCCTTAACAGCTGAATTTTCCCCAACCCCCCGAAACATTGTTGCTACAACAATTTCTTGGTCTGCAGACGCAGTTGTTGACGGCGACAAACCACATAATTAAACGATTGAACTTGATGGTTGTTCCTCCAGTGCCCTATCGCCCTAGTTTGTGGACTTGCCGGCTACTTACCAGAATCAAGACGTATCGAAACATTTCGCATCGGGTGGTTATATTCCAATGTTATCGTTGGATGACAATGACACAATTAAACTTGAAACAAACACAAATTATTGTTATTACTGCGGCCCTCGATGGACTTGTTCCACATGGTGCGGGTCTTACTGCTGCGTGATCAGGTTTGTTGTTGACTGACGGCAAAGCACCGGTAAACTGTTCCAACGTGTTAAAGCAACGACGATCCCTCCTGTTTACTTGAGAAATGAGGTTCCTGTCAGATGCTCTTAACCGTAAGAAAAAGTTATAGAGAAGTAGGTTAGCGGCAGTTTTGTGTAGGTGCCGATACCGGCCGCAAGTCGCTAAAAAATCTTCCGCATCATCGCCAATATTCCTCCGGACGAAAGTTTCCGCAACGGAAGGAAAGAAATGGGGGTTGGGCTAGCTCAGGAGGGATGTGATGGGGTTCAAGTAGATGGGTTAAGTTTTACCTCAATCGATAGAAACTCAAAGATTTTTTCACCCCATCTTCCTTCTCTATTTCCTCTCCTCATTTTCCCTTCCAATTTTTTCACCCAATAATATCTTCTCTTTCCATTTTCCCTCCTCTTCTTTCTTTGTCTCCCCTCTTTCCATTTCTCCTCTTTTGGTTTCTTTGCTTCTTCATCCCCGCTCTTGTCTTTTCTTCCTTTCTCCATCTCCTCTTCCCACCCCTTCCCCATCTTCCCGTTTTTTCAAAATTGCTATCGTTCGTTCTAACGCGACGAAATTAACGTTTGGCTCTCTTGATGTCAAATTTGGTCCTTCGACCCATGGGTTTTTTGTAAAATTTGGAATATTGTTGTCGTACTTAAGTACTCGAGTTAAGTAGACAAGGCGTGCGCGCGTGTGTCTCTGGTTGCATATAACGAACTGTTTTACATAAACAAGAACGTGACGTCGACTGACGGTCTTCCTGCGATCTCCTGATGGCGCTGCCAGTCGTTGTTCATGTGACGGAATAAGTCTATTTGTGTTCCCTACAATCTGAAATCAGTGTGCCACAATGTGGTAAACGAAGGTTACCGTGTAAATTAAAAATCAAAATTTCCTTTGTTGTCCTCCACGCTTAATTGGTGGAAACGATAAGAAGTGTCGAACAAGTGGGTGTCGAGTGGTCCGTGCTTTTGTCCTCGAGGAGCATCAACAAAAACAATTGTTATGTGAACACGGTATGGTTTTAATTTTTTGTGGCGTTCGTCGTTTGTTTCGTGGTCAACCAAAATTTTTGTTGTCGCATTTATTGTCTTCGCGCGACCAAGTCCACTTTTGCACCTGATTCTATCGCCCACCACTGTCGCTTGTGGTATGCCAAACGTCAAGAGTGACGTCAACTTTGACGCCCCCGCTTTACTTTAAAAAAATAATGTTGTATTTTTTTGTGTAAGTATCTTAAATGTTGGACACGTACAAGGTTATTAAGGCCTTAACTTGAACGCTTTAAATAAGCGAAGATATGTACGTGCGTTGCGGCCAAAGATAAAACGCAAAAATTTAGATTTCGGGGTAATTTCGGCAATTTGGCGCGCAAACGGCCTTGCCGTGTATTTGCCAAAAATATCTTCTATTGACATATTTTTATTGTGGATGATAGGTATGCCTGAAGTCCAGACATGGCTATTTTAAAACCGAGAAGAGCCGCTCTCCAAGCCCAAGTGGAACGACACCCCGATTTCGGGTTTTCCACGTCTCGAATCGTTGGGAAATATTATCGGAACTTTCCAAAAATTTACGGTTGCACAAGATTGTTATTCTGCGCATTTTCTTGGTAAAGTGTCAATGACTCTTCTTGGAGCACGTGGCAAAATAGCTGTCAGTAACTCGATCTAGAAGGTACTACCTCAACAGTAGCTACAAGACCAATTTTTTTAGCTGTCAGTGGCTCATACTCGATCTAGAAGGTACTTACTACCTCAACAGTAGCTACAAGACCATTTTTTTTTTTTTAATTTTGAACTGCCAAGTTTGAACACAAATTGTTCGAGGGGCAAAAGTGTTACCAAATGGCATTCTCTCGCCGAAACTATTTTTAAGGATCGTGGGATCGATACATGTAAATCCACTTTCCCTAAGTGGAAAAGAATATATTAGTGAGTTGAGTCAATTATTATTATCAACCACACCTGCAACATGTCGTTTCAACCATTAGCATAGTCCATCCTCGAGCTGAACTCGTTGAAAATGATAAAGTTCGTACTTTGTTAAAGTGACAGTGTTAAACGTGATGAAGATTGTGGTCCTAACAAACTCCTCCAGGTGGTGGAATCTCTTGAGCCACTTGAAGTCGATCCAAATTTTCAAAATTTTTTTGGACTATTTTAATTTTTTTTTTTTTTAAGTCGCTTTTCTAATGAGTTGAAGGGGTTTTTAATGATCGTTTTCTTTTCTTTTTTACTCTTTGGTCCTCGTTGGACCTCTTTTTGTCGATTTTTCGAAATTTTGACCTTTGGAGACGCGCTCTTGAAGCTGGTAATAAATAACCTCGACAAAGTACCCCGTTTAAAATTCCTCGAGCGACAACAATGAATTATATAAATATGTTCAACTGTTTTGGCAATTGTTAGAAATAAAAATAGCCCAAGCCTACATACAATATTTTTGTGTTTACCTATTAAAAATATACATTTTGCGTAACCCACGATGATTGATTTAGTTTAGACTTAATCACACAGCAGCTAAGTTTTGAGCAGAAAAGTTGTGTTGATGTGTCTACCTTCAGTCTTTAAATATGTTGGTTTTGTTACGTTAACATTTTTTTTTTTCAAAATACTTGTTGCTTTAATAAGACGCAATATTATTGTATTTTTGCCCAAAATCAAAATCCGAAACTTATAAAACATGTGAAGTTAATTAAGCAGGATGATGGTATATTTATAGAATCAGGTCGATCCGCCAGACTACACATTTAAATCACATTATTTTAATAGGATGCTTAAGATAATATCTCTAATGTTATTGCTGTTTACCCAATTGTTTTTTATTTTGGCAATAACGTTTTGGATTATTACCAAACTAACTAATCAGCACCCACTGGAAGTGGCAACTGTTAAGCGAATTTCTCAAAATGGGATTCATGAAATTTTGGTGAGTAACCATTTATCTTGGTGTGAAGTCACGAAACTCACTTGTTGCCAGTACAATACCTCGTGCCAATCCACCTGTTGCAAAACATCTTTATTATGTCCACTTTTTCTCTTCGAATCCCCTTCTTTGTCTCTGTAGTGACGTAAGCTTTTTTTACGAGCTTTTAACAAGTGTCACTGTTTTGTGGGTCTTCACTTCAGTGAGTAGTCACGCTCTGAAATAGTAACAAAGCCCAAAGCTTCGCCTTTTGGAGATTTTTATCTCTTCACCTCTTCCATTTGGGTGTCACTTCATCTTCAGTGAGTAGTCACGCTCTGAAATAGTAACAAAACCCAAAGCTTTGCCTTTTGGAGATTTTTGGTCATCTCTTCGCCTCTTCCATTTGGGTGCCACTACAAAAGTGAACCTCGTGAGCCTCAAAAAGACATGTAACGTCAAGTTTCATAATGTGTCGTGTTTTGAAGGAAATATAAAAAGTATATACTGGGTGAGTTGCCTAAATTGCACCACCCCACCCTTTCCTCCCCATCACGTTCCAAGGTGGATGTTGTTAGGGATGATATGTGTTGGGTGCTCCACCCCACCTACCCCCCCTACCAAAGTATACGGTTTTGTGCGTTTTGTTTTTTGGTGACATCTTTTCGGTTTCAGATACAGCATAATGGCCGGCCATGTTTGCCGGAAGGAGACGCAGGTCGTCCAACATCCGGGTGATGCAGTTGTTCCATGAGCTGAAGCAGCAGTTCCCTACCGTTCCCGACCACGTGGTATCTTCTTGCATCGCCACCCACTCCCAGTCCCCTTCTTCGAACAAGGACAAGACAATTCGTGAAATTTTGGAAGCGGCAGCTGCGCTCAACCAGCAACAGGAGCCGATGGGACGTTCCCCGCCGCAACCGGAAACACCCACCCTCACCCTTAGCAAGGACCCTTTCTGCCAAGACGCAACGACGCCCCACGAACCCCCAATCCCCCAATCACAAGATTTCGAATCATTGGTAACCGAGCGAAAGCGATCCGAAATGAACGACAGTGATAGTGATCCTAATCGAAATGTTATCAAATCTGCCGTTACTTATTCAAAAAAGTTCGAGTCTGTTAATGTAAGTGCTAGCAACCATTCACAAACAACGGTTGTCGGTAGAAGTTCGTTTTTCGCTAAACGACCGGACCATCTAGATCTCAAACAAACGACGATTGACGATTCTTCGAGGAAATCGTTCGAAGAGAATTCGGGTCGTCTCCATAACATACAGTTGTCGAGAAAAAGTAAAGACGTCCATCAGTTATTGAATTCGGGCAATGTAAGTGATAAACCGCCGAGATCACCTCTAAACAACAAACGTCCTCTAGATGTTAAAAGTTCTCCGACCGCCACCCAAGAGCCGAGAGGCTCCCAATCCCCTTCGACGCCGTTAGACGCCCAAAAGAGACTGCACCCCGAAGAGGCGAGATCGAAAAGAGAAACGGCGTCGACCCCGACCCAAACTACCGATACTTTACTAGGGGGCAACAGCGTCAATTTATCCCTTAACGTGAATTGTTCTATGGATCTAGTGCAAAGTCCGACGAAGCGACTGTCGGCGTTGACGGTAACGCCGCAACAGCCCTGGCTTCAAGACCCCGTATCGCCCAGAAGTTACACAAGTGTTAACTTGACTTTGCGGCCGCCATCCTCGGAGCCGCAGCCTCTCATCGACATAACGTCGCACAATTCGAGTTTAACTTATTCCACTAGCAGTTTCGATTCGCAGAAGGGCCTCCAGAGTCGGCTGCAGATAACGGTGGGACCTGGGGGTGGTAGCGTGGCGTCGGTTAGGACCCGACCGAGGAGCAGTTACCATCCGGAGGGAAGCACCGAGGAGGTGGTTCCGGTGCGAGCCGGTTCTTTAAATAATTTGGTCGCTAACAGCGAACGTAAGTTTTCTTCTCCAAAATCATTTGGCTGGAAAGAAGGCCGGCAAACTTGAGGTCGAAATTACTGTTTGTTGTCAATATTCGGTTATTTTCGCGCTTTCCAATCAGGTGTCCGCAAATTCACTGCGGGCTATAAATATATCTTTGCTACCTACGCTTCCTGAGGGCGTAATTTTAAGATCAACAAGGCCGGCCGACGTTCGGGCACACATTGTAGCGACTTGCATGTAATCTACCTACACGACACGGATCAGAATGCATCGCGACGCTTAATGCCAACACTTGCTTCTTTATGAAAGAGAATCGGCAATAATTGAGCTAGCTTCATTCACTGCGTGTGGACCAGGCATAATGCTCTATTTTAGAAGCGACAGTCGGATCGAATTTTCAGAAACCGCCATTGAGGCTCCAATAAAACTCATGAATGGACGAGAGAGTAGATGCAGCTTCTTCGGTTCGAAGCTTGCAACACTTTAGTGAATAAGTCTGTCTTCGAATTCGTTGGCAATCTTATTTAATGGCTCTATTGCTGTCATAAACTTTTTTCAGACAATGTGTAGAAAAACTAGTTCATTTCTTCAACAATTTTCAAGCTATTTTTTATAAATTCACTAAACTTTTTTAGGTATAAGTATACAATACTTTACAAAGATTTACAAAAAATATCAAGATTTTATAGAGACTTTCTAAACATTTGGCAGCAGTTTACTAAAACTCATACATTCACAAGACTTCTCTACAAGTTTACAAAGCTCTACAAAAATTTGCAAAGAATGTCAAGATTCTATAGAGGTTTTTTGAATATTTGGTAGCAATTTACTAAAACTTATAGATTCAGAAGACTTTTCTACAAATTTAAAAAGATTTACAAAAAATATGAAAACTCTATAGAAGTTTTATAGATTTACAATACTTCTTTACAAGTTTACAATACTTTACAAAGATTTACAAAAAATTTCAAGATTTTAATAGAGATTTTTTAAACATTTGGCAGCAATTTACTAAACCTCATAACGCTAGAATAAATAAATTTCTTATAAAATTAGAAAAAACACTAAGTTTCGATTTCTTATAATATTCAAACTTTTGTAACTTTTGAACGAGCAGACTTACATCAAATCCAAAAACATCAAATTTCTCCATTTCACAAAAGCTATCAAATGCTATATGAACAAAAATCGTAAGTAGAATAATAAAGAAGTTGAAATTTGCAATTTAGGTCGATTTCGACGAAAACTTTAAATTGAAACATTCGAATAGTCATATCTAAAAAAGTACGCCTTGTACAGGAAAACTACGGCCAGATTCGTGTTTGGGCGTTCTCTTATGTAATCGGCCTTCCTGAACTCAAATCCGTAATCAATTCGACGCTAGAATATATAGATTTCTTATAAAATTAGAAAAACCACTAAGTTTCGATTTCTTCCAATATTCAAACTCTTGTAACTTTTGACCGGACAGACTTACATCAAATCCAAATACATTAAATTTTTCCGTTTCACAAATGGTATCGAATGCTATATAAACGAAAATTATAAGTTTAATAATAAAGAAGTTGAAATTTGCAATTTAGGTCGATTTTGACGAAAATTTTGAATTGAAACATTCGAATCGTCATATCTTAAAAAGTACGACATGTACAGGGAAACTACAGCCAGATTCGTGTTAGGCGGTTCAAAATCTACCAGATCAAGTCATAAAATTCAGGTAAAAAATTTCAATATTTTTGACCTTCATTTTCTAGCCCAATCAATACACATTCGAAAAATTTCTAAAATTGACACGTTTATTAAAAGACTGGAAATTGATGTTTTCTTATATAATCGACCTTCCTGAGCTCAAGTTCGTTATCAATTTGACGCTAGAATAGATAGATTTTTTATAAAATTAGAAAAAGCACAAATTAAGCTTTTTTCAACAATCAAACTTTTGTAACTTTTGAACGGAGCGACTTATATTAAATCCAGATACATCAAATTTCTCCGTTTCACAAATGCCATCGAATGCTATGTGAACGAAAATTGTAAGTCTAATAATAAAGAAGTTGAAATTTGCAAATTAGGTCGATTTTAACGAAAACTTTAAATTGAAACATTCGAATGGTCATATCTAAAAAAGTACGACTTGTACAGGAAAACTACGGACAGATTCGTGTTAAGCGGTTGAAGATCTACCAGATTAAGTCATAAAATCGATGTAAAAATTTTCAATATTTTCGACTTTTTTTTTTCTACCCCAATCGATAGAAATTCGAATTTTTTTTAAAATCGACATCGTTGCACTCAAAGGCTAGAAATGGGCGTTCTCTTATGTAATCGGCCTTCCTGAACTCAAATCCGTAATCAATTCGACGCTAGAATATATAGATTTCTTATAAAATTAGAAAAACCACTAAGTTTCGATTTCTTCCAATATTCAAACTCTTGTAACTTTTGACCGGACAGACTTACATCAAATCCAAATACATTAAATTTCTCCGTTTCACAAATGGTATCGAATGCTATATAAACGAAAATTATAAGTTTAATAATAAAGAAGTTGAAATTTGCAATTTAGGTCGATTTTGACGAAAATTTTGAATTGAAACATTCGAATCGTCATATCTTAAAAAGTACGACATGTACAGGGAAATTACGGCCAGATTCGTGTTAAGCGGTTCAAAATCTACCAGATTAAGTCATAAAATCGATGTAAAAAATTTCAATATTTTCGACTTTTTTTTTCTACCCCAATCGATAGAAATTCGAAAAATTCTTAAAATCGACATTGTTACACCTAAAGGCTTTCCTGAATTCAAATCCGTAATCAATTCGACGCTAGAATAAATAGATTTCTTATAAAATCATAAAAACAAATAAGTTTCGATTTCTTATAATATTCAAACTCTTGTAACTTTTGAACGGTCAGACTTACATCAAATCCAAATACATCATTTCACAAAAGCTATCGAATGCTATACATATTAGTAGAAGTCTACAAGACCATATTCGACTCAATATCTTTTGCACTTTTTCGCTATTTTTTGCCAATTGACGGACTGCCCGAGCGATTAACGAATTATCTTTGTGCAACCGCGCACAATTTTTTTAACGGTTAATAACGTTTAGATATGAAATAAAAATTTATATCTCCATTAAAGGGAACAGCCGACAGAACCGGAATTGTAGGTCGCAGAGATTAGCCATTATCAATAACTAAATTATCAAACTGTTTCTAAAGTTATTTAAAAATTACCTTGAGTAGTCTAGTTTTTTGTTAAAACGTTGCGAAAACTCCGTTTATTGACTTCCGTTGTTTGTTATTGGATAATTCCAATTCCTCGCTAGTGCTGGCCAGTTGCTCCTTTTAAATCCACAATGCAGTGTAAATAATATTGGTCGTTATCTGTCGAATTCCCCAACTAGAGATAAACCGACTGTAACGCCACAACTTGAACTTGTTGAGTGATGGGTTAGACGTTATTGAATTCCGTTTTGAATGTTTCGTTCACGCCGACCATTTTTGCAGCTCCCCTGATCCTGAAGCAGCAAGCCCGCATCGAGAGACTCCGGATAGAACTGAAAACGGAAAAGGCGAATTTGATCGTGCTGGAGAAGGAAGTTGCCGATTTGGAGAAGAGTCGTCTGCGGGCCCTAGAAGTAGAACATAAAATAGATGTTGAAGTCGAGAAGCAGTTGCGTAAAGAGATCAAGCATTTGCAGTATCAGTGCGAGCAGTTGGCCATCGAAGTCGACAAAAGTTCGTCGAGTTTTCGCATCTTAACGAAAATAACTAACGAAATTATTTGCAGACACCACAGGGGATACACATGAAGACTTTTACCACAATATATACACGGGTCAGCGAGGACCGTTGAATTTGGACTTTCCTAGGAGGCGACCGAACAGGGGGAGAATGCAGTATACGGAACCTCCGTTGGTGCCGATGACAGAGAACGAAGGCCCCAAATGGAATTGTCACATATGTACATTCCTTAATCATCCAGACTTGGATAAATGTGAACAGTGCGAAATGCCTAGGATATTACACGGTAAAAACCCATCAAATCCAAACATTACTTACAGCATGCAACAAGCGAGCCCCAACAACAACTACCATTTGGCGGCGTCGCAGAGTCTTCCCGATTTCCACCATCAACGCCAGGGCTCGCTTGTTATCACCAGACCCATCGGGTTTGACCTCAGCTTCCTCGCTAACGCCGCCAATCAACACTTAAACAGGACCAATTCACACACATGACTGTGATAACTAATAGCTAGTTTTAATCGCGTTTTGTTATTGCTAGAGCTGGGTTTTTATTTTTATCCAGATAAATCTACAACTATTGAAATTAAATCAAAAGTGGGATTCAACCTGTAGATTTGTCAACGTAGTGGAAACGGCACATAGTTGTAACTAGTGATATCACAATTGTTACATAGGTACTAATCAAGAAAACATTGTTACTGCAGTATATTCCTGGTTATAATTATGTAGCGAGTGACACGTAGCACTGAGAAGGAGAGCAAAATTTGCAAACGCACCATAAGCCTAAGAGCTAACTAGGGAAGAGTACAACTTATTTAGATTATATTTGGTTCAGTTACGGGGGTTTAAGTTTGTTGTAATTTTTATTGTTTAATAAATAGTTGCACTGTTATTACTGTGATCTTAAGTGTTTTTTTTTTATTTATTATAGTTTCTGCAGCTCCAGGTGATAACATTCACATTCATGTAACTCCAAGACTATCTAGGCGTAAGATATCTGGTTGTTGTGTGCGTGAAGCTTTGTTAACATTTTAAGCCCCGCAAGAGTGTTGCTATTAACCCCAAGTCAGTCGGTTCAACTAAACCAGCTCAGATTTGTGAACCGTTTGCAGTGACAGCTAATTATCTAATACGCAGGGGTTTCTTAGCATGAGGTTGTGGATTGTACCTGACATTTTTTCGGCAAATTTTGCTGTAACTCAATTAAGGATTAAATCTTAAACCGGTTTAAGTTGGGAGAATAGTTGATCATTGGAAGTTTCGCTACTTTAACAGCTGCAATTGCTTTTGGTAACTCGTTTGGGTAGCTTTTGGCCTGCCAACTTAAACCTTTTTAGTGGATTCGGGTTAGACAACCCACAACTAAAACCTGGACAGTTTTTGAGTTTTCCTGAGCCCCGTGGCTGCCCCTTATTGAGCGTGTAACTGTTTTTTCAGGTGTTGTACACTCTTGGGTTTTGTAAGCGTAGAAGAAATCAGGTGACTAGAGAAACACGAACTGCTATTTTTTTATTTTATTTACATTTGTTAATGGTACAGTTGCTCATTAAGATACACATTGTATAAATTAGGCGTCATTTTGTTAAGTTTGTGAATGTACATATTGAAATTTTTGAAAAAAAGCTTATTTTAATAATCTCTCCCTCATTTACACCGCCGTGCCCCGTTCCAAGTTCTGTTTGATTTCCGTTGTGTGTTCGCCGTAATACCGGTCGAGTTTCTTGTTAAACTTGGCGTTCCTCTCGTTAATATAATCAATATCGGCATCATCATTATGGGTACGTCTCCTGGAATACTTGTTACGCTTGGCTATTTGGTTTTCGAGATTCTTAACCATATTGTCAACAGCTTCGGGTCTGTCTTCGTGCAACCCGTGAATAATAACGTTAGAACCCCCATAAAACGCTTCACCATACTTTTGTTTCTCTTCCTCGTACCGCTCCATGTCTTTCGGCCCCATCCCCCTGACCAACCGGTTGTACTGTCGGTAAGTCGCCGCTTCGAAATCCGAGAAGCCCTGATCCGGATTTTTCTTTTTCTTCTTCCGTTCGATCCGTTCCGCGTCAACTGCCGAAATTTCGAGCAACTTTAACCTGTCGTAATCCTCTGATCGTTCGGCCGCCTCCTCTCGGGCCTTCTGGTCGCTCAATATCCATTCGGCGCGCTTCTTGCGGGCCTCCCAATTCGTAGGCAACTTGTTCCGGGCGTCCTCCGCCACCACCTCCTGGTGGTTCTGCGAACGCGCCTCGTTCCGCAAAGTGTGCAAGTTTCTCAGGCGCTTCAAACGCTCCGCCTGCTTTTCGGCGAAGGTCGCCGGCTTCTCCTCGGCACTCATTCCGGCCCAACGCAATCGGTCTTGCAAAAATAAAGAGCTTTTGGTGGATAGCTGATAACACAGAGTCTAATAACTTAATTGACAATATTGACACTAATGACAGATTGAGTCTTGACTTTTGCTTTAAGTCACGTGACAGGTGGAAATAACTGACAGCCAGTGTTGCCAATAGTTGAAGCTGAACAAGGATAAAAATGGTTATTTTAGAATTAAGGCCAGAATATTGCCGATATTTGGATTCAACATTAGTAACCATATTCATAATATTAAACTAATTGTTAAAAAAATCAAATTATCTGCGGCCTATTAAATATCTCTATATATAGCCCATCGTTACCACCAACAGCAAGGCAATGAAGTTACTAGTTGTGGCTGGCAAACGTCAAATTTTGTGACGTCACGTCCCGCAGCTGTCAAATTTTGTAAACAAACATTTATTATTAGCTCAGACAAGAATTGTTTAATCGTTCGCGCCGTTACCAATCGTCGCCGTTTGGTGGTCAATAATTATGGAATCTGGGGAGGTGTCGACCCTCTCGAGGGGCAAAGTCAGTGGCAAAACCGCGTCGAAGTCCTACAATCTCACAATTCCGAAACTCCACTTGGATATTTCCAGTTCTTTGGCGGATTTCCTCGAAAAGGAGCAAAATATCCTCTCGAGCAGCAGGGACGATTACACAGAAGTGGACGTGGGCAGCATCATCGAAGAGATCAATCGAGTAGCGGCGCAAAGCCCTCTAGGTCCCTATGAAACCTCAACTCACGAACGCAGCTTGGATGAAATTATGAAAGAAGCCGAACGCATTTACATGGAGAGTTCGAAAAGTTTCGAGCAACTCAGCCAACGCTCGAAAACCTCACAGAACATAAGCGATTTGAATTTGAGCGATTCGAGGGGGTCGACGCCAACACCGAAAAGTGTCAGTCCTTTGCCCCACGACGACAGCGGCAGTGACACGTACAGCGAAGATTTCTCGGAGGAAAGCAAACAGGTTTCGCCCATTCAGCCCCCGACCAACGTCATTGAACCAGCACCAAGTGACCCTCGACCGGATGAAGAAGTCAAGGAAGTTGTGACGATTTTGGAAGAAGAGGGCGAAGTTTTAGGAAATGGTAGCTGCAACGTGATGGCGCCTGGAAGTAACCAAGACGCGGAGACGGAAATCAAACAAGAACTAATCGCGACTTTGGAAGAGGACAATAAACTTTTACGGAAAAGTATTCGCGTTATGAAGGTAAGGAAGTAATTATTGGTGAGTAACTAACGAAACAGTTTCGAATTTGCGTACTTTAATAAATAAAATTGTTAAATAATAAAACTATGGAGCTAAAAGTTTTAAGCGGCCGTCACAGCCTCTGCTATAACTCGAACCGCCGCCAGCGCTTCGTTGCCGGTGGGTTGAATGTACTGAGCAGGGAGAACGAACCCGTAATTTCCTTTATCCCTCAGTTCTATGGTGTAGGCGTATTTAAACCTGGCGACTCCTTTCGCCCAATCGTCCGAACCGCCAGAAGCGGGATAAAGAGTGTTGGCAGCAGGCCCCACCGTATACCAGGGACCTCCAACTGAATTGATCGCCTGAAAAGATCCTCAATGACTAATTGGAAATTTGCGCATCAAAACTCACGTAAGCGATTTTTCGGCCGACACTTTCGAGGTCTTGGTAATCCGGGGGCACAACTCGGTCGTAGCCCCAAGGATACAGCACGTATTGGCCGTAAGAATGGAACGAAACGTAAGCCTTCCAGTTGTTGCCGGGATTGCCGAGGATGAAATTACGCACTGCTGCCGTTTCCGGCTCCGAGAACGCCCCAGTTCCCCCGTAGATCTCATGGCAGGGGTTCTTCGACGACCCCTTGCCACCCCAGCGATACCTAAAAATTTTACGTCACAAAAACGGATCGAAAACTTCTGCTACGTACCCGAAGTTTCTGTTTAGGTCGGTGCCGGCGCACTGTCCCGACCGGCCCCTGTTCTTCCGCCACAGTCTGTCGGTGGTGTGCGAGTACTCGTACCCGTCCGGATTCAGAACTGGGGCGATGTACCAGTCGATGTTTCGCACGTGTTCAGATTCGGACTCGTAATTTGAAACGAAATTGTTGATGATGAAAGTGACGGTGGCGGGCGATATCCATTCTCGGGCGTGGATCCCCCCATCCATCCACACTGCCTTATTGCCGGACTGGCCGTTAGAAATTTTCAAAACCCGAATCGGACGCCCCTGGACCGAAGACCCTATAGTTTGGACTGTGCACAATTGCGGATAGGTCTCGGCCAAGTAGTCCAGGTAACCTTCGATATCGGTGTGTTTATGGTAGGCGTGCCAGGTGAGTCGATGACCTGCAAGAGTAAATCTTCACAAACAATAATAAACAAAAGATGAGTCGTCTGGTGACTTTGGAAAAATTGAAATCGAGCCAGCGTTGAAAAAAAAGAAGAAGAGTTGTTTGGGGCCTTTGGAGGTGCTCAATCAAGTCTGCGTTGAAAATCTTAGTTAAAATCAAGTTTTCGTTGAAAACAACGAAGAAGAGTCGTTGTTTGCCGTTGGGGATGCTGAATCAAGTCTGCGTTGGAAGTAGCAGGGAAGGTGCGTTTGGGGGTGGTGCGGTGCAAATTTTATTTCCCATGCATTACATACGATGGCGCCGGTTTCTACGGACCCCAGTTGGCCGACGGCCACAACTCCAGGTGGTTGCCCAACGACGTCAGGCCCCTCCAGGCCGACAAATACCTGAACGGCAATTTTTTTGCTGAAATTCAATCGGTTTTGGACCGTTCTCCCGATATTTGTACGTTATAATTGGTTGGGTCAACTTTGTGTCACTCACCTCTTCGGTCGTCGAGTTCGATGACGGAAGGATTTTCGGTATCTATGGCCTCCTGGAGGTCTTGGATCATCACCTCGAATTTGATGTTGTTGTCCAGCAACACTTTCTTGACTTTATCGTTCGACGTCGGCTTGACTAGAACGTCCACCGAAGAGGTGTTGCCGCCCCACATCGAAATATCTGTCGAAGTTAATTTTAATTAATTATTTTTAGATAATTTTAATTAATTTTAATTAATTAATTTAATTGTAGATTCTGGCGATTTTTGGTTACCTTGATCGTCGCGCAGTTTGGCTAAAACTTTAAGTTTGAGTTTGTCGTCGACGATGGTTTTCCAAACTTGACTGCCGGCGTACGAGATTCGGGCTTGTGGTACTGCATCGTCGATGGGTTCGATTTTCGGTTGGGATTCGGTTGCGACCGGGTCGATTTCTTCTATTTTGTAGACGACTTTTGGTTCTTCGGCTACGATGGACGGGGTTTTTGGTAGAGATGCTCTACTGGACACCCGGACGATCAGAAATATCGCCAGCACCGGCCACTTCATTTTAATTTTGTGTGGACGGCTGGGCACGTACCGTGGTTTTATATGGATGCGGCTTGACCCGGTTCGTGGAAACGGTATCGTCGTCTTTATGAGTTGAATGATTAAATTAATTACCGCCATTCTTTAAAAGAGACCATAAAAAGGTGGCAGTTTTGGTTTTTGTGGTCGTAAATATACAGTGTGAGTACTAAAATTTATAGCTTCGATTTTTAGCAAATGTCTTTGGACCCGTTAATTTGAATTTTTAAGTGGTTTTTTGACTACCCAGTAATGATGGAAATCCATTAGAAAAAGTCATAAAGTCAATGTCAAAAATTTCAATATTTTCGGGAAAAAAATTCCAAAACTTAAAATAATATCTCAAACATTAAAATCACTGTGCAACTTATTATCGTATCAGTATCATGCCATCTCTTTATTAAAGAGTCGTATTTAACAGTCTACCAAATTTACCCAATATTTCCATTCAAAAAAATACTTTTATTTCCCAAAAATACTAAATGCTCACCAAAATTAAGAAAATACATAATCTTAAAGCGACAACCAAATATTGACGTAATGCTGGTCTCTTATACATTTTGTTCGCCAAAATAATCTTTGTTGACCATAAATACTAAATGTTTACCAAATTTTATTCCGCATTTAATTCTAACATAATACCCAGATATTTAATTTTTGACAGTGTCTTATATTATTTAGCAGTTAAAAATACTATTTGTTGATCAAAAATACACAAGCAATAAAATGTTGTGCAAATGGTAAATAATTTTATGCAAAATTATAGATGTAGATGTGCTAGGGCAAGGAAAATAAGAGTAAAAATAGAAGTGGTTTGCACAAAAAAAGATATTGATTTCACATTTACAGGAAAACTACGGCCAGATTCGTGTTGGGCGGTTCAAAATCTACCAGATCAAGTCATAAAATTGACGTAAAAAATTTCAATATTTTTGACTTTCATTTTCTAGCCCAATCAATACACATTCAAAAAATTTCTAAAATTGCCACGTTTATTAAAAGACTGGAAATTGATGTTTTCTTATATAATCGACCTTCCTGAGCTCAAGTTCGTTATCATTTCGACGCTAGAATAGATAGATTTTTTATAAGATTAGAAAAAGCACAAATTAAGCTTTTTTCAACAATCAAACTTTTGTAACTTTTGAACGGAGCGACTTATATTAAATCCAGATACATCAAATTTCTCCGTTTCACAAATGCCATCGAATGCTATGTGAACGAAAATTGTAAGTCTAATAATAAAGAAGTTGAAATTTGCAAATTAGGTCGATTTTAACGAAAACTTTAAATTGAAACATTCGAATGGTCATATCTAAAAAAGTACGACTTGTACAGGAAAACTACGGCCAGATTCGTGTTAAGCGGTTTAAGATCTACCAGATTAAGTAATAAAATCGATGTAAAAAATTTCAATATTTTCGACTTTTTTTTTCTACCCCAATCGATAGAAATTTGAAATTTTTTTAAAATCGACATCGTTGCACCCAAAGGCTAGAAATGGGCGTTTTCTTATGTAATCGGCCTTCCTGAACTCAAATCCGTAATCAATTCGACGCTAGAATAAACAGATTTCTTATAAAATTAGAAAAACCACTGAGTTTCGATTTCTTCCAATATTCAAACTCTTGTAACTTTTGACCGGACAGACTTACATCAAATCCAAATACATGAAATTTCCCCGTTTCACAAATGCTATCGAATGCTATATGAACGAAAATTGTAAGTCTAATAATAAAGAAGTTGAAATTTGCAATTTTGGTCGATTTTGACGAAAATTTTGAATTGAAACATTCGAATCGTCATATCTTAAAAAGTACGACATTTGCAGGAAAACTACGGCCAGATTCGTGTTAGGCGGTTCAAAATCTACCAGATCAAGTAATAAAATTGACGTAAAAAATTTCATTATTTTTGACTTTCATTTTCTAGCCCAATCAATACACATTCGAAAAATTTCTAAAATTGCCACGTTTATTAAAAGACTGGAAATTGATGTTTTCTTATATAATCGACTTTCCTGAGCTCAAGTTCGTAATCAATTTAACGCTAGAATAGATAGATTTTTTTATAAAATTAGAAAAAGCACAAATTAAGCTTTTTTCAACAATCAAACTATTGTAATTTTTGAACGGAGCGACTTATATTAAATCCAGATACATCAAATTTCTCCGTTCACATATGCCATCGAATGCTATGTGAACGAAAATTGTAAGTCTAATAATAAAGAAGTTGAAAATTGCAATTTAGGTCGATTTTGACAAAAATTTTGAATTGAAACATTCGAACGGTTATATCTTAAAAAGTACGACTTGTACAGGGAAACTACGGTCAGATTAGTGTTAAGCGGTTCGAAATCTACATGATTAAGTCATAAAATCGATGTAAAAAATTTCAATATTTTCGACTTTTTTTTCCGACCCCAATCGATAAAAATTCGAAAAATTCTTAAAATTGACATTGTTACACCTAAAGGCTTTCCTGAATTCAAATCCGTAATCAATTCGACGCTAGAATAAATAGATTTCTTATAAAATCAGAAAAACAATTAAGTTTCGATTTCTTATAATATTCAAACTCTTGTAACTTTTGAACGGACAAACTTACATTAAATCCAAATACATCATTTCACAAAAGCTATCGAATGCTATACATATTAGTAGAAGTCTACAAGACCATATTCGACTCAATATCTTTTGCACTTTTTTGCTATTTTTTGCCAATTGAGGGACTGCCCGAGCGATTAACGAATTATCTTTGTGCAACCGCGCACAATTTTTTTAACGGTTAATAACGTTTAGTTATGAAATAAAAATTTGTATCTCCATCAAAGGGAACAGCCGACAGAACCGGAATTGTAGGTCGCAGAGATTAGCCATTATCAATAACTAAATTATCAAACTGTTTCTAAAGTTATTTAAAAATTACCTTGAGTAGTCTAGTTTTTTGTTAAAAAAAATAATTGTCTTGGCTCACCTTGTATGTTCAAAAATAATTTCCGGTTATAGACTTCTTTCTCTAGTTTATCTATGTTTTTAAATAAAATTTCTACCTATCATAGAACTCGAGCTATCGAACTCGGGCACACTATTGCCCCACCCTGTATAAATGCTTTGCTGTAATTGGCTTGCATTATGTAAAACGTAAAACCTCTTTTAGTGGTAATTTCTAATAGTGCTTTTTTAAAAAAAAATTATAGGGCCCTGAACTGGCCTTGTACAAAACTTTTTTCGCGTGCTTCTTGGCTGGAAGCGCAAGCGGCAAGGAGAGATGCGCGAGCATATTTCATTTTTGGGAGTAATAGAATAATTATTTGACGCACAAATAGTTTTTTTGAGAAACACTAAATATAAATGGATAGCGCGAATATTTATTATGTACAGCAGGGACGCGTAACTTGAGCGTTCTAAATTTGGTGAACATTTAGTAAAATTGATAGACATATAGAATTTAAAATGTAAGCAATGGTAAAACAATACGCAGCATAGTTATTTTAGTGGTGATGTTCTCATTTTCTGATGTATAATAATTTGGATTTCATTTAGATTTTTTTATGCTCATTAAATTTTCTGGTGGACAGTGCAAGGGATGCATAGTTTAATTTGGTGTAAATTATATTTGTTCTCTTTATTAAATATGTCCACATTTATACAGCCACTGCCGCTTTAGCGACAGTTCTCGCAAAAATGAGGGCTTCTTCAGCGGTCGCTTCTATAAACCTGGAAGGAAGCAAATACCCAAAATGGCCAGTGTCGCGCAGTTCTATAGTAAAAGGGTATTTGATAGCCACAGCTCCTCTCGCCCAATCAGTCGTTGATCCGCTAGCCTTGTAAATAGTTGTCCGGATCGGTCCCACATCGTAATAGCCCCCACCAGCAGATTGAATAGCCTGCAAGAATCAAAAGAAAAAAATAAATACTTCCAAAAAAGTTTCCTCCCACTTTTGACGCTTGCGTTGCAACTCTTCGAAGTTCTTTTTCGTCCAGTGTCAAACCCATATTGGTGGTTCCCCAAGGATAGACGATGTGTTGACCGTACGAATGTATCGACAAGAACGCCCTCCACCTCTTCTTCGTGTTTTTCAGGAAGAATTTAGCCACTGCGGCCGATTCAGGCTCCGAAAACGGCGCCGAACCCTTATAGTTGGGTTCGCAAGGATCCGCCGACGAACCCTCTCCCTCCCACTGAAACCTATACAATTTAACGTCGCCACCGTCCAAAATTCGGCCGTTACCCAAAATTCCTGTTGAGATCCACCCCGTAGCAAGAACCACCGGTGATGTCCGATGCCCGATTCTTCCTCCACAATCTGTCGACTTCGTGCGAATACTCGTAGCCGTCCGGATTAAGCACCGGAACTATGTACCAGTCGATGCCTCGGACCGAGGACGGTTCGTAGTCGTAGTTCAAGACGAAATTGTTGATGATGTACGTTGCGGCTGCTGGCGAAATCCATTCTCTAGCGTGAATGCCGCCATCGATCCAAACTGCAACGTTGTTCGGGTTACCGTTGGAAATTTTCAACAGTTTGATAGGTCTTCCTTCGACCGATTCGCCTATGACCTGGAGAGAGCACAGCTTCGGATACGTCGTGACTAAATAGTTTAAATAACCGTTAATGTCGGAAAGATTATGATAAGCCTTCCAAGTGAGTCGATGGCCGCTCCTGTCACCCAACTCGCTGCTAACTCGATCTTCGTCGTCAATCAACTCTTGGACGTTCTCATGTAAAATTTCGTACGTGAAGTTGTTGGCTAGAACCTCATTCTTGACTTGTTCTAAAGACGTTGAGGTAACCATCACTTGGGCACTTGTCGCGTTCAGACTCCATCCCATCAAATCTGCAATTTTTTTTTTTAGAAACATTAACGTTACTATTTACACTTACGGTTTTCTTTTCCCAATTTCTTCAGTATTTCGAAAGTCGTTTCGCTTTTGCTTGAAACTCTCCAGAGTTGGCTGCCTGCGTACGAGACTCTTTTCGGGGGTGTTTTGTCATTTTCTAAAGGCTGACAATAGACCTGGCAAGTTAGCAGGATACAACCAACAACCGCAAGACCTCTCATTTTAATATGGAAGTTTGCGAATTTCTTAGATTTTATAGAAACTTATGACCCCATTATCTGGCGGTACCGTTGGTTCATATGCATATGTTGAGTTTAATTTATGTGGTTGTTGGTTGAAATGTGGAAGGACGGTTAAGGCCTCAAGTTAAAAAAAAAATTACGATCACCTAAGTACAAGCGAGGCAACTGTTCGGGCTGTTTGTAAAAATTATCTTCAGCAACAGCCTCGCGAAGACGTTATAGTTGAAATGCGTAGGCGGCTGCATTCATTAAAACGGTTTCGATCTGCAGCTGATTCGATCTGGATGCCGTTCGGCCCACCGAAGTCACCGTTATAAGTGCAAAGAAGCTGTTATGCAGGCACGATTACTTTTGGTTTTTTTCCTAACCCTATAGTGGAAGAACCAGTTGAAAACTAAACCAATTATTCAAAATTATGTTGTCCACCACCGCCAGGTGGCGCTTTCGCCAAATTTTAAGGGGTGCTATTGAGGGCCGCTGTAAGATGCAAGTCTCACCATCCTATTTTAAGGGGGAGTTTTGTGCTTGCTCGGCATTACTACGTTACGTGTTAATTTGGGCCAAGTGGCTGGTTTTGGTTAACTTTTTGTTTTTTCCCAGGAGGAGCTCCTGCAAGCCAATTCCGCGGTCCAACAGACCAAAGCGGCCTTAAGCGCCAAATCGCTGTCTTCCCCAGAAATGAACCTGCAACTGGAAAGGACTCTCGAGGAGTTGAAAGATTCCCGCGAGATCAACACTGCCTTGCAACTCCAATTGGACACCATAAGTAAAACTCACGGTCTCCTGAAGAACTCGTACGACGACCTGTTGAGTTCATCAAAAAATCTAGAACGTCGCGTTCTTCAGCTGGACGTGTCTTTAGATAAGTACAAGAACGAACTGTTGAGTCTCCAAACCGAACGAGATAAGCTTCTCGAGAACGAACGCAACCTCAGCAAGTCGATCGAAATGGAAAATTTGCGCAACAAAAGTCTGAAATTACAAAACGAAAAAGACGCCAAATGCATCCAGGACCTGAATCGCCAAATCAAAGAAATGGAACGCATCATCGCCAGAAAACATCCCGATTCCGTTTCGGCGCTGATCGTCGCCGCCAAAAGCGACGCCGCCGACACCAATTTGACCGCCCGCAAAATCCTCGAAGACCGCATAAGGAGTCTGGAACAAGACGCCGCCAATCACGACACCCAATCCTCCCGGGTTTTCCTCGACATCCAGGAGAAGTTCAACCAGATGAAACTGAAATACGAGAGTCACATCGAAGATTTGGAACTTCACGTCAACGATCTGAAACAGCAATTGACGCGGAAAAGCGACACCTTCGACGTGTACACTCAGACCAGGAGCGACGAGAAAATCCCCCAAAAAGACACCGTAACGATCGCCAGCCAAACCGACCAGAAGGTCTGGAAGCGTCACGAGAAGATCGCCGAGGCCAAAGAAGACGCGCATTTGCTGGCGACGATTCGAGGTCTGCAAGCCGACGTCGCCAACAAGGAGAAGGTCGTGGCGAAACTCCAGCGAGAATTGGACGAATTGAAGAAAACCAACCGGAAATTGCAGAAAGAGCGCGAGGGTAGTTTGAAAAGTTTGACCGATCGACGGGAGTTCAGGAGTTATCCCGAAAAGTTGGCGTTGCAAGTCAAGTCGCCGGCTGGCGAAGATGAAGTTCAAGTCTTGAAAGCGGAACGGGATAAAATGAAACAGCAATTGTGCCGGATCGAGGGCGATTTTCAGGCTTTGAAAACGAAGCGGTTGCACGACGTACGAATCGTAACTTTAATTTTTTTTTTTTTTGTAAAAGCCTCGTTTTTAGTTGAACGCTCTACAAGAAGCGCACGAACGTGAAATTGCGACGTACGTTTCCAACATCAATCCACTGCGAGAACAACTTGAATTGCAACAAGTTTCACTCTCCACCGTCCAAAATCAACTCGGAGCCGCCAACAACGACTTGATAATTGTTACTGCCGAACGCGATCGTCTCAACAATCAGCTGCAGAAGGCTGTTGCTACCCTATCGTGCGGAGGCGAAGTTGAGGTTTTGCAAAAGAAGGTAATTGCTTGGCAGTAATGTTAACTTAGAAGTTAAAAGTGTTCAATATTAGTGATCGCAATGGTCAGGATTGAAACGGTACGTAAGTTCCTAGATCACCAAAACCATAACAGTAGATAGTTTCTTATTTTACCATATCGCCCAAAGTCGCCCTAAAGTCTGTTAAACGTTATCCTCGTAATTAATTACACTCCGATTTTTTCTATTAGTAGTACAGTAATGGGAGTTCTAGCTCAAAAACATGTATATGGTGTTGCCTGCTTACTAGGGGCGGTGTTTGAAATTTGCACCAAATCTCTCATTACCGTACTACTTATCATTTAATGTCACTTTGCGTCTCGTGGTGCTAATTTTTGTCGAATGTAAGTTCTATTTTTGCATTTTCAGATTGCAGTTTTAGAGAAGCGGTACGAAGAGCGGGACCTTAGATTGCGAACGATCGTGCATGAGTTGGCGCAGAAGAACTCGACGAATAGAAACTGTGAGCAGTGCACGGAGCGACAACAACAATTGATTGGTTACAAGATTGAATTAGATCAACTTCTTGCCACGTTGAGAGCTTTGAAGTCGTAGAGACCTCCATTGTACTCCAAACGTTTTATTGCGCTTACTTGTTACGTGTATTTATAGATAATTTTTCTAGTCATTTTGTATCGATTGGTGACGTTATTAAAGGAGCATAATAATTGATTTCTTTGAAATTGCACACCAGTCCTCTTACAGTGACGGGTTTTATGTGAAAAAAATTCTAAGGTTCGCTCGTGCATTTTCGACCAAATTCTGATCTTCATGTTACATCTAAAGGCTTTTTTTTTAAATTTATTTATTGCTTTTTTAAATAATTTGATTAAGCCGCAGCCGAACCATTTACTAAATCCTTTAGTTGTACTAAAATCCATCATCTCTTCATTTTGGCGCTTCCCGTGTGTATTTTACGTTGCATAACGTTTCTTATCGCTGGTTTTAACTACTATCTATTTGAACTGCCCACAGACTTCGTTTTCTATCAATTTAAAGTTTTGTTTTAATTGCTTGATTAGTTTAATGAAGGAAAATTGTAATTACCTACATGCCATTGTTGGTCTTATCACCGGCGCGCCGGGTCAGCCCCCACCAATTCTCGTTACTGTTATCGAGACTTTGCTATTGAACATTATCATTTGTGAGTGTTGTTTTAAATAATTGATTTCGCAATTTATTGTTGCTAAGTTACACTGTTCGTTTTGGGCTTTTTTAAGTTAAAATAGAAAATGCTGTTGTTCCTGAGAAATAATTATTAATTTACTGGTAAGTATCTATTGTATAGTTTTAGGTATTTCTTCAAATAACATTAGATAGGTACGCCAAAAAAATTCGCATTTCTTAGCATAAAACTGACTAAAAATAGTAGCTGAACTCTGTTACAGAAGATAGGGATAGATTAAAATAGATCAAATGCAAGAAGCAATTATGTAACTTTAGGTGTAAGGATAAACAATCTTCAGCATATTAGCTCTAATATTTGGTTGCAAAAAACTGAATTGTTATGCTTATTTTAGATTTGTTCTAGTCATCATAACAAATTATACAACTTCTCTTGGCTACTTTGAACCTTGAAAATCCAGTCATATTAATTTAGGGAATTTTACAGGCGAAAGATCGCCCCAAGTCAAGCAAGTTTTTGTAACGAGCCAATTGATCAAAATCAAGTTATATTTTTAAAACACTTCTACTGAGAAATTGATAAATGTTAAATACTTTAGACTCAACGCCCTTTGCCCCTGAATGTTTCTAATTTACGCAGCATAGAAGTTGACTTTGATTAGAGATAAGATTTTTGCTGTTTACAAAACAATAACGCTTCAGCGACTTAAGTAAGCGTTTCGAACCATTAAAACATGACTCGACTATTTAATGGCCCCCCATGAAGACAATAGACAATAATTATTTACATAGTATACCTAACTTAATGCTTAAGAAGCAGGTTATTCTAAATAACTTAAATGTAAATGACCAGTGACGTTCGATAAAAATTTACAATGCACGTCAATGCTGTTGTTGCGAAGTGGGGCCCGAAAAAGTCCAACATCTCAGTTCATAAGAATTGTGGCTGTGAATAGAATAGGGTGAGTCGCTGTAACTACCTGTAATAGTTTTTAGGGGTCTTTCTGCCAGCTATAGATATGTGCAATTAGCGAAATTAACTTTACTTTACACCCGGGTTATTAAACAAAATATTGTGCCGAAATAGAAACAATTTGTGAAGCAACTTGCTTTGTATTAATATTTATGTCAATTAGAATGCATAGAATCGCTGATAACGATCAATCCATTTTTGATGATCAGCAAAATTATTTCAACAATTAATTTTTTTAATTAAGTACATACAAGTTTTTTTTTTTAATATTGCCAATTAAAACAGTTTCAACTATTATTCCGGGGCTAATTGATTACTTAATTACCCTCAATTTTAAATAAAGTTAGTCTTGACAACGAGTCACCTTCACGAAGTCAAGACCTTTATTCACCAACATTTATCAAACCTGCTTTGGTTGTGGTTGTTGGTTGGTTTTATTTGCAAGGTGGGTCATCTTTAGCGGTTTTTCCAACGTGCGTGTTAAATGCTGCCATGAAGCCGATGTCAACTACTACAACTTTTTTTAATTTGAAGAAACACTTTCGACATGGATGAAAAGAAGAACGGTTCCATTTTCACGTCTTCTCTGGGCATTAAGTACCCAACCTTCCGGGATAACTCCTTCAAAACGGGCCTTCAATGGCTCGAAGGGCGCCGCGTTGACGACGGAGCTGAAGGTTTCTGGCGCATCCACGACAATCTCTACGATTTAAGAGAATTCGGCATGAATCATCCAGGCGGTCCAGACTGGATACGACTCACCGAGGTAACTGTTAGATCACAAAAAAATATTGTACAAAATAATTTTTTTAGGGCACCGACATAACTGAAGCCTTTGAAACGCACCACCTTAAGGGCGTTGCCGAAACGCTGCTGCCGAAATTCTTCGTCGGAAAAGCGGCAGCGCCAAGAAACTACCCTTTCACCTTCCACGAAAATGGTTTTTATAAAACTCTTAAGAGGGCGGTTGTAAAGAAACTTCCACAATTGCCTAAAGCGCCAGTAGAGAGGTCCAAAACGCTCGCAGACCTCTTGATAATTTCCTACGTAGGCCTCGCTGTCTTCGCGGCGTATTACAAAAGCTTCTCGTTAGGGCTGTTGTCTGGAATTTGCTTAAGTTTAACGGCAATAGCGGCTCATAATTTCTTCCATCAAAAGGACAATTTTAGAATGTACTATTTCAACTTTTCCTTCTTACAATCGAGGTCCGTGAAGATTTGTTAATTATTGTTAGACTTAATGGTTGGTTTGTAGGGGTTGGAGGATTAGTCACGCCTTGAGTCACCACTTGTTCACCAATACCATCAACGATTTGGAGATTTCTAGCCTAGAACCCTTTGTGAACTATCTCCCCAGCAAAAAGAAGCCACTTCTTGCTCGATACCTGCCAATAATATACTCGCCAATACTATACTGCGGCATCTTCTTCGGGGAATTACTCAAGAAGTCAGTTGTTGTCCCGTCAGTTTTGCTAAACCTATCAACAGTTTGTTCCAGACTTTGGTGTTGAAGAAAGAGTCCAGCGCCATCCTCATGTTGCCAGTGTCGGTGTTGTTGTTGATGGTGGTGGCTTCAGGAGAGTTGCTCTCCCCGTTCGCCATGTTCCTCTGGATCCAAATGATGGGGAGTTTGCATTTCGGCGCTGTCGGCCTCAACGCCGCCCACCACCATCCGGACATCTTCCACGACGGAGACACTGCAAGGCAATAAATTGCTCAATTTAAAGAATCGTTAATCTTAATTTAGGTTTTCAGGCCCAAACACGAGATGGATTGGGGAGTTTACCAGCTGGACGCAGTTATGGACCGCAAAGACATAACGGGATCGCACTTCCTGGTCCTGACGAATTTCGGGGACCACGCTCTCCACCACTTGTTCCCTACCGTCGACCACGGCTTACTCGAGTACTTGTATCCGACTTTTCTCGAAATCTGCGAGGAGTTCGGGGTTACGTGGAAGCTGGGGTCGCAAGCGGACCTGGTGAAGGGGCAGTTCAGGCAAATCGCCAAGAGCGACCCCAAGAGCGAACCCCCAAAACCCATGAAAGTCAAAACCTAACAATAAAGTGTCTCTTGAAGCTACAGTTGTTTTTTTTTCATACAACAACAGTTAACCCTTTCTTTGAAATGGCAGTCAGGGGGAAGATTTTGGGGCCGAGGATGGTGGGGGTAAAATTTGCACAAACACCGTAACGATATAACTTGTTTATTGGTGCCTTAAGCCATACATGTCACACATACAATACATTTTAGAACCTAATAAAAAATCATAGATGGCACTGAGAACTCGGAGACTGTAAGGGCTGTTGATGGAAGTACGTGTCTCTAATGTCCCTTAATTCCCCTCATCTCGTACACATAATGGGCAACGGAATCATTCAAAATACAATTCTAATGTGTGAGAACAAAAATATTTAAAAAAAGAAAGAAAAATAAATGAATGTGTAATTAGTTAACGGCGGAACCGTTGTTAGTCCGCAATAAAAAATGTTCGTAAATTAACACAGCGCTTGTTCTTTAAATTTCATTTCCCATTTCAGGGGCAAGATCGAACCTTGGTGGGAAGGTGAGGCCATCTAACTGCGAGCGCTGTGGTCTGGAGGGCTGCAACACAAAAACAATCAAAATCGGCCCTTCGAATCGGTTCACGCGAAAAGTCACTCATTGACCCAAATTCCGCGACTGAGCGACTAATTGTCCAAAAACGAAAACGGCAATGAGTGAATTTGGTTTAGGACGAAACATTTCGACTTGAGGATAAAAAAAAAACAGTTTTACCCTGAAGCTTCGACTACACAGAGGGTGAACGGCGCGGGTACAAAAATAACGCAAGCTTCGGGGGAAAAGGACGCCACCAAAAACGTTAGATTGACGAAATACTCAGTTTTAGTTGGAAGGTCACTTTGTACAGTGTATTGCTGACAAGAGGAGGGAGTCTAGTTCTAACGCGGGTCAACCCTCACTTACTAGAGGATTAGAAGTTACTCCAACGAAATTGGTAAACGAGGCTTGTTCTGCTATAAGAGATAGAAAAGATAGAATTTCGTTCAAAAATTTGTTTCGTGTCGAAAATGTTTTTTTTTTTTTTTAATTCGTGGTGTTTGGTGTCTTTTGGAAACTTACCGCTGGGCTCACTCCCCTGGCGGCAGATCCACCACGTCCCTTCGCGCGGAACTTGGAGATGGCTTGTTCGGCGAGGTCGGCGCGTTCTTCGGCTTCTTCGAGTTCCTGTTGTGCCTTACGGAATTTAGCCAAGTTGAGGGCGGCAATTTCTTCCGCTTCCTCGATCTGCCTCTTGTACGTCTTGATCTTTTGTTGGAGCTTATCTACGAGATCCTGCATACGTTCGTGGTTCTTGCGGTCTTCTTCTGCTTGGAAGCTGAGCTCCTTGATGCGACGTTCGGATTTCCTGAGGTTCTTCTGCGCGTCGGCGTGTCTCCTCTGTTCGCCGTCCAATTCGTTTTCTAATTCCCTGACGCGTTGCTCCAATTTCTGGATGGCCTTCTTGCCTCCCTTGAGGGCGTTAGCTTCGGCTTCGTCAAGGCGCACTTGGAGATCCTTGATTTGGGTTTCGAGAGCCTTGCGGAGTTTCTCTTGTGTCTGGGCGTGGTCCTGTTCGGCACGGAGTTCGTCGGCTAAACGGGCAGCATCGACCATGGCCTTCTTGGCCTTCTCTTCGGAGTTCTTGGCTTCGTTCAAGAGCTCGTCGAGGTCGGAGTGGAGGGTTTGGAGTTCGGTCTCCAATTTCCTCTTGGCAGCGGAAAGAGACGAGTTTTGGGCGCCGAGGTCGTTGAGTTGTTCGTGGGCGTCGCCCAATTCTTGTTCGGCTTGACGGCGGGCGCGGTCGGCTTGTTCCAGGAGAGTGCGGCTCTCTTCGAGCTCGTTCTGGAGGGCGTTGGCGCGACGCTCGGAAATTCCGAGTTGTTCGCGGGCCTCGTCGCGGGCGCGTTGTTCCTCTTCAAGAGCGGTCTGGGTGTCCTTGAGTTGTTGCTGATAACGTTTGATGGTCTTTTGCGCTTCGGCGTTGGCCTAAACAACCACCATTATTATTAAACTACCAACAAAAAAAAAATATAGTAACAAACCTTGTTAGCGTGATCCAGAGCGATTTCAAGTTCGTTGATGTCAGCTTCCAACTTCTTCTTCATGCGGAGGGCCTCAGCCTTGCCTTTGGCCTCGGCTTCGAGGGAGGCTTGCATGGAGTCGAGGGCGCGCTGGTGGTTCTTGCGGGTGTTCTCGAATTCCTCTTCCTTCTCCTGGATGCGGCGGTCGATCTCTTGACGGACTTGCGACAGTTCCAGTTGGCTGCGCAAAACTTTGTTCTCCTCTTGTTCGAGGGCGGCTTCGGCTTCCTCGAGGGCAGCTTGAAGTTCGTCCTTTTCGGCTTCCAAACGCTTCCTGGCCTTTTCGATTTCGTGGATGTTGCGACCACCTTCGCCGATTTGGTCGAGAAGATCCTTGACTTCATCGGCCAAGTTCTTGTTTTCGCGACGCACCGCCTCCAATTGTTCCTGTCCTTCTTCGTAGGCTCCCTTGAGTCTGAAGAGTTCGGTGGAGTAGTTGCGGCATTCCTTTTGGCTGGCGTCGAGTTCGGCGGCGAGATCGTCAACTTTCAGTTTCCATTCTCCAATGATCTTGTCGAAGGCCTTCTGTTTCTTTTCGGCGGCGTTGGCGATGGCGTTGGCGCGGTCAACTTCGAGTTGGAGATCTTCGACTTCGGTGGCCAAACGTTGTTTGGTCTTCTCAAGAGCTACAACCTTCTGGTTGAGAGATTCGATGGTTTCTTCGGCTTCAGCGAGACGAGCCTGGAGTTTCCTCTTGGCTTCCTCGAGTTCCTCGGAACGGGCGACACCTTCAGATTCGTATTTCTGGCGCCACAATTGGGCTTCGGCGTTGGCCTTGCTGAGTTGGCGTTGGATGTCGGCTTTAGCTTCGGCTTCCTCTTCAACCTGTTCGCGGATGTTGTCCAAGTCGTGCTCCAAGTTGCGGAATTTGCCGAGAAGAGTGGCGCGTTCGCGGCCTTCCTCGTCGGCTAACCTCTTGGTGTCCTCCAATTGGGTGGTGAGCGAAACCTTGATTTTGCTGAGTTGGGAAACTTGGGATTCGGCTTCTTCCAATTGGCGGAGCAAATCGGAGTTTTCGATCGACAACTTCTTCTTGGCGGCGTCGAAGTCGTTGAGGGTCCTGTTGGTTTCGTCGAGTTTACCTTGAACGTCGTTGAGTTGTTGTCCCAATTGTTTCGAAACTTTTTCAACGGCAGCCTAAAAAACGATCAAATTACCTTCGACGTCAAGAGCAAGAAGCGACACAAACATTAGCGGAAAGGAGGATTAGCAACAAATAACTCACAATAAAAAAAATTGCTGCGTAATTCCGTGGTTACGTAAGTATTGCTAAGCTGAAAAGCCCAAAAGTAAATAATAAAAGAACACAAAGCCTTTGTCGCTTGCAGGTACCTTTTCGTTAGCCAAATGGTCGACAGAGGCGCGGAGGTCGTTGAGTTCGCCGAAGTACGTAGCCTTTTCCTTTTCAGCCCTAGAGGAAGAAAAAATTTAACACAGGGGCAAAACGGGGGTGAGTGCAGGTGATAAATTGGGGGAAATTGCCAAGGTCCTGGACCTTTGTACCTTTTCGCGCCCAATTTGGTCGACTGCACCTCGAGTAGTTTGCAGCTCAACGTAAATACTAGCGCGATCTCTTTCGGCCCTACAGTCAAAATCAGCATTGGTCCTGTCCCTAAATCAAAATCGCTACTTACTTAGCCTTGAGTTTGTTGAGTTGGTCGATCTGTTCGCCCATTTCGGAAACGGCATCGTTGTGCTTCTTGCGGAGGTTGGCGAGGGTGCTTTCGTGTTGGATATTGGCTTCTTCGAGATCACGACGGAGTTTCGAGAGTTCAGCTTCGCGTTTCTTGTTGAGTTCGATTTGGGCCGAGGTGGCGCCGCCGGCTTCCTCGAGACGCTCGCCGAGCTCCTCGAGTTCACGGGCAAGATCTGCGCGTTGCTTTTCGGCCTTGGCGCGGGCTTGACGTTCGGCTTCGACTTCCTCTTCGAGTTCCTCGATTCTGGCCTGCAATTCCTTGATCTGTTTCTGGAGCTTGCCGACAACGGACTGTTCGTCTTCGAGTTTAGCGGTGAGAGATGAGATTTCCTTGTCTTTGCGTTGGATGGTCTGTTCGAGTTCCTTCTTGTTGCGTTCCAAATCGGCGACGGCCTCTTGGGTCAGCTTCAAGTCACCTTCGACTTTACGTTTTGATTTTTCAACGTCACCGCGGAGCTTCTTCTCGCGTTCCAGAGAATCCTCGAGTTCGTCGAGGGTTTGCTCGAGTTTCGCCTTAACTTTGTTCAAGTGGTTGACCTTGTCTTCGGCGGCCTGGAGTTCCTCAGCTACCTTCTGGTTGCTCTCGCCCGACAATTTCTTTTCTTTGTTGAGTTTGTTGATGAGCTCGTCTTGGTGGGCGATTTCGTCGTTCAAGTTCCTGATTTGGTGGTCCTTGGTCGCCTTGTCTTGCTCGGTCTTTTGGAGATTGAGCTCGAGATCTTCGATGTCTTTCTTGTAACCGCCGATTTCCTGTTCCAGCTTCTTCTTTTGCTGCATCAGTTGGTTGCGAGCATCCTCTTCCTGGCTGAGGCGATCTTGGGTTTCCTATAAACGACCCAGGTAATTAAGAGGTTGGCCGAAATCCAGCCAAAGTCCGATTTTTCGCATTTAACACTCCCATTTTTGAACGGCGGCCAAAATCGCATCGCTAGATCTAGGGTGATTTATGAAAGAGGCTCTCATCGCGACTGGATGGAGAGATTGGCAGATGCGCAAAGATAAACTATCATCTTACTAATAATAATTAAAAAGATGCAAAGTGAGAGTCGTAAAATAAACGGATCTAGGATTTCCAAACAATTTACACCATCAAATGAAAGAACTATTTATACCAAAGTGGCCTTTTTCACCAATTGCATAAACAGATCGACTCATAATTTAATATTTAAGAAAACACCAGCAAAGTAAACTTTCCTAAATATAGTCAGTCGGGAATACTCACAGACAATTGTCCCTCGAGATCGCTCTTTTGCGCTTGGAGCTTGTTGGCCCTTTCTTGCACTTCCGACAAGGATCCCTTCTCGCCCTCGAGGGTGCTGAGGAGGTCGGTCTTCTCGGCCAAAATTTTGGCGTAGAGTCCCTCCAATTCCTTCTTGGCTTTGGCCTCGCGTTCGTAAGCTTCTTGGGCTTTGGCCGCCTTCTCTTCCAGTTTCTGCAAAATTTCTTTTTTGTTAGGACATGTATAGTCAATGTCGACCATTGTTGATATCAAAATGTAATCTCGTTCGGTTCGTTCTGGATTTACTTCGTTCGAGCAATTTCGTCTGCACCGCACTGCGTCTTGTTTAAGACTGAAATACTTTCGTGTCGGCTACTGGAAAATAGAACGCGTGGGCAAGAAGATGATTCGATGAAAGATTAAAAAAGTACGCGATGTATCATACGATGACAGATTAAGGAGGGGTAAATCCACATAAATAGACCGAGAATATTTGGGACATCAGGTAAATATTCATATTTACGATATAAATATACTTACGGCGATCTCATCCTCGATGCGGGTGACGTTGAGGAGAGGCTTGACTTTCTGCCACAATTTGTACCAGGGCCAGGTGCGGAGCTTGAGGTATTTGCGCAAGTTCCTTTGGCACACTTGGAGAGCCAGACGTTGTTCCTGCAACCTCTTGAATTCCTTCCTGGAGAGATAACCGCGCACCCAGGACTGCATCCAGGTTACGATCTTGCCCAAACGGTCGTCACGCAACTCCTCCATCTGACCCAGGACGCCAGCGCGGAAGAACACCTAAACCCACCAAAATCAGACCCGGACGACCCCACATCGACAGGGCAGCAACATTTAGGGTTTAGCGACAAGCGAAAACCACACAAAGCTCTCGACTAATGGGATTAAAGACTTCAGTTAATTCTACCGCGTTTTACCGACTAAATACTCAAACATCCAATTTCCGCCAAACCACACAAAAGAAGACAAAAATTTTGCTGGCGACAGCGAAATTTTTGCCGGCTCTTCTTGGCGGAAACCAAACGACTAATACTCAACAAAAATTTTAGTTTCGCCCGAAAGAAGTTTTGGAGAAAATTTCGTTTGGGTTGCTTCTTTCGTGGCGACGAAATTAAAACTTACAGGAACTCCTGGCGAGCTCTCCTACTAGTTTTTAATTGATTAATCACGTTTCTATGTACCAATCAAGCTTGCCAATTAGACATTTAAGTACCTTCGTTTTACCAAGACGGTACGTCTCTTGATCGAGATTGACAACTTCCAAAATAACTGCTGAAGCCTTTTCAGGTGACATGTCAGGCTTGACTTGGGTTGCGGCCAGAATTTTGTATCTGTTTCACGCAACAACCGTTAGTTAGAATGGTGGACAAGACTTACACTTCTAGATTAAAGAACAGCCGAAATTCGTTGATAAAGCTAGAATCGTGCCATGCTAACGAAGATGTTTGAACCGTTCCATACGGTTGTCGCAAAAACACCGCGATCGTCAGTCTCTTTTGACGATCTCTTGGACGTTCACAGAAAAAAATACAAACGTGAGGGGACATGCCTTGGTGTGGCCTAAACGGTAATTATCGGCGTCGAGGCCGGTGTTATCCAAAATCAGTTGGGCGCACTTCTGTACATCGGATTCTTTTGTAACCGCCACAGGGTTCAAGATCTTGTAACTAAAGGATCGGAATTAATAACATGAGACCAAGTTCATGGGGGGGCAATCGGGGGCAACAATTTCTTAGAGTTCGTTCAAGGGGCAAAATCCATGGAACATAGGGGGCAAAATCAAAGGGGTCATGCCAGAGGGTCAACGACGGTACGGGGGTCAACCCTTGCCTTTGTGTGTCCAATCCGATAACTGTCGGGATCTAAGTTAACTTCTTCTAGACACTTTCTGGCCGCCTCCTTGGGATCGGACTCGGCCGCCATTGTGGCAGGCGCTAATATCATGTAACTGCACACCCACAAATTCAACAACTTATTCAACATCTATTTCGGAATTTCGAAAAAAAAAATAACAAACCACCTTGAAGACGCCAACCTAAATTTAAATCGATTGCTCACAAACTCATAAACGACGACGAAAATATCAAAGTGATTTGTTTAAAATGTGGCACGTATTTTTAGAAATAAAAATAAACTCTTACCGAAGCTTGAAATCGGGGTAGACCATCCTGTTGGGGAAGCCTTTCCTGCAAATACGGATACCTTCAAGTACACCGTTGCAAGTCAATTGATGCATGACAAGATGGGAGTCGATCACTCCGGGCTGTTTGCATTCATTGGGAATGATACAACGGACGAAGTGAGGCTGGGTCGATCTCAAAGTGGTCATCAAGTTGTTCAGTTGTTCCTAAAGAAAAACACGGTCAACAACGCAACCACCGTCAATTGCTCGATTAGTAACGTTAAGAAGCCCCAAAGGAGATAATGAATCAAGCGAAGCTCTTCGGTTAGCCAATCTTTTGTTAGGGTTACAACCAAGTGAACAAGAGGTGTTTTTCACTTTGCGCCAAACCGCCATTTTCAACAAAATGGTAACTCTGCAAACAAGTAGTTGTTCTTACAGCGGAGTCTCGGGGGTGCGACGACATTAATTCCAGTTATTGGTAAATGTCGCGTTAATTAATGAAGAGTTCGTCGGTTATCTGTTGAAATAAAAATTTCTGGTCGATGGAGGGTGCAAAACTAGACATGGTTCCCATTCTAGGGGTTGTAATGCTAGCGGGGTGTGAATCAACATTTGTTCCATTCCTTGGACAATGTTTTTTTTAGTCGAAATAGAATGAAACGTACCTTGTAGGCGGAAGATACAGTAGCAAAACCACCTCCCTTCTTACCGCGACCTATTCAACATAAAAGCAGAAGCAACGCTCAAATTGAGTACAACATTTGCGGGAATCGGGAGGGACGAGGTTGCTGACAAGAAGGAGTTGAGGTAGCGGATCATCCCAGCTCAATGTCACAATCAGAGCAGAGGAGGTAATTACCCTGTATAAACTTGATACAGTCTGGAAAGCGGAACCCTTGGCCCTCTTGGCGCCTGGATAAAGTAAAATTACTCGACAGTCACAAAAGATTTCCACCGAAAATTAAAAATTAAAACAAAATTTTACAATTCATTAAAACTTATAGATTGATTAAAATTAATTTTTTTAAATTAAAATTAATTTTTTAAAATCAAAATTAATTTTTTAAAAACTAAAATAATTTTTTTTAAATAAAAATTAATTTCTTAAAATTAAAATTATTTTTTTTAACTAAATGAAGATACCTATTTGAAGAATTAATTAAATTACTTTTTGAAGATCGATTAAACCAAATTTTCTTATTCAATTAAACTTGTTAAAATTAATAAAAATTGATTAAACAATTTTTAAAAATTTTCGGTTCAGTTGAATTAATTTTTTTAATTAAAATAAAAAATTTTAAATTAAAATTAATTTTTTAAAATTAAATGAAGATACCTATTTGAAGAATTAATTAAATTATTTTTTGAAGATCGATTAAAGGAAACTTTCATATTCAATTAAACTTGTTAAAATTGATTAAATAATTTTTAAAAATTTCCGGTTCAGTAGAATTAAATTTTTTGATTGGTGGTTCTGAATTAGGTGGAAGAGTTTTGGGGTCGCAATTTACCCTTGCCGCCGCCGGCGTCGGCGCCGCCGGACTGTCCGGGATGGTCGGCGAAGATTTCGACGACCAGCGCGTTGCTGCCCTTCTTGAAGAGATCAACGACGGTGTCGTTGAGGGGATCCTTGTTCTTCTCCAGCCAGCCGGTGATGTTGTAGGGTACCTAGAGTCCAAAACATAAGTCTGGGATTGGAATTATTGCGACCAACGTACGTTGCCGGCATAATGGCCGATGGCGAAGTGGGCGGCTTGTTGACCGGGCTTTGGTGGTTTGGGCTTCAAGAAGTTGGGAGATTTGCCCAAATGGTTGGTGTTCAATTTTTCCTCGAACGTCTTGTCGGTGGCTTTGGGGAACATAGACTCTTCCTCAAGGATGGACAAGATGCCCATGGGCTGTTGGAAATTTTGGCGGTTAATCGCGAGAATCGGGAGAGATTGGGGGTTAAGTCGTTACAGTACCTGGCATTATTTCGGTGCAGTTTTAGCTAATTTAGGAACTGTGCATAAGACTATTGAGAATTTAGGAAGGGGGCGTGAGTTACCTTCTCGATTAAGTCAATACAAGGTTGCAAATCCATACCGAAATCAATAAAAGTCCACGTGAGGCCTTCTCGTTCGTACTCTTCTTGCTCGAGAATGAACATGTAATTGTTGTAAAACTGCTGGAGTTTTTCGTTTGAGTAGTTTATGCACAGCTGATTGAAGCCGTTATACTGCAAGTTAGTCAACCGTTAGCACATGAACTAAGACTAGTGACTTCGATTTTTGTTAGGATTAGGGTTAAGTTCCAGCGTTGCAGCCTAATCCCGCCACCAACTTAGAAAGCTTTTAGACAACGATTTCGGTTCTCCTGTCTTCTAGGTTTACCTTTTCGATAAGTTCAATACAGGCTAATAAGTCCATTCCGAAATCAATGAAGGCCCATTCAATACCTTCCCTTTGATATTCTTCTTGTTCAAGAACAAACATGTGGTGATTAAAGAATTGTTGCAACTTCTCGTTTGTGAAGTTGATACAAAGCTGTTCGAAGCCGTTGAACTGCATGAACGTAAACAAACAACAGATGATTAGCCACACACAAAAACTACACAGCAGCGGTCACCGTTATGTGGGTGATGTCGCAAAGACAAAGAACTACATAATACAATGGACGAATAAATACATGGAGACATACACAAAATACTACACATGATTGCAACGGGCAAGACCGTTGCATGAAAGGCTTTCAGTTGTTATAAACAGCAATCCTACGCGTCGCCACACCTATTTGGGCAGGCTCTGCAATTACCTTCTCGATCAACTCAATACAGGCTAACAAATCCATGCCAAAATCAATGAAGGTCCACTGGATACCCTCTCTTTTGTACTCTTCTTGTTCGAGTACGAACATGTGGTGGTTAAAGAATTGTTGCAATTTCTCGTTGGTAAAGTTAATACAGAGCTGTTCAAAACCGTTGAACTAAACAGGAAAAAGGTAACATTAACAAACTGCATGCTCCTGGAAACCAACACGAAACCAAACGGGGGTTAACTCCAAGCACTCCTGCGTGTTAGCCAACCTTTTCAATGAGCTCAATACAAGCGAGCAAATCCATCCCGAAATCGATAAAGGCCCAAACGATTCCCTCTCTCGCGTACTCCTCCTGCTCCAGAACGAACATGTGGTGGTTGAAGAACTGTTGCAGCTTCTCGTTAGTAAAATTAATGCAAAGCTGCTCAAAGCCGTTATACTAGAACCAACAGTTGCCAAATTACTTTTCCTGCAAACTCTCGCCCAAATAATCAATCACGCCACTTAATTCTAAAATATCAAATTAGTTGTTCCTGGAAATCCTCTTCGGTTCGGAACTCCCTAGGAAACCTGTTGGAGGTCTTTTGTTTTTTGTTGAAAACTTACGTCGAAAATTTCGAACCCGGCAATATCCAGCACACCAATGAAGTGCTGTCTCTTCTGTTTCGTGTCCAAAGTTTCGTTACATTTCTTGACGAGGAACTTGAACACCCTGTCGAACATGGCCTTCGACATGGCACCCACGGAGTAGGCGACTTGGTTGACATTACGGCCCTGGGTGACGAACTCGTTACCGACCTTGATCCTGGGCTTGCACAAAGCCAGGTACAAAGCTTGGCAGTCGACGCCCAAAAGCTTAGCGACGCGCTCACCTTCCTGCAACCATACTCAACAGTTGATTAAATCGATCAAAATTTCGACTCACCTCAGTGCCGTCGGCTTCAGCCTGCTCTTCGCGACCTCTTTGCTTGAACTTCATGCAACCCATGTGCATGACGGCGGCGGTGATCTTGTAAATGTTATCCTTCTCCTCTTGAGTGAAGCCCAAAACGTCGAAAGCTTGCTGGCGTTCGAAAAAAAAAGAAACGATCAATTGCCGGCAGTTAAGGGTTTCGCTTATTTACAGCGACGTCAAACTTACCAAAACGGGTTAGTTCCTCAAGCTTAGAAAAACACAGCGGTTTCGTCGACGTCAAGTCTAATTTCGGACAAACTTTTTTTCAACAATTACTTACATCAGTTAACTGACATTCTTCGGCGTCATCGACATTGGGGATCGTCACTTTACCCTGGGACACGTTGTGGTAGTCGTAAATGTCGTTAGAAAGCATGCATTTATCTGCGGGAGCAATTGCCATTAGTGCCGCTGAAGAGCTAAGCTATTCACATAATTAAAGAGCCGCTGGCGATTTGTACAGTGCCCAAAAGCTATTTACACAAACTAAAGAGCCGCTTGCAACTTTCACAGCTAAACTATCGATTCCAAGATGCGTTGCGCTTTTAACAGTGGAGCTAAGCTATTTACAAGAATCTAAGAGCGTTGCGCTCTATTTAACAGCGGAGCTAAGCAATTTGCAAGAATCTAAATTTTAACGCTGAAGTTAAGCTTTTGCGAGAATCTAAGATTCTGAACGAACGTTCGAGTAAGCGGCGATAGATGGCGTTGGCTGTTGGCGGTTCCCAGAGTGAAGAGAGTTTGCCACCGGTTTGTCGATGGTTTGTCGGGGTCGTCATGCGTTGTTAAGCAGGGAGCGGGCGATGCCTGGGTCTGACCAAATTTCTTTTTTACGAATTTTGAAAAACGCACGCTCCCTTAAGGGGTGGTTTGGGGTGCTTACGTCGGTGATTTCGCCCTCTAGACTGTCGTTGATGCCGGGTATGCGAGTTTTGCCTTGCGAAATGCTAGAGTAGTCGGAAACCCGGCTACTTAAAAGGCATAACTCTAGGAAAAGAATCGAGTTAGACTTAGGCACCGTCGCTTCTTTGGTTGTTTAACTCTACAAAACACGTTACGACACACAACAAATACAGGACGGGGATGTCGCTTCAACGGTGGTTTGACACGTTACGAGTTACGACACACAATACAATAAGGGGAGGAACTACGAGGGAGGTGTGGAGGGATGTTAACAACGGCTACTGGAGGACTTACGTCGGTGATTGTTAATTCTTCAGCGTCATCGACGCCAGGGATGGAAGTTTTGCCCTGAGCAATGAAGTAGTACTCATTGACGTTGTTAGAGAGCAAACAAATTTCTAGAAGAGGGAGGGAAAAAATGCATCATCAGTTCAAGTGATTTTGATACAATACGATAACGAGACACAACGAGAGGGTGTACGTCACATTTCACATACACAGAAAACATAAAATAATTCGGGGGGTTAGACTTCAGTTCCAGTGATAATCTAACCAAGGGGTGGTTAATGGAATGAAATCGGGGGTCTCTGTGCCCGATTTCCAAAAACAACGATTCAAAAGACGTGGACGCTTTAGGTACCGCCTTCACCCACTTACATCCGTAAAAGTACATTCTTCGCCGTCATCGACGTTAGGAATTGTGGTTTTGCCCTGAGAGACGAAGTAATAATCCGTGACGTTGTTTGAAAGTAAGCACATGTCTGACCATAGGAAAAAACCAATTATTAAACAGAAACAACTGGAAGAAACTACCCTCAGGCTCCGCACCGTTTCGCTATCTAACCATTTTAACTTCACCAAGTGGATAGACCCCTAATCTAAAAGTTACGTTCGGAGAATATTTACCCTTGAGCCCGGGGACGGATCCGGACATCATTTGGTAGAAAATGTGGTAGGACCTCTCCAGAGTTTGTTGGGAGATGACACGAGCCTTCTCCAACAGATCTGCAAGCAACAACACATCAGAACTTTCAATCTCCCCGCAATCGTCAAAACTCACAAGTCTCGATGTCAGCACCGGCCAACTTGCCAGTGGGGCCGAAGTGGATACGGATGAATTTACCCTGTCAACCCCCCAATTAGTGACTGGTCGAAACAGCGACGAGTTAACTTACGAAACGGGAAGAGTTGTCGTTACGCACTGTTTTGGCGTTACCGAAAGCTTCAAGTACGGGGTTAGTTTGGACGACTTGATCCTCCAAGTTACCCTTCTTGCTCTGTTCCTCGGTTTTCTTGCTGGAAGCGCCGACGGTGGCGAAGTAGGCAATTACCTTTTTCGTGTTTTCAGTTTTACCGGCACCAGACTCACCACTGTTGATTAGAAGGGTTAAAATTTCGCAAAAAGTCTCAATAGGGGTAGTACTTACGTAATCAACATGGATTGATTCTCGTGGTCTGCGGAAATCGGGATTAGTTAGAGAAATTTTCGGGGAGATTTAACTTACTGGTCAACATGTTCACGTAGGCGCCGTCAGAAATGGCGAAGATGTGGGGAGGCACTTCATTACGCCTCTTGCCACGGTACAGTTTGGCGCAACGGTTCGTGTATACGGGGAAGCGCTTGTAAGGGTTGATGGCGACGCAGAAAAGACCAGAATAAGTCTGCAATCACCCAAAATTTAGTCAGCGAGTGTTAAGGGTTGTTGGTTAGGTACAATCAAACCGGACACGTTCTTAGTGGCGGTAATTTGGTTACGTGGAAAATTACAACAATCTTCTATATCAACCTCTAACCTCTATACCAACGAGCACGTTTTTTAGTGCCGATGAGTTGATATCTACGATTTTACGTGGTAACTACTGGGGAGTTTCGGGGTTAATTGGGGAAAGTTCAAAAATCAAACGACCTGACACGTCTTTGGTGTCGGTAAAAATCGAGTCCAGTGGCTTGACTGGGTAGATTTCGGGGTTAAATTGACACTTTTGACTGGAGTCGCTCTGGTCGGTGCGTTTCCGTTTTCCCAGGAGCATCGGTTAATTTTTTTATTTTTTTTTGAAAATCTGCACCGACGACTTACGTAGATGAGTTGGTTATAGTATCTTTGTTTCAAATTATGCAATACGGAAGCGTCGTTAAGGTATGTCAAATTGGACATATCCTCGGCTTTTTCGTACTTGGGGGGATTGACCTGCGTTACCAAGTCCTTCTTGAAGTTCTTTTCCTGTGCGCAAAAAGAAACGAGTCAGTACAATCCTAGGACACTTACGTAAATCAATTGGCTATAGTAGCGCTGCCGTAAATTGTGCAACACAGCGCCCTCGTTGAGATAGGTCAAATCGGCCATATCTTCGGATTTTTCGTATTTCGGCGGGTTGACTTGATGGACGTTGTCCTTTTTAAATTGCTTCTCCTACTCTCAGAAACATGTTTAATAACGTGACAACTGGTTAAAGGGGTGGTTTTTTGGGGATCGACGTTATCTTACCTCTCCGCCGGGAATGCCAACGGTGACGAGGTCACCCTTGGTTCCCCTGATTTCACCAAGTACGAAACCTTCCTTTTCGTCCGGCACCCAGCATGATTTCTTGGCATCGTAGGGCTTGGTCTGGTCGATACGCTTCTGTTCTAGAGAAACGAACAAGTACGGGGTGGGATCGGGATCCTCCTCGTTCTTGGGTGCTGGTTTAGGCATGGCTGACGGACGTCTGTGGGGCTATCGAGACACGTAACACAGCCCTAGAGCCTTCCTGCAACGACCCACAGAATTAACCACCAAACTGACACCAGCAAGTCGACCGTCAATCGTTCACCCCCAGTTTTCACTCAACTGACTCTCATCCACACGCCACAGCACTCAAAACAGTTTTTTCGCCCTTTTAACGCGCAAAACTAGAACTTTCAAGACAAAAATGTCTCTAGACGACGAGTTTGACAAATCCGACCATTTTCTCCATTTTGATTTTCTCCCTCATTTTTATTTCGTAGAACTGTTAGATTCATGCTCAAAACCGTTGACTTTATTAACATTAAACTGACCAGCAAATATATCCAAAAATTGTGCCTACTTTACTCTAAAAATTTTTAGTTTTTTTATGAACTGTCTAAATTTCTCTGGACGTATATAACGAGCAAATATAGAAAAAGATTTAGTGAGTAATAGTAAATATTTCTTTAAGAGATCATTTTTATACAAAAAAGTTTCTTAGGCTTTTTACGAACGTATAAAACGAGCAAATACGTAGTTGGAGGAAGATGGAAAAAACCTCTAAAAATATTTTTGTTTCGTAAAACGTCGCCGTTATTCAAAATGACTAGATTTTTTGTGAAATATCTAATTAGTAATAATAAATATTTCTTTAAGAGATCATTTTTATACAAAAAAGTTTTTTAGTCTTTTCACGAATTGTCTAAATGGACTGGACGTATAAAACGAGCAAATATGTAGTTGGAGGAAGATGGGAAAAACTTCTAAAAATATTTTTGTTTCGTAAAACGTCGGCGTTATTCAAAATGACTAGATTTTTCGTGAAATATCTAATTAGTAGTAGTAAATATTTCTTTAAGAGATCATTTTTATACAAAAAAGTTTTTTAGTCTTTTCACGAGTTGTCTAAATGGACTGGGCGTATAAAACTAGCAAATATGTAGTTGGAGGAAGATGGGAAAAACCTCTAAAAATATTTTTATTTTGTAAAACGTCGGCGTTATTCAAAATGACTAGATTTTTCGTGAACTATCTAATTAGTAATAGTAAATATTTTTTTAAGAGATTATTTTTTATACAAAAGAGTGTCTTAGTCTTTTCACGAATTGTCTAAATGAACTGAACGTATAAAACGAGCAAATATGGAGTTGGAGGAGGACGGAAAAAACCTCTAAAATATTTTTGTTTTGTAAAACGTCGGCGTTATTCAAAATGACTAGATTTTTCGTGAAATATCTAATTAGGCCAACTGACTGCTTAACACAGAAACCCATAGTTTTGTGTTTTTTCTCTTAAGACTTGACGATATTGAGCAAATTACTCCATGTCACTACTGAAACTTGGAGTAATAATGAAAAAATTTACAAAACTCTTCATGCCCTAATACTAGCAATTTGATAGTTATTTTGAGAATTGTCTAAACTAAAATTGATGTTATAATAAATCACTCTAAACTACGCAGAGCTAAATATTAATGTTGTTGGTAATCTTTTGCAAAACTAGGACATTAAGTGATCCGCCAATGTATGATTTTACTAGATATTTTGCGAACTTTCCAATTACCATAAATGTCTAGCACATACGCATTTTTTTCTAGTTCTTTTACAATTTTATTTAAAGGGAATGCACTAATATCAAAACATTAATTAGAGGATTTTTTGTTATGACTGCCACACCAATAACTTACGTCACAGTAGAAAGAACTACAGAAATTGAGGTTTTTAGTACTTGCGTGACCTGACCAGCAGCCAGTGACATGAAAATTTTATATTTACCACATCAAACTAGCAACGAATTTTTTTTAGTAATATCACGTTTTGCCTAAGAAATTTGGTGACGTCATCAAGATTTCATCTGAAGTAGATATTTTTTTGCAACCCAAATTAACTTTACTAATAAATTATAAATGTTTATTTACATCGAATTTACTTTTAATCAAGAGGTTGTCACTGTGTCTAATACCCAAAACTACTTTTGCAACAGTTATTGGTAGAAAGTAAAAAAGTCCAATCAAACATTGAGTCTTTTCTCAACCGAATTGAAGTTTATCAAAAAGCTGACAGAAACCAAGAAGCGTTATTAAGATTACCTAGTCAAGTTTTAGTCAATTATCTTTGTGCAACAGACCCCGAAAATGTTACAAGTAGATAAGTTAACAAAGACTAGAAAGTGTTGGTGAGATTATTTAAATTTCGGTTATCACTAGATTAAGTCTTGACGGTCAATTATTTTTGTGCAACCCCACCAAAAGTTTCGTTTTCATTTCTGCCGTGGGCTACCGACCAAACTTCAATTCTCTTTCACTCAAAGCTTCTTTTTAAAATTTACAAAACTTTGGTTTTTAACCACAGTTCAGTTTTGTTGTGAGTTTTCATCTCTTGGTTGTCGAGCATTAAAATTTGATTAAGAAAAGTTTTAAATTGGTCGAAACAAAAATTTGGTCCTCGAGTACTTACAGTTGAACTTTTGGGGGCGAATTGGAAATTTCCCGGAGGATTGAACCACTTTCACCTTAACGTGCCGATTTACGATCCTTAAATACAGTCAAGAGATGCTGGGGTTAAATTTAGTGTTGGTCGGAAATAGCCCAGGTATTTGTGGCAACCTAAATTAAGTTTCACCGAATTGCTAGACGTAAATGGACGAAGCAATAGCGATGCCAAGACATTGTCGTCGAAGTAATTTGGCAATAATTACGAAATGAAGCGTTACGTAACCAATTTCCTCAAGTTATGCAAGTTGGCAATGTGCTGACAAGTTGCGTCTTTTGCCTTAACTGTGAATCAGTTGGGTAACAAAAACAATTTAAGTTGACGCCCCATTCGTATAAATAGAACGAGCACATTTCCTTCAGTCCGGCCCAGTCGGCCATGTAAGGTGTGACAGTCATTTGGACTGGATGCAATATGGCCGACATGTTTTATCAGATACACGTGTTGTTGCAATTTCCCCCCCGAGAGGGTCAATTGTGATTGGTTAATTTGGGGTTTCGAAATGTGGCAATTTTCGGGGAACTCCCGGCGATTGGTCGCAAATGACACCTATAATGTCATACTAGCACAGGTTAGCCAACTACAGAAGTTCTAATTGGTTAATCAGTTAATCACGAACCACTTGATTTTAAATCCATTAAGTGCACACCAACACAATTCGCACTATTGAGGCCGGCTAGTATGACACTATGGCGTTAAAATTGATGGTTCTGTTTCAAAAAGACGAGAAAACTGCACACAATCACAATCCACTTTCAAACCAAAAAACCACTTCACAGTCCTCTTTGTATCCTTGAGAATGGTCGTGAGGATAACACACGTGAAAAGCAGCGCTCCTGAGCACTTACGTTCGAAAGGCGTTCTGAACGAGGAAATGCTTGTGACACAAGATATAAATGTGAGCAACCAGATCCTGAAATATACCGAGCCTCCCGGTTGGTCGAAATTTTCCTCCAATTACCAATGACGTTACAAGCTGGTCAGTCTACCTTTTTAGGCACGGGGAGTCGGGATACGGCAAGCAGAAAGCTCGAAATAATACAAGTCCCGATACATTTCGAAGGATCGTAGGGATATTTCAGCAGCTCCTTTTGGACGGGCTGGGGGGGATCTAGGGTACATTCACCCAATAGTTCACGTTCGACTCGACGTAGCGAAACCAACGCCATATCGACCATTCACTCCATTCACAATTTTCCAGCCTTCTCGAAAGATTTTCGTTATCGGGATTCCATCCGGAATCTTAACGGGGAACAGGTGCTTAATTGAAATAATTGGGGCGAACGATCAAAATTTGAGTCGCACCCAACTAGATACCTTCAAGGTCGGGCAAAATTATCAAAATTTCTTCGGGGGGTTCGACTCGATCGAATAATCTCGATATTGCGAAGCTGCAAGTGAGTTGGGCCCGAAATAGAATCCATAATGTGGGTTAGGAGTGTCATTATTGACACCAAGACGACTGGAGCGGAAACCGAGCGAGTTCGGGGATTTGGCGAGAGTTGAGGAATTTCTCTTCCTTTTTCCAATAATAAGTCGAAAGTCTGATCGAAAAAATAAAACGTCCAAATCGTTTTTGGATCGAGTAAAAGGGCCAAATTAATTTCTTCGTGCAATTAGAAGCCTTAGTAATTTTTAACGAGTTTCTGGAGTTGTCTGGAATTTTTGGAAACCTAAAAAATTTTTTACTGAATCTCTCAATTGTGGGGTCTAGAAGTGTTATTTTGTGTTTACTACCTACTAAGTAGGCCCCTTCAGCACACATCATTTTTTGAGGAAATATACCCTGTTTTATTCAAAGTTAAAATTTTAAGAAATTTACTCTGTTTTTCTGTTGGGCCACTTCAGCACACATTGAAATTAAATTTCGGTCAAACAAATTTACTTTTGAATATTCAAAAAAATTTTAAATATTTAAAATCAAAAATCAAATTTTTCAAACGTTTTTATTTTTATTTTTCTTTTAGCATGGGGGGCTCGGCTGAACGCCGAGCCGCACACTGAGGCCAAATAGGCCCATTGTGTGCACCCCTGTTTGGTTTCTAGAGAACCCTTTAGAGCATGCCTGTCCTGATGAAGTCCAGTAGCCTGCTCATAATAGCCCTCCTGATTTCACTCACCTCTAAGAAGGGAAAATCAAGATACCTGGATCTCTGTACAGCAAGAGCCAAACAGTGACACAGTACATGAAGAGGCGTTTCTTCCTACTCTTCACACCTGCACATAGGGTCCTCAAGAGAGCCCACGATGTAGAGGTGTCTTCTGAGGGGGCAGTGTCCCGTTAGCAATAAATAAATATTTAAAATCAAAAATTTCAAACGTTGTCATAGATTGAACAAATGAATTATAAAACCTATTTGAATTGACTAAAATTGATTTTATCAAAAAAGATTTGTGTTCTTGACATAAATAAAACAGGCAAAAATATAAGTGGTTAGGGACTTGGTTTAGGGTTTAGGGAGTTTTCTTTTTACACATAATTACGTTGGCTAACAGATCCGCACACGCATTGACTTTTTGAAGTAGGCAACCCAATTAACGTTTCTGCATCTATTTTTCAAAATTCAAAATATATAGAATTTCTAATAAATAAATTAGACCTTTACAAGCCTTCAGTTACTCTTTGTATATTAAATCTCCAATTTGTGTTTAAAAAGTAATATGATGGAATAAAAACGATAAAATACTTCTTTAACATTAATTTTTTTGTGTTTAATGTGTTTCAAAACTATAAGAAGTTAATTTACTAATACTATAAAAAGATTAATATCCAAACGGTATTGTATCAAAGTTTTCTAGAATAACTCTTTTGTCATAAACATAACTAAATTCTTTTGTTTCTATTTTATTTATATTATAAATCCTTAAATTACCTACACCTTTAAAAAGTATTATTAGGAATTTAATAAATTAAATTAATAGTTGACGGAGTCTTGGATTTTGGAGTGAGGGCTCTAGCATAATAAAGTATTTGAAATGGAGAAGATGTTAAAATATTTCTGATTTTTTTTTCGCCTAAATTCTAAGAAAGAAATTTATCACCGAAACAGTTTTCTTGCACTGGGCCACCAGAACAGCGGTGTTACTGAATGCTCAACAACCCACTCTCTCTTGCCTTATAAATAAATTCAACCTTAAATCATTACCTAATAAACTACCTTCATTTACATAGATAACGTAAATATTTACGTTGCAGGTTTGGCAAACCTAAAATAGTGTTATTGTCCCCTTGAGACTAATTATTATTAAATGAAGAAATAAAAGTTGATTCGTCGGAAATTTTTTCGATAAAATTTTTGGTGATCTCATAAATAAATAATAGTCGAATAATCGTTTCTACCAACCAGTAATGTTATGTGACCTTCAACCTGAGATTATAGAGGCTAGACAATAGAATCGCTAGACGTCATTCTTAAAATCAAAGTTGTTACAACTTTAAAATATAATAATAGCGACGTTTTTTTCTTCAGGTCAGCAGCCAAGTATGTTTACCTAAAGCGATAATTGATATGGAAATGGTCCAAAAAGTATGAAAGGAAAGCAAAAGCCAAATTCCTAGCAGATCACGTGCCTGTGGCGCCATTAATTAAATGCTAATTGCTTTAATTCAATTAGATAGCAAAGCGCGGAGCCACAAAAAAAATCATAAGTTCTTAACTCGCTGACGGACTAAAATAGTTTCTAACTTGCTAAAAAGAACAGATTCTAGTCTCCTTGAAAAAAAATCACTGTTTTTCTAACTTTGTTGGTTAATTTTTTAGAAATTTTTATATTGCGGTTTTCACCCGGCGCCTCCGCCATTTGTGGACTGTCTACATTTTACGCAATTGGCTGAAAATTTCTTAGCAAAACCACTTAAGCAGATAAAATTAGAAAAAAATTAAGTCTTTGTTAATAGTTGGAGCTATTTTCTAGGTACAACTTCGTATCGTAGAGAAAAATTGACGTATAAATGGGCTTTTCCAAAGAACCTGCGAACATCGCGTTACATAAAAAATTATTAACTCGTGACAAAGTGTCGAACAGGAATAATTTCTAACCTGCTAGAAAGAGCAAATTGTAGTTTCTTTAAGAAAAAATTACCGTTTTTCTAACTCTGTTTGTTAATCTGTTGCGAATTTTTGTTTGATATTCACCCGGCGCCTCCGCCATTTGTCCACTTTCTGCATTTTGTACAATTGGTTTAAAATTTCCTAGGAAAACTGTTTAAATAGCAATAGGTACTGCTAGAAAGCTCCACCAATAACTTTTTGGCAATAATTTAAACATTTACCAATTATTGTTAATGACCGAATTTTTTTCGAGTGCCTGCAAGTGGTGGTGGCGCTGGGAGAACCCGACATGTCCTTGCAGCTTAGATTGTAGTCATTTAGGTAGGTACTTGCACAATACGAATTGAAAGAGAAATAATTAGAAATCTTGCCAAGATTGAGGTTGGAACAAGCAAGCAAAGGTTTTATGGCGCCGTTGAATTGAGTGTCGACCAAAAAACAGTAAGTTATTTGGTTAATTTCAACGGCGATAGTTGCGTCAAGCAAATTTCCAACGCCAATATTTTTTTTTAAAAAAGAATTATTTACGACAAGTTCCCGACAATTACGAAACCATCTCCAAGCTATCGGCGTAACTGTTTTTGTCAACTGGATTTATTTGCAAATAAGTTACTTGTCGCCCTTAGAAAAATTCTAATAATTTCGGAAAATTGGTGGCGTCGCCCAACACTCCACTCGAAATCGCTACAACTGAAGTCAGCATTGATATTTTTACTTGATGAACCTAAATAAAATAGCACAGTTCCAAAAATATATCTCGTGAGTCAGATCGTGGTTGGTGTACACGTTGAACAGAAATGCAAATTGGCAACAATACCGTTCCAATAACCTGACAGATATGCGAACTCGAACTTCCACGCTGCAACATGGGTAGTTTTTTTTTTACCAACAAGATATTTTCAGTCGACCATTTCCGACAAAACTTAGTCTAAGACGCAGATCGTAAATAGCCAAAAACCGCGTCATCACCGTTTCGTTTTTGCCAAATTTCAGGATTTAACCTCTTATTAACTGCCAGTGAGTCAATGTCTGACACACGTTTAATAGCCCCCTACTTCTATTTTGCCACCTATCTATGTATAGATATACACAGATAGAACTCGACTATTTGGACAAAAAGTTGCTAAGTAAAAGTTTTGGTGGAGGCTCCTGCTGAAACCTGAAAGGACGAATGGTGTTAAGTCGGTGTCTTAAGTAGGCTGACAGGCCGGGTGCGCAAGCATTCCGAGCTTAATAAGGTGGTGGCACACTGACTCGCCTCTCACTCTACAACGTTGGTTGAAACGTGTTGTTTCAGTCGTCTCTACAAGTGACAATTAAGTTAAGAACGAGACCGAATGACCTAATTCATTCCCGTCCAGACAGAGGGAGAAAGAACAAGGATACATCCACCCATTCGCAGTTCGGACGTGATCGTTATCAACTCGTTTAGCTCGCAGTGTCCTTTTGTTTTTGTTACCCGTGGGTGCTTGTAGTCCTTAATAAAAAGTGATTTGTTAAAATAAATGTAGAAAGATCTCCAAAACTAACTCACATTTGGGTCGAGTAAAAGTTTTGATGAAGAACTTTTCTAAATGATAGTGTAGCTGCCAGTAGAAATTTTTGTTTAAAACATGTTTTAAGTCCGGTGTGGAGACGTAGTAGATATTTAGTTAACAATAGAATTAGGAAATTTTCAACTGTTTTGGGATATTTCAGTAATCAAGGTTTCAGCCTTGGTTCTAAAAGCAATTAAGTCAGAGATTGTTCCCTAGATATATATTTTTAACTGGGATAACGCCGAACCTCTCATATTAACTTCCACAGTTACCTACCATTGACCGCGCGCCTCTAATCAACTAGAAAAGAAGTGCCTTATTTATTGACAAACCCTGTACTTATATACCAACTCAGTTAAAGCCGTTGTTGCACTTACTTATTGTTCTTGATTTATTGTAGCAATACTTGCAAATTATTGCCAATAAATTAAGAGAATGAACCATAAAAGTTCAGTAATCTTTGTGCAATAATAATTAAGCTATAAACATGAATCCAGGTAGTGTCATAACTTCCACGTCAAAGTTTGAAATTAGTTTTTAGCATTACAGCAAATTCGAGGAGAATAAAGTTTAGTCTTTGCTTTTCGTTCTATCTTCATTATTGTATTTTATTCAATCATTCGTTGGGTAGAAAAGTAAATTATATAGCGACAGAATCTAAATTTTATTCAACTGAAACCGTCATAAAATCTCGATGGGGATCCAGAACTAAAAATTGCTAACACTTTTCCTAAACAACGTAATAAATAATACAAACTTCCACGTTTAATATTTAATTGTGGCTTTATCTCCATCGACTTTGCCAAATTTCTCGTAATAGTCACAATCTGCCAAAAATTCGGCGATATTCTTCAAGCTATTCTCGTCAATCATCTTGTCTTTGATTCCATCCCCTCCGATTGCCGCGTTTTTTTCCTCTTTACTTCCACCCTTCTTGCGTCTGAATATCAAGTGAATGACGTCTTCAATAACGGTAATTATCCCGATCACGGACAGGCCCAAAAGAAAGCCCATCGATCCCCCAATGTCCGACAGGAAAACGTTCCAATCGTAACCGATAACCTCCTCCATTTGAGTGATCAGGTTCGAGGAAAAGTAAATGTTGATGGTACTTCCCGGTTTCGTTAAAGTGTCCGCCTCTCTCCTGCTCTCGATGTGCGAACTGTAAACGGATATGTTGCAGGAAATTTTACAGTCGCAATTTTGTAAATAGTTACTGCGATTCCTGAAACAAAAATAAATAAGTTTTTAGGGGCAATGCCAAGTTCGGCGGATTACAATGAATTGAATCCTGTTATTAAAGTTTTCACGGATTGGTAATCCTGGCACTGGGTGTAGTTTTCGGGCGGCACCCTCAACCAGGGCAAAGTGCACCCGGCCTTGTCCGCGATCTGGCGGTGAAAACAGTTCTCTTGGCACTGGAAAACAATTGGAAAGTTAGCTGAACCGAAAGAGATTGATGCTAGCGCCCGGTTGCACCGGGATAATTAGCGCCATTAACTGGCCAAATTTCGGGCAATAAGTTGTTGAGGAAAAAAATGTTTTTTCTGTTAGAACGCAATAGCGAAAGATTTAAACCTTTGATTTGCTGTAGTGGGGGTCTGAATTGCAAGGTTCTTGTGCCGTGGCTATTTGGCTGAAAGTTTGCAATTTTAAATTGACATGCATATCCTCTGACGATTCCAAATAAAGATACTCCATAAAACTGTTTTCTTGTTCATCCTCCCCTGCAAAAAAAAAAATTGGGGTTAAAATTTCTGCTCCAACCCTCACGAACCTGTCAACACTTCGTTATCGCTGTGCAAATATATCTCGAAGCCCGACGTCGACAGGCCATACAAGTCTCTTTCAATATTTTTAGCGCTGTGCTTGAAATACAAGAAATAACCCCCGGCTATGGTAAATTTGTCCGAATTGATTTGAGGGGTGAAAGTATGACAAGCACCCTTTTGCAGCAAAAACGTCGACCGCTTCGCCACGTCTAAAAAGAAATCAAGGTAAAAACGGCAAAGTTTCGTTGACTTTTCTCACTGCTGCTGAGGCCTGATCCTCCAAAACCGTAGATGGCAGTTTGCTCCAAAGAGTAGGTAGTTTTGTTCAAGAACTCCTCAATGCTGTGATTCTCGAAGGGGAAGTTGATGAAAGTTTTCTCGTAGGTCAATTTGGCCGACTCCTTAACCCCGAAGAGCTAAAATCACAAAATTAAGATTTTCTAACTGCAGAAGCTGTAGGACTGACCGGAAAAAGAATTGTTTTATACGCGGGCCTTCGGCAGACCGTGAGTGATGGATACTTGATGGTTTCGTTGAGGTGGAACTTGTAGTAGGTGGAAACTGGCGGATACAGAAGTTTCTTGACGCACTCTGAAAGCTAAATGACGGGTTAATCCGACAATAATCCGGCGTTGCGTAATGCCTGCCTGGTAGATCGTAATGCAGACGCAAACAAGCAAAACAATCAGTTTGATTAATTGTCTTGGTTCGGAGAGGCACTTCTTGACTTGGATGAAAGCCATGATTCGACTGCATCAGCCACTAAAATCGGGAGATCTTTGAACAACCTGGCGATCGAAACAACAGCTGGGATCACATTATCTACTTTTGATTTATTGTGGCAATTTTTGCATGGTAAATTATTAACAGACACTTATTGACAACGGAATTCAAGGACGCAACTATAAATAATAACGTTTTAGGGTTGATTATGAAAATCACACGAACTTAACAACTATCCCTACAACTAGTTTAATAAATAGGTGAAACTGACGTTAAACATCTGCTATTTACACAAAATTGTGAAACATAACAACAATAACTAAAACAACAGTTTTGAAGTTGGTACTCTACAGGTTCCATATGGCAACGAGGATGAGGATTAGAAAAGATGGGGCGACCTCAGTTTTGGCAACCGACGACTCTTTCGTCTTGTCTTTATCACTGTTGAGGATAGGTTTGATTTTTTCAACCATCTTCGGCGAAACGACCAATTTCGAATCACAAGTAGTTCCTCTTATGGCATCGGCCACTGAAGCCGTCAGTATTCGAAAATTAACATCGTTCTTATCCAAACTGTCGTACATGAATATAGGTAACCGGTCCGATAACACCCACAAGTTATCGTTAGCATCAACTTTAATATCGTTAGGAAACACCATGGTGACGTTACTCATAAAAATTCTTCCTTGAGACTCCATAGTGTACGCCGGATTCGTCGTCCTCCAACAAGCCACCGCGTTCAAGTTAACTAACGCGTAGAAGAGAACGTCGGTTTTTTTGTCGAGGAAAGAGGGCCCACTTTGGCCCTTCGGGCCCCGACTCCCCAGATACTTGAAATCTTGATAACTCGCGTTGGCGATGCTGGCGTTCCGCAAAATTTTAGTGCTAACAGAAAATTCTTGAGTACTCGTTAAAGGGTGGAAGAACATCGTACTGTAGCCTTCGCTATCCGGTTTGGATAAAGCCATCCCAAAAACGCCATCGGTCCATTCGAAAATTATCCCCGAAACGTTAAACTCCCCAGCTAACGGATCGATATGGAAAAAGTTGTGGGTCACCCGGAAGCTCTCCCGGTTCTTCCACGAATACACGATAACCCCCGGTTTGCCCAAATCGCCCAAATACGCGTAAGTATCCCCGCAATCGTGATCCTCGACCGCTATGTTAGCGAGGAAACTGTCCTCCTTCATCTGGGACTTCGGTATGATGAAAGTGCGCAACAAATTGTCGTTGTGGAGATCGTAAATTAGAAGACGGGTCGGGGCGAGGACGGCGGTGTTGTTGAGGAGGTCGTCGAGACCGGTGTCCAAAACCCACAATCTTCCGCATTGGTCGGCGCGGATCCGGAACGGCGAAACTATCTCCGGAGGTTCGCTGCCGGAGCGTCTGTGCGCCTCCCAATTCGGGTACGGCTTCAACGGGGGCGAACTTCTCGAATCTGCGACAGGAAACAACAGGTTAGTCATCGACGGACGCAACGACCGGAAGTCGGAGATAGGCCGACCAAACAACAAAGCGAAGGAAAAGAATTGACGCAGCGCGGTTAGCCGCAAAATTTGGTCCAACCCTGATTTTCGAATTAGCCCAAATGACGACAAATCAAAGAGTCGCCGCTTCATCTGGGGTGTAGGTAAAGCAGAACCACTTAGAGAACTACACGTACTACGTCACCACCAAGACCAGTCAAATATTAGAACTGTGGGGGGTGTTTGAGAGTCACAACAAGCCAGTGCTGGACGTTTGTCAAATCGTCCATTGCTTTGTTACGCCACTGGCAGAAATTATTTGCAGCCAACCACAAAGTTAATGTCCAGCTAGCACCTCCTAAACATAGCTAATTATGGTGTTTGCATTGTTTTTGAGTTAATGGCGGAAATGGGGATGGACGTTACTTTTGCCGCCAGTGCCGAGTCTGGCGGGCTTGGTGGTTGCGAGCCCTTTGTTTCTCGTGGACCGGTTTCTTGCTTCAGTTCTAACCTGATAGTTTGATGTAGGTCAATGATGCGGCTACACCTGACTTCCACCTTGGCACCGTAACAAACAGTCGGTCGCCGTACACTTCAAGACCTAAAGGCAGATTGTTCTCGGGGATGAATTCTTTTTTTGCGATGGCCGTCTGGCGTTCGGCGTCCGAGGGAAACTCGAAGTCCAACTCCTTCCATTCGTAGGCCACCCTCAAGTTGTCCATCGCGCTAGTTCCCAACCCCAAGAGGAGGAGCAACCAGAACTTTTCCATCATCTGAGCAGCTGCGAAAAAAAAAAAACGTAATTATTGTTCGACATGCTTTGACAATGACTGTTTAGAAAGTACCTGGCGGTCGATTATAACATAGTTCTCGTTTAATGAGCCTCAGTATCAACAACAAATTCCGGACTTAAGATGCCTGTTACCACCCAAAATCGTCTTCTGGAGCTAACACCAAATTTCGTTAAATTTTTAATAATCGGTGCTAATTGACAATAATTGGAAAAATGCCGGCGTTACGCAAGAAAACTGCTTTACATGTTTTTAATTATTCAGTTACGTACCTGCAAGGTTATTCCAGCATTAAAAGGAAACGGACGATTGTTGCTAACACCGGCACTCGGGCACCAAACGGTTATTTCACGGCAAGTAGCGGTGTTAATGGCGTTTAAATTATTAAGTAACTAATTAATTACAACTAACAATTGCACTGGTTTCTCTATGAGCACATGGCAAGGAGTGTCTTGTCTGTGGTGTTGAGTGCCAGCCACAACTGACCTTCACTACTTCTTGCTCAACACACGTTGACTAAACTAGTGAAAGTTCAGCAAAGAAATCTGCGACTATGCTGTAGATACGTCATTATCGGTTTGGACGTCGCTGTTGACCACCACCACTAAACACGCGCCTCTTATCGCCACGGGTCATGTTCAAAATCCTACGAATAACGTTAATGTTGAATCGCAGTTCAATTTGCATTAGAGCAAATCGGACGAGATCAAAAGTGGTCACTTTGACTATTTTCCAGAACTTACCGCACCCCCTGTATGTGCCTTTTCGAAACGCGACTAAAATTCAATTCTGCACTTCAACTCCATCCTCAATCAACTAGTAACAGGGAAGGTCGTAAAACCTTATAAAGAAGCAGAATTTGGTTTGTAACTTTAGAAGAAGCTCTAACTATAGGTAGCTTCTGCAATTAAGAAGTTTGTCACTATTTTTTTATCTTGCAATCAGGGATTTCCATAACGAGCTGCCTGTCCAAGAGAAAGGAAGCAACACTGCGTAGTCGGCGTGTGGTTGGTAATTCATAATATTGCTTATGACGGACTTGATGACTTGATAATGTTTACCGGAAGTCTTGAGTTCCCCAATTAAGTAATCTAAGAATTTCAACGGCGTCAAGGAAATTTCAGCCACCAAGAGAATGTTTCAGTCATTCAGCTCTGACCTTCTTGTACCTTTTGTATTTGTACTATTTTAAATCATCTTCTCATTTTTCTCCATTCTTTCAGGTTTCTGTCTTAACTTCTTCTTTCACATCTTTCGTTGTCTTCTTATTTTTTCTACTTCCTATTTTTACAGGTTTCTATAATTTTTACATTATTTTCTTTTGACTATTACTTTCTTGCGAAGTGGTCAGTGGAAACAATAAAGGGTTAACACTTGACTAGAAAAATACAAACTAAGTAACAATTTTTTTATATAAATACGTTAATAAATAACCAACAAATTTTATTAGTCCTGTTCGTAAGTCTTCCTTAAACCTGAAAAATAGCCCGTTAGAAACAATTAATTAAAAATAGAGTCATCCAAAATGACGGAACGTGACGTCGTCGTACCGTGTTGAACAAAACTTATTTCCATTAGTTTCCTTTTAACTCGCAATTGACGGTTGATAACTGTCAGTGACTGGCGTTCAAGTAGTGTTTTAAGAGCTTTTACGGGTTTTGACTATAAACCAGTGTTTTCCAACACCAAATGACACTTCCTGCATATCATTGAATGAGTAGCTAGCACCAAATTTATCATAAAGTTACGGGTGTGGTGACATTAGTGCGTATCGAAGTAAAGTTCGGCAAAGTTCTGGATGACCCTGTGGACGATTACCTTAATTACTTAACGACCTCGTTGTAGCATTACACTTGGCTCTCGTCTTCGGTCGTCAGCGAGCCCGAAGACTGCAGACTGCTCGGGGGACTTTCGGTTTCCAATTCCGTCAAATCGTCGAATTTACTTTCATCGCCCGAGTTCTCGAACGACGACGTTTCAAAATTCGTCTCTCTCTCATCAACGTTATCAAAAATGGCTTTGAGCTTCTCCAAGTGGACAAGTTTCTCTCGATGAATGGAGGCGCCATGAACAATTCCGTTTTGTTTCGAGGGGTCTTCTGCGACAACAAACGATCCGGTGGGGGTTGCGCGTTCGCTGTAAAGAGCGTACTTGAAACCGCCCCCGGTTGCGTTGAAAGCCGAAAAACTCTTCGGGGTTTTCTCCTCGACTAGAACGTTCAGTCCGTTGTTTTCTGCCGATTTTTTCTCGAACAAATCGCGAAGCTTTCTAACGGACGGAGCCTCGTCGACTGTATCGAAATTGGGTTCTTTTTCGATTGAAATTTGGCGGTTTCTATCAATTGAAACTTCTCGGGTAATTTGAGGGGGTAATTTCTGGACGGGTTGGGGAGTTGGTGGTAGTCGTATTGTTAGCGTGGAAGTTGCGGCCTTCTCCTTAATTTCGGCAGGTAAACGCGAATTCAAGGTTTTGTTCAATTGCTTGACGATGTCGATCAGTTGCTTCTTCTTGTTGACAACTGCCGGATCTTCGTTGCTCTCCACGTTTACTATGTCGGTCAAAACGCCGAGAAGCTCGTTTTGGTAGTTGATGTGGCTCTCTTTCGAATAAACCCAATATTTGCTCAGTTTCTCGTTGAGTTTAGTGATTTGTAACTCGACGCGTTCGAGGGTTGTTGTTGGTTTCGCGTAGAGGTTTTCTGAAGATTTGTAAATTGTTTTCTTGGATAATTGACCCATCGATTTGGCTCGTGTCAAGCCGGGCCGCTCAGTCTTCGTTTCCGGTGGCGAACTGAAGGACTGATTCTCGAAGATCGAGATCATCTGGCGAACATTGATTCCTCTGTTTGGTGAATCCATTTTAAGGGTGAAGATTATCTAAAAAAAGTAGGAGAATTACGGCAACTAAACTACAGCTACTATTGAGCATAGTCGTTTATAGCTACCAATCATTTCCGTTTGTTACTAAAATACAACCTTCTAGCCATTGCTTCATAATAAAACGGTTTCTCTCGTAAAAGTTTCTTAATTATTAAATTTAGTTCGCTACAATTTGCCGACACAAATTCCTGGGAACGGCCTTCATGAAGACCAATACTCAGTATAGTATACTAAACATTGCAAAACCATCACTAATCTCTATTTATTATTAGATAATGATTTTATTATTACATATTAAATGTTGGGCTCAAATTTCTTATGTAAGTACGATAACTGACATCATTGTAATTATTTTAAGAAAAAACCTCTAAGAGCAAACTTACCTTAATTTAAGTCACTACGCGGCATCAGCAATAAACCTTGATTAACCTTATCGTCAATTGATAAAAGTATCTTATAGTTATCGCTTCATCGCTCCACCTTCTTGGAATGAATGAGTCAACAAGATACCTTATCGATAAAAATAAAATGTTTTATCAATTTTCTTGACTCTTCAAATTACTTCTGGCTACTAGAGAAATTGACCAACAAACACTTTTAGGACTTATTTTGAGTTACCTACTTCGTTGCTAATTAATTACCTAAAGATTCCTTCACAACTCTCATACCTAAAGCAAAATAATTTTTTCTTTCGCCTCAAAAGTTCGATAATCCACCGATTGCATCAAGGAGCAAATTGCTTCTCCGCATGCGCGACGAAAAGTTAGCTCCGCCTACTTTTAGTTACAAAGTGGCCAGGACCACCAACCTGAGCGAAATTGGTACTACATACTTTATTCATATCTTTGAATACTTGAATTTCGCGGACTCAAGTGTACTTACCTACTTCGCAAACTTCAAATCGATCTCTGACCAAAAGTCTCATGAATAGGGAGATAAATGATTATATCACGTCACAGAGTGTTGAATAAATGAAGAGCGTCTAAATAACTTTTTTTTATTTATAAAACAAATTATACAGTACAATAATAGATATAAACTACTACATAAAAGTACATTTATAGCAGTGAAAACAGGGGTCCGTCAAACCAAACCCACAACTCGTAACTCCAACAATTGCACAATCTTTAACCAAGAGTTTGGTTTATCTGGTCCAACAGGTGGTTACCTGTGATTGATTCGGTGGACCCAAAACAATCGCCTGTCAAGCCACATATCTCGGCAGGGGAATGTCGACCCAACAGCTCGAAAATTACGGTTACATAAAGACAACGCTGTGACAAAAGGATCACCTATTCTTCGCTCGCACCTTGATCAACACTAATTCCGTCTATAATTGACAACAGGAAACAACTAACTTAATTAACAATAACGATCAAAACGCGAAGAACAATAGAGGGTCGAACACTCCAACAGCTTGATCGCTGTGACATTGCTGGCATCGCCTGCCTCTACAAAAACCCCTCAGCTGTGGATAAAATTCATATATTTAAGAGAAACACCCCCGTGCGTTTTGTTAAATATATGAGATTTTACCGACAAAAAAAAATAATTACACCATACACCAGTGAGGAAAATATTAATTGTCGTACCTTCACACAAAATTACAACGACGTCTCGAGAAAGTTTTTGTAACACTATAATTTTAAGTTAATCATTTGATGCATCTATCTAACAAGTTAAAAGTTAGCGTGACTGCTGGATTACTAAAACCTACCTTTGAGTACATCGTAGCCAAGACAAATTATTGTTTGATAAATCTTTGAATCGCGTCAATAAAAATTTACAAGATGCTTCAATTATTTACAATGAATATTTCAAAGAAACCTGCTTACCTTCGAACAGAGTATAAATTAATTACGTCATAAATGCGTGTGTACAAACCTGAAAACAAGGTCTCTATTCGGTAAAGTCTGTGGTAAAGCGACCCGGTTAAGAATAGCGTATCACAGTAATCGTAACCTCACTTTTCGAAACCAAATTAAATACTCAAACAACATTTTTTGTGAGGTTAAGTCAGTGGTGATGGTCTGAAGTTTATCATAAACTTTACGCACGAGACAACTCCCAACAACTTTGATCGGAGTCGCAAAACTTAAAAAACGTTAATCGTGCTCTAGTTAAACAAATGAACTTAAATACACTAACCTTTGAATTGGCGAAAACAGTCTTTTTACAAAAAAAAAAAAGAAATGTTTTTACATACCGTTTTGGAAGGTAATTAAACGATTTGATTTAAACCTGTTGAAACAAAAAGAAAAAAACGGTCAATAATTATTATAACAATCGTACTGCAAATGAAACGCATGCAGCTGATTTGGTTAAATAAAGAAAAAGAAATTAAACTTGCGGATGGTAGACCAGGTAAATTGGAGATCATCTGAACCTCGGTTGCATCATGGGCGTCAACACGGGACCAGCTGGAAACATGTGAGCGCCATAAACCATTCCGGGCGGCATCCCGATCATCCCTGTGACAAATGAGCAATTACAAAACGGGCGGCAGTAGGGGCGACAATGGGCTAGTTTGAAGACTGCCATTTCTCTATCGTACACTGATTTCTGGTAAGGTTACGAAAAACGAACAAAAAATACTTACCTTCCGCACAAAAATAAAAATAAAAAAAATACTAAAGCCTAGCAATGACACATAGCTAATTGGAAAACTACAGAAGTGTCGATCGTTTTACCAAACATGTAGGTCTAGTCAAACTATCAAGTCGGCTTTACTGAAAGCTCGAAACTAACTTTCAATATAGTCTCCATTAACTAAATAAAACGGAACAATTCCCAAAAATGACAAAGAAATGACATTTTTCAAACACGTACCGGTGAACAGTGGAGCAGTTATACACGATGTTTAAATAGTAATACGCAGTCAGATGATAATGCAATCAATGACAGTAAAACCACTGGAAACTAAGCGAGTGACAAAGATATATAATGCAGGCATGCCAACACAGAGTGCGTGAGTAATACCTGGAGGACCCCTGTCGAACCACCCCGTTCTCGTTTCATCGTCGAATAGTGTATAGAGAAGACGATTTTCACATCACATCGTTACCAATACTTAAATAACACGGGCAATTTTACGACCGGATTGGTAATTAATGACGATACCATTCAAATTGTCAATTTATTTCTTGTGACGTTTCTAATACAATAATACTGATACAACAGTTCACTGTGACGCAAAACGTAAAAAAATACAAAAAGTCTCTTTTCTAAATCTAAACTGGTTATAAATTAAAAAGAAAGCTCTTATACAATTTAGAAAAATAAGTCGAAACCAGAACGCAGCCTCTAAGAGAATCTATACAATAGTTAGTAAGGTAGGAAAAAAATTAATTGGTTACTTAACTCGCAAGACGTCGCAGCAAATGTCCGAATCGATTAGCAAATATCGAAGCAAACACCATCGCCAGCAGGACCAGCTACTGTAACCTCGTGACTGAGACTTAATCTAAGGTTAAAATGGTATTCAGCAGGGTGCTTAAAAAAATTAATTATGAAACCCAAAACCGGCAAAACTAGTTTTAACTAGACGAAACTGGTTTTAACTAGACAAAACTAGTTTCAAACTAGACAAGACTGGTTCTAACTAGACAAGATAAATTGTAACTAGCCTAAACTTGTTTTTGACTAGACACGACTAATTTAGTGCAGACAAAACTGGTTTAAACCATGATCACGTGTGTAAAAACTTGGTCTGTTTAGTAGCCTCGTTCCATCACATTTTTAATGTTTACGTGTGAACTTGACCGGTTAGCATATCGACTATTGCCACGCACGCCCCCTACATCTCACCAAGAAAGTAATTACAGAAACCTGTAATTTTTTCCGATTACCGGTTCCCGACGCAGCTCTGCTGGAAGTCCGTAAACCTGGAGTAACAAACCGGAACTGTCAAAATTCCGTCCTGGGTAGCCTCTAGTCGGTTTTGACTAGTTAGAACTAGTAATTACGTATTTGCGTTGAAGCGACACCTATTTTGATTTGACAAGATCAGTCAAAACTAGTTTTAACTAGTTTAAAAAACGAGAATTCCTCTAGACTTGACGCAATCAAAAATAATTTTGACAAAACAAAAATTGAAACAATAGAAAGTCGTAAGATTTCAGGACATTGGCCTCGCAATCCATCCTGAAGAATTAAATAACCAATTAAGTAACTTTTACAAACGTTTCTTATAATGCAAAAAATAACGATAGTACTGACAAGCTCTACTATAAAAAAAAAGAAAAACTGTCTAGGACTTATTTAACGTCTTACAAAACAAATGGTTCGTGTCCTACACATACTATCAACAGTCTTTTCGTTAAACATAAATCTCCTCATAAAGTTTCCACTTGTTAGGGTGAAAAATAATCAAATCGAGCATCTTGCTTTATGGATCAAACAGAGTCCGATAGTTGTCGAATTTACAACTACCTCACATACCTGGGGGCATGCTGAGAGGCGGCGGTCGCATCAAATGTCCGCCGATCAGCGTGGGCGGTCCCGGAATCATAGTGTGTCTCATCGGCGCCATCACCGGACCACCGGGAATTGTCATAGTGAGAGGGGGACCCGACACCCTAACGGGAAACCGTTGCATCATCGCCGCCTGATTGATCGCCTCCACCTGTTTCGCCTGATGAACCGCCGCTTGTTGGGCGGCCGACACGGCGTTGGCCAACTGCAAAAAAAAAATTACGAAACAATCGACAATGACGCGCGACGGTACGTACATCTGACGCGGCCGTACTGGAACTCGACGCGGCCTCCTCGGATTTCGCGGGAATGGTCTTGGCGTATTTCGGCTGCCTGCTGCGGATCTCCTCGAGAGAAACGTCTTCGGACGGATGGATTATTTTACTGGTGGCCCCCGTCGTCGCGATCGTGTTGACTTTGCCGTCACCACTGCTCATGGTGTTCGTCGTCGGGGGGGCGCTAATTGTGGCTGCTAAACAAACAGTTTTGTATTCGTCGTTTTTTGAAAATTTTCGAAAAAATTTGGAAATTTTTTCCCACTTTTGATAATTACCTGAAGAGATGGGTTTGAAGTCGGCGCCGACGATCGAAGCGCCCGGCGATGAGGTAGGTATGGCGCTGGGGAAGAGCGGTTTGGGCGGGCCCCCTTGCGCCTGCATCATGTGCATGTGGGGGGGCATGTGCATCGGCATTCTGTAACGCGGAAAATTAGGGTGATTGTTGGGGATTTGGGGAGAGTTACCCGTGGTGCATGAATTGCGGCCCCATCGGCCCCATGGACATCATGTGTCCCATCGTGAGTCCCGGCGGCATTCCCGGTGGCGGTATCATCCCCGACATCATTCCGGGCATCCCGGTCATAACTCCCGGAGCTGTCCCCAATAAACCTTCGGGTTTGACTCGTTTCGCGGCAGGTTCGTCGTCGTCGTCTGACCCGGACGCGACGCTCGCCCCGTTGCCGCCCAGTCTCTGTCTCTCGTGCTCTCGCAAATCCGCCGCCGGTATACCTGATAATCGGGGGGTTAGCGGGCGAGTCTCGAGGGGGCGCAAACTCACCTTCCATTCCGTAAATTTCGATTTCGATGTTGGTGCGGTTGGGCAACGAATTCGGCACTTTGTCTATGGTTTCCTTGTGTACTTGCATGCAGTGGATAGAGAGACCCGGACCCGTGTACAGTTTCTTATGACAGATGTGGCATTTGAAGTGTTTGGCCTTCTGGTGCTGTATCAGGATCTTCTCGTCTTCGAACTCGCGGTTGCAATACCTGGATCTGGTTAAGGAAAATTTCCGCTAAAAATAACGCGTTAAATATAGAACGTTGCAACGCGAATAACTCGGGGAAAACAGGTCTTGTTCGTGCAACGCAAAGGATACCAGCACCAAGGTTTCGACATCTTCTTCTTCTTGCGGCCCATTTCTGTCGGTTTTCGGCTAAATACTCTAAGAAATCACGCTATTTTCCCTGCATTCACTGCTAATCTACGCGGAACGCAAAGCGCTAATTCTATGATCAACTAAAGGGCAACCAACAAGATGGCCGCTATTGTGACAACAATGTCGAATTCATCACGGAGCTCAGTCGATGCGCAAGTCTCGCTAATCACCCGCAGATGGCGCCACTACCAGAACCTTCCCTCCCCTTCATGCGGGCCTTAACGAATCAGTTGTCCCAACATTATAGAACGAATTTTATGGTTAAAGAAAGTAAGTAATCAATAGAATTTAAAGTAAAGTAATTAAATCAAATTGCAGACTTTCGCAAGAGAAAATGATGAAAGAAAGAGGTGCAAGGTGATTTGGGGTTCTTTGGTGCTTTGCCCCCAAAATCATTTTTAAACGTCAGGACTTCGCCCCAAAATGCCCCTTTTAAACTTCAGCCACCGGTGTCTTCGATGTCCTTACGAATCTGAATGGGAGTTTGCACTCAATAACCACTTGAAGCGCCACCATCAAGATTTTTGGCTGAACACGTTTAATTGTGCTGCTGCCCCCGAACTGCACTCCTGCAAAATTTGCGGATACGAGAGCAGGTTTCAAATTTCTTTAAGCCAGCATCAGAAGAGGTTTCATGGCAAGAAGCTATCTGTCTATAATAGCGAAGATCCTGTCATAAAACAAGAATTGTTGGGCGTAAAACCCCAAATAACCGGTTTTGAAATTATCAAGTGTCTTCATTGCGGCCTATCAACAAACTCTAAAGTTTTTTTGTTTAAGCATTCGGAAAAATGCGCTAAATCGCAAGAAAGTTGCCCAGTGACGGCGAAGGACCAAGTCGTTGAATGGTTTGAATGCTTGAAGTGCGAGTTTCGAACCAAGTGGAAGAGTTGCTTGAAATCGCACCGAATCACTAAGCACGCCACGACCACCGAAATTAATTGGTTTGGATGTCAGGACTGTGATTATCGAGCGAAGCAGAAGAGTTACTTGAAACAGCACCGAATCAACAAGCACGTGAACACCACTGAAGTCAACTGGTTTGAATGCCAGCGTTGCGACTATAAGGCGAAACTGAAGATGGATTTGAGAAGGCACAACGTCAGCAAACATGTCTCCAGTAGTGAAATTGAGTGGTTCAAATGCCAATTATGCGATTATCAAGCCAAATTCAAAAGTAATTTGAAAAAGCATCAAATCACTAATCATGTAACTGCTGCCGAAATCGAGTGGTTTGAATGCGAATCTTGCGAGTATAAAACTAGATCGAAGAGCTACTTGAAACAGCATAACATCAGCAAACATCTCCCCACCACCGAAATTAAGTGGTTTGAGTGTCAAAACTGCAAGTTCAAAACAAAACTCAAGAGTTACTTGAAACAGCACCAAAATATTAAACACGCCGTCTCCACCGAAATCAAATGGTTTTACTGTCGGCAATGCAACTACAAAACGAAAGAGAAGCGCCAATTGAAGCGACACAAAATCAGTCAGCACGCCGCCACTTCTTCTCAGATCCGGTGGTTTGAATGCCAACGTTGCGAATTTAAAACGAAACGAAATTTCAACTTAAAACAGCACCAAATCAGCAAACACACCGCCGATTCCGAAATCAAATGGATCGAATGTCAAAAGTGCGAATTTAAAACGAAACAAAAGGGAAGTTTAAACCACCACCACATCACTAAACATTCGGAGTGTCCGAAAATTACCTGGCTCGACTGGGTTAACTTTGAGGCGAAAATCGGGGGTGAAGCGAGAAAACTCCCCGATTCGTTTCAATGTCCAAACTGCGAATATAGGGCTAAAACGAGGAAACACTTGAAGGAGCACCAAATCGACAAACACCCGATTAGCGTTAAAATCGATTGGTTTCAATGTCGAGATTGCGAGTATAGAGCGAAACAGAAGACCAGGTTGAACCACCACCGAATCAGCAAACACACTGCTTGCACCGAAATCGAATGGTTTGAATGCCGGGACTGCGACTACAAAGCGAAACTTAAGAGCGTTTTGAAGAAGCATGTAATCAGTAAGCACGCCGTGGGACTCCACTAGCTAGTCGTTAAAATTCTGTTTAGAGTACCTACAGGGGAAGTCTCTGCAATTGTTTTCTGTCGAAAGCTGGGTTTTATAAAGTTCTATTATCGCAAAGGGTGCTTTTAGTGGTCTATCCGTGCTCTTAATTCCTAAAGAATAAGTAGTTAACAGGTTTTTTGAAATTATTTGTAAAATTTGCCGTCGCGACGTCGGTTTAAAATCTCTCACCTGGTTGCTTCAGGGTTGCCAATGCCACAATTGTCAAAGTCACTAGAATTAGTTTCGGCCCGACCGGGATTCGAACCCGGGTGCTTGCAAATTTAAAAAAAACTTGAGACTGGGCAGAAAAAAGCTTCTTCGTCGTGTTCCAGAAATAAATCGTCCAAGATCGGTAGTTTTGTCGCATCCGTTGGATTTGGAGCGCTAAATCTAAGGCTAAATCTCTGTTGTTGTTGTGATGTTTACGCATGTGGTAATGTTGAAATCGCAGGTGCTGTCGCCTTGGAAACGACGGAAAACAAAAACCATGGTTCCCCCTGTCGCGACTCAAATCATGGAGCCCAGTGTCAAGGAGGTGGATGTGGGTGAGTGTCATTAAAGTTTGCTTTGACAATTAACCCCTTGTCCAAATAACGATTTCAATCGCAACCCCCCGAGGGTCGAGGGTCCGTTTGGCCCAAAACTCGCCCCAACTTCGATTGCGAGCAAAACGACATCATGTGGTCTGGTCCTCCCACACTCTCCACCGGGACCATTCAAGCCGCGCTCCACTAATTGGGCCCAAAATACACGGCTATTAATACGTGCTGGAATTAGCGCCCTAGTAGTCGGCTGGAAATACTGTTTACGAACTGGCAAAGAAAAAATAAAGCTCCATTCACGTTTTTGTCTTGACAACGCCAACTTAATCGCGAAAATAATAGAAAAAAAAAACACGTGAGCCAGTTTTTATTCAAATTTTTGGGTGTAGTGTTTTGTTTTGGGAACGCCAACTTGATTGCAAAACTTAAAAAAAAAAAAACGAGTCACTTAACAACAATTGTAGTGTTTTGTTTTGGGAATGCCAACTTGATTGCGAAATTGAAATTGTAGTGTTTTGTTTTGACTTGAAAACTGCGAGTCACCAATTATTGGTTTAATTGGAATTTTTTTTTTTTTTGTTGAAATCGAAATTTTTGTTGGACGGAGTTGTTACAACAATCCCGTTGAAGTCGGCGTTCGCGTGGGATCGCGAATTTCTCTAAAAATTTCCAAGAAACTCGTTCACCTTCAATCCTTTTTAGAGCATTAACAGTCAATTTTGCTAGTTTCCTACGTTAACTCGGTGCCGTCCAGTGTTGCAGAGATGTAATTCAATCGAATCTCTCCTCGTTGTTCGGTAAATATTCCACCAAAATCCCAAGACAATCGATTATGCAACATCCGACCTTCTCGAAATGGTAATGCGACGAACGCAGTTTCTTTGCAATACCCATGCATAATTGATTCATGTCACGTCAATGTAGAGAGCACGACTTTGGAGGTGACTGAAATCGTACTTGAATTTTTTTTCAATTTTTTTAAAACAACAATAGCTAACCAGCAGTGATTCTGTTGGCAGGGTCCACCAAGAAATCAGCGTTCGACCAGTCAGTGTTGGAGATACAACCGATGCTTGTGCCGTGTCCCACTTGCACCCGCACCTTCCTCCCCGACAGTCTGAAAAAACACTCGCTAGTTTGCCAAAAAATTTTTATAAGCAAACGAAAAGTCTTCGATTCCTCCAAGAAGCGAGTCGAAGGCACCGATCTAGCACTCTTCAACCAGAAAAATTACCTAAAAACGTCGCCGGCCGTCACCAAAAAAACACCCGAGATCCTCATCAACAACCGCAGGCAACCCACATGGGTAGAACCCCATCGGCAGCTAGTCAACACCGCCAAATCCAAGAAAGGTAACAACGCTACCGCCGTCCTTGTCGTTGTCAGTGAGAGCAACAGAGACGGCGACAAAACGTTACGCGCCAACTCAATTGCAGCGTGCCTCAACCAATACTTATATGACTCAGTTAAAATTTAAATTTAGAAGACGTCAAAGTTGGCTTCAATCGGCATTAATGACTCAGTTAATCTCACTTTAGGAGCGCGCTTGCGAAAAAGTTGTCTTCCATTACCATTTATGACTAACTTAATATTTTGTTTTAGGTGACGCGCTGACGGAGACGGCGCCGAAGATGCCGCTGGCGGCCAAGAAGTCGCCGGTGTCTTCGGTGATGGCGTCGCATCAACGATGCGAATATTGCGATCGTCAGTTCGGTCCCAAGGCCTTCGATCGACACGTGGAATGGTGTAAGGAGCGCGCGATTCGGATTCCCGTTAACCCCACCTTATCCATGGCCAAAGAACGTCTTCAGGCCAGGATTCAATACAAGACGCCACCGTTAAAAGCACCGTCGAGAGCGGTGATAAGGGAGAAATATTCACCGGGAATCGGCAGGACGGATTCGATGCGCAACACGAAGACTTCTGGGGTTGCGACAGCGACACGCCCGAAAAACGAAAAACCGGCTGTCAAGACAACGGCGAGTAGAGGCGAGGAGAGGAGGAAGCCGCAACATAAGGTCGAGCTGATCAAAACTTCCTCAAGCAGGTGGGTCGCGGGAAATCGAGCAACTCTTTAGTAATTGAAACGGACTCGCGATGGTTTAGCAGCAGAAATTTTTAGCAGCGGTTTCACTCCTAGTCGCGCTCTGAAACAAGCGAGTTCGTTCTAGTTACGTAACAGTATGTCTAACTGACCTTTTTATCGAAGTTGGCTTTGGCACACTTTCTCCGCATGCGCAAACTTCGCCAACTCAAGCCCGCAAAATTCAAATATACAGGGTGGGGCAATAGTACGTCCGACTTCGATAGCTCGAGTTCTATGATAGGTAGAAATTTCATTTAAAAACACATATAAACTAGACAAAGAAGCCTATAACCGGAAATTATTTTTGAACATACAGGGTGAGCCAAGACAATTATACAAGGGCAAGTGACATTTTTTTAAATAGAATGTGGTGTGTAAAAGAAGATTTTTCAGAGCCTTTTCCTAGACTCTTTTCAATCCAATATTATTGCTGACTATTTCCAAACTACTTGGATGTAGCGATTTTTTTTGTTCAAATAATGGCATCCGCAGATGCATGTTAAAAAAATCACTACAGTCACAATTATGAGTTCTAAGAAAAAATTATGTAATGACTAATTATCAAACATCTGTGGAATGTCTTTGAATCGTTTTAACTTTTAAAAAATTATACAGGTGACTAAATTTAATTTTTCAATTTAGAACTTTTTGAGTTTAACTTTCTCCATTTTTTCAAATGGAACACCCTGTATATTTTTATCGATACGATGTAGAAACTAAACACAAACATTTTTTGTATCTTGATCATTTTTTGCATTTTATATTATCCAACAAGAAATACACATTTATCGCAGTTACCTGTCGTCAGTTGTCATTTTTGTGTCTATTTTGAAACAATTGAAGTTTTTTGTCGAGTTATTTGGAAAACGATCTAATTTTTTAGGATTATTCTTCAATTTTGTAATTATTTGGCGATATTTCAAAAATGGTTACAAGTAGCCATAGGGGTGTGCATACAAAAAATGTTCGTTTTTCGTTTCTACATCATATCGTTAAAAAATATACAGGGTGTTTCATTTGAAAAAATGGAGAAAATTAAATTCAAAAAGTTCTAAATTGAAAAATTAAATTGAGCCACCCTGTATAATTTTTCAAAAGTTAAAACGGATCAAAGACATTCCACAGATGTTTCCTAAGTAGCCTTTACATATTTTTTTCTTAGAACTTGTAATTGTGATAGTAGTGATTTTTTTAACATGCATCTGCAGATGCCCTAATTTGAACAAAAAAAATCGCTACATCCAAGTGGTTTGGAAATAGTCAGCAATAATATTGGATTGAAAAGAGTCTAGGAAAAGGCTCCGAAAAATCTTCTTTTACACACCACATTACATTTAAAAAACTCTCACTTGCCCCTGTATAATTCTCTTGGCTCACCCTGTATGTTCAAAAATAATTTCCGGTTATAGACTTCTTTCTCTAGTTTAACTGTGTTTTTAAATCAAATTTCTACCTATCTTAGAACTCGAGCTATCGAACTCGGACGCACTATTGCCCCATCCTGTATACACAAAGTAGTACGAACTTTACTCTTAGGTTGGTAGCGCTTTGTAACTAAAAATAGGCGGAGCTAACTTCCCGTTGCGCATGCGGAGAAGCGATTTGTGCCTTGATTGAGATTCGAGCTTTTACGTCGTGAAGACTCGGTTGCACAACGTTAAGGCGTCATTAACGCCTCATTCTGAGGCCATCTGAAGAGAAGATGGTCCGGCTAAACCTTTATCGTGGTTGTTTATGTGCGGCCGCTGAATCCTTTCCCCTGATTCCTAATCCTCTTTCCTTCTGCAGTTTGTCGCTGAAAAAGTGTCTTCCTTGCGAAAAAATCAATTCGATCAAAGTGAACGAAACCGTAGAGCCCAGCATGACAGTGGCGCCGCTGAAACTCGTCGGCTTTCCCGTAAAAATGGTCACGTGGAGGGAGATTTGCGGTCAAACTTCTTCACCCTCTCCATCATCGGCGGTTCAAGAAAGAGAAGTTAGGGTATTTTACGAAAATCGCAACTTTACAAGGGCAGAAAGCCAAGAAACGTTCTTTGAAAATAAAACGAATTCGTCAAATTTCGACACCGTTAGGGGTCCAAGAACAGAAGACGAAACTGTTTCCTCAAGAGACTCGGAAAGTTGCGTCGATTTGAAAATAGATTTAGATGATTGCGGATCGTTCCCGAATGGTTTCAGTTGCAGTGAAACCATCCGAGTGAAAGCAGAAATTGGTTGCATCACCCGAGAGTTGTCAACGCTAACGTTCAGGTCTTCGGATAGTTCGCGAAAAAGCGGCAAATCTTCAGTTTTGTCGGTAATCGAAAAAGTTGAATCGAAAATTACATCATCGACGTTTAGATTCGTAAAGGACTGTAACTGTGTTGCTTTTGTTAAGGGCTTGAATGCACTTCCCGATTACGAAGTTCCCAAAAAACGCCGGAGGCTAGATTTTGTTGGTGTTAACTGTAACGAAAGTCAATTGTGGTCGACAATTGACAACTCCAATTGTTTTAATAATATAAACGTACGTGATGAAGAAAATTTTTGCGGACCGAAAGACGACGCTCAGCTAAAAGTGGGGGCGAAGTCAAAAAGTTCCCTGCTCCTGGTCGAAGATAGAAGCACTAGCGACAACTTTTTACCAAAATTAAATGTTTCGATGCGCGGCGAGCAACGCGAGAAATTGGATTTTGGTTGCAAATTTCCAGATATTGTTGCTCCGCAGATTACCAAAAAAACGAAGCTGTTTGAAGCCAGAAACAAGATGGACACTCACAGTCACAACAATCGTATGCCTGTAGTGAAGAGCGACATCAGTTACGTATTTCTCAAATACAAGAGCCAAATTGTTAAGCCCGGAAGGTGAGGGAGGGTGTCTTTTGAGGGATAGCGAAACATAATAATTGTGACGACCTCCAAAGGTGTTGGCGACTTCTTCACCTTCATCTTCCACTTCTTCCTCCCCTTCTCCTTCTAATACTAAACTTTTAATTTTTTTCTTCTTTTCTTCCTTATTCCTTTTCAAATGTTAATAAAGCATTATAATTATTAAATGTTATTTGACGAGTTGTGTTAAGTTTCTGGCATTGGTTGATTTCCAGCAACGCCAGGGAGTCCGTTTACGACCCGTTCAAGTCGGCAGAGAGGCAGTTCGAAGAATTGTTGCGATGCGACGACTTCATCAGCACCTCCGTGACTAGACCTCGACCCGCCACGACCGTCCTACCTAGAGCCACCGTCGTCAATTGTCTCGAGAAGTCTGCGGTGAAATCCGCCGGATTGCCCAATAAACGCGCCTCGGTGATCGAACCGCCGCCAAATTTCCAGGACACCATCGGTGCCGACTTCGAATTCCAGGAGGCGCTCCTCAACAACGATGTCGACGACGATTTTTTTCTAAATGTAGACAAACCGCTCGAAGGCCGGGAGATGGAGCGCAAGTACAGCGACGACATGTCTTCGATCGATTCGAACTTGATTAATGAAAATGATAATTTGTCGATACCGGAATTTTTGAAAATGGGCGGTTATTGGTCGACGTCGACCGAAGATACCGTGAAGAGCAACGATAACGTCGACCATTACAGCGCGGAATACGACGAGTTGTTTGCTGCCATCGAACCGAGCACTACTAAAGAAACTATTGCCGGCAATCGGGAAGGTCCCGGCTTATTTAAACCGGTACCGAAGTTGCGAAACAAGAACGAAGCCAACAATTGCTTTTTAGACCGAGAAATCGCTAACAATAACAAGCCAAGAAAACAAGTTGAGTCAACTCGCGGTTCTCGGCGAAAACCGGAAGATGTCATTGCTGTCGATAACGACACGTTTCAGCAGTATATGATGTACGAGGAAAGGTATCTCAAGGAGAAGAAGAACAACTCTAACGTTAGAAATCAGAAGCAGCACGCCAAGCAAATTTCTAGCGATTCTGCTTACGGAAGGTAATTTTGTTTTTCGATTATTTGGCGGTTGTCCTGTAATTAATGTGTTAGTCTTGCCAGGAAAACGTCCCAGGACCAAGCGAAACCGCCGGAACCGTCGCCGTTGGAACAACTCGAAATTGCCAGCGTTGAGGCTCAACCAACAACCAATGTAATTGCCCGCGTTGAGGCTCGACCAACAACCAATGTAATTGCCAGCGTTGAGGCTCGACCAACAACCAATGTTACCGTGTCAATGTTTTGCCACGAGTGCGGAACTAAATATGTCCTAACTACCGCCAAGTTTTGCGTCGTGTGCGGCGTTAGGAGACTGGTTTTGTGATATTTTTTAAATTATTTCTCACTAATGTTTTATTACTCTTACAATTTTTTTACTGTTTCTTACTAATATTGTTGTTTTACGAGTCGATTTTGTTTATGTTTTTTATTAAAATTATTTAACTTACGTTAATGCTAACAACTTGTGGTTGAAAATTTTAATTTGTCCATTTGTTTTAAAATATGTTTTAGCCGGACCATTCCATTTAGTTACTAGGTACTGCTAAATTAACAAGACTGAATTTGTTTTATAGGTTGTAGTCATATTTTTATAAATGGTAATTTTGTTAAAAGAATACAGTGCTAATGACGAATTGTTGTATATTTTAGGAAAAACACCTTTTATTGTCACCTTATTTTACTATACTCGTTGATTGAGATATTTACTATATATATATATATTTACTAATATCTCAATCAACGCTATACTTCAAGCTTCAAATACCCCTTAACTTTGATTGCGCACGCGCATTGATGTCGGTCAGGTCAGGTCTTACCTGACGGTCAGGTAAATGTTTAAAAGAATACTTGGTGTAGATGACACAGTTTCATTTCTTCTGTAATGAGAAATTTGCTTGAAGCAAATAGTAGATGTGGGTGAAGAAATCCAAGCAAAAGCTCGAGCTTATCTCCCGAACAATCGCCGACTTCCAGTTCCGTCTTCACGTCACTAACTCACTAAATTAACGTTGTATATCTGTTGCAACATTATTTAATTGAAACGAGGATTTCCAATTGGATAACAAGAAGAATTGTCGCCCGGTATTGATAAGCAAATCAGTGTTTCAGCTACCTACATCCTGGTCGCGCCATGGTAACTCGTGTTGTGGTCGTCTTCGTGATAATCGCCGCCGCAAACATTGCTTCAGCTTGTCAACACAATAAGTGGTGGGTGATTATCCAAGTTAACACTCGATTATCGCGCCAATTGCAGGCGCCCCAAAGCGAATCCTCACGTGGCCTCGTTAATTTTAGCCAGAGGAGGTTCTAAAGGTATCCCCTTGAAGAATTTAGCGAAAATCGGCGGCAATACGTTACTGAACATCACGTTACGTGCCGTTTTGGAAGCTGATTTTTCCTCGGTGTGGGTCTCCACTGATCACCCATTAATTTTGGCGGAGGCCGGATGTGTTAATGTTCACTGGCGTTCCCCGAATTCCGCTACGGATGACGCACCCTCGATCTTAGGGGTTCAAGATTTCGTTCGGCAACACCCCGAAGTGGATTTAGTAGCTCTAGTGCAGTGTACGTCCCCTTTTATCAAAACCAAGTATTTAAGTCAAGCTTTGGACTGGATCAGGCGAGGGAGAGAGTGCGTTTTTTCTGTAACAAAGTTCTGTTGTTGCTTTTTTTTGATGTTTGCAAATTGTTATTGAGATTTATTCAGGTCCTTCAAGCTCAGATGGGGCAAAGGGGAGAACGGGGAGGTGTTACCTCTTAACTTTGACTTGCAAAGGAGACCGCGGCGGCAAGATTGGGACGGGGAGTTCGTCGAAAATGGAATGTTTTATTTTATGACCAGGCGAATGGTCATCAGGGGAGTTCTGCAAAGCCCCAGGTAGGTACTGAAGAGATAATAAACGTCTTTTTTTTCAAATAGTTGGGCCAAAATTTGGGGGCCTTTCCTAAATGAGTCTAACCGACTGCTCGGTTTGGTCGACTGTTGAGACGCTTCTTGGGCAAAATAAGATGCTGCAAAATAACGTATAACCAATAAGGGACCCATTAAATAACTTTCGCAACAAAGTGAAAGTGCTTGTCTCTCCCGCATAACATTTCGCTTTGATCAGTGTCGGCGCCCCCACGTTAATTTGATAAGTTCTACGTCTCTTACCACAAACAGTTCGGCCAAAATTGGAATCGTTGTCCGAAATTGTCGCAATTTGGGCCAAAAAGTGTAAAATTAGCAAATTGTAGGTTAGTCAAGTGTCAAAATTCTGACAGGTGTCAAAGCAACTGGCCACGTTGGAGGTTATGTCACTGATGTTTGTTGTTGTCGCCCCCCGAATCTCGCATTGCCGGGAGCAAATTATCAGGCGTGACGTCCCCGGCGGGACAATTAATAAATTATATTTATCCGGTATATCGTCCACCCACCAATGACGTTTTGTGTCGTCGATTTCGGGACTGTTTGTAGGTGTGCTTTGGTGGTGATCCCTGGACGTGACAGCATCGAGATCGACACCCCGTTCGATTTGGATGTCGCCAACAGACTCGCCGATTTGCCCCCACAATGACGACCGATTTTAGTTCAGGTACCTGGCCGGAAAGTTACGTAACATCGGGTAAAACCCCGGGAAATTTCCAGGAACCGTTCCGGGACTGTACCGCGAAATTTTCGACGTTTGCTCCCACAACGGCGAGCCCGTCCACCGGGACGTCTACCAGTGCCTCCTCAACCTCTGCCATCTCGACAGCGCCCATTTAAAGACGATTTGGGAGCTGGCCGGACCGGCTCAAGGCCAAATCACCAGGACCAACCTCTACAAGACGTTGGCGCTAGTGGCGTGGGCCCAGCAGGGCAAAACGCTGTCCGAGAAACTTTTTGATAATTGCACAGGGAAAGGTGGTTGAGTCAAATGGAATTTAGCGGGATAATTTTGGGATATTTGTAGAGTACCCGACTCCAAATGTTGAAGACTTGACTCCCGTCAAAAACCTCACTGTACAACTTAACATCAAAGCCAATCCGGCGGTTCTGGGTTTGAGCTATTTGGAAATAACGCAACTGGACGCTATTGGGGTGGAATTGGTACCTGAAAAGAAGGGGTTGTTCCTGAAGTACTCAGAGTACATGGTGTCCTCCAGGAGGTTTAACTCTAAGGTTACAAGGCGGTACAACGATTTCGTAGCGTTGCAGGAGCTGCTACTCAACCGTTTTCCATACAGGTAGTGCTATTAGAAAATTTTCTGAAACTAAATGAAGTTCTTTGAAATTTCTGGAAACTTTTTTATTTTAATGACTCAACCTTAATTATCTAATTGTAACTGCTACGCAATCCGTATTTATGTATTATGCAAGTTAATGGCTGTTTGATTACAGTTTAAAAATAAAAAAGTAAAAAAAGTGATAATTGGCGCTAAAACCTCGTAATTGCGTCGCGAAAGTAATTGTAAACATTCACATCGGCCATCTGCTTCCTGACTTATCGCTGATTTGGGCGTAATCGACCTTTGCTTCATCTTTTTAGAATAGTTCCCCGTTTGCCCCCTAAGAAAATAGTGTCGGACGCCCATTTTTTGGAATCGCGCCGTCGAGGCCTCCACCGCTGGCTGACCTTGGTATGTCGTCATCCCACCATGTGCCACGACGCTCTAATCGCGTTCTTCCTTACCGACCACGGTCCCGACATCCAACACCGCATCCGGGACATATTCCGCAGGGCCCCCGACGAGTTCATGACGTCAGATTTGGCCGCAACCGCAAAAGTAAGCCGACATTAATTTGCCGTGACGTCACAATCTCACTACTTATGATTCGTTCAGAACGTGCTACCCTCGGACCACGGCGAAATCGCGACAAGTCGCGAACAAATCCGATGCTTGGTTCAGGTGATCGGTAAGTTGAAACATTCGGCGGAAGCGGGCGTCGAAAGACAAAATTGCTACGCGAGAGATTCCGAAGATATGGCGGTGCAACTGAAGACGCTCAGCACGTCGAATATCGGCCAGATTTTTGGAAGTCAATGGAGCAGCATGCAGAAGGGGTTCACAGCGATTTCGAGGTAAGACTGGTAGTGATTTTCAGCGCCATCTGGCGTGATTTTCCAAACTGGGAGTGATTTTAAGCGCCATCTGGCGGGATTTTTGTTAAGTTGGTTTTAATTTTAGGGAATTGTACACCGTTTCCAATAAGTCGCAGCAGATAGCGAATGTGGAGCAAATAACGGTTTGTGAGCGACTCGCTTTGCTTCTCGACGTTCTGATTTCGCACAAGGATCTTTGCGAGAGACTGGAGAAGGGTCTGGCTCACGACCACCAGGCGGCGTTATCGAAAATGTTGTCGCTGAAAAAGCGGAAAATTCAGGGGGTAATACGCGGTACTGATGTAAGTATTTACGGTCCAAAATTTCTGGGTTTCATTAAATTTTTTATTTAAGACTGAAAGTGTCGAGCAACTGGAAGCCAAGATGATGACACAAGAAAACGTTATCTCGAATATGGAGTTGAGATCTGATTTTAGTCTTTATTGCGTCCACATGGAAACTCAACTGGTTTATGCTCATTTAGAAACTTTATCGTCGATTCTGAACAGTTTAGTTTCGCTACAAATCAGGTCTCATTCTGAGGTAAGTTGTGGCGATTTGTTTAAAAAATTTGTTTACTTTTTTTGCGATTTTAGTTGGCGGATGTTTGGAAACAAGTGCAACCTGCCGTCGAGCAATATCTTCCAATAGATTGTGGGTTAATCAATGGTAGTTAGGGGGGTTGGACTTTTTACATATTGCTTAACATTGGTGTTTCTTATTATAAGGTTACAGGGGCCAAATACTCAAAAGCCGATTTGTGCTCGTTTAAATGGCCTAATATTTTATATGTAAATTTAGTTGTTAGCTAACTCTAATTTATAATTAGCGCGTGCAACGCATGGAGCCAAAATTTTGAGTTCTGTCGTCACGGAGCTATGAAGTGATCAGTAAGCAGAATGCCGAACGAAGAACTAAAATAAAACAGGGTCAAAGTTGTTTTATAAAAAAATAAAAGTAAATAATACTTCAATTTTGCAAGAAGGAAACTAGAATTTGGTTTGCGTCTATACTAAGACAAAGTGCCTATATGCAAGTTCAATTGTTTTCTGCTACCTGTATCCTAGAAGTTTGTCAGTCACAACATTACAACTGGAATTCTTTATATTACTAAATAAGCAGTTATTTTTAATGGCGCCATGTCATATTTGCCTTGTCCTCCTACTTTTTTAAGTACTATTCCCGTTACTTGTAGGCTGATAACTGAATTAGGTCAAATAGGTAACAGGTGCGAATCGGCGATTAATATTGTTACTATTGTTATTATAGCTTCTATTAGACTAATTCGTCGTAATTTATAAAATACTTCGGACATTCCATTTTTGAATCCTCAAGTTGTAAAGCAATAACGGTAATCGAATTGTGATAAGTTTCTGTCATAAATACTGTCAATTTTAGACAATTATTGTACTATATATATTTTATACAATATATTTCTTTATTAAATGAACGTTTGGGATGATCCTTGCAGTCGGGGTGGAATTGTAAGAACACAACTAACAACAGTACACATGGCAAGCATTTATTCTATGTCTAAATATTTGCAAATCGGTTAACAATCTAGGTCATTGTCATTATTGTACAGTGCGCGTTTACGTATCTAACCACTGTTGATATGCCGAAAGATTAGAAAGAAATTATAGAAAATTATTTACAGGTCTTGAAACTTGTCGAAACATTGGAATCATAAAAAACGGGAACAGCGACCTCCATAACTGCGTATAGGTAAATTGTTTAGAACCAGAAATCGGGGCACCTACCTCCGCTTAGTTAATGCAATTGTTACAATGTCCAGTCAGCTCGTGTCCTGTACAGTAAACCCGGGGACTATGGGAACTATCCCAAATTCCCGGTCCACACCTCGTACACAATCCCGAGAGAATACAAGGAATTTCCCGGAGTTGGCGGAATTGGTGGAGGAGCCCCCTCGCTTTCCCCACAATCACCTGCCCGTCCATATACATAGCTGAAAGTTCGACAAGTTAGGACCGACGTGAATCAAAGTTATTAAGAAATTTTTGAGGATTGTTTCGCGGCGATTACCTAAAGAACTGAAGTGAAGCAGCATCTCGTCTGCGCGCAGATCCTGCGCGATGACGTCATCGGCGTAGACGCAGATGATAGCGAGACACAAAAACAAATGAAAGTAGTCGGTTAGATAGTTCGCCCAGCAAGCTTCCCACATCCGTAAGGCCACAGCTTCAGTGAATTCCCGTTTGAAGCACCTGCAACGATCGGATTGGTCAATTTTCGCTAAATTTTCAATCTTACAGTAAAATCCAGCGGTGACAGAAAAGTAGTTCGGTGGCGTCTCGGTGCTTCTCAAGGTGTTCGTAGAATTTCGGCACCATCAAGCGCACCAACTCGCGCAAGTACCGGAGAGACCTGTCCATGTCCCTGTCGGTCGGTGTAGCGACGAACACCGCCCTCTGCATCAAACCGACGAAACACCAGAAGGCGGCAACTTCGTCCTTGAGCTCGCACAGTACCGGTGCTAGTAGATCGCTCATGCCTTGGGTGTAGCCCAAGCCAGGGTTGTACACGGCGTAATTCAACAGAATGTTCTTCATTATGTCCAAGTTGGGGTTGTCGTCGCCGGCGAAAAACGGGTTACCTCTGTCGGTGCGAACCACGTCTTTTTCGACAACACTCTGAACCTTCCGACGGAACTGGTTGAGTTGGGTTCCGGTCAGGTCAAGGCGACGACGCGTAATTTCGTCGTATTCCTACAAAAAGTTATTTGAACCGGAAAAAATTAGGGAAGCGTACCTGTCTGCGGATGTCTGCGAGTTGGCAACGTTCTAAATAAGTGCTTTGATAGGGATAGACGTGGAGGAGGAAAGGCCAAACTTCTTTTCGCAGATTTCGCTCCATTCCCGAGAAGAAAATCGATTTTCGCAAAGTTAGGTCGTCCTCCAGTTGGCCGCTCTCGTTGAACAAACTGCGGTACAGCTCCTCGGTCAGCTTCGGCACTTGACCCTCTTCAGGGTGCAGCTCGAGATCGGACACTTCCGGGCGGCACACCATAAAGTGGCGGTAAGGCAGGTTCTCCTCGTAACCTGCAAGTTCCAGACACTCAAACTACCGCGAGTTCAGCGCCCTCTATAATTTCCAGCAATAACTAAAGCGAAGCAACGGTACAGCAAATTGGTACTGAGCCCTGAAGCAACTTTGACAACAACTAAAGCGAAGCAACTGTACGTTGCGATTGTAGCAAATTGGTACTGAGCTCTGAAGCAACTTGAGTAGAATTGTTGAAATTTACCCTTGGAGTGCTTTATGTTGTGCAGGATGGAGTGCCATTGGTGCAGCACTTGGGCCAGGTGGTCGAGCCCTCCGTGGTGGAAGTGCAAAATTTTGTACTGAGATTCCCGCGAGGCCACCACCAGCTGTCCGCACGTGCAGCTGTTGTCGTTGAAGAACAGTCTCAGCGACCTCATCTGACTGAGGTCGACGCTGAACCGTCTGCATTTGTGAGGTTGTTTCGTCGCCAGAATCGGGCTGCAACTGTTGCTTTCCGGAAACATCAAATTGTGTTTTTGCGCCAGAAATTCGGGGGTTGTTATCCAGTTCAGTTGGCTGTCGCTAGAAGTGACGCTTTCAGATCGGGAAAAATCAAACTTTTCCGTTGGATCCTTAACGCTATCGGGGGTTGTTACTATTTCAATTTGAGGGTTCGCAATATCGACGTTAATGTTAATACCTGCAAAATTCGGAAATCGAATTTATTACTTTTGGAAATTTTTTCAACCCTACATTGTTTGTCGCTATCTTCTGAACTGAGCGAGTCCGACATGTCGTAGTTAAGAAAGGGGTTGGTGCTCTTCAATTCTATGCTGGCGGGTCTCTCAGGGACGCTCCCAGCGGAATCGTTCGAATTCAAACTCTCCATGCTGGTCTGCTTGTGGTTGTAGGAGTTTTGGAGGGTGCTAGGGCACTTGGCTAAAGCGGAATTGGGGATCCAGGTCAAAAAGAGGGTGGGTCGCTTGCTTTCATTGTACTGGTCGACGAAAACTTTGGTGGTTATTGTTAGATAACCGGGGTGGTGGAGGATGTCGGTGTCTTGGCGTACCATAGCTGGAGGATGGACGCACACGTTGTTCTTGCAGAAAAGAACCTCGTTATCCTCGTACTGTACCATTTTGAGGTCCTCCTCGTTACCCAGAATGTATGTGGATGCGCGCCGCAGAATGGCCCCCAAAGGCATTATCGCAACAATTACGGCACCACCAAAGCTACAACCATATAGTCCATTAGTCTCTTTTCAGTGGTCTACGCACCTGCCAAAAAATGTCTCCAATGATAAAGTATGATATTGCAATGAAAAAAAAAAAAAATGAAAATTATACCTTGACGACCAGAAAAAGCTGTGTTCCTGCAACCAATGGTTTAATTAAGCGAACACCAAGAACTGAAAGGGCTTTGTGAGCAAATTAACAGGTGGTCTAGATCACGTTCTAGGCGGATCATCCTGGTCGCGCACTCTCATGAATAAGAATTAGCTGTAATGAATTAATTTGGAGTCCCTACTCTTATTTCCTAGTCTCTCCCCTCAAAAAATATAGTTCAAAGCAACCCTGATGGGGTGACTCTTTAAAAAAATCTATAATTAACAATTTCTCTGGAGACATCGCGGGATTTTGGCTTTTCCGGAATCCAGTTTGGGGTCAGATGGGTAGAAATTATGGACACTTACCTCTACTCGTTCGCGATGTCCATCATGAACACTAGGTCCACTGCATCCAAGTTTTCTTTGTTCGTCTCACAGACATATATTTCGTTAATTTTTTGACCCGCTGACACCGTGTTGTGCGTTCCTATGCCGCCCCCATGGCCTAGTGTAGTTAATATTGATCCGATTGTCTTGAGGGTAAAGCTACGTCCTGGCTAATAATCGCCTAACGTTATCACAACAACAATAAAGGAAGTGAGGCACAATTATTTAAAATGCTAAATGCTGGTTTATCTAGGCAGCGATAACACCAAAACGCCGTGCAATTCCGCCTAATCTAATCAATTCAAAAATTGATTTAACCAAGAGGTCCACAACCTGCTGGGAACTGTTAGCGGTTCAACAACTCACACGGTAGATGGCACTACTAAAACAGCGCATGCAACTCCTGCGTTTCAAAGAGTTATTTATTGAATAAAGATTTAAAGGACCTTAGGACCTAATCCGATGGATTACGCCAAAGTTCTTTGTTTCGAGGTCAGTGAAGCGCTCATTAAATAAATAAACATTTATTTGCGTTAGTAACGTGTTTAGTACGTCCAAGTAGGTACAATAAATAAATCTTACTGTGTACTCGCAAAAAGTATAAAAATAATATCGTTATAATAGTAATATCAAAGAACGTCCACGTCATTGCTAATTTAACAATAACACGTTGAAATTCTAGAGACTAGTGCGGATAATTACAGTTTCCTGAATTAACGCCAAAACTTGAAGCATTGTTTATACATCCTAGATGTATAAACAATGCTTGAAGCATTCACCAACGGAAAACTATGTCTTTGGTTGGAATAGGCGCAACATGTCCAGTTAGACATTGACAGTGAACACGAGACGACAAAAACGAAAATCTAGTACTGTCTTCGGAACGGATCCTTGCTGTAGGCCCCCCGTCCCGACTCTTCTTTAATAATGCAGAAGAAGCTGTACACGACCATCCACATGTATATGTAGATCACTGGAAATAAAAAGTATTAACAACAAATAAGTTTCGTTTTTTAAACAATATTACCAACTGCTATGAGTCCCAGAACTAGCCACAACGTTCCATTAAAAGAATCCTCGTTCAGATAGAATTGAATGCTGGTGTAGAGAACTGAAACCAGCAGACCAATGGCCAACATAATTCCCAACAGAACCCAAGGGACCATCAAGTACATGTTGCGCTAGAATTAATTTGTTACAAAACCGAAACGAAATTCTCGAGCGAGTACCTTTAATGTTCCGGCGATCAGGAGCAGTGAGATCAAGATTGTCATAGCGAAATTGACCACGATAATAATTTGTACTGAAAAATCGTGAAGATTATGAAAAATAAAAAAATTGGGACTGATTAGGTACCTATCCATTTCGGGAGCCAGTCCAGAACTATAGTTTTGAGGTCCACTCGCACTGTTAATACGACGATGATTCCAATTATGGCCAAAATCTGCAAACGAAGACAATTAGACAGTCAAGGAACTCGAAGGAAGAACTTACGATTCCTAGGATTCCGGCGGCGAGAGTGCCGGTTCTTAGGGAGCCGCATCGGCAAAAAGTCTTCAGCAACGTCATTGCGGCAATCTGCAAGACAAAAAAATCTAAAATTAATTTATCTTTGAGAAGAACTTGGATTGCACAACTTAATGAAGATTAATGAGGGAAATTCGGCCAAAAATAGCGCGATAATCTTAACCCACATTCTATTTGAGGACCTCTCGTTTAGCAATCGGCCTAAAAATACCCCAATCCTAATAACCCAATTTTTTCTCTGCAACCATTCTTTGTGGGTGACACTGATTGAAATTGTCTTGTAAATAAGTGCATCCTGTGTTTTATCTATTTTTAGCGAGTCATTTTTCTGAGTCCTTAAGCGCTCTTGCATCAAGGTCAACAAAATCCATGCGGTTGTTGAAACGCAGCCTCCAAGAAGTCGAGTGGAGGAAGTTGATCGCCTTGTTCAAGCGAGATGACGTCATTTCAAACATGTATCTTGGCGGCCACGATAATGAAATCACAGGTCTAGGTCGTAAATCTCCAACAACCAAGTGCACACATCCACCTGCGTCTTGGGGCTAACAAACAAGAGACAGACGACCTCCTACACCTAAATGAGAAACGTTAATTAACGGGCATGTCTTCAAATGGGCTTCTGACTCCGTTTCAATCACCTCGACTTGCCCCATTTCGATTCTACAACTGTTTGGTGCACATCGACACGTCGAGGTCAACGAGCTTAACCCTCGACGTGGTCAATGTTTAGTAAACCACAAATTTGTAGTTGACACAGCGATACAGTTCGTACAGCGATAGCATCCCCAAGAAAAGATACGCGGTGATATAAGGTCGGTAATACAGATATCTGTATTTTGAAAAATTGGTTCTACAAGGTTTGGAGCGAAACCACTGGGTCGTAACCCTCCCAAAGGATGTAGCTTCTGATTGAGTCTAATAGTACCGATTAATAGAGGTAGAGGTAAAGGGTGAGACACAGTAATAACTTGTGCAAAATTCTGAATTTCTAATTGGTGACTTATGCCATTACCGCCTGCACCTCTTATACTCATTGGCCTTCCATTCGTCGATATGAGGCTAGATCTCCCGAACGCACCCCTCGAGACTTTTTTTGGTTTTGATTGGGGTAATAAAAAATAGCTAACTCTTCTAAATAGTTTTGACGTCACCTGAAGAAACTGTCAACATAACATTGGCCCGTTTTGCGGGCCTGGCGCGTCTCCAAATCTCCGATTCAGCCCAACTATTGACGGTTTGTTCGAATTCCCCCCAAAACGTCCCAACTAAAAGTCAACTGAGCGATCGAACTTGACCCGGTTGCATTTAGAAGGTGTACCGTTCGTTGCTTTATTCTAAACGCGACACAATCGAAAAGGAAATCGGAAGAAGCTCGCCGCACCTCGTCCGACCCAATATCCGAACGGTGGGCCGGCCCTGCCCGGATCAGAAGTGGGATAGTTCGCCATAAGCGGGATATTAAATGTCAGGGCCTTCACGGCGATCTTAATTGCTATTCGGCACTCATCCGCTCATTACGATTAATGGCCAGCACTTAATCCGTTAATTGCGCCGTTGGAACACCAACAAATGATTCGTCCAGGCCAAGGAGTAGAAAAATTAGGACATGGATTTTTGATCGGCGATTTAGGGTCTGAGTTATTTTTTCTCAGGGTTTCTGGCAGTGACGAAGAATGGCTTGATGATTCAAGTCGTCGTAAAAGGGCATGGCTAATGCCAGTTGTGATAAAGAAGCAATGACTAGCTAGTTGTACTTAACACTTAATGCATGTGTAGCAAAAAAAAAATGCAACGAGGTGCTCGGGCACGTTGCGGTTACTTCTTGTTATTGATAGGGAAAGGCGTGGAGTTTACTTGGTGGTGTTTATGAAAATATGGCGTAATTTCCGCAATTGCCCCAATGGTCCTGGAACTTTTTTGCGCGTCTCACAATTTTTGCGAAATTTCAAATTGATTGGATGTTGTGCCAATAATTAAGTCGAGCGTTCACGTAAACTTGCACTGCGTAGGTGAAAGGTTTCAAGTCTGAGATCACCCACTAAAAATAATTCGAGATTCTGGTAAAAACAAAAAATTCTCTTACCCAAGATCGGAGATCAGGAACGATGGTTGATTGTTGTTAACAAAATCTGTTTGCACTTGTTACGTAAAAAAGTTTTTAAACAAGTAAAGCAGGTACGGAAAATGATGACCTGGTCGTTCAACGTTTAACTTTCGAACTGAGTTTTGCGAAACTGATCCCGCGCTGACCTCGCGGCGCTGCGATCGGAATTCGGACGACGGCGGCGTCGTCCAACGACGCCCACTGCGGTCGCAAAACAGGGGACTTTCTCAGTTACCAACTCGAAATTGGGGGTTTTCGAATTTTTTTGGTTCTAGAACGGTTGTTTTGGTCTGATGCTAAAAGAATTGCCATCGTGGAAACGAGTGGAATTTCAGAACCTTTTAAGGCGGCAGTGACCGCTTGTAGTACCGTATGCAGTCATTGGTAGCATTTGTTAAGTTATTTAACAATTCAGCACGCTACACCATTTAAAAAAAAAAACTATAATGTCATCTTGTAGTGCATTAGTTAGAATTTATTTCTGCCAAATTTCAAATTTTTAACTCTATTGGAAATTGGCAATTTGGCACCGGCGGTTCTTGTTGAAACACCCTGTATTTGAGGGGTAAGAAAGAAAAGAAAAGAGAGAAGGAGAAGAAAAAAGACTGAGAAACAAAGACAGAGAAAAAAAATAGGAAAGAAAAAAAATGAAAAAAAAAGAAGAAAAAGAACAGAAAAAGAAAGAGACAGGCAGAGTGAAAAAGTTTAAGGCAAACAATCAAATTAAAGTAAGCTAAAAATTTGAAATTCTTATTGTGATTTTAGAAAAAGAAAAACAATCGTCGTCTAAAAAACTCCTTTCTACGAGTGGTGCTGTGGAGTTGTGAGAGATGTGGGCTGGGCTAACTTCAATGGGATAATGTACAACCTGCAGCAAATTGCCCATGGTGGACTCCAAAAGGCCCTGTTATACCAGCCCCGTTTCATTGTTAACGGCGAGGAAGGGCGGTCAGTTGAATGGTTTGAACTTTAGAATGTCAGAACTGATCAACGAAATGCTTCGCGGATCAGACAAATTTGGATCATTTGTAGCAGAGCTTTTTAAAATCAAATTATACTCATGCCTGTAATTTTTAAAAAATTTAAACAATTCCATTGTGATAGTATTGCGTTTATTTCTAACTTCAGATAAAAAATACTCTTATTTGAGAAAATAAAAAAAATTGATACATTAAAGGCTAGTTTTACAAAAATTGGACAAGAATTGGAATAACTAATCCGGACTAACTCATCAAAAGCATCCCGATTCTCAAGAAAAAATTGCTCGCGTTGTTAGCTGATAATTTCCGCGAAAAGAACGGTAGGAAATTTTTTAATTTTGATAAGACGATCGAGCAATACCTCGAAGATTTGCATCATGCAAGGGAGCTTCAATTTAAAATTAAATCTCGGTGGGAAACACCGTTCGGGACTTCTTCGAGATCGCCATCCATCGCATATCCATTAAAGACATAGAATCTGCTTGGAAGTCGTAAATCGGTCTCGAAGTTTTTCAGTAGCGTCTCCAGCCGGTCGCAGATCTTTTCTTGATTCAGTTCCATGTCTTTCAGCATATCTTTGCAGAGTTCATCAATTTGATTATGGAAAACAGCGACACACTCCCGGATCCGATCTTGGGGTTCCCCAATTTTCACGACAATGTTGCACCACTTGATACAAACGCGACTCGTTGTTTCGTTGACTTTGTCCATCAATTCTTTTACCCAAGGGTTGGAGGTGGTTCTGCAAAAACCCATTTTGTACAAAGTCAGTTCAGGGCCCTGTAATTTTTTTTTAAAAGCACTATTAGAAATTACCACTAAAAGAAGTTTTATGCTTTACCAATGGTTTTACATAATGCGGTCATACTTCTATTTTTACTCTTATTTTCCTTGCCCTAATTAAAAGAATCCAGATTCATTGATGAATATTTATTTATGAGGCGCCGTTTGGGCCATAAATAAAAAAACATATTGTTAGAAATTGAATGAAATAAAGAAAAATATATTCTAGATTTTTTTTTTCTTTCCATAATAAAATTTTTATTTTATGAAATAAAATTTCTAAATTTCTAAAACGGAGCTTTTCTTAATTGACGCTAGATGTCGGGCGCTCTAGTAAATAATAATAAAATTAGAAAAAACACTAAATTCCGATTTTTAACTGGTTATATCTTTAACAGTACGACTCGCACAGGGAAACTACGGCCAGATTCTTATTAAGCGGTTAATCTACCAGAATAAGTCATAAAATCGATGTACAAAATTTCAATATTTTTGACTTTTTTTTTCTACCCCAATCGATAGAAATTCGAAAAATTCCTAAAATCGACATCGTTGCACCCAAAGAATGGAAATCAACGTTTTCTTATGTAATCGACCTTCCTGAACTCAAATCTGTAATCAATTTGACGCTAGAGTTGATAGATTTCTTATAGAATTAGAGAAACCACTAACTTTTGATTTCTTTCAATTTTTAAACTTTTGTAACTTTTGAACGAAGACTTATATCGAATCCAGACACATCAAATTTCTCCATTTCACAAAGGCTATCGAATGCTGAACGAAAAGCCTAAAGTCTAATAATAAGGAAGTTGAAATTGTTACAATACTCCCTCATTTATACAGTCCACAACCAGCCTTTATCAAAGGTAAGTTCGGGCATGTTAGCTCAGCCCTTTGTACCCCAACAGTCACTTCTCAATGTTATAACCACTCTATCCTCAGAATAAGCTGTGTCCTGCGATAGTCCCTCAATTGCCTTATCAGTATTAAGAAAAACAGTGCCAAGTTCGTCGGTTTACTGGAAAATTTTCTATTTAACTACGCTTTCGTACTTTCGTAAAAAAGTCTTCGTCAATTTAATGTTTTGCAATGCAGTTTGATAGTGGTAAAAATAATTTTGTAACAAATTTATGAAATGGGAATTGCGATAAAGGCTTCGCTACGAAATCGGCATTGTGGCTTTATCGCCAGGTCAAAGGTCAGTCAGTGCTGACCGAGAGACGAATTTTACCCATTTATCAATCAACTGGCAGCATCAAAACGGGCTATTTTTGAGGAGATTTCAAATCCACCATGTTTTCCCGCGCATGGATCAACTTTCCCCAACAACTCTGCAAGATTCCGGTATGACTTTTTAACCTTAACGCCGCTTTTCCGCCTTTCGGTGGCTAAATGCACTCGAATATTTGCCTAAAAACTTTTCCATTAAGCAACTTGTATCGTCAATGATTGTTGGGTATTATTCTTACGCTTACGACCCTTAACAGATAAAAAGAAAAGGTTATCTCCGAGGAATCACGAGACTGTAGCCAGTATTTAACATCAGAATTATCGTTTCTGTAGTAGCTTTCATCTCAATTCAGCAGCAATTAATCCGTTAATTTCTTTTTCATCAATTTCAATCAACAGGTAGTTGGACCTAACCTCACTTTTTTCAAAACCAACCCTAACCTAAAAATGTTGAGGCGAATTTTAATCGAGAACAACTCAATGTTTCAGCAACTGCAGCGCCTGACGATCCAGCAACTGGCCAAAATGAGCAACCAACTTCTCAACTCGAACGTGTGGGATTCCGATCCAGAACTCTTCGCTTTGATCCAGAAGGAGAAGAAACGACAGCAGACGGGGCTGGAAATGATAGCGTCCGAAAATTTCACGTCGTTGCCAGTATTGCAGTGTCTCAGTTCCTGTTTGCACAACAAATATTCCGAGGGTTTACCCGGACAGAGGTTGTCGCCGTCAATTCCCCCCAAAACGACTAATTTTGACTTGCAGGTATTACGGCGGTAATCAGTACATCGACCAAATCGAGTTGTTGGCGCAAAAACGGGCGTTGGAGGCCTACAATCTCGACCCGGAAAAGTGGGGAGTTAACGTCCAACCCTATTCGGGCTCTCCTGCAAATTTTGCGGTGTACACAGGTTTAAATTTTTTTTTTGTTGGTGGTTGGGGATTTGGAGTGTTGCTCGTTTTAGGAATCGTGGAGCCGCACGGCCGCATAATGGGACTGGACCTCCCGGACGGCGGGCACTTAACTCACGGCTTTTTCACGGCCACCCGCAAAATTTCCGCAACTTCAATATTTTTTGAATCGGTTCCCTACAAGGTACCTTCTCATCCCCAAATAACCCCCGAATACAGTTAGTTTTGTTAGGTGGACCCCGAAAGTGGCTTGATCGACTACGACCAGTTGGCCAAAGTCGCGAGGGTTTTCAGGCCGAAAGCCATAATTGCGGGAGTTAGCTGCTATTCCCGCCCTCTAGACTACAAACGTTTCAAGGAAATCTGCGCCGAAGTCGGAGCGTATCTAATCTCCGACATGGCCCACATTTCCGGATTAGTCGCCGCAGGTCATTAAATTTTTTTCTTTTAATTAATTAATTAAGTAACGATTTTTCCAGGCGTGACTCCAAGTCCTTTCGAGTTCAGCGACGTCGTCACGACCACCACCCACAAAAGTTTGCGGGGTCCCCGCGCCGGGGTGATTTTTTTCCGTAAAGGCGTCCGCTCGACTACGTCTAAAGGCGACAAAATTCTGTACGATCTCGAAACGAGAATCAATCAGGCGGTGTTTCCGGGCTTGCAGGGCGGCCCCCACAACAACGCGATCGCCGCCATCGCCACCACAATGAAACAGGCGAAAACGCCCGAATTCGTCCAGTATCAAAAACAAATCGTCGCCAACGCCAAACAGTTGAGTTCCGGCTTGCAGGAGAGGGGCTACAAGGTGGCCACGGGGGGCACCGATCTTCACATGTTACTGGTCGATTTGAGGAACGTCAAGTTGACGGGAGCCACCGCCGAGTTGGTTTTGGAGGAAATTTCGATAGCGTGCAACAAAAATACGGTGCCAGGGGACAAGAGCGCTTTGAATCCGTCAGGAATTAGATTAGGTGGTTGTTTCGGATTTTGATTTTGTTGCGTTTTTATTGATTGGGAAATTTTGCAGGAACCCCGGCTCTGACGACAAGAGGACTGGTTGAAGCCGATTTTGACAACGTTGTTAATTTTATCGATAAGGGGCTGAAATTGGCGCAGGAAATTATTCAAAAGTCCGGACCCAAATTGGTGGAGTTTAAGAAACTGGTCGAGAACGATGCTGACGTGAAGGGGAAGATCCGAGCGTTGAGAGACGAAGTTGAGGCCTTCAGCGCCAAATTTTTCATGCCTGGTTATGAAACTTACTGATTAATGCTCGCTTTTACTAGATCTACGTATAATGTATACAACGCGTATTTTTAAATAAAATATTTTATAACCCAAAAGGTATATTAAAATTTAACCATATGGGGTCGATTTCATGTTGAAACTTGCGATTTTGCGGCAAAAGCCATTGGGACCGCCTTTTTCCTACATCGCAGTTGTTTATGACTCCCCACCTCGCCAAACTACAGGGGAAAATAACGTGGCAACGGATTTGCCGCAAAATCGCTAGTTCCAACTCAAAATCGTCCCTTTAAAAATTTAAAGCCCAAGTCGGGGAGAGACACCACATGTTCTGACTTATATCTCCGGCACTCCTAAGATCTACTGCATTGCGCATGCTTCCAAGAACATAAAGGAAAAAGTTCGAATTATTAATACAGAGTGTTCCCCAAAAAACGCCCTAAGTCGTAACTCCGTTATTTATTATCCGATTTAAATAAATAAAAAACGACGCGAGACGTGTCGTGTCCTCCTCCTCGTTAATCTGGGAGATAAAAACCCACTGTTATCTGGTAAATTTATATTACAAGCATTAATTTGTCAATATAAGATGTAGAACATAACTCCATTAAATCACAACCATCCCTCAAACGGCAGGAGAATTTGATCGCGAGTCCGCGACGCCCTGCTAACACATCCAGCCGAAACACAATAATTTAATAAACATAATTCCAGAATTACACCTATTAGTCCTTATAAAAACGCTATCTAAATACCGACAAAAAATTTGAATTAGTTACTAGTCAAGTTCACTGTGAACCATATTTTGCAAGTTGGACGTGGAAGGTTGCGGGGTTTGCTCGTCGTCGCTGTCGTCGAGCCCCCTCAAAAACGACTCGAAAAAATTCCCAAACAACCCCCCACTCTTCTGTTGGGGCGGCTTCAACCCGAAAAAAATCTGTCCAATCTTGTCCAAATACCCGACATAACAGGGATCTCTCTTGATGGACGGTTCGTACTGTTCGCATAGTACCGCGAAAGTTTGCAGTTTTCGACTGAAATTTCCAATTGATTAATTAATTAAAGCGGTGGCGAAAATTCAAACCTCTCAATCGCCTGCAGGAGAAAGAAGATAAAGTTGAGGAGTGGAAGAAGATATGGGGGCCCCGCCCGTTTTATCCGCGGATGTTGCTCGGTGTAACTGGTGAAAGTTTGATGAGCCGTAATTTTGTTGCTTAAACATAGGTATTGAAGGACCGCTTGGGCTATGAAGAGGTCGGCTTCGCATTTAAAACCTTGCACACTTTGAAATTCAATTAGTAATTTCGCGCAGCCTTGTCCGTCTCTCGAATAAATATAGTGATGTCTCGCCTGGCAATAGTTCTTTTCGTCCCAGTAAACTTGGGCTATGCTCTAAAAAACGCGGTTTAGACGTTGAATTGAATGGGTGCGGGTTCGGGTACCTGGTGCAAGAACGGGTGCCCAAAACTTCGGTGGTTCGAGGACCATCTCAGGGCTTGGGCTAGAAACGCTTCTCTTTCAGGCGTGGTTGGATTTATACACGAGAAGATTTTGCACAATTTTGGTGTCCAACCATCATAGTCGTTTTCTTCTGATTTGACTAGAACATCAACTAATAATATTGCTAAATCCGCCCCGCTGATTTGCTGAAAAAATTGCAACAATAAGCGGGTAATTGGAGATTACAACAAATACTTGGTCGTGCTCGAGGAATAACAGCGAGCCCTTATAGAGAATATCCAAAGCTTCCTTGTAGTTCTTTTGGCTTAAATATCTGAAAGATTGAGGTTATGTCGGTAATTTTTGGCGAATTCCAACAAGACACTACAAATACCTGAAATATAACGTTCTGTACATCTGATGTGCCTCGTAGTAGTTTCCATTTTTGATAGAATTTTCTAGTTTTTCCAGAACCCGAGAAACACCACGAACACTGGACGCGGCCATATTGGTATTTTGGGAAAAGAACGTCTTTTTGACATTAATTATGCGCTTGTCACGTTGGCTAACCTTGCCCAAAACATATCAAACGCGTTACATACAGCTGGTCGAAAAGTACAACTCCTACACCAGGTCTGCGCCTAAGGTTTAAGTTTAAACTCTAAACTGGTCCAAGTTGCTAGACAAAAAGTTACCCAAATAAGTTGTTAAAGTTAGTTGCAACTGCCAAAGCAGCAAAGCTTTACATGTTTAGTTTTTTATCTATCAACTTTGGTTTTATTTCAACCTTTTTAGTGAATCCTGGTTTAAATTGTTATATTGATTTTGTAAAGCGGCTAGGCGAGACTCTCCTTTTTTAATTCACTCCACAATACTATTGAATTCTGATTTTAAAAAGGTACTCACAAGATGTAGATATTTGTGAAACGTTCCAGAATTTAAATTTCGAAGCGTTCCCTCATTACGTTATTTTACCATAATCGCTCTTTATTGCTAAGCAAGCTGTTGGTCAATAAAATTTACTGTTAAGAGTGTTAAGGAGGCTTTAAAGTTGTTGCCACAACTTTAGGGACAGCTGTACATGGCGAGAATAGATTTAAACCTAAATTTCGCAAACACGCAACTGTTCAACTAGTCATTCGCCCCGGCTGATTTTGCGCCGTAAAACCGCCGACAACAATTAAAAACCTCATAAATCGCAATAAATTGCAACAATTGGGCATTAAAGTGGTGGTTGTGGGTGTCGTTGGCCGTCGCTAGATGTCGCTGCGTTCCAAAATTCTACAAAACCGGGTCCGCCATTGTTAGCAGTCGGCTGTTTTATGGCCGTGCCTTGGCTGAGATTTTTTGAATTAACGTCGTGTTAAGGCTCGATCCTCGCCCGAGAGCCCCCTGTGCGTTTAATGATTTGATCTGGGCACCTTCGTCGACGACATCCGTTCCATCTAGTTACACGGTGGGTCAGTTAACCGTCACCATCGACGACAACATTGTTTCCATCCTCCCAGTATCCCGACCGATTCGCACCGACCAACAAACACCCCCGATGATCGGTTTAGGGCCTCCTCAACATCCCTCGAACGCGATGGTGTCGTAAAAAGTTTATTGAGTGCGTCGCCCGATTCGGGGCCAGGACACGGCGATTTTGGCCGCCCGACCAAGGCTGGCAACAGTGGAAGGTTCAATTGTGTGTGTTCCATTGAATTTTGAATGTTTATTTGAACTTCGGACAATTTCCGTTTTGGTATTGACCTGAGGAGTCGAGGGACGTTACGGGGGTCGTCGGATGCGGCAACTTCAACAACAAACAGTAAGTTGGGGACGTTCACTTATCGGGAGTCGCAGTTGGCGTTGGAACCCTTTCGCTAATTAATAATAATAATTAATAACGCACCACCCTGCACAACCGATATTTGCAATGGTCGAGCGATTATGCCTGAATGAGACTTTCAAGCTAACTCGCCATTGTTAACCTAATTGAAATTTTGTTAACTATTTAAAGGGACCCCTCACATTATGTAAGTGCACGCATAGTAGTTTGTAACCACGTAAAACGCCCGCTGGCTCTGATCTCCGCACTTAAGCTCATTGAAGAATAATTTGGGCGAGTCTGGAGTAGCTGGTCAAGTGACGTTAAATTGACAACCTGCCACAGTAGGCGACTGAGCTTTGATGTCAGTTTTCCAGCTCAATTTGGATTTCTAACAGTAATCAGAGATATCCGAAAAAGGGGTCACTTTCTCCTTTCTCGTGATTTTCGACCTTTCGACGCAAAATTAGGACGTTCCTCTTATCTTAAAAACCTACACTTGCAAATTATCAAGAGTCCTCGGTGAGTTTGTCAATTGTTTGTTTCGGCAGCTGTCATTTCTCTAGGCGATGGCGTGAAATCTTCGAACTCCGGTCCTGTAAAACTGAATGGGGTAGGCCGATAGCTTCCACCCAAACCTAAGGGTGTCATTGAACGATTTACGGCTCCCTTTACCACTTAAATTGGTTGACTTTGACAGTTAACCAAGACTCGTTCGTGACGTCACATCTACAGAACAAATGAAATTTGACAGAAATGGTAGGTTCACAATTGCGCGCTGTCACAAAGTGGTTGGTTCAGTGTGCATTAGCGACTTGAAAAAAAAAAATTGCCACTACTTATGACGTCATAAATAATTAATTCTTCGTAAATAACTTTGTTGTATTCAGATCGAACGATGCAAGTTTTATAGAGCGTATTACGGTCTACTCGTAAAGCATCGCGACGCCTCCCTGTAATAATTAATGTGGGAAATAAAGTCTAAAACACGATGTGTATTTTATTGAAACTTGTAGTTTTGATTAATGTTGTCACGAAGCCGTTACACTGTAACTGGAGATGTCTTCTGTATGCCAGGATTTTTTTTTTTTTTGGTCTTTGAACCACCGGAACCGTCGATCTCAACTTGTAAGTATAAAAAATGTCTTTGTTCAGAGACTCCCATAAGGGAATTGATGACTTAAGTAGTCAATTTTCATAAATTAGAATTGACAAACAGAAACGGACTTTGCCTAACGAGCGGTATTGAAAAAGTCAACTACTATAAGTCAGAGATTGGCGCCCACTTCCATCATCGTGCTTCTAAATGAAAGGGCCGAAAATGGGAAAATAGAAGAATGATTAAACGTGACGTCACCGTACCGTCTGCAATATTGATCAAAACTTTCGTTTTCTTTGGACATGCATTTGACGGCTGACAACTGTTAGTGGCGTCCAGTGTTTTGCTCGCTCATTAATTCGTGTTGTAACCCCTTTAACGTTTATGTCCGCGCCACACTTGACTACGCTCTACTGACATCACAGTAGGTCGAGTTCTGCAAAGCAAGTTATTGAATGAGTATAGTAAATGTCTTTGTTTGTGGACGACCGGTTCGGTTGGGCAGGGTTGATAATTTGAGGGTAAATAAAGAGTCGTGTTGTCTATTTAATTTCTGGATACAGTTGTACCAATTTTAGTTGTTCCAGAAATAATCCTGGACTTTTTTCTTCTAGGAATCGTGCGTTGTCGCGGAAACGTTGGGTGATCTTTTTCCAAATACAATGGCATTTTGAAAAGTACGTCACTGCTTCTGCGCGAACTTCGGGGGGCAATTGTAGAGTAAGAAGAATGCCACCAGACTAGCTCTGCCAGTATTATTTGATACAGCTGTGAAGATGTCAGGAGGGCCTCCTCATCATCCCCACAGCAGGCAAGTGCCTCCATCCAACACCGCCTGGAATCACTTACAAGTAAGTCGTTGTTTCTAAGTTGTGGTTTGATTCGAGTTGATATCAACTTTGATGTTGCAGGTACCGAACTTCTTTCCGCCCCGACAACCTCAACACGCCCACATGTCCAACGAACATTCCCTGTTGCATCAGCCAACCTGGCACACGCCCACCACCGAACCCATTAAGCCCCATTCACACATTTTCAGCCTGGAGCAAATGTTGAGCGAAAGACAGTTTCCGCGTCACGCCCCTGGCGTCGACTTAACATTGACCAGGAACGGTAATCAAAACGGGGACCTCCCCACAACCCCGATCAGTTTAAGTGTGAGGGACACGAATAAAATTAATAGTTTACCCGCTAGTGCTCTCGACATCCAACCGGACGCCGGACTGAAACCGCTCAGTCCCGTCCTAAAATCGGTCAGTCCCGGTTTAACCGACAAGAAGCGGTCGAGTAAACGCGTCGATTCGATTCTGGAAAGACTCAATCCCACTTTGGAAAAACAAACGCTAGAGTTCAACGATGGGGGTGACGATAAATCGGGTTTGCTGCGCAGCGTCATCGTCCAGGCGACAGGGTCACACGACGAAAACAGTAACTCGAGTTCGACGCTTAACGTCCCGACGCCGACCAACGTCAGGGACGACGACGTGGTCTCGCCGTACAGCAACGAAGACAGTTTAGACAGCAACAAGTCGCGGAGGAAGCGGAAACCGACCAAAACCGTCAGAGTGGCCCAAGAGGACGAGAAAATCGTCCTCGACCAAAGTATTATCGTCGAAATCGAAACGAAAAAAGTCGAAGAGGTCGGCGAAGAGAAGAAGATCCCGGAAAGGCGGAGATCTGCCGAGGAAGCAGCAACCGAAGTTCCGACGAAGACGCGACGAAAAAACTCGTCCGAGTCGGAAACGATCGACAACATCGCCGCGATGGTCCAGGAAGGGTTGAAACCCAAAACCGACCCACCTGTTGCCGTCGACGAAGCCGTCGACGCTTCGAAAGCTGTTTCGGTTAGTGTTATCAAAACGAACTTACAAGAAACTTTGAGTGATTCCAATGACGTTCACACGACTTCGCCGAAGAAGCCGACCAACACTTTCGTCGAGGTCGAAAACAAGTTGGAGGAAATGTTCGCGGGCATCGAAGACCCCAAAATTCCCGAACAAATCGCCGATTCTAACGAGGGCGCCTCGACTAGTCAGGACAACGTCACGTCAACATCCAACGATCTGGTGACGGTCGCCAAGAAGCTCCCCAAGAAAATTCGCCGCAAACAAAAGAAACCGATTTCGTCGCGACGCAACAGCGAAACGAGCGAGACGAGTCCGAAAAAGAAAACGACCAGCAGCAAAAAACGGATCAAAACCTCGATGAAGACGTCGTCGAAGAGTAAAAAAAATTCGAAACTCGACTCGATCAAGGACGTGTACGCTTACGATTCGGGCAGTAACGCGAGTTCGGGCCGGTCGAAGGGACCGTTCATTCAGATTCGGGGTCCGCGCGATTCGCCGTTGAGCGTCAGCGTCGTCAACACCCCCATTAACGACGACGACCACGACAAGAAGACGCACAAAACGAAAAAGTTTCACGACGACAGCGAGTACCGGCACAAAGTCCGGACAAAAGGTCTGCACTGCAGCACGTTGAGCCATCAGTACGATGCCCAAACCAAAGACGCCACGTGGATTTGCGCGTTCTGCAAGCGCGGCCCGCACGCCACCGAAACGACGGGACCGACGTTGACGGTGACGGCGCCCGGCGACCTCTTCGGCCCCTATTTCGTATCGACGAGTTCGCCGGTGTTCGAACGACGTTTCGACGATCCCTACGACAAGTCTTTCAAAAGTAAAAAAATCGTAAAAGCTCTCGAGGCCAGTGCCGCCGCTGTCACTAAAACCGGCAAAAAGTGGAAACGGAAACTGTCGATCGACGCGTGTCGAGGGGACGGCGACGATATTTATTTGGGAATCACCGATACGGGCAATAAGACTTTCGAAATTTGGGCCCACGAAGATTGCATCGTTTGGTCGGCCGGGATTTATTTGGTGGGACCGAAAATTGTCGGGTTGGAGGAGGCGGTGTGGACGAGTTGTAATGTTGTTTGTGAGAGATGTCACTTGAAGGGGGCTAATATTTGTTGTTTGAAAAGGGGATGTGTCAGGGTGGCGCACGTTTGTTGTGCGCGTTTGACTGATTGGCAGTTTAACGAGGACAATTACAAGACTTTCTGTCCGGAACATAGAGTTCCGTGACATTGTGATCATTTTCTATGTTAAGAAAAAGAGACTGGAATTTTTTTTTTCTTTACGTTGCATTATTGCTATTTTGTGATGGCCGGCGGCAAATCTCTATTGAACGCACTTTATTGTCGGTGATAATGTCGCCGTTTCCGTCATGCTGTAATTATTGTTTATTTCAACTCTGTCATGATGGCCTAAAGGAGATAATGACGACGTTTTTACGAGGAGTCTGACTTTTATATGCAAATTTTTAATTTTTATTATCAGATGTCGGTAACGTCGGTAACTTTTTTTTTATTGATTTTTATAGCACCTAATAAACTTTATAATTATTACAAAATAGCAATGCGGTTGATCAGTGGATTTCTGACTTAAACTTGTACGTAGTGTAAAAATGAATGTTTGATACCATATAGGAAGGTTTGATTTGATGAAAATATTTAGTGTGTAGTTGTTTATAGACCAGTAGTACCCTATGACGAAGAAAACTGTAATATAATGTCTTAAAATACGCTTATTTTTTGTATAAAATTCAATACTCCCGTTTTTAAATGTTCATCATGAATGTATCATGTTAATAAGCATAGCGTATTAGTTGTAATACTGAAAGAAAAAAATGTACATTATGTATATAACAAAATTTATGTTTTGGGCAAAAGTATTTAATAAAATTCATTAAACTAGTTGCGCATTTCCACAATTGTCACATTCCTCTTCAGACCAATTTCTAGCATTTTCTAGAGTTTTCTCCAAGCTTCTGGTCTATTTTTGACTCTAATGTCCGGCCTCGAACGATGACTAAATTAATTCATTGTCAACAGCGCGTAGAGATCTGACGTTGAACCCTTTACGCTCGTGCAAGTCAAAATATTGATTTTGTTGATCCGTTGTTAAGGGTTCTACGTCAAATCTCGACACGCTGTTGACAATGAATTACCTTTAATTATTGTTTTCTTACTTTCTTCATTTACTTTGGAAGACAACCGACACACATGTAAACAAAAATAGAGGCTTTTTGGGATGGTGACGTGGCGCGCTTCCATTGGTTGTTCAAAGCTGGAGACTCCCGTAATCTTCTTCACAGAGGTGCTTTATTTATGTAATTTCTAGAAACATTTTCTGGAGGAAAACATCTCCGGTTCGGCCTCCACTTCTGTTATTGAAGGCATAAATGCGAGAAGGAGCAAACATGTCGCCTAGAAATTGGGGAGAACCCTCTTCACGAGGGATGACGGCGCCAATATTTGTCCACTTTCGGTGGAAGCTACTGGGACTGTTACTACTTTAAATATTTATCTTGCACGACCACAAACGATAGGGATAGGGATAATTTCCTTCAGGTTTCAGCCTCCGAAATTCTTGGAGCTGCTCTCCTGAGTTTAGTAGCGCTGGTTCTCTACCGAGCAACAGGTTCCTTTGTTGATGTTGATGCTGCTCGGGACAATTCGTTTGACTGTTCGTCGATTGCCCAGAGCTAGAGAGAAGGGATCCCGCAGAGAATAGTTATTCTTTCCCCGATTTTCCTAGTTTTTTAGTTAGTTGGTTGCGAGCCGTCGTCGCGGTGGGATGTTGTTAGTTCGCTCTCTTCACGCGACTCTTCCGCAACAACAAAGGCCATGTTTTTGTTGCTGTTTTAGTTCCGCACTTGGTTCGGTGTTTGTTTGTGTGTAGCATGTTACGGACGCAACATGTGGCATGATTGGACTCTTTTCGTCGCCATCATTCTCGCACATCTAGCGGATTCCACGCAAAATACCACTGGCAGAGGTAAGACCACTTCCTGGTTCCGGTTTGGAAATCTCAACAACCACCGTCGCATAACTATTTTAATCTAGAACGAACCAAACTTGTTAACGAACAACAAAAGGATCTTCCTAATTAATCGTAATTATCCGGGGGTCTTTGGGAATTCTCGCTTCCGTCTTCGGCGATCTGGGTTATTCAGTCAGTCGGGGCTTCGGTGCGTAAAGAACGTAAAACAAATAAACATCTCCACGAAGTACCGTTATATTGTTACGGCCACGGCTTCGGTTTCTGAACCACCTGGTGCAGGTACTACCTGCACGACCACTCTTACGGCTCGGTCTTACATAAAGCTGGTGGGCGGCAGCGGCCGGTATAGTGAAAGCGGCCACCTTCAACTTTGCCCAAGTTTCCCAGAAACCCTTCTTGACCACAAAGCATAATTAGGTAGTACCATTGGAGGCGTTGAAAGTACTTTCTATCCCTTATTTTTAACCCTGCTTTCAACCATTGTAGAATTGATCCATAATAGTTGGACGTTATTGCTGTAGGTGAGGCTAGCACGAAGACAGTCAATACGGAGGGTTTGCACCTGTGTCCACAAAGCCCCGGTTCCAGCCTCTAGAACAAAAGATGCTTTATTAGTTCTTCTCCCACAAGCTTCGGAGCGGAGAGTCAATCTTTTATGTTTTTGGTTATCAAGTTACAAGTGATGTTGCTATCACTTGGGAAGCTATCGTTGGGGCAATTGTTTGCCGGCAATTGTCTTGGGTATAGAGTTATGTGGCGGGCTTCAGTTGTTTAGATGCCGATAAAATAGATTTCTCGAAAATTGTTGAATTCATGGCCAAATTTATAACGGACGTGTTTGGCGTAATGTCAAATGTTAATAATAAATATGGATTATGTGAGTAATCGCTAATATTATCAAACTGGACCTTAAACTAGTTACACCTGTATTAAATAGCGGCATTATGGTGAACACAATTCTTAGTGTTTTAGTGGCTGGAAATAGAACGAAATCTGGCGATGAAGTCTCTATTGTTGAATTTTTGAGTTTGAAAAAATAAACTTCACTTAGCCCAACTCCAAACAGGAAGTGCAAAACTAAACCAAAATTTTCTCTCAATTTTAGCCAATTTTCACTATCTACCCCTGCCATTTACTCAGTTGTCTTTCGACAAACAAAAAAAGTCCCAAGGGACAAATCTGGTGAAAAGACTCGATTCGGCATCTTTTCCCAATTACTCGATTTTTTCCTTTGGAGCATGCAATTATTATTCTGTGGTTGCACAATTAATTGATACCTATGCAACATCAATACAGATGTTATTACAAGTGTTTGGAGTTACACGACACGTTTCCGGTATCTAATTCTTGTTTAAAATTCTGCATTAACTTCCTTAATTGTTTCTTCGTAATTCCATTTCGGCAAAATTCGGGGCTTTTTACTGGAGGTTCTTTGTGTCATTGGTTATTGTGATGCCAACCCCCCAAAGGGGAACATTTTTTTGTTGAACCGTGACTGGCCTCGTTTCTGGTCGTTTCAGGTAAATTTGCTCCTGGAGCCGGCTGTCTCTCCTTTATCTCCGTTCCTGGTTCTGGTGATAAAGTGGCTCGTCTCTGCGTGGGTGGCGAAACGAAAAAAACAATGTCGTTGGGGTCGGCCCCAACTTACATCATGCACCAGCTGTGTAAATTGACGATTTAATTTTTTCGCCAGTTCAATTGGTTTCAATGGTTTTTAGTACTTAGTAGTTTCGAGGAGACCTGGATCCGGCTAGGAGTTATGTGGTTTCATTAGATTTCTCTGCCAAATGACTGATACCGTTATTTTTACAAGACCCCAGAACAGTTAGACGCAAATTTTAACTACTCACTGTAATACAATTTAAGACAATTATTGTCGTTGTGGAGAAACGTGATCGCGTTCTCGTTTCCAGTGACATGCACTTTACGTTGGAAAAAAAGTGAAAACGCCGCGATTAGAGAAGAGTTTCACAATTACAATGCCATTGTCTTGTTCTTGGTCTTCGTTTCACCGATATTCGATGACCTTTTCGGGAGATCAACAACCTCGCCGTCAATGTCACCAACGACACTTTCCATCCTCGGAACCATCATCTCCAGCTAGAGCAGGAGAATTCCTACGTAACAACGTTAATGCGCCTTGCAAGTTGTGACGTCAACCGGCGAAGCCGCCCCAGTGGCATAACGTCAAGAAGACCGAACAGTTGGGCATCAATTTAGTCGACGTTTTATGCCATTCTACGAAAGATAGAAAGTAAAAAACTCAAAAAAGGGAGAAGGTGGAAAAGATGGACATAAAAATTGGAAGCAACAATTGCTAACATAGGAAATCAGTGGCGCACTTTTTTTAACTTTACTTCTAGAAGACGAACATTGGTTGTACGAATCGATCTTGACTCCAACGCATGCAAGCTGTAAAGAATGTCTTCATGGGACGCGTTTGCCATTAATTTTGCGACCGGCTGTACAAGTTGTAATGTCTCCGGTCAAGATTTGGAAAAAGGTGATTTCGTGCCTCTAATTGGCAAGGTGAACTTAATTGAGATCCCGGTCTGGAATTGAACCACCTTAATTCTCTTCATGACCGTTCTTTAGATGCGTGCTGTTGACAATGATCATTTATATTGGTCACGACGGCACGTCCGGTTGCGTTACGTCACAGACGTATGCGGTTATTTTCATGTGCCTAATCAAAAGTAACGAGAAAAGACGGAAAGCTATTCAATTTTTTTTATTGTTCAACAAAAATTTTACAATTAGACGACCGCGCAACGGGTGCGACCCCGTCTATATACAGCGTGAGTCATTTTAAACACACCTACCATATTTCCTAAATTTATGTGTAGTCGCACGCAAATAACTGTAGCGGTTAGTAACCGCAACGAGATTTACTTAATAAACTTAACTTTTGGCTACGCCGGTTCCTGTTCGAGTTAAGAGTGACAAGATTGAAAAATCGCTTTCTCGTTTCCTACTTGCGCGGATCCAAAGAACCGCAGCTAGTGAGCTTTGCGGTGATGTTGAGGATTTTTTCTAACTCAAGCTCTCGTTGGGTTGGTCGAGAAGGGGCAGCCAAATGTTTCTAAAATTTGTCATTGAGTTTTAAGTTCCAAAAATTATTTATGGCCACTCGCCACACTATTGACCTTTTTTTATTTTGGGAAAAGGGAGGAGTTTTATTTTTTCCCAAAAATGGGGGAGATATTAAAAACAATGGGCTAACTTGGTAATTTCCAAAAACTCCACTGGATAACTAATTAACCTTAAAACTAAACCTATAATGTACACCAAATTAAACCATACATCCCTTGCACTGTCCACCAGAAAATTTAATGAGCATCGAAAAATCTAAGTAAAACCCAAATTATTATACATCAGAAAATGAGAACATCACCACTAAAATAACTATATGCTGCGTATTGTTTTACCATTGCTTACATTTTAAATTCTATATGTCTATCAATTTTACTAAATGTTCACCAAATTTAGAACGCTCAAGTTACGCGTCCGTGCTGTACCTACATAATAAATATTCGCGCTATCCATTTATATTTAGTGTTTCTCAAAAAAACTATTTGTGCGTCAAATAATTATTCTATTACTCCAAAAATGAAATATGCTCGCGCATCTCTCCTTGCCGCTTGCGCTTCCAGACAAGAGGAACGCGAAAAAAGTTTTGTACAATGTCAGTTCAGGGCCCTGCATTTTTTTTAAAAACACGATTAGAAATTACCATTGAAAGAAGTTTTACATTTTACATAATGCAAGCCAATTACAGCAAAGCATTTATATATTACGGAAATCAATATCTTTTTTTGTGCAAACCACTTCTATTTTTACTCTTATTTTCCTTGCCCTAGCACATCTACATCTATAATTTTGCATAAAATTATTTACCATTTGCACAACATTTTATTGCTTGTGTATTTTTGATCAACAAATAGTATTTTTAACTGTTAAATAATAGAAGACACTGTCGAAAATTAAATATCTGGGTATTATGTTAGAATTAAAAGCGGAATAAAATTTGGTGAACATTTAGTATTTATGGTCAACAAAAGTTATTTTGGCGAACAAAATATATAAGAGGCCATCATTATGTCAATATTTGGTTGTCGCTTTAAGATTATGTATTTTCTTAATTTTGGTGAGCATTTAGTATTTTTTGGAAATAAAAGTATTTTTTTGTATGAAAATATTGGGTAAATTTGGTACACTCTTAAATACGACCCAAACTAAACTGCTTCATGTGGTGTGAACCGTTGCGCTTCCCCCACCCCCACCTCAACCAAGTGTCTCAACAACAATCTTTGTTGCTCGCTAATTTTGTTCAAAATTAGTCATAATTGTTGTTCTTCATTCCGTTGCACGCAACAGCGAAAAGCGCTCAATCACCATTAATATACTACCTACTTGGGTTGGGAATTTTCTATCAATTCTCTTGTGCTGACTAATCCTTTGACATTGAATTGATGCTCGTTGCATCATCCCAACGACATTTTATTTTTCTCTCATTTTTGTTTGGGAAAAGTGAAAATAAAAAACTTGTTGACCATCACCATTTTCTGTTGCAACTCGTTTCTTATCGTTCATTTATCAAATGCAGCATTGCGTTACTGCAATGCGCGTTCTGACACATGAATCATTCCGATTAAAAAGTGAATAATGCTAGTGTTAAAAAACGGACATTACGATGAAAGTTGATGATAAGCACATGTGTGGTAAGTGGCACGGTCGGTTCTCCAAGAAGCGCTCAATTTCAATGTGGAAGCGCCAATTCAGACTTAAGTAATCGGAAGAAAAAAGTAATTTTTTGGAAGCAACTGTATCTGTGGCGCTATTTGGGTGGTGGACATTAATTTTGGAACCGACTGTACACCTGATACACTTCTTTGTTCAACTTCCAACATATGAGCCCGTTTGGCGTCCTCAGATGGTGTCTTCAATATGGGGCACCTACAGAACACGTGTTTCCGGACATGGCACCCGTCTCCAATCGGCCAATTTGTTTGCTTTTATTTAGATGAGGAGCCCGGAAGCAATTATAACGTCGGTGAACTAAAAATAAAGGGTTCTGTTTATTGTCCCGCATATCTCACGCTTGTGCCCTAATCCAAATATACTGGGGGTTATCTTGGTTATCACCTAAGAGGTTCCCTCTACCTCGGCGGCTGCAGCAAGCGATGTTGCCAGAGCTTCCTGAATTTTGCCGCTTCCTTTTGTGACATTACAATTTTTACTATTTTTGGCCATTGGCTATTGTTGTAAAATTATTTTATATTTTTTGCGTGTCCTTGGTCCATTTTCTCACTTGGGGGTGGTTCTTGTTGCAGGCTGCGGCGCGGAGCCGTCCTGTTTGAAGTGCGGCCCGAAGGGATGCATCAAGTGTCCCAACCTGATAGTCCACACGTCCCGCCATTGCGTCGCCCAATGCCCGTACGGCCACCACCCCAAATGGAGCACTAGGGTGGATTACATCGGGCGCATCTGCATCCACAACGGCAACTTCCTGGGTCTGCCGTCCGAGACCGTCGCCGTCGTGACCGGCATCCTAACCGGAACAGTATTATCCCTAATAATAATCGCTTCAGCTGTGATCTACGTTCGATACAAACGCAAGAATTCGCCCCAAAGCATCGAAACCAGTTCGGACCTGGACGATTCGCCGGAACGTCGCGACTTCCTGAAACAACTGGAAATGCTGCGACCTTTCGGCCAGAACTACCTCGACATGTTGAACGACACCCGTCGCCAATTGAGGGAGTTGCACCGGGAGGGCGACAATAACGCGTTGGCGGCGTACAAGCCGGTGGTGCGGGATCTGGCCAAAATCCTGCTGTTGTTGAATAGGAAATCGGAGAGGATCGCCGTTCCGGAAGATTGGGAACATCTATTTAATTGGGCGGAAAAGGCTTTGAAACGTTACAAGCGGATGAGCGACGTTTCACAGCCGCAAGTGGCGCAATTAATCAACTTCTTGCAGGGGCCGGTGTTGCCCAGTCCGGAAGTGGAAAGGCGGGGAAGCACCATAATGTCCACTTTTAAGCCCGATCAAGTTTTCGGGTCTTCGTTGAGTCTGCAGAGTGTCGCTATTAAGAATTTTAACAGCAATTACGATTCGACGCTGCACTCGTCATTGAATCCCCAATGGAAGTTCGAGTATTCGCTGGTGAATACGGCGCCGACTTCCGAATTTAACCCCATCGCGTGGAAGAACAGCAAAGAATACCTCAACAGTTCCTTGTTTCTAGACGACGATTTCTGCCAGCTGGGCTTCAGGCCGCAGGACGAAATCACAACTGAGTTGTGACCGGGGGTTGAACGCGTAAACCAAATCATACTGCTAGTCATAGATAATTTACCTGGTAATACAATTTCAGTAGCCCTAAGTTACGCTAAAAGAGCCCAATGTTGTAAATTTTTATAATTGTAGGAAATATATTTTATTTATGTATATACTCTAATTTTATTCTTGTCTTCTATAATGGTCCATCAACATTCCTGATGAGGGAGTTTTTAAGTTTTGACGAATCCAGTCAAACACTTTCGCTTTTGAATTATTGTTTGTTGACATACCTAGCGTCCATTTCTTCCAAATTAAATTAGAAACTGTTGACTATGTAACGGAAGTTGTTGCAAGTCAAATTTACGCTTTCACAGTCATATCGATAGTTACGTAAACTATTTATGGTCTTGTTAACATTTCCTAAGAGGTTCATTAAACTATGCATACCTAGTCTGAAGGGTCAAGCTTTTTCTGAAGTTGAGAACTTACTAAATGAACCTCTTAGTGTTTCTTTTAACGCTTCAATGAATGAAGACACTGTAGACATTTGTTAAAAAAGAACTGCTGCTAGAAGTTAAGCAGAAAATTTTACCTTCTGTTTTCTCTAATCTTTTCACTTTCGGTTCCAACTCCTTTTTTTCTTTTTCCACAACTTTTTCTTCTAACATTTTTTCTTTGCAAATAGTCTTATCAATTTCCCTTTCATTTCTTGTATTTTTTTCCAATTTTAAGCTTGAATTATTTATTATACAATTACCTACATTTCTTTCCTATTACCACCTTTCATCATTTCAACTATTCCGTTATCTGGCTCTATCTTCTTCTGGATCTTTGGTAATAGAACCTTTTTGGTTCCGTACTCTCCGTTTCGTCTTCCTTGCTCTTTTTCTAGAGTTGTCCTTCGCTCCTGGACCCCTATACATTTTTGTTCCTTATTATTTGATCTCACCGAAATTGGTCAAAACGCCACTTAAGCACGCCACTGACTACTGACGAGTAGCTCTAATATCCGCTATAGTAGTCGGTTTGGGGCACGGTTTATCGACCTACGGACGGACACCTGGTACAAATTGCCTACTTGTCCCTCAAACCTCAAAAATTCGCTTTATTTTTTAATTTTGAGTGGGAGTTGTTGCTGGGACGAAGGCCTTTTGCAGGTGTCAGTCGACAGTGGTATTTGCCGACTTTTAAGCGAAACCAGTGAACAATGCTGCTGTAACTAACAACTTTACTGAGTAAGTTGATTGCGAGGGTTGGGCCCCCTTTAACCAAAATCGAACACCCCCATCTAAAGACACTCTTTTAGTTGAGGTTAGGGTGCTGGAAACTGCGGTTGTCCCGAAGCAGCGTCCAGAATGTGCACTTTACGACATCACGATGACATAAAATGTCCACGAAATATTTACGAAATGAACAACGAAAGCATGGTGTTTCAACAAAACGACCTTTTCCCTTCCGCGTTTCCGATCATGGAGGAAATTAGGCGACAGGGAAGATTGTGCGATGTTGTTTTGAAAGTAAGTGAAAATCGAAAAAAGGAATCTGTAAATTTGGCCGATTTTAGGTAGATGGTCAAGATTTTAGCGCTCACAAAATTGTCTTGGCTTCCACAATTCCGTATTTTCATGCCATGTTCATGAACGACATGATCGAATCGAGAACAAGAGAAATAGAAATGAAATGCATTGATCCTCTGTGAGTGGGAGTGTCAAAGAAATTTTTACGCACAACTGGGCGAAAACTATTGGTTTACAACAACGCTATTAATGCCGTAACTAATTTTTCAACTAGCGGGCCGTAAAAAGACTTTATGGGCAAGCGGGCCGTAAAGCTACTTTACAGTCAGATGGGCCGTAAAACTGCTTTACAGCCAAGAGGGCAGTAAAACTACTTTACAATCAGGCGAGTTGTAAAGTTGACAAAAATTTAGCTTATGATACCTTGGAGAATTTACAATGGTAATGATGTTGATGGTAATCAACACTTAATTTCTGCAACACGCCACCTAATTTTAGCTCGCTATTAATAAAAAAATTAAAACTATTTGAAGCAAACAGTTGTGTGTAAAACGCTGTGGTGGAAAGAAAATTACACCTTTGGACGAATAGAAACTTCGTCCGCGGGTGTAAAGTTTCACTTTCGGCCCGCTGTACGTAAATAAATTTTAACTAACAAAACAATTTCTAGCGCGCTGGAAACTCTGATCAACTTCGCTTACACTGGTAAAGCGATCCTGAACCGGGGCAACGTCCAGAGCATAATGGAGGGCGCCACATTTCTTCAATTAAGCAAAGTCCGCGATGCTTGTGCCAATTATTTATTGCAGGGTTTGCTGCCGTTAAACGCGCTCGGTATTCGTCAATTTGCCGACAATTTAGGTTGTAAAAGTTTAGTAGAATCGGCCGATAAGTACATTGAAACGTACTTTCACGAGGTGTCTCTTCACGAGGAATACCTAAATCTATCGATAATCGAAATTAAGTCATTGTTGAACAAGACCGAGTTGCGGGTCGAAAGCGAAGAACAAGTTTTCGAAGCTTGCATGCGATGGGTGAAATTTAAAGACAACCGAAAAGAATTTCTACCCGAACTTCTTTCCCTCATTAGACTACCTCTACTGTCGCCACTTTATCTCACCGATAGAGTCGGAACTGAGGATACGATCCGATATTCTCTTCAATGCCGGTAATACAGGTTTCTATTTTTGAGGAAATTTAGTAACAAGTTTCTCTTAGCGATTTGTTGGACGAGGCGCGAACTTACCATTTGATACCGGAACGAAGAGCTTTGATGCAAAGTTTTAAAACGGAACCGAGAGCTTGCGAAGTCAAGGGTTATATTTACGTGGTCGGGGGCCTCAACAAACATGGTTGTTAATTCGTGGCAAAATTACCAAAAATATTGTTAACAAACCCGGATTTTAGGTGATTCTTTAAGTACGGTGGAGTATTACGACCCCAAAACTAACTCGTGGCACATGGCACCGCCAATGTCGATGTTGCGGTCACGTCTAGGGGTAGCAGTCTTGCGGAGCCAACTCTACGCCTTTGGGGGCTACAACGGAAAGGATCGACTTGCCAGCGTTGAAGTCTACGACGCTCTCAACAAGGAATGGGGTCCAGTTAGCCCCATGCAGTGTAAGAGAAGGTAGTCACTATCCCCGAGTTAATTTTTTTTTGTCAATTTTTATTTTCTAGCGCTCTAGGTGCTACAGCGTTGGGAGATCTCATTTACGTTTGTGGCGGTTACGACGGGGTGACTTCTCTCAATTCGGTCGAAAGGTACCATCCCTCAACAAACACTTGGTGCTCACTGGCGCCCATGAACAAGTCGCGAAGCGCCGGCGCCGTCATCGCTTGTCAGGGCTACATCTACGCGTTAGGGGGCCACGACGGCTTGTCGATATTCGATTCGGTTGAACGTTACGATCCTAGCACTAACACGTGGACGGAAGCGGCTCCCATGTTGACGAAACGTTGCCGCTTAGGGGTGGCGATGTTGGGTGGGAAACTTTACGCTTGCGGAGGGTACGACGGAAGTACCTTCTTGCAAACAGTTGAAATGTTCAACCCCTATCTGAACAAGTAGGTTTAATTACACTGTGGCGTGGGGGATTGCAATTTTGGTTTTAGGTGGACGTATGTGGCTTCGATGAAAGCGCAACGGAGTAGGGTGGCGTTGATAGCAAACATGGGCAAGTTGTGGGCTGTTGGTGGATACGATGGAATCTCAAATCTCGTCTCCGTGGAGGTTTACGATCCGAAAACTGACACGTGGACTTACGCTGCTGCAATGGCCGCGCATGAAGGGGGCGTGGGGCTCGGGGTTATTTCGATCCCTTGAAAAATATCTAAATTGGCGCCTTCTTTGAACCGGCTCATTTTTAAGCAGCAAAAACGTCTCTCTTTAACAGCAGTCACTAATTGACCTTTTTGTTACTGTATTTGAAAAACTTTACGTTAGTTATGCAAGTTGATTATGATGTAACAAACCTTCTGTGTTCAAAAAACTTATTTCTGTTGGTTAAGTTGATTCAGTGAAGTTTTATAAATGACGGTTTGTTAGGGTTCAAAAATTTTGTTTAATTGAACGTTACTGCGATTCGCTGTGATGCTTATTTTGGATTTCGAGCTTTCGATCGTTCAAATTGTTTGAGTGAGTTTAACTAGGATCTGAATGTATGGAGCGAACTGTGAATATACGCTCTAAAATCGCTGAGTTTGTCTTGTCACGAATCACTCCTGCAAATCCAATTGGTTCGAAACGGCCCAAAAGGGACATCCGCAAGATTTACTTTAATTTTTAAATAATTAGAAAAGTTAGGCCGGGTGTTGTTGGCGCCATTTTTTAAATCTAAATTCCGGCGGTTTTTTGGGGACATTTCCAGCGTTAGGTTGGCAGAACTAATTCTAAGACAAATTTGACGTTTACATTACAAGATTATGAAGTAAGGTAAATGAGATAATTACAATATTGTAAGTTATTGTTGAGGTTTGAGGACAGTTCTCATGTGAGAAGCAAAACTCAGGTACGATATGACCTCAAGCATCACCAGCTTTAAATCTTGAATAAACCCCCTTGAAACTCTGGAACCTCCATTTGACCTTAACAAGTGTCAGGTACCATCATAAATTGGCCAATTTTAGCAACATTTGCGATAATACCTCAACGTTGACTGTTTTGCCGTCACGTGATTGTCCTCAATTGATTTTAGGTAACGAAAATGTTTCCGAAGCGCTTCAAAATTGGTTCTGCAAGAAACAACGAATGGCGGTGTTGTCTTTGCTTGCACGTTCGCACAGCGACCGTCCTACTGGGAATCTGGCATCTGGTAAGTCACGCGACAAATTGTCGCAGTTGTCCTCATTTAATTGTTGCAGGTCTTGCACATTTTGGCCCTCACCGTCCTCGCGTTGTTGATGCGAAACCACAGCGTCGTCACTCAAAGAAATGAAGAGTTCGAACAAAACAACTTCCTACCGACTCCCTTGAGCAAAATCAAAGATGACGACAACCCTTACTACCTACCCACCACCCAAGACGGACGCACCATCTACTCCTGTAAGTTGGCAAAAAAAATTGAAGTTTTAGCGCTAATTCTGCCATTTTAGCCGACATCGACATGGGGGCCCTGATGACCGTTTGCACTCTCTCGATCACCTTGCTGATGGTTTACGGCACGATTCGGGGAAAAGCCACGCATTTGCTCCCCTTCTTCTGCCTGCAACTGTTCGATTTCGCAATAACAACGTAAGTGGGCCCCGAAATCCGCCAATTAACTTTTGTCTCGCTTTTGATTAAAAAAAGCGAAAATTCAATTTCCAATTTTTGTCCCACTTCTGATTTGTGTCGCCTTTCAGGTTGACGGCCACCGGCTACTTTTGCTATCTGCGTTCGGTGCACCGTTTGGTCGCCGAGCATTGGCACAACTTGCCGTTCCGCACCGAACTGCTCAAGTTGAGTCCGCAATACTTGTCGCTTCTGGTGTTGGCCGCTTTTTTGGTGTCGATGTTGTGGAAGGCGTACTGCATCGGGATCGTCTGGCGTTGTTACAAATATCTGACGTTACGTCAGCAAACTTTGCGCAATACGATCCATTACATTTTGCCGGGCGAAGGTACGGATCGCATACCGGAACCGGACTATTCGACGTTGTTGCGCGAACACGAGGCCGCTTTCGGGGTGATGAAGCAGACACCGCCGCCTTCATATCAGGACATAATGGACGATCAACCGCCGCCGTATCCGACGACGGTCGTCACGGAAATCAGCCAGGAGAGCCCCAATCGGTTCAGAGTTATCGTCACCGATTCGCAGGTGACGGCGGAGCCCGAGGAACCGGTGGCGGTCGAAAATGTTGGCGAGGAGGAAAGCAATAATGTTGTTGCTATTGCGGTGGATTGTGAGGAGGAGACAACGATCGATGGAGAAAAAGAGGCTGGATTAGTTAAGGAGGAGGAGGATGCAAACAAGGAGAACAAATAATTGTCGCGTATTAATTAATATTGTTTTATTCGCAGTTGAGCGATTTTATTAAGCACGGTCTCTATCCAAATTTTGGTCGGATTTGATCAAGTTGCGGGGCATGTTTGGCGCATTTTCTAAGCTGTTACTATTACTAACGATCCTTGGGTTTCTTGTAATATTGTCGATCCACCAAGTAACATTCCACTGAAATTTCTGTATTAGAAGCACTGACGTTATAGCTGACAATATTGTAGGTGTATTTAACCTTGATGTTTCCCGGTCCTTTAACCTTTTTTTCCTCTATTGATCTTCAAAATGTAATCACCTATGAAAATTTTCTCTTTTCTAGTTGTAATCATTGCAGAGTTGTATAAATTTAATTGTAGGTGAAGTGTATAGTATTGTAATTTATTTCTTTTCCTAGTAAAATGTCCGCATTTATTTTGAAGCAAGTATGTACTTCAAGTATTAATAAATTCTTTGAAAAGTTCTTGCCAGACAGCTGCAGATGATTGAGAATAGACTGAGAATGATTAAGAAAAAACTGAAAAACTGCGACACTTGGAAGATGGCTAGATCGCCCATGACTTGCAGTGACATTAGATTGAAGAGGATAATAAACTAAGAATGATTGAGAAGAGACTGAGAATCATTAAGAAAAAACTGAAAATCATTGAGAATAAACTGAGAATCATTGAGAATAAACTGAGAATCATTGAGAATAAACTGAGAATCATTGAGAATAAACTGAATGATTGAGAATAAACTGAGAATGATTGAGAATAAACTGAGAATGATTGAAAATAAACTGAGAATAATTGAGAATAAATAACCATCTTCTAGGTGTCGCAGTTGCGACACCTAGAAGATGGTTAGATTTTCCATGGAGGATATAGACTGGCAGTGACATGTAGAGACAGACAGAAAAAAATAATAAACTAAAAATGATTGACAAGGAACTGAAGATGATTGAGAAAAGACTGAGAAGAGACAGAATCATTAAGAATAAACTGAGAATCATTAAGAATAAACTAAGAATCATTAAGAATAAACTGAGAATCATTGAGAATAAACAGAATCATTAAGAATAAACTGAGAATGATTGAGAAAAGACTGATAATCGTTGAGAATAAACTGAAAATGATTGAGAATAAACTAAAAAACTGCGACACATAGAAGATGGTTAGATCGCCTATGGAATATATAGACTTGCAGTGACATTAGAGAGGCAGATAGAGAAGGATAATAAACTAAGAATGATTAAAACGACACTGAAGATGATTGATAAGAGACTGAGAATCATTAAGAAAAAACTGAGAATCATTGAGAAAAAACTGAGAATGATTGGGAATGAACTGAAAATGATGAACTCTTGCAGAAGCTTTTTCTTTATCATAGAACTTCTTTCTTTGGCGCGTAAGTGAAATTGGAATAATAAAAAACCAAATTCCTGCAAAAGTATTTATGCTGTAGGTATATAATAACAACAGAAAACGGAGCCTATTATTTCTTAACTACTTGGATGACGTCCTCGTCGTGCATCGTGTGCGAGGCCCCGACTCGTTGCGGCGAGTACTTGGTGCTCGTCCCCCAAACCAGAGCGTACTTGAACTGTTGAGCAAGAGTCCTATGTATGGAATGGCAGACATGTTCTACAGTAACGCCCCGTCTCAAGATCAGTCCGTCGGAGAAATCGGGCGGTTGTCCCGGTTTTTTCGTGTAAACCCGAATCAAACTCAAGTATTCCCAGAGAGTTTGCAAGAGGTAGTCTAAGTTAAGTTTCATGTTGCAGCTGTAAATTTCCGTTTTAATCAAGTCATTAGATTAATGGGGTCGATTTTACCTAACGACAACGCTGTTTGGTTGTCGCGCGATCCGGTCGACCTCTTCTATGGAGATTTGATCGATTTTGTTGTAAACGTAAAGGCAGGGAAGGTAGACGCGATTCGCGCAAATAACGTCGATGAGTTCATCGGCTGTACAGTCTTCCCTGAAGAGAACTTCCGCGTTGAAGATCTTGTATTCGTGCAGAATCATCTGGACCATCTTCTCGTCGATTTTCGTTAGCACACAGGTTGAGTTGAAGGAAAGACCACCCCCCTTTTTTATCTACAACAATTGCGACGGTAATTTCGAGAAATTACCGGAAAAAGTTTGATTACTTTGAAATAGATGTTAGGTTTCGGTTTATTGAGTCTTATTCCGACACTTTCCAATTCCCTCTCCAACAGGTGGCGATGGACATCTTTTTTTGTCGCGTCCAACATCATTAGGACGAGATCCGCTGTTCTTGCCACCGCTATAACTTGTCTGCCGCGACCTTTGCCTTGAGCGGCGCCTTCAATAATCCCGGGCAAATCCAGCAATTGGATATTGGCACCGTTATAGTCAATGACCCCGGGTATGCAAGTTAAAGTTGTGAATTCATAAGAAGCCGCTTCACTCTCAGTTTTGGTTAAGGTTGATAACAACGTCGACTGCAACGGGAAATAGTGGTAGCTACTAACTAAAACCGGTTGGATGTCGGAAGTACCTTTCCTACAGAAGGAAAGCCGATCAGGGCCACTCTGGCATCGCCGCTTTTTAGCACGTCAAAACCTTCGCCCTTTTCGGACTTTTTCGACGGCTCCAGCAGCTGCGACCTGTACTTTGCTAGTTTCGCTTTGAGAAGACCCAAGTGGTACTCGGTGGCTAAGGCAAACTGGTTAGTGGACAATTTAGGAAAATGTGGCAAGTACCTTTATTTTTTTGAGTTCTCGAAATTTCTTTCTCTATTTCAGATATTTTCTCTAGAATACCCATGGCTCAATGAGGAGAGATCTAATTATTAGAATTGAGAGAAAAACACACTAACACGCTTGGACCATTTGACATCTGTCAGTGTCAGCTGTTGCCTATTATACAGAATTCTGCAACAAGAAAGATTCCCATGTTCTCCTATAGATGGCGCTCGTAGTTAGCGATGCCGGTTAATTATTGGATTTCGGTGAAATTTAGCGCCATCTATAAAACTCCGACTTTACAACAATTTCTCGTAGTATTAAATGTCTTAACGCAAAATCCTCTATTAATTTTGGACTAGTGCGGAACCTTTTTCCTAATTTTAGTCCATCACTCAAACTATTAGGACACGTTTATCTTAAATTAAGGGGAAGGAGCAGGGACGACCATCTAGGACAGTGGGAATTTTGTGGATCAGTTTTTTAAAAGCGGGCTAAATCCAAAAGTGTTTTTGAAGAGATTGTTTGAAACGAAATTTGTAAAAACATCAACAGTTTATTTGACCAACCTAAAAGGAGGTTGAAATGACAAATATTGTTTATACTCATAGAGCGGTTTATTAATAATACCTAATTATATGTATATAATTATTTATAAAGTTATTAACATTTCATGTGTATTTACTATTTCAACTAATGTCAATAAAATATTTACAAATTTATTTAACTATAAATCCCAATTCCCTAAAATTGACATATTCTTATACAACAGTAGCTATTATGTACAGTACATTTGTTGAAAACGTCTCTATTTGAACAATTAACAGTCCTATACCGTTCATTTAATAAAAATATGCAAATTAAATAAGTATAAATAATTGGACAATTGCAGGTAGGTAATAGAAAGAACAGGAAGTTGCTAGTATAAATACTGTTAAATAATCATAAAAAATAAAATTTAAGAAAGTTCAAGATTACCAACTCCACAGTCGAATCACAGAATTTTGAAGTAAAAACAGGACATTCACGGGATAAGTGTTACCAACATACGGTTGAATGAGATCTTGACTTAAGTACGTTGGTAAGACTCGTTGAATTCACCATATGCTACAACTAAATAGGTAACGAAAATCATGCAGGCCGTCCAACATTCACAAACATTTGGGGTATGTCGTGAACCACGTTAATGATAACTTCTGAGGCAATTTCAATAAGATACGTTAAACCATTGGCCCCAGTAACTTTTTAAAATACAAATATTGTTACATTCAATATACGTACATTGGTTAATAACACTTTTGCTATGACTATTGTAAAATGTAGCAAATTGACAGAAACTTTTGATTAGTCAAGTTATCCAATTTTTATGTACAAATTGTCCTAACAACGTTTCACGTTATGTACATGGGCAACGATTGTACTCAAAAGTACCACGCCATCTGTCTTTGACTTGATGAACGAATGTTGATTGTGGATTGACGTTATCGGTTCCATCTACATAAAATTTTGATAGTTGATTTGCCTATTATTCAGTCTAAGTATCTCGGTTTCTTCACTTTTGTACACGTTTATATTTACACAACAGAAAAATAAATTATTTCTTGTACAAAATTTACAACTTTACAATATTCAAAAATTGCAAAATTAACAACAAATAAAACAACAACCTATAACACACCTCTCCGAACACTTTGCAAAACACTGAAGTAACTGGCAGTTTAATTCAAATTTCGGCGTATCGGGTTACCCTTAAAATTAACTTCTAAATATCACAATTTTTCTTTTTGTACACTTAAAAACGAAAGTTTTATCATCAGTTAAAATACAATACAAAAAGTCACTTTCATAAATTACTAAAATATCTATTACGTCGTCACGATGAGTATTTTTAATAATTCGTTTGCGGAAGGTCTCGTTCATTCGTAGGAAAAAAATTAAAAATTCAGGAAATCGAACCCGTCCTAGTTATTCAGTGGTTTACACAAGCGCCGAGGTTGTATGATATAACTGGACTAAAACCTGCATGTGCACAGGCAAACAAGACAAGCGGTCTCTCGTGTTCGAATCCAACGCCAGCCAAGACAGAGCATTGTAGCCTTCGAGTACGTATCTGCAACGAAACCGGGCGTCAAAATCAACTTTCTCAAACAAACAACAAAATTACACAACACCTTAATACATCTGTGGTATATTGCGAGTCTAACGGATGCGAAGTAACGGCCGACTGTTGGAAGAGGTCGTCAGACACCTGCTGAATGTTCGGGCTGTGAAGGTGCAGAGCGTTCTTGAGGAAGGCGGGACAGTAACCCTCCAGATGCGGACACGACGACCAAAACCATTTGGGCATCCTGCCCGTCGGAGCGGTAGACACGTAATAGCCCAGCGCGAGCGGCTGTTGCAGCAACGTTCCCACCTCCTCGGCCGCCTCGCCCCCCTTCAAATTGTTGGCGCACTGGAACGGACTGCCCGGCCGACCCGCGTTCACCCCACAGTTGGGGCTCCCGGGGCCGGACTCCTCGCGGACCCCTCGCGGACTGCCCGTAGGGCTCTGGCCGCCCCCCGGGCCAGTCTCCGTCCAATTAAAAATGTCGCTGAAGTCGTTCATGTTCTCGATGCCTGCGGAAAATTAACAAATAAACTCCCAACTTTCTAGCTTTCCGCCAAATCGAGCAATTTGATCGAATTTTTGCGAAGCTACCAATTACCTTCAGGCATGTCGTCGTTGAGGGCGCTGAACAGTTCATCGTCGCCCAATTCGGGCGTAATGTGTTGTTCTTGAAAAGCGGTTTGTGACGACTGCGTCGTGGCGCTGGTAGGAAAGACCAATATGTGCGTGCAACTGACATCTTGCGGTGTAGAAAGCTGCGAATTGACGCTGGCCTGACTGAACCTTTCGTCGGGAGTAAATTGATCGGGCATCAGTCTCAACACGGAATCCGGTTCCAAACTCACTAGACAAGCACTCAAAATACACGGAACCGAACTCGGATACATCAACGAGCACTGGTTACAGATCTCCTTCAAATGTTTCGACGCCTTCAGCAAGTTCTTCTTGCTGAGCAACCAACTCCACCCTTTCAATTCGCCGTGTCCGATCCTACCTAAACGACCGACGACCAAACGCCACGGTCTCACACTTTGCGACATCACGCCCAAGATGAAGTTCATCAATTTCTCCAGACCTATCCGACGAGCCGACGCCTTTTTCCGTCGGCTCCGGTTCGGTATGTCGATGTTGATGGTGACGGTTTCGAAAATCTCCCCTCGCTCGTCGGTGGCGACGGCCAACAGCCAACTCTGGTCCTCGGACAGACAGTAGCTCAAGTAGAGGACGGACGCCTGGTCGCCGCTGCCCTTGCCGAACGACTCCACGGCCTCCACCTTTTCGCGCATCGGAGCCAGAATGTACGGCGGCGTGTACAGCTTGTAAGCCGCCCGGTTCTTGTCCTGAAAAGCAGCCGTTAAAAACCGGGTTTTCTCTAATAAAACGAAGTTACGAAATTAACCATAAAACGCCCGGTGGGCCGTAAAGTTACGCAAAAGACCTGACGGGCCGTAAAGTTAAACAAAACGCTACGCGGTGGCCGTAAAATAAAACAAATTATCCGATAGGCCGTAAAGTTGTACTAAACGCTCCGCGGGCCGCAAAAGAGAAAGCAGCTGACGAGCCGTAAAATGAAACAAAATGACTGGCGGGCCGTAAAATGAAACAAAATGCCTGGCGGGCCGTAAAATGAAACAAAATGCCTGGCGGGCCGTAAAGTTAAACAAACCGCTCCGCGGGCCGTAAAAAACAAAAACTCCGTGTTAGGGAGAATCTTCCAAGGATAACTGCGCAACTTACATCTTTGCTCTTTAGGAACAAGTCGGCCATGGCGGCCGTGCCAAAACCGGTCAACGATTTGACATTACTCGTGTGCACCAGCAGCCTCCTGCACTGTGAAAAAATGTTCAATGATAAAGCTCGCATGTGGTCGCTGTGTCTCGTCCTGTCTCTGGCTTTGCCGAGTTCAACAATACTTTCCAAGGAGATGATCTAAAAAAAAAAATTGAACGTCATCAATAGATGTTGTCGTTTTATCGTGTTGCAACTAACTTGGACGCTGATGTTGTTGCGTATGTTTTCGGGCACTGCGGCCAGTAAGGACTGAAAACACCGCAGAAGCGCCAAGTAGGCCAACCTTTGAAGTTCCGGTTGGTCGGAACCTAAAGAGAAAGGTTCGACGAGGTAGACCACCACCGACGGCACTTCTCGTTCATCGTCGTCGTGACAACTTTCAGATGTTGTGTTAGTTTGAGGCGTGAGCTCCTTCATTACGTCACCATCTACAAAAGAAGTTTTAGAAAAAAATTAGTTTTGTGAATGCGACGACGTTGAAAGTTTTACCTTCACTCTTTGGCGTACTGGGCGCTTTGTCGGTGGCGCTGGATTGGCTACTGCTGTCCGGGGTGCTGGGCGGCGGCATGGGACTGGGCGTGGGTTTGTCCGGTGCTTCTTGAGGCGGATCCAGCAACGTCTTGTCCATGGGCACTTGTTGCAGATGCGGCGCCAAGTGATGTTTGCAAACTTGCGCGTACAACTTGAGCATCTCGGTAGTTTCCCCTTCCCCCAACAACGTGAACCACTCCTCGACCGGTTCGTTACCTATTTTCGCTTTCGCCGTCTTCCCCACCCTCAAGATCCCGTCCCTCAACACTTTCGTTATGGGACTGTGCCTGCCTAACTTGCACATTTCGTAAGCCGTCGATAATTCTTTGAAAAACGTCCTAACTCGCGGCAAAATCGCTTCGTTATCCGGCGCCACAACAACATAAGCCACATCTCTGGCGAAAGAGTACGGTTCGAGTAGTAAACTTTCCCAATGTTGGATGGCGTAAGGCGACAACGACAGCCAGTCTTTATCGTGGCCGACGATCACGGATGGTATCGGTTGGGGTTCGCATCGGTCGTCCGTGCCGCGTCCCGCCAACCGATGGAACTGGCGCCACGTCAACGGACCCTTAACGGCAGACGGCGCTTCCCACAGTCGCGTTTGGCACTTTTTCTGGATGGCTTCCTGGAGGAGCGGCTGCAACGCCCTCATCACCCTGACGATGTCCTGGTTGCATTGCGGACCCGACGCTCGCAAGAACGGCCATCGATGGACGGCGAAACTCGACGACGACGACGATTTGCCCTGCTTCTGTTGGGAATCCTCCAGTTTGCAAAGGCTCAAGTTGTCGAAGGACTGTTTGCTTTGTTCGAGAGCGATGGCGGTGACTTCGTTGCTGTCCGTGTATTCGAGAACGTGGATGGTGGTCGAGAACAAACCGGTCTTTGTACGAATGTAGCGCGCCGCCCGACAGAGGGCGTTGGCGGTGCTCGGGATTATCACGCACTGCTCCCGGATCAACTCCAGCAGACTGTGGGGGAGCGCGTCGATCAGGTCGCGGTCAGTGCCCGGTTCCAGCTTGATGGAGTTGGTCGACATCAGGAACGACAACAGGGAAGGCTTCTTCTTCTCGCCGGGATCCTCGGCGATACCTTCAGAAAAACAACAAAATTTATGTAATCGCGACATCATTTGTTTCTTCTAGGCATTAACAATAAAAGCTTTTATAAAAAAAATTACTGCAATTCGGCAATTTTAGCAAAAAATTTTGGTTGGTACGCATGTTGTCCACAGCGACTGCGCATCATCGTGCACGTTAGGGTCTTCGAGCGATTGAAACAAACCTAGTGACGTCACCAAAAATTGGAGAGTGACGCGGACCTAAGGCAAAGTGGGCTGAAGGTGAACTAACCGGTAATTTCCATTTCGTCTTCGAAGAAGAGGCCGCTGGCGTAGGCCAGCCGCCTGTTGACCACGGCGGAGAAGCCGCAACTGCACCTGATCCCGTCTTCGTCCATAAGCGGCATCTGGGAGTGGTGCGGGGGCGACAACATGCCGCCGTAGGGCGGCGGTTGTCCCATCCCGCACGCCCCCGGAAACGGGCTGCTGGGCTGTTGGACTCCCTGAGTCCTATCACAACACGAACTGATCAAGTAAATTCCGGCGTCCGCCCCCCGGATGTTCCCCACCACTCTACCACCCGCATTACACACGCACAACGTACAACTATCGAAATTATGGTCCCGAAATATATTTGAGGCCGTGTCCATTAACAAAATGTTTAATGCCAACGAACTGGCCTCGGGTGTCCTTTGCACTGACGGCGTCGGCACCGGTTCAACCGAATTCAGATTTTTGTTCAGGTACGAACTGGCAGTGGAGGTCGCCGGACTAGGTAGCTCGTAGGGCGGCGGCGGTTGCCGGAAGCCAGTGTGAAGCGGACTGGGCGGGAACGGGTTCATCGTTTGGTGTAAATTGTTCGGCACGGTGCTCGCTATCGAGTTTTGTACGGCGCTCTGTTGGATCGGCTTTTCGGCGTGCTGCACCCACGACGGCTTGTAAACGCAATGGGTCGGCACCGAAACGGGGGGCAAACTCTGACTCGGCAAGTTCGTCAAAGGGGCGTACTTGCTAGAACCCACCATCTTGCAGAACACCGGCGGTTTGAACACGAAACTCCAGTCTTCTACAACAAACAAATTACAGGAAACTAGAATCCATTTTTCATTTTTTTTTTCTTTTTTTAAATCAAGTACCTATATTTTCTTCCTGCGGACTGCCCATGTTGGGGTAGATTTCCTGTTTGATCCGCACGATTCCCAAATCCGCGTAGTCCGGCAACGGCATGTCCGATTGGCCGCAAGGCGACGCTATCGGATTGTGTTCCAAACTAGGCGGCGTCGGAAACATTTTACTCAACTCTTCCGGCCTAACGATCCCCATGTTCGGGCACAACCTCTTGTTATCGTCATGGTGGTTCAACGTCGTGGAACCAGGTGGCGTTTGTACTTGTATCTAAAAGCCGGGTTCACAGTCAAACAACTTGACAAAAAAAAAAAAAAAAACTTACAGCTTCATCACTACTCGTGTCATCGGAATTATCAAAAATTTGATCCAGATCTTTGTAAGACGGCTGCAAACCTTCGCTGGTGAACAAATTCCCGGTAATAATTTTTTTCGAATCCTTTGGCTCTTCTTTGACTTGTCCCCGTTTGAAACCGTCGATGGTGCAAGCAGCACCCGCACCTTCCTCGTCGAATTCGTAAGGATCACCCGGCCTCTTGACGCCGTGAGGAGGTTGCGGACCTTGCGAACTCGCCTCGTCCACCTATAATTTTCCCGTAAATTTTCCCCAGAAACGAAAACAGACAACTAAAAACTTACAGGTTCCTGTTTTATCTCTTGCTTGATTAATTGATTTTTGGCGAGGTTGTTGGCGAAATCGCTGTTGAACTGCGGAACACCGTTGGGACTGTACATTGAATAAATATCGATTTTTCCTATCCTATTGTTTCTTGCGTTTTCTTTTCCGTCCGGTTTAAACCTCTTCACAGGATGGTTGAGCCTGAAAGCGTCAGATCCATCAGCGCACGTCACAAACCCATGTTTAAGGCGCAGGCGCGATCCAGTTTATTTTACAAAAAAATTCTAAGCATTTTGCACAAAAGCGACGCTGTAGTGATAGATTCTTAAAAAGGCCCCCCAATTGACTACGAACTAATAGTAAAAACCAATTATTTGCACGTTTCCCGCTGTAGGTAAAACTTTTTGATAACTACGCGCAAATTTCGGGTCATCTAAAGACCACTTATCCCCCTCGTCCATGGTAAAACTCGCGGCTGCGACGCGCGTTTTCTATACCTGGAATCGCGCCATAAAATGTGCCTTACGTCACGCGTTTTTGAATATCCCATTTTAAAACCAAAATTACCAGGCGTCTAACGTTGAATAGTCGTAGAGCATTTCCAAGAACTGCTCCTCTTCCCCTAGAGCACTCTCGTATTCTTTACTACTTAAAATAGGTCTTTTCAACACGGGTATGCTGGCAACACTGGAAGATTGTTCGTTTTTCGAATTGATCGGCGAACTATTCGGACTGTTCGCTGTACTTTCTGAACTTTTCGGCGGCTGTTCCGGCGTATGCGTCTTTTCGGGTGGTGATGGAAGCATCATGGGTGGATGTGGCGACAACATGGGCATGCCCTGGTCCCCGGGTAGCACCGAAGCCGGCGGTTGTGAATGCGGATTGGGTAACGGAGATGGCGCCACCGACGGCGGACTACCCACCGACGGTACGGCGACCGATTCCTGCGTCCTCGGATACGACGGTGGACCACCTTGGGGCGTGTAGGAGCCGGAACATCTGAAAACGACGTCAATTCGGTTACCTCGAGACAATTTCCACGAAACGTTTGATGACGAAAAAACAAAACCATGCCGCTCTGATCGATTTCAAACTACGGATTATTCCAATTACCCTGCGAAAAGCCTACGGAACGTGGGGGAACTTTAACGGGTTAGTTCAGCAACGTCCGAACAGGACGATTAGTACGATATGAGTTTGTTAAGGGATGATGGGCTGTGCGACCGCCCGTCCGCCACCGCCAGAAAATTGTACAGTCCGCACAAAATTTTCGGGAACTTCCAAAACAATTACCGGGAAAATATTTGACAATCTTCGGTTGGGTTTGAGACGTTGCGACAAAAAGCGCAAAAATTTTCTGGCGGCGGGGGGTCGGGTGACAAATGGTAGAAAGTAATTGTAAAAAAACATGACACCGGCGTGTAAGCCCGTCACCCATGAAGCGAGTGACCAACCTGTCGGAATCTGCAGGTACGGGGGAGCGCCTGTGGAAAGGTACCCGTCCCCGCACTGCCTTGCCAGGACGTGTTGCGCTGGCCATCTTCACGTTGCCACCGATGCTCCACTTACTGCTTGTCATGCTGCCCACGTACTTTCTACACCTGCAATGTCGCATCGTGCACTAACAACAACTCTCAACAACATAACACTAATTACGACTAAAAGTAGAGCTCGTCATTACCGACATCGTCCGCAGATCGTTTAAAACTACGTACAAAAATCAACCATGCAATTTACGTCAAATCTGGTCTAAAGAAACAAAATCAAGCTTGAAAAAAAATTTCGACAACCTACAAAAATTAGACAAGCTATTACTGGTTTTGGGGACATGCGTCGCTTCTGTTGCTAACTCACTTAGAACAGGTACAATTGGCGCGTCTGGTCGGATCGACGAAATCCCATTGGCCGGTGAATTCGTGGGGGCCGTTCGATTGGTTGTTGTTGTTGTTGTTACAACCCGGCGGACCTCCGTGGATACACTCCTGCCAAACTCTCTCCGGCAAAACTGTCGCTGCCGTTTCGTCTCGCGACATCGACAGTTGGTGTTCCACGGACACCGAATACGGTCCCGGTTGGGGTACTCGACTGTTGATTTGAACGGGCGACGGTGGCGGCGTTTGGATCAAAACCGGAGAACCTACGAAACAATTGAAACCACCACAAAAACAAAGTAGCTACGAATCTTACTGGTTCCGTTTTTGACGATGCCGTTTGGCGGACCGGTCCCGACTCCGGTCAATACTGACGAATTGGCGTTGTCGTCCAGATCGGTGACGAGAACGTAACAGGAAGGATATTTCAATTTGATACCGCCAACGATCACTTCGACGATACCGCTATCGGTCAAACTGCTGCTCTTGTCCAAAGGATAAAACTGACTCCAGTCGTCGAGAAGGCGGGACGTGACGTCAGGTGACTTGAAGCTTTGACCCGTCAAAGTTCCGGCGAGAGCAAAAGGAGCCAAAATTACTAGAAAAAAAAAATGTAGAAAAATTAAGGAAACAACGAAACTGTCGGTGTTACCTTTTAATCCCGATGTTGAGGATTGAGCCTGTTGGAGATGAAACCTGGTGAGTCTCCGGACCGGCGGATGTTGTCGGACGTCGACGCTCGCACAAACGGAACTCTCGCCGTGCACGAAGAAGGCGAACGAAAACGACAAATGGGTCAAACTGTGGTCGTTTTTCTTGGGACCGTCGTAGGGTTGCACGAACCATTTGCCCAGCCGGATGAAGTCGCGCGACAGAAGACACCGTTCGATCAGGTTGTGGAGGGCTTTGAACAGCAACGAACGGCACTCGTAGGACAAGCCGCTCTCCCAAGATCCCTGCTCGCAATCTGCAAGTTAAACCAATTAGAAGATTTGGAAAAAAGAAAGCACCAAATGTGACGATAGTACTAACAGTCGGTTTTATAATCACTTTAAATTTAATGTCGACAATAACCATAATTACCTATTGTTGCAACAAAGGAAAATGGGTACTTTAAATTTAAAGTCTCTATTAATTTGATAGTGAAACCGGGTCTAACCTATTTAAATTTTATTTAGTATTTAAACAGTTTTTGGATTCGTTCACTTTATAACGAGGGATCCGATTCAGTCGGGTTCGATCTAATTGAACGACTCCTTTGGAAACTATTGAGAATTTCGAGGCGCTACTCTCGAGAAGAATTTTTTTCAAGGACGACGAAGTCCCCTAAACTAAATCATTCATGGCCTGCGTGGTGCGGAGGTGGAAAACGTGCAAGAAATTTAACGGAAACGCTCCACCAACGTTGGCAATGCCAACAAGTTGCTGGGTACAGCGCGAGGCCGGATGAATGGTCAGCAGACCTTTCGACAAAAGAAATTCTCCAACTATTGTCGTGGTGAACCACCCCCGTCTTTGAAATTGGCCGACGGCTTCTGCCGTTCGGTCGAGATAACCTTGAAGATGGTGGTTGAGTTCTTGTGCTGCAACTCCGACAACAACTGCGATGGTGTGTCTTGTCTTGATCTGGCATCGGCACGGTCCAGAAATAAAACGTCACGTTGCCGGTTCTCCTTGGCGAACGCGGCGAAAACGGGTTTGCCGCCTCATACGCGCCATGGGCGGCGTACCATCATCATCGTCTCCATCTCCAGTCATCGATTCGCGCGTGCATCAATTCCATTCCGCATTACGCCACCATTTCTGCATCGGCATCCCTCCGCCGACCGTTCCACGTTCCGAAATTATGCAGAAATTCCATGGGGGGCGACTCGACCGACTCCACGATAACATCACGATTCCTCCCGCGTGCGCACCAATAAAGTACACTCGCCGCCAAAAACGACGAACCGGGAGATGGTGTGCGTGCGCGCGCGAGAGAGAGGAGAGAGAAAAATGTGTACGTACGACACACGCGCAACCGTTTACAAAACAATAACCCCGAATCGAAATTGCAGCGTCGGACCTCCCCCAATTTCTTGCGTATCATGCTAGCTGTCAAAGATCCTCGCGACTCCGAGGCCTCCTCCATTCATGAACGACGACGAAAACGTTTGTTTTGTCAGCACGTGTGTCGAGTCCAAACAATCGTGTGCGAACTACATCCACTATGACTTGGTCTACGTCAATATTTGGACTTTCTTCCTCTTCGAGAAATCAAACGTTTGACGGCGAACAGAAGAGGAGGAGGGGGGAGTGAGAGATTATATCGCGAGATCGAATCTCGATTACATCCCGAATTTAATTAGACGTAATCGTCCACGTAACGGCCTTGAAATTCTGTGCGCTTTGTGGAGCAGTAGGTCGCTCATGATGACGGAACCAATCCACAATACCGCCCATTGTTCGCGATCTTTCTCACCTGCACCTGCAATTGCCCATTAATATTTCTATGATCCGATCGGCATTCCGACGCCGTCACAAACAAAATTCGTGCCGCTCGCAAAAAGTTTTTTGGCGAGCCATCTACAGTTCAAATAATATCCTATTTTAAATACATAGTTACTACATAATACATTATGTATCTACATAAATAGGCGAATCAGGGAGTATGATAATTAATCATCAATGTAACTTTGAAACAAAGATGGAGGATGGAAGTGAGAAGTGTCAAGCGTCATTGGGTGAGAACTGTCACTTGAACTGTCATGTGTTATGACAACTGAAGAATTGTCACGTGTCACTATAATTTTGCAGGCAGGCCGGAAATTTTGATGTCAGTTATGACATTTGAAAGTTTCTGTACAAAAGCAGCGAATGCTTGATGTAAATCGACGCAGTATTGGAAGCCGCCCTTGATTGTAAAATTAATTATTGATCATATTATTTGTTACTATCATGATGCATAACATGCACGGTGCAATCTTTTCTTTTCAGATACCTCCGTAGCCACAAATAGAATATGTAAGAATGCGGATAACTGTTGCGGTTTCGTGATACCGCACTGTTGATGTTATTGTAATAAAGTATTTTGAATGCTTATTAATTTCAATCGCAAACCATTTCCTTGATAACAATAAAAATAATATTTTGCTTCCGACACTAATCGAACTGATGGTTTCGGCAAGCCGCCGTCTTGAATTTGATCGAAAACTGCAACGAAGCGGTATAGATTCAACATCACTGCATCATTGACCCTAGACACGCCCACTGAAAGTATACAGGCTGGGGCTATAGTGCGCCCGAGTTCGATAGCTCGAGTTCTATGATAGGTAGAAATTTGATTTAAAAACACAGATAAACTAGAGAAAGAAGTCTATAACCGGAAATTATTTTTGAACATACAGGGTGAGCCAAGACAATTATACAGGGGCAAGTGAGAGTTTTTTTAAATGGAATGTGGTGTGTAAGAGAAGATTTTTCGGAGCCTTTTTCAAGACTCTTTTCAATCCTAGTATTATTGCTGACTATTTCCAAACCACTTGGATGTAGAGATTTTTTTTTGTTCAAATAATGGCATCTGTAGAAGCATGTTAAAAAAAACACTACTGTCACAATTACGACTTCTAGGAAAAAATTATGGAAAGACTATACTTAGAAACTATCTGTGGAATGTCTTTGATCCGTTTTAACTTTTAAAAAATTATACAGGGTGGCTCAATTTAATTTTTCAATTTAGAACTTTTTGAATTTAATTATATTATTATATTTTTTAACGATATGATGTAGAAACTAAAAACACACATTTTTTCTATGCACACCCCTATGGCTATTTGTAACCATTTTTGAGATATCGCCAAATAATTACAAAATTCAAGAATAATCCTAAAAAATTAGATCGTTTTCCAAATAACTATACAAAAAACTTCAAATATTTCAAAATAGACACAAAAATGACAACTGATGACAGGTAACTGCGATAAATGTGTATTTCTTGTCGGAGAAGTGAACTTACTAAAAAAACTTACGCTGTTTTTATAAACAGAACATCTGGAGCACTTATTACAATTGTATCTGTCGAGTAATTTAAAAAACAATCTAATTATTTAGGATTATTCTTGATTTTTGTAATTATTGGGCGATAAATCGAAAATGGTTACAAATAGCCATAGGGGTGTACATACAAAAAATGTTTGTATTTAGTTTCTACATCATACCGATAAAAAATATACAGGGTGTTACATTTGAAAAAATGGAGAAAATTAAATTCAAAAAGTTCTAAATTGAAAAATTAAATTTAGCCACCCTGTATAATTTTTAAAAAGTCAAAACGATTCAAAGACATTCCACAGATGTTTCCTAACTAGTCTTTACACATTTTTTTCTTAGAACTCATAATTGTGACTGTAGTGATTTTTCTAACATGCATTTGCAGATGCCATTATTTGAACAAAAAAAAATCGCTTCATCCAAGTGGTTTGGAAATAGTTAGCAATAATACTGGATTGAAAAGAGTCTAAAAAAAGGCTCCGAAAAATCTTCTTTTACACACCACATTCCATTTAAAAAACTCTCACTTGCCCCTGTATAATTGTCTTGGCTCACCCTGTATGTTCAAAAATAATTTCCGGTTATAGACTTCTTTCTCTAGTTTATCTGTGTTTTTAAATCAAATTTCTACCTATCATAGAACTTGAGCTATCGAACTCGGGCGCACTATTGCCCCACCCTGTATAGTCCCGAGAACCGGCCACCGGGTGAATTTGGGGCAAGCTTCGCAGTCACGTTAAATTCAGGTCGATTAATTAAATTTGTTAAAAAATTGCAAATTCTACGTATCAGAAAAGTTCTGGAAGCCGCCGTGGCCGTTCAATACCGAAACGATGGAAGAGAGAGAGGTGGAGGAGGCGAAGACAGGTCGGTTCGTAGGTGTAAGTACGTCGTCGGTGGCGGTCCGACATCGCAAGCAACAACCCCCCTGCGGCTATCGATTGCGGCGTGTCGCGTGGGCACATGTGCACCGCACCGCCGAACCCCACGTGTTCGACCGATTTAGCACCGTTGCCATAGTGGCCGCAACCGGGACCGCCAAAAAGTCGGCGGGAGGGTAAACCAACCTTTACCTTACGACCTTACCCTCTGGATTGACCGATAACGACACGACGACGTATGGTCGTCGTCATCGATCTATCATTTCGACGAGCGAGGTCCAGCGTTGACGGAAAAAAAGACAAAAGAACTGGTCGGTCGGGAGAGGTTGAGGTAGATTAGTATAGAGCCAGACAGACACGCCGTTTTGAATCGAGAGTTTCATCGGAGCCGCGATCAAATCCGACGACGACCAACAGGCAGGTAGCAACACGTACAGGTTAGGTTCATCGAACCAGCTGCTCTATGGATGGAGAGAGGGGCTTAATTATGCCGCAGAACGTCTATCCCGCTCCGGTTCGGATGCAAATCTAAAACCGGGACTCGGACACTTTCAGCGCGACGAGGTGCCATCCCGAAAATCGACGGCGAACCCAGACGGACGACCTTGAACTCGCCATAGACTTTGGTCCGCGCCTTTTGGAGAAAGACAGAGAAGAAAAACATCAAAAGATGTGATAAAAGACATGGAGCGTAGAGGAAGATTTGGAGAAAGCCACCGAACCTGGAGGAAGACATAACATATGGAAGAAGATGCAAAAACCTTCATAGAACATAGAGAAAATAATGGAGAAAGACATGGAATGTAAAAGAAGACGTAGAGAAAGACATAAAACATGGAAGAAGATGTAAAAGAAGGCAGAGAACACAGAGGAAGATTTGAAGAAATACATGGAACATAAAGAAAAATGGGAGAAGGTCATTGAACTTGGAGAAAAATTTTGGCACGCCCCTTGCGACTGTTGAACCGATACTCCCATAGTGTATTAATTATTAGTTTATTCATAAAGACCCCGCATAAACAATTTTTTAATTTCCAGCTCCACCTCAATCCAAACATTAAATTCCACCACCACCGACCACATTCAATAGTCAATTGGCCGGCGAGCTGCGACGGCTGCAAATTCATTGACCTTTCCACTCTTCGACATCGGCGTCGACAACTCCCCATGCGAACCAATTTCGCGAGCGAGCAAAAGGGAGGGGGGGGGGAGAGGGAGAGTGGAAAAGAGAAGAGAGATAGCCTCGGTGGCTCCCACTCGAGGGCGGTGCAGTTACGTGACGTCACAGTGACGTAACGTGACGTCATCGAGGAGAAAGGGGAAACGGAGCGCCACTAACGAGGCCATCGAAAAGCGGCGGCACGTTGCACACACACCACACAATCGAAGGCGGGAACAAGAAACCCGCCGGAGCATCAATGGAGATTGAATTGTGCCTCCAAATCCACGAAACGAAGAGGCAACAAATTAACAACGAGACAAATCTGTTGTTAAAAATCTGACGTCATAACGTCAGGAACGTGGAGCACCGAAGAAGAATTTCGAGGGGGTTTATTCGAAGGGGGTAGAACTGTCGCCACAACTTCAAGTTCGCTGGTGGAGTGAGTAAAAAAATTGGGGGAGGTTTGTTGGGGGAAGGAGTGGCGGATGGGGTTGGTTATGCCACACTTGTCGATGTGTGGGTGTGTTGGGAGTCACGCTGCTCTTTCGCTCCTTATCGATGTAAAGTCTTTGTGACGAAAGCGAGCGCGCGGGATGCCCGTTGTTATGGCAACGTGGATAGACGCCTCCTCGATTTTGGGGCCGGTCTCGAGCCAGAAGGTCGGCATGATAAGGTGTAAGGGTGAAATCGCCGAGAGCCGGAGGGAAAAGGGAAAAAATACCGACTTGATGTTCGCCCAATCACGCAATTAGAAACGGCGGGGTGCTCCGCAACAAAGGAAGAAATACGACAAAATTAAGTCAAAACCGTGGAGGACGACAGTGATAGTTCATAGAAAAAGTAGGAGAAAAACGAACGTCTCCCTATCTGATTACGTGGTCTGAAGGTTAGGCCAAAGGTTGTGTCGTTATCGAGTCGACCACTATTTTGCTATTTTCGTCGTAACTATCTGCAAATTTTGAGCGAGACCATTACGTATTTCGCAACCCACCCCCCGACATTCACCACATCGTTGCAATAATGTTAGGGTTGCATCCCAAGAGCACAAAGACACTATGTTGAGTTTGATGGGCCCCTCGTCGTAAATACTCCAACATCAGAAGTGGGATTCCGCCAAACTACCTACTAATCGCAGCAACAAAGCTGCGTCAATAGTGGTTAATGTGTCGACCTTGACACAATCCCTAGATTAGGACTCGCATGTAGAGAGCATCAGGTAGGTAAGATAAAAGAAGAACGTTTCGGAGCGAAACTTTGCCGATTTCATAGGGGTGGCTTGTCGGTGGGACGATCCCGGCCCGGTTTGGGGTCGGCTACTCTTTCGGCACCCCATCTGTGCCCGATTTGGTCGCCGGCCGCGAGTATTGATCACGGGAGAGGAAGCACGACGTCCGCCGCCGCTGCCGCCTCCTCCTCGGCACAAGCGTCGGTTTGCCTATCTCGGCATCGGTATGTATTCAACACGACGCGGACGCCCCGGCATCACGTCTCAACTCTCCCAGAATCCCGGCGGCGTTTCGCGGGAATGTACCGGGCGTCCCGACGCCACCACCCATCAACCAATCCCCGGATCGTTCCGCTACGGCGACTTCACGTGATAATACGAATCGGGCGCGCAAATATTCAACCGTATCGATCCCGTCGCGTTGTTGCAAAAGAAACAAAAAAACTGACTAAAACAAAAATGCACTTGTTGCAACGACGGAAATCGAAACGTCAGGAAAATTACGCAACGACGGTCTTGGATGCAAATAAACGCGAGATAACGGTTGACCTCGACTGTTTTCTAGTAGTATACTGTTAGAATTGATTCGACACTGCTTCGTGCAACCAAGGTTGCCATGGTACTGTCAGCGACAATGCAACAACAGTCGCAATGGCTACTTTGACCAGTATATCACCGTTTTGCAACGTTCCCCATCAGAGAGTGGTAGATCAAGATCGCCACAATGGACCGATTCGGTTCATCCAAAAGATTCGTTTGATCGTTTGATAACAAAGATCCTTACAAATAACCTTCAACTTTTAAGACAAGACTTTTTCATTTTTATTAATTTTATTGGAGTTTAGTTTTTCATCTTCATTGTCTAGTTTATCTAAATTCTAGTATAAATATACGGGGTATTCCAAATTAATCTGTAACGTTTTAGTAAAAAAAAATTTTATAAATTAGATTTCGGAACAGCCTGTATAGGTATCGTGGATTGACGGTTGGACGTACCGGGCGTGTTGAGTTCGGGCGCGATGAGGACGTTGAGGTCGGGCTCCTCTCCGTACCAGAAGATCCAGAGTTCCTTGGAGGTGGCCAGGCTGAGGGGCGGCGGTGGCGGCGGTCCCGGTTCGAACATGTCGGCGGTGGTGCGGGGCGTCGAGACGCGCCGCCACACGCACAGAATGTCGGCGGCCAAACAACGGGCGTAACTGCGAAGGACCGGATCGTCGAGGGGTTCGTTGCCGCCGCCGTTGCCACCGCAATGACCGGCGGCGGCTCCACCGCCCCCCAGCTCGCAGTACACCAGTTTACGCCATTTGATGCCGGAGAGCTCGGTCTGCAAACAAAAAACAACAACAAGAAAAAACAACGTTCATTCATCGATCAATGGGGGGAGGTTTGATGACGGGAGTTGCGGAGGTGGATGGATTCAACAGGCTCGGACCGCCAGTCGGGTTGTCTTAATAATGAAGTGGCACTTCCACGGGTAGGTAATTACTGAACTTGGGAGTGATACGACAATTTGACGAGGAACTTTTTAAGGACGACACCTGTTGCTTGGAGGCTTGAAAGGGAACGACCGCGCTAACATGTGAAGAAGTTGAGTTGAAGAGGATTACATGGACGAGGAAACGGCTACAAGAGGAGACTCTTGAGAATTGTAAATCTCATCCTCTTCAGAAAATCGCGCGCTCAGTAGTTGTATAAAATAAAATATTTTTTCCGCCCACAATCGAAAATAACACTTTCTGCAATTCTAAGTTCTATTCTAAGGGCCGCGCGGTTAACAGCTAAGGGCGCAAATTGATGACGTAGGCGTAGAAATCCGCATTGTAGTTACCTACCGAAGCAAGTGGCGACTTTTTAATTTTTAAATCATTTAATTTGATCCACCTGTGCTACTTGAACTAGTAGTCCACACATCGTAGTAGCCTAGAGCGTAACGCGGCAATCTTGATTTTATCAAACAGTGGCGTACAACAATTATTTTTTCACGGTAAATTGTTTGAAATTACGCAGAACCTCAAAACCCGCCCTTATTTGCGGTCATCATCAAAATTTGAAAAAAGTTACGAAAAGGTCCGACCAACCGGACGTTTACTAGCACGATCAGGTCAACGACTTCCGAAAGTAATCACAGTTAGCCATGCGGGCAAACGCGGAAACCACGACCATCATTGTCTTCCTCATCTTCCCATTAGATAACAGTTCACTACGTTAAAAACAGTTGCACGACGAAACCGTTAAAAATTTTCGAACCACCCTCCTCGTCGTTTCGTGCAAAAAAATTCGATTTGAAAAATTTGAATGAATGACGACGGCGGCTTCGCCTTCCTCCCCCGGTGTTTACTATGGCCGGCCGAGTGCGATAAGTAGATAAAGCGTTATCAAAGGCGGTAAAGCGGCCGTTGGCGTGCTCGCGGGCGGGCCCTTAACGAGCCGGGCGATCAGCTGTGCGGATTAGACCCATAAACGGGTTGTTAAACCAGAGGGGGAGGAGGCGTGGATGGAACGCGACCAACCTGTTGCACAAAGACCCCGTGTCGCGCGCGCAATCCGGCGACGTTGCCGGATGGGAGGAGGACCGCGAAAGCGGCGCCGAGACGACGTTCATCGTCGCGGTTCGTAGTAAGTACGAGACGGGATTCTTGTTGTTCGCCAAAGGAACCACTCTCCATCCGCAAGCAGACAACTAAAGCACGGAACGGGCCCGCAGGGGGGGGGGGAGAGTGGGGGTTACTTTACGGTTGAGCATGTCGTTAAACGTAATGGTCACGGCCTGATTGCTCAATCCCCATTAAAAGAATGTGCACGTAGTAAAATTATGGACGAAATTGCCATGTAAACTGCATCAATTTCTAAACAGAAGTTGACCGGGCCAAGCCAGCCACCAATTACTGGTGTAAACAAATAAATGACCTTTTTTCTAAAAATATCGAGATCTAGGTATGTACTCGTGATCTCTCTGCGTTCAGTGAGTGAGTAGTAGGCGTTACACCACGTTCCTAGTTCAGTATCTATGAAATTTGACGTTCGCAACGAACTACATAAAAAATCGGACCATAACTTCTCAACTCTACAAGGCGTCGAAAATTCCAAAATTTTGATTTCTTTTCACCTCAATCGCTATTTGTAACAATTCTAAAATCGACGTTTTACCACAGATCCGACCTGGACCTTTGGTCGGATAGCTATACAGGATCTGTCTGAGAGAACCGGCAATTTACAAAAATTATCAATTAATTATGAGCGGCTGAAACAAAAAATCGAAATTACAGTTCAATTCAGGTTTTCCAAAAAGAGATAGAGGTAGAGAACCGGCGCGACGAATTTCCGCGCAGTGTGCCTTGACGTCACACACAGAGTAGGAACCTGAATTGTGAACGCACCACAAAACTGTGTTGATGCAGATCCCACCACATTTGAGCGAAGTTAACTGTTGTGAATTTAATTAATAATTAATTAATTAACTGCGAGACTCGCGGAAAAATGTGACACCAGCACCAAAGCTTACATCTTTGACTAATTACGTATAATTAAAGCAGAGATATTTACCTGCCCAAATATGTACTGCAAAACTTTTTACATCACCTTCGTATATCCCCTTGCGAACAAACTTTTTTTAAATTAATATACGTAACGTCAACGGTTGCGCAGTTAATCAATCACACGACGCCCTTGCTATCACACCATGACAAAAACCTTCCAATAACCAAGAACTAACTACCTCGACAAGGTTGTCGAAAGGTCTGGAAACTGCCAAAGAGAAAGCAACAATCTGATAACAAGATGACTAAAATCGAATCAATCTCGACCAGATTATTAAGTTGAGAAAACAATTGCCGATCAGCTGACAAAATGGAACGTGAATCGTTGTTTCCATTGAAAGAGGCGTCAAATGACTTTTATTAAACATCAAACCCTGATAATCAGAAGTAGGGACTGTTTCAAATAACAAAACTACAATCAAGTAAGTTTAATAAATAAAGACAAAAACTATCGATGCAAAAAATTTGGGCGGATTTGGGCAACCGTCGCAATGATGTTAAATAAAATATTGAAAATACACGGTATCGTCAGGTCGAAGAGAGCCTACTTCGCCGTAAGTACTAATTTGCATAAATAACAAAAATTAGCCACGATAGCGCCTTGGTTCAGAAGTGGGATAAGTAACTTAAGGCTGTCTTTGCGTTTGTAATTTCCAAAGAAATTATTTGATCAGCAGTTGACAACACCCATTGATAGATCGACGTCTTCGGCTGTTCCGATCCGCGGCAGTAATTCTCTTCATCAGATTTGGCACATATTCCCAAGGACCAGTCTCCATCCTCCGTGACACACTTTGCGGGTCAAGGAGTGAGCGGTGCGTACACGTATCGATCGCCATCCAAGCCGGTGCGTTACGTCCCCCTGAACTAGTCACTAGTCAGTAGTCAGCATCAACCAACACGCCCCACCATTACGCAACAATCATCAACATTCATCATCATCATCATTTGGGTCGTTTCTGCAACCGCTAGTCCATCACGAAGTATAGTCTTCCGATGAGAGGAACCGATGACTCGGAAGTCCTTCACGTGTTCGAGTTCAGGTTTACGGCCGTGATTACGTCACAATTAACACCGCCGGTAGTAAAGAGGGCCGTTAAAACGCCGTTAATTTTTTTTCTTTTGCTTTTTGGCAGATCGGCGTTTCGCCAAAAAAAAACTTGTTGGTCGGAGGTTCCATGTCCGCCAGAAATCCGACCACACCGTTCCCGTCAATCAATAACCGGGCATCGCGCAAGGGTGTCTCGCACCCCATACACACCCCCTTCGACCGCACAACCCCGCTCCGGTACATCCCGTGCTGCCAGAGCTCTGCATCGCCTTGTTCCTTGTTCGACTGCACCACGACCACGTGGCACCGAAACGGAAAAAAATTTTTTTTTTTGCCCACTTTCACTGTCGCAGCATCGGAGTGTACAGTGGAGAGCGACAATGTGATAATAAAATTACCATAATAACGCTAATCGTTTTATTGCCATCGTAAATAAATAAAAACATCTTGATCGACTGATGATGAGCCAGAGATTCTTTGTCTACGCAACGAAAAAAAATGAGTGTTGTCGTGAATGGGGGCTACGTAAACGTTGACCACCCTCTCGGATTGAAGTCACTTCAGAATTGCTACCAATAACGCACAACGCTTGTGTTTAGGTTCGGGTTGCGTGGAAATTAAATTGCCACTTTAACTCGAGTGTAGGTGGTCATAACAATAAGACACTCAAAACAAAGTCAAATGGACTCGCAACACGTCAGGAAAACGGCTTCCTGAACTGAATGCCGGACCAAAATTCCGCTCCTTCAGCCAGTCCACCCTCTGCCAAGTCAGAAATAACCGAAGCGTTTACGGGGCGTAATTATTATCAATCTATATTGTGCGGTACACAGGTTGTAGAGCGTTTCACTTTTCGTTACGCATTATTTTACACTGAACAAATTCCAAATTTTTAACTGTATTACGTTTTTAGGCGCTGGCGGTCCTCTATACAGTATGGTAAAGACAATTATTAAGATTTGATTTTCTCATTGTGAAGATCGTAATATTCTCGCCCCAAAATTTTTTTTCAGCGAGTTAAGCTTCCGATCAGGTGAGCTGGATGTAGATGAATACAGAATTTAAACTTTTATGGTAATGCAAATCTTTGACCTTTGCTGGTGATTGTTAAATGTATTGATTGCATAATGTGAACAGTTTTGAACACGTGTTCGACCGCATTCATCTGAACGGAAACCAGTATAACGAAGTTTACCGGTCAATTTAACCGAGGCGGCGCCTCCACCATTTCTGCCATCAATCGAAAACAGCGTTTGATCAAATCCTAACAAACGGCTGGGGCCTCCACCATTTAGAGCAATCAATTTACTGCACTTGCCTTAGGACACAATCCCACTTCTGAGTCAATTTACTGCACTTGCTTTGAGGCACAATCCCACTTCTGAGGAAAAAGATCAGACCGGAAAGCAACCTTTCGTTTCGGGGGCAGCTACCTACAGAGCGTTGTTAACCCGCTGCACGATTTTCTCATTAAAACGATAATTTTCGAAAATTGTATGGTACAGAGCAATTCAACCGCTAACTGGTCTAGGTAGCCCTAGATTACACGTATTATGGGCGGCTTTAATATTTATGAGCACGCGGAAGCTCCAACAGACATTCTATTGGTGTATACTATTATACCTAAAAGAACTATAAACGCCAAACAAGGAACTTAAGAATAACAGGGTAATATGATTGTATAACAGGAAAGACAAAAAATCTTAAGAATTTAGTTCAGGTGATTTGAAGGTCAAAATGTGTTTTTCTTCGCGATTTTTCTTTAGTATTTCTTGCCGTAGGAGGCGTTGCCAAAATATCGGTGCTTAATCGGGCCACCCCGTAGACGTTGTCGTGACCTATTTTCCTTTCTAGACAAACCATCATCATCTGTCTAGTGCCAATAGTTGCCAAGTGGTCGAATAACTTCGTCGTGTTAAATAAAATTATAAACAAAAAAAACGTGTCACTTTTTGTTTATTGCTGGCGACCCAAATGCAACCAGCGCAAAGTCGAACAGCAACACTCGAAAGTGACTCATGACGATTTATTTTTATTCGTCCATTCACTAGACTCCTCTATCGTCGTAACGTAATCGCACTAAAATGCGAAAAACTCTTTCGGTACCCACGTGGTTGGCACGCAACGTAAATACGTAGGTATCCCGAACTCCCCGCCTCGTAAAATAGTGAGACCCTTGCGATAGTAAAAAAAAAATAACGCCCGCCTCAGTATTCCCCTCCCAAACCGAGAAGTGACAAGAAAACAGTCGTTGACGTTTCAACTTCCAGTTGATTTGATGTAGGATAAGATTTAACGTCATTTTGACAGTGGTCCGAAACTCGTCCACTTCCAAACTTGAACGGTTGGTTAGAAACTTTGCGTTATTCTCACCAACAACACAACGAAAAAACCTTTTTCTCGTCCAGTGCGTGGTGTCAACGTCCTCCGCTGCGTAATTCCGTTGTTGCTATTATTATTGCGGATCGGCAGTTAAAAATCGGCGCCAAGGTGAGAGAGCTACGTAAAAACGTTGCTATCGTGCGAACCAGCCTCACACTCACTCTCTCTCCTCTCTTCTCCTCGTTGGAATGCACCAAACAAGACGTTATCGTTGGTGCACGCGCGCGTTCAACCAACTATATACAGTTTAGTCGTGGTGGCAGATTAAAAGACAGGAAGAACACCGCGAGTGGTCCTTCATTATGCCCATTTTACGGGAGTGAAGCGACAGATACGACGAGAAGGATTCGGAGAGAGGCCGCTAATCTATGACCTGGATTCCCGCAACTCGACCACCCGACCGACAAATCTAGAAAAAGTTTCTAGCATGATCGCATGTTGCATTGTTCGACCGGTATTTGCGAAACTTGCCATTCCGACTTTTACTAGTGGTGATTACCGCCTCCATCAATTCGCCGACGTCCAGGCGACAAAACCAAAAAAATTAAAGGAGAAAATTCAAATTTGGCGCCGGAAAGAAACGGCGCATGCCAGCGCCACCTATTAGCGCGTCACGTAACTTCCTAAATATTCACTACCTGCCGTTCCGGCATCGTTGATTGACAAGAAACCATGAAGTAAATCAAGTGGGCACTTTGACACATCACCAAATAGACCATTAGATGTTTTTTTTTTTGACAGAAACAGTTTTGTAGGTTATGGCAGCCCTCAATCAAAGAATAGAGGTTCGATGAACTAAACAGTGGTTTAAATGGCGGAAGAACTTATTTAGGGGTAATTGAGGACGGCCATTATTCAAGAAACGAGCTATTTGCAGATTCTGACTTCATTGAAACCTCGGAAGGTGACGTTGAAGCAATTGAAACATTCCAAAGATGAAAATTTGCAGCACTAGAAACTGACAAAAGATAAGATTTCCTTATCAGAATTAAGTAGACGTCACGATGACGTCGTAAGCTCCACCCCCAACAGCTGATTACTGATCACCCTAGTTGGGTTTAGTGGTGGCAGTGCGCCGGTGGTAGACAGTTGGGGGCTTATGGAGAAGAGAAATGAGGGCGACAGAGTTTGTCCGGCTTCTTTTGAAACTAGCTGTACTTGGTGCCGAACGTTGCGGTTGGGCGCAGCCTCCCTCGATTGAAATATTATGAATAACGTGAACTCGCCCATAGTTTCTGGCAGTTTGGTTAAGAAATAAAATATGTTGCCAAAAAGTTTAGAACAACAGAACCGGCATCACATCCTACGATTAAATTTTCGGTAAACAAACACGTAGAAAATTGACTTCCTTCCCAACATTGGTGTCGGCGATTTGCTTAACTGAACCATTCGACTTAATTACCACCAATGTCAGGTTGGTTGTGTAATTACCGTTCAATTAGTCCGAAACAATTAACTGTTTTGCTTCAAGAAATTTCGGCCCTCCACCTAATTACCCCTCCCTACTTTCGTACAGTCCGAATTCGTGACGTGTCATTCAGCAAAAATATAAATAAACAAAAGCTTTATTTTTGTTGGTACCGGTGCAACAATTCCACGATAACGACGACAACAAAGATAAAAAGTAAACAAATCGTGCGTCAGTCAAACGGTTTAATCCAATTAAGATTGCCTCGTACTACACGCGTGCCAACAATGCCCCCTCCTCAAATCCACGATGCCTATCAACGTTAGATAATCGAGATTAGGGAATTTTCGAGGCTCCCCTCAAAAACTTCGGGTTTGTTTGTCGCAAGATGTATTTTTGGAAATTTTTCTCAAAAATTTGACGTTTCTGGCTGGAGAGCGGCCGACTTGATGTCGGGAAAATGCGGCGTTGCCCTAGCAACCACAGGTGGCTGGATTCGCCAAGGAAAACAATTCGCGCCAATAACTCAAAGTCGCCTTGATAATAACGAGATAAGCTCAAGGTCGAAGTGTTTAACCTCTTGTCTAATGGGAATATCGACAACGGTCGATACGGCCGGCAACAATCCAGGAAAAACTACTGTCCCGTAGGACAGTCACGTGTCAGTTTTGACAGGTCACGTGGCGCAAATTTGACAGGTTACCGGAATTGGGTCGAGTCCCGCGATTAATTGCCGATTTCTTCTAGTAACTTTCTAAAATAAAGCGGAACTGATTACGGCAACATTCCGACCGCGCTAGCGGCCGACGTAGGTCGTTGAATATTGAAAAATTCGTCGATTTTTTCGCAAATCCTCGTTCTCGTGACGTTACGTTAAAATGTAGCAAGAGCCAAAGTAGGCCTGGCCCCGTAATCAGCTGCGTTTGTTTCGTAGAGTGTACGCCTGTCACTAGCCGCGATCCGGCGACGTTGCCGCTTCGTACCCCACATACGTCAATGTCAAATGGCGAAGGCATGGGGAACGTGCGGTTCTATTTGGGTTTCGCGCGACCCTTTCGGGATTATTGTCGCGAATTTGGGGGAAAACGGCGAAATTTGGGACGATCCCGGCGGTAATTGGGGGAAAAACGGCGAGAAATGGGACCGTTACGTCGCGACGCGGCAACGGCGCTTTACCGGAGTATCGCGTTCGTTCACACGAGATCGAGGAACACCCGCAATGTTTGAGGATTTTCCAGGTTCTTCGGCGGATTGCCGCCCGGATTCGGGGTTGGGGTTGGGTCGAGGCCGGGGGGTGTTATCTGTCGCGGGTCTGAAGCGATAAAGAAGAAAATTGCCAAACTGTTTTCGGCGATGTTTCGTCAATTGTTGATAAGGTCGAGTGGGTCGCGGGGATTGTTTGGGATGTTGTGATAATTATGTCACTGGTATTTGGGAAGAAGCGTGTGGGGTTCGGGGAGAAACGTAAACAGATCGGGGGATGGGTGATAAACAATTGGTGGTGGGGCCGTCCGGGGGTGGCTTGATCAGGTTGTGACACGGCTAGTGGATCGAGTTGGCCGTGGAAATAAAAGCGACTTACCAAAGCAAAGAAGTTAGTGTGGCAATCTTCTAAACTTGCTCCGTTAGTTTGAAAATTTGGGTGCGTCATGCCTGATCCATTCTAGGCGGTTTGGGTTCACAACACTTAAGGCCTTCACTGCACGTCACTTGCAAATTAAAACCGCACTCGCAACACCAACATTTACCGAGAATTTCACCTTTCGATCGCAACTGCAAAATGGCGGATAGGAAACAACAAGCCACACTAATTCAGCGCTTCCAATGGGAGAAAAGCAAAACCCGAGACATTTCACAGTTTCACGGTGCGCTGCAATCGTCGACTGACGTCGTAGCGATTCGGGCGCGTGTCCGAGGGACGCGCCAAATGAACGCACGTCCTAGCGCGCTACCGCCACTTATCTAGTCGACAACCATGGCGGCGCTGATGAGGCATGGCGTTTTGAAAACTGCCCGAATTACACCGGCCAAAAACGTAAATATCACATCTCCCCCACAGAACCGCCCCAGAACCCCCCGAAACACCACCAGCACTGAAACCCGGCCGCAACCTCCGCCACTAATTCACCAAACCCAGTTGCAGGTCGCACTCGCCGGATTCGCCACCAAAGCCGAGAAGAAGAAGGGCATCGACAAGAAAAAACCACCCGAAATCGACTCTTCAGCGGAATCAATCGCGGCCAAAGGGTGTGTACTTTGGCTAAGTTCGAGTTGAACTGCGTCTTTTGAGGGGAGCCATCGTGCTTTCCCCCGTCCTGCAAACTTCCGACGCCAGAGGCCGCCACTGCACGGTCAATAAATTCGATACTGCGCGTGAAATACAAAAATCGAACTTTCTAGTGAATATTTAAACGATTTTTCAGATTCCTCCGGCCCCAAAGGAACTACGAACCCCCCGAGGACGTCGACGCGAAAGTTGAAGAGATTTTCCGGAAAACCGCCGGAAACGGCCGGATCGAGGATTTTCGACAAAAATTCCAACTATTCAGTCTTTGCGCCAAGGAATTCGACCACTCCGTCCCGAATTCCTTACTGCACACGATCGAGTCTCTGGAAGATCTCAAAAAATTCTACCGGACGCGGGTCAACACCACCACACCTTTGGATAAATTGCGGGACATGGAGCTGCCAGAAAATCTCCATGTACAGTTCGAATACCACAGATTTCATCCAGGTTTGCGACCGCCCGACAGTTCCATCGGCGTCATTACTAATCGGTGATTTTCAGACACTGATACGATGTTCGGAGGCCAAACCGCCTTCAACGGGAGTTCCTCAGTTGTCACCGGATTGAAATACAAAGACAAGTATAAAGGGCACCGGCAGAGCACGAAGTGGCCCTATAACTCGTAATAGTTGTAACTAGGATTAAATTTATTTAAATTTCAACTGTTTTGTTTCAACGCAATCGCGCCTCTAGTTCGCAAAATCGCCACTAGGCGGCCGCGTGGCAGTGGTCTGTCCTCTTGCTGACGGGAGAAAGTGATCGGAGTTGAGTACTTGGGTGAGACTAGGGGCGAAATCAGGGGGTGGTTTACACGTAGCATCTATATTGGAGCAACAACCCTTGCAACAGGGGTGAACTTGTGAAAATTGAACATAATTAAAAAATAAATTAAGGGAAGCTCTTGATTTGAAAATTATAGTTGGTTCACTTTTCGTCATTTGCCGAACTTGAACACGCCGCCCACACCCTTCCTGATACTTTTATTTTCTGGCGCCTGAAACGAGAAACGTCAGTCTTGGGAAGAAACCAATAGAAACTTACATGTCTGGCACCAAACAGCATGCGCGCTTTATCTTCCTCCTGAGGCGAAGAACTCTCGTCCAGTACACCCGTGTTTCTCTTGATTTGCAACTTTTGTTTAATAGCCTGAAACGATACAAATTTAATTTAGGAGAAGCAACGACGCATGCGCCCTTCAAGTAGAGGGACTTGTTGGGGGATCTATACCTGGTGCAAAATAACCCGTTTGCTGTCATTGCGAATTGCCATCAAGAAATCCAGCCACGTCCAGGTCATGTTATGGTACTCCAACGTGGGGATTATAAGCGAAACGTCTCTCAGATCCTCCAAATTTTTCTCCTTGTTCCCTTTGTAACTAACTTTAACCGGCACTTCGGGAATTTTGATGTACACAAAAAGTTTGTTCTTCTCGGCCCGCTCCTGCAAAAAATTTATATTTGCTCCAACTCGACCAAGCAGTTAAAACAAACCTTCATTTTCTCTACATCGTCGATATGAATGTAGAAGTTAGAATCTCGATTTTTCTTGGTGGATTTGGATTTTTTCACCTTAACCTCGCCCTCGCCATCCTCACTGACCCTATCGGAATAATCGATAGTTTCAGTTTCCCGTTCAGGGAAGCAAAATTTCATCATCGTACTATAAAATTTCTTCGTCAAACCTATCGTCAATGGGACCAAATTGATCTCAAAATGCTCCTTAACGGAAATGCCGCCAACCGGCTGCTTCTCCCGACAGAAGATCCGCAACACTTTCTGCAACATCAAAATGTCAAAAAAATTCGTCACAAATTAGTTGATTACCTTGTATTCTATTGGCATCCCGTGTTGGATTTCCGAAGGGCACAACACCTCCTTGTAAATTTCGTTTGGCAACAAGTTCGTCATCCTCAAGTAGCCCAGCTCTAACAAATGTTCAACGGAGTCGTCGCTCTTCGAGTTTTTGGTATATCTGCAAAGAATTGGTGGTGACGGAGTCGAGGCGATTTAAGCTAATAATTACAAAAAATTGCTCAGAACGAGATCCGCAATTCCGATTTGTCCATCAGCTTCCGTCAATCTCCACTGGGCGTGTTTGAAACAAATTTCGTTAGCTCTAACAATAGTCAGAGGTTTATCGCTTCGCGTTGTGGCCAATCGACTATTAACCAACAACTGAGTTTCTTTATAACACGACAACATCATGTCCAACTCTTCGCTTTGAGCATTCAATTGATCTTTACACTCAAACACCTTCAACGACAAAATTAGTTTTAATTAAAAAAAAAATTGGTCGATCTACCAGCTTTTCGAGTCTACCCATCTCCTGGACTAACTCTAAGTCATCCGGGTTTTCCGCCAAAGTCTTACTGACAAGATACGTTTCTTTTTCTAACCGCCGCAATTTGCTGACGGTATTTCTGACTAGAGTTTGTTGGTTTTGAATGGGTCTCCGTTGGTCCTCGACGCTGTGCAACTGTAACTGAAACCGCATCCTCGCCAACCGTTCCAGCGCCTCCTTTCGATGTGGCTCGACGTAGAGCAACAAATTATTAACAACATCCAGTAACATGGCGTATTGCAGCGAATTCGTGCAAACGTCCAAATCGTGATGCATCAACGTGAAAGCATCCACCGCGTACTGTCTTCGGTCCCAAGGTCCGACTTCTTCTTGTGGAGGCGGAGGCACTTCGCCAACCGCCCCCGGATCGACGCTAATATCCCCGTAGCCGGCGTAGAAAAACTCGCATTTGCACCGCGACACGATCCTTTGCAACTGCAGGAACGCAATTAAAACGGATCGAAACGAAAACGGAACGTACCTGACTGGAAGTGCTGGGGCCTACGGTGTCGCTGACGACGGCACCGACAGAAACGCCACTGCCCACCATATTGGGCACCTCGGAGGGCTCGGAAATTTCCGTACTTTCCTTCTCCTGAATGTTGTCCACGGTGAGCCACATGATGTTCTCTGCGGAAATAAGTTGGAAATTACAGGAAACTGTAATGACATTCCCACTAAAGCAGGAGTTTGCGTAAAAAACACTTTTGTGTCTATAGAGTTGCGAAACTAGCGCCTAAACAAATTACAGTGGGTGTTCAATAACATAACTAACCATTGACCGAATCGTTTTCGCCCGCGTTAACCGTGGCGTAATACTGCATGCACTCCAGAATTCCGGACCAAGTGGTTTTCGAGACGAGAGTCCTGTCCTTCCAGACGGGTCTGTGGATTCTCTGTATGATCTCGGCTTTGGCGGCGCTCATGATGACGTAACCTTTCGTTTCGCAACCTTTCAACAAAACTTGGGCGTTCACGAGGGCAACTGCAAATCGCGGTAAAGTCACTCAATACTGGTGCGCCAATAGAAATTACTTTGCCAGTTTTTATGTTGAACGTCGTCTTCTTGGCACGCTTGCAAACCTTGCAGGTGTTGTTGGCGCGTCACCGACGACAAATCGTCGCTGTAAACGACAGCTTTATTATCGGCTTCCGCTATCAACTGTTGCAACATGTTGGCGGCGTGGCCCGATTGGAGTTTGCTAATGGGGGAAGGTGCATCTTGGGCGGCTTGAAGCGCTTGGATCGAAGCGTTCGGGGGCGTTCCAGGGGCGTCGGTGTTGCGACGTTTTAACGGAGTCGTGTTGTTGTCTTTGCGAAAACCTTTCAATGCTTCAGTTGAGAGATTTTTTTTCATTTGCTAAAATTTATTTTTTTATTTATTAATTTTTTATTTTTGTTTTAGGTTCAAATTTTTTACGAACCGTGTTTTTCATAAAAGTGTCGAACAGAGCGAAGGCGACGTTTCTGTTGCTTTTCGTCCAAGCTCCCCTCAAGTCGTATACGACTAGTCTGTGGGTGGGGGTGTCTTTGTTGCGGTCGCACGAGGAATGTTCTCGGTTGGGAACGACAGTTTCGCGACCGTAAGAAACTTTGGCCACCGATAAACAGTAACACTTTTCCACCGGTTGACGAAGAGACATCGCCTCGAACTCGGAATCTTCTTGCAAAGCGCTCTTTAACCAAATTTCCGAATCGTTCAGCTCCGAATTCATGTAAACTATCGACCATTCGGCCTTCGGCCGGTGCTTCAACCCATCGTCGATCGAAATCAGAGATAACGTGTGCTCTAAAATCGTCAAACTACAAGAAGTTGCAACTTTCAACGTCTAAATACCTGAACTGGACGACAATCGGCCTCCGATCAACTCGCATCCACGTTGCATGGCGAACGACATCCAGTAGCAGACTTGGAACTTGTGCAGCCCCATTAACAAGTGCAACTTTTTATAATGCCGACTCAATTGTATTTTTCTCGGCCTCACGTTGTTGAAAATTTCCCCCCTCTTCGTCGGCCTAGTGACGCCGGACAGAATCAATTTCAAATTTTCGAACCACCTCAAAGTGCTGCCGTACAACAGAAGCATCGGATAATCGAAATTGGTGGGTGACTGGTTCGCGACCGGTTTCGTCTCCAGAACTATGCTGAGATTGACGTTTTGCGACCGAAAAGCTCGAAAGGAATCGTGAACTTGATTGCTGGAATACTCGGGAATTTTGTCGGGAGCACACTGGATGACGTTGTGGTGATCGTTGGGATCGCCCAAACACACCCATTGCATGCCCAAAATCAACTTGAGATTGGGCAAATGGAGGAGGCGGCAATCGTCGTACTTCGACGCGGTCCTCACGAAAATGTTCAAGTCGCCCTTGTAAACAAACTTGGCTAAAAAATTAAAAAAAACAAACAAACAATCAACAGTCACCGATCCGTTGTTAGTTACCATTGGTCCAATCCATGACGACTTGGTTCCAAGTCAGCTCCATTTCCTCGGTGGTATTGTAGGGGTCCAGCGAGGCGTGAAGCAGAACCGTCAACTGTTGCACCACCATAGTCAAGCGGCCGTGCAGCAGCAGCCTCATCTTATCCCAGAACGACAGAGGCGGCGACGGGTCGCGGGACGGAGCGATGATCTTCTCGAAACCTATCAAACCATCACCCACTCAACTTTTGACCTCAGCAACGTCACTAATTAAAACTTAAACTTAGCGCGTAGTTCAATGACGTCACGCCACGTCACCAATTAACTTAGTAACGCCAACGAGAGCGCGTAGTTCAATGACGTCACGCCCCGAGACTCGTCCAGGTTCAGTGACGTCACTTACTGGTGCGTAGCGTCAATAAAAATTCAGTGACGTCACTTACTGGCCAATGATCATACAGATGCAGTGACGTCACTTGCTGAAGCTTATTCCGTAAAACATAGCTTTGATAGCATAAAATATTTTGTTGGCTTAAAGGACGTTCCGATGGGATTGCGGTGCTTACTTAAGTTGCATTGGGCGATGACCGGTTCCCAGCAGGGTCCGAAAGCGTAGCTGTACGACTCAATCTCGCAGTTGAAGTCGTGGTAGAACTTTAAGGGTAGCATCCCTCTTTCGACTGTGAAAGGCTCGAAGGGTTCTCCGAGGTTGACTACGACGCCGCGTACGGCTGAAATTACCAAAATTTGCATCATTATACTTTTGTTGGGCTAATGTTTGCTATACAAAACAATCTATGTAATTTCAAAGTAGTTTACATTAAATGATAATAATAAAGGTCAGCGAGGAGATCAGATTTGAACCAACTTCCTGTCAAAACACTATAGGGTGATTTAAAAGATTGCGGAAATTACGAAACGTGCAGTTGGAATCCGGCAACAGCAAAATGGGCTCGAAAGTCGTCAGTTTGGCGTTGTTGGTCTTGATCGTGGTCAATGCAGGCGATACTCAAGACCCTAATAACAAGAAAAAAGAGGTGAGTGCGTCAATTATGTTCATCTAAATTATTTGTTAAAAACAAAAACGATTCTTAAACAACGTTATTTTACAAGGAGGTAGATTTGGCAAATGTTGAGCGAAAAATCGAGAATGTCTCAAACAAAATTATCGAGAAAGTCTCAACTCGAGCGTCTCAAATTGCGGATCGGGCAGAAGGAACCTTGGACGGACTTAAAGATATGATGAAAACCGTTGCAAGTCTAGTTGCAGACACTTATCGAGCTGAACAACTTTGAATAAATTTGTTAATTGTGAATAAATCAACTGGAGTTTTTTAACTGAAATTTCTTTGTTTTTTTTAAGGCCAAGCGCCCCCCCGCAGTGAAAAACTCCCAAAAAATGTCCCTGACCGACGATCTTATGGATGGTTTCATAGGATTCGTTTTAGACTTGTTCGAAACAATTAGCGGTTTGGTGGACATGGTGTCCTCATTTGGGCGCAAAAAACGCTCCGTCTTGTCCAACGTATTGCTACCTGATCAGACGTTTAAATAAAGATAGCTCCAGGAAGTTTCTTCAAACTCCCGCAACTTACAGATTCTCTTTTATTATACCTTCAAATTAATAAATAAGTCTGAATTGTTGTCTCTTATTATTCGGAAAGTTACGCCAATCAAAGAGCAGATCGACCTCCACTTGCAAAGAGGGCAACAGCAAAGTTGCGAGACATCACAAGAGGACTCCTTTCATTAAAAAGTTTTATCAAGAAAAGTGACCTGGGTAAAAACAAAAAAAAAGTTTCCGGCACCCGCGATTTAAGTACCTCTTCTTGGCGACAACTGTTCGGCCCCCACGAGTTGCCCGCAAATGTAGCACTGGCGGATATCCAGCAGCGGCTGCGGGAAGTCCCTCAATTGAAACTTCCATTCCTTGCACCTCAAAGAGACGACTCGGCACCAGAGGGTTGAAAATTCGATATTTTCTTCGGGCCAGGGGCTGTCGCTGTCAATTTCCTTCATAACATTCAAAACGTTATCGGTACCGTGAATCGAGGGATCAGCCAAAACCTATCAAAAATCAATTAATCCCAATTTACACTCGAGAAGAAAAAAAGTACCATCACTTGAACATTGGTCATATTCCAAGCAAAAAGACGCGTTCTCGGTGGCGCCGCTCTCGACATCTGTTTCGATCTTTGGATGTAAATTTCGGCATTTTTCCTCTTCAGATTCGCGTACAATTCCTCGACTTTGCCGGCGGGTAAATGCAAATGAGTTTTGCACAGTTCCGCGACTCTTTCCTTCAACATTTTCTGCCGTTTCAAACTTTCGTTGTATTCGTCTTCGAGCAATTCAAAGTTGTCCCTCAACTTGACCTCGAACGGGTCGTCGCTCATTTCGAACAGAAACTCTTTAACCTGAATTGAGTTAATGGAAGAAGATTATTGGGGTAATTCGAAAAACTCACGTTAATTAAGAGATCGCTCGGTAGAGGGCTGGATGGGGTGAAAGGTCCCTTCTTGTGATTGTGCACGATTTTGAGCCATTTGAAGACCGAAATTAGCTCGTTTTGCACGGCATCGGCGTAATTGTGTTCGTAGGGGAAAACGACTTTGAATAAGTCGATCGAAATTCCTAACGACTTGTTCCAGGCCAACTGAAAATTTTCGTTATCCAAACGCTCGTCGCGGATTAACTGACTGTCTTTAATTCGGGCAACTTTTAGTCCTCTAATTGTGAAAATATCGAAACTGTCGATCGCAATAATTGAGCAATTGTTGGTTATTGACAAATCCGAAGACTCCTGAGACACGTTCAAAGTATCTACAACAATATGCTAGTAAATTGTGGGACTCAACCGGAAGTTTTGACTACCTATCGAAATCGCCGCTGAATACTGTTCCGATATCTCAATATTAAAAACGCAAATTCCCAAAACGTGCCAGTTGTAAATACTGCCTTTAACCGCAACGTTTTCTCGAGGTTTCAAATTTAACTCTTCCCTCATTTCGGCAACAAACTCTTTTATGTCTTTAACCAACAAGAGAGCTTTCAAGTGGAAATTGGTCGACCAATTCACTACGATTTCGTCCAATAAATTTACAGTGTTCTGGACGACCGACTCATCCGAAACCTCCAAATGGGCCTGTTTTACGAAAACTTTGTAGTTCGAGATATCTTCGGTCCTTATGTAACAGTAATAAGCGCCACTGTTGTTGACTGTGAACACCTTAAAGTCCTTGCATTGGACGTTGGTGCTCGCCAAGTTCTTGCTGACCTCTATAGAGTTCAGCTGGGCAACAAAATACTCTTCAACGAAAAAAATTAGAAACAAAAAGAAGTTCGTCCCAATTACAGTTACCTGTATTTTGGGATTGAAAAAAACAATTGAAGTGGTTGATCACAGAATTTACAAAAATCTTCGGCGCAGCTCCACTCTCGCTCCGAACCAAACTGCCCTGTTGACTCTGCGGCTTCTGCCAATCGTACTGCTTAAAACACCTAAAATTCAGAACTTATAGGAATTTGCATTACTCGAGATTTAACGTCCGATTTCTAATTAAGTTGCAAGAATTCGGGTTGCTATAGCAACAGTTCGAGTTGCCTTAGCAACGACACAAATTGCCCTAGCAACGGTTCGAGTTACCTTAGCAACGACCCGAATTGTCCTAGCAACGGCTCGTATTGCCTCAGCAACGGTTCGAGTTGCCTTAGTAACGGCTTGAAGTGCCATAGCAACAGTTCGAGTTGCCATAGCAACAGTTCGAGTTGCCTTAGCAACGACTCAAATTGTCCTAGCAACGGCTCGTATTGCCTTAGCAACGGTTCGAGTTGCCTTAGCAACGGCTTGAAGTGCCATAGCAACAGTCCGAGTTGCCTTAGCAACGACTCGCATTGTCTTAGGGACGGTTTCAGTTGCCTTGGCAACGTCGCAAAATTATAATGCGACGTTGCTGCAGCAACCTGACTTGCGACTGTCGCAACTCAGTTTGAAATCGGACCTCCCGCTCTACGTGTGGGGGTGAATATGTAGAACTTGCGTACTTGATGGCGAGCAGGACGCAGTCGGCCAGCTCCAGGGACCATTCCAGTTGGACGGTGTCCAGAAGCGAGACGATTTTGATTTCGGAACATTCCGCCGACCACAGTTTCACCAGCACTTTGACGAAATAGATGGGGGTGCCCCAAATGTGCATGTTTTTCGAAACGTTCGAATCCTGGTTCCACTCCTTGAAGCTCCACCAGAAGGACTCGATCAGAAACTCCATCTGCCAGTGGCGATCGTGCAGCAGTAAACTCAACAAGGGGTGATCGTAGGAGGGACCTTGATTGAGAGAAAAAAAATTAATAACGGGCAGATTGTTGGTTTTGTTGTCGGTACCACGGTACTCTTGGGCCTGCTCCAACATAAGTTTGACGTGGTTGAAGCCGATCGAGGAGTTGTGGCCGCTCAACTTGATCACTGCGGAAACTTGGGAAAATTCCGCGCAAATATTGACCATGAACTTCCTGACGAGGTTGTCGACGAAAGAATTACTGTTGGAGTTGCGAGTTTCGATTTTGTCGTCGAGTTTCATGGGTGACTGCTTATTTTTTAAGAAATTCACGTAAACCCAGCGATGGATTATGTCGTGATTGTAAGTGAGGAGCAAACAATTGAGTTGCAAATAAATATCGATGATGTAGTTGTTGAGTTTGGAGTCGACGTTCAGAGATTTTAACGAAACCAGTTTCTCGCGACTGTTTTGCAGTTGCAAGTCGCACATGTAGAAGTTCAGGAGGACGTGACGTGAAGCGCTCCGCCCCCCTTCGCTGATGCTAGATCTGTAGTTAAGCAACATTTTTTTAAGCGAGGAATTATATTCTATTTGACTATTTTCGGTGACGCCTTTCAGGAAAGTGTCCTCGATTTGGAGTAAGCAATTCTGCAACAACCGCAATAAAATTTGGCACGACAACTAGAAACTGTACCTTTGGGATTATTGGGAAAATTCTTTGGAAAACATCGTCTTCGGCTTGATTGTTAATGCTCATTTTTCGCTTGATGCGACTCGTTTGCGCCATATTATAGAAACTATCGTTGATAACCGCACTAGTTTGCGACATCCTAATATCTAATTTCTAGAAAAAAAATTATTGAGTTGCAAATCGGTCCTGTGACCAGTGACTTACTTCAACCGAAAGGGGGCCTTGTGCCACCAAAATAATTTCCATAGAAATGCCGAACCGGAACTCGGCCAAACAGGTTTCTTTAATTTGATTTTCGGCATGCCTCAAAACTTTGGTGGAAGCGTCCATTAAATTGAGAGTAACCAGCAGGAGTTTAGCGCTTTTGAGAATGCTGCCGTCGAACCGTAACTCGCTAGCTGTGGCGTGGGTCAAGCAACCCGGAGTTTCGGACCGCAACAACATTGCCGAGATGTTATAAATATGCACAGCCATGAACTGCAAAACTTATTGAAAAGGGACCACTTACAACTGAAGGGGTGGTTAGACAAAAGGGCCAAGCAAAATTTTTTAGAAAAAAATTGAAAACTCTCCACAAACGAATGTGTTTGTACTAAATGATGGTAATAATTAATTTAACTATTTTGAAAAAACAATTTTAAAAAAAAACAAAAAAAATTGTTGCTTGAGACTTTTATCTATCCACCCCCTTAGCTGCAGCAACCTACTTGCGCAAAAGTGTTGACAAAATGGGGAACCTTTTTGTCTCTGAAATCAAATAAGTTTCGCTTGTCCGTTTTGGCGAGAAAATCGGGACTTTGCCCGATGTCTTTGTTGATTCTAACATCTCGCACTACTAAAGTTATCAACTTCGTTAGTTCCGAGTTGAGAAAACTGCTTTTAATGCTGATTTCGTCGATATGCTGAAATGAAGCGTTGCAAGCTATGCTTTGATTTCGATGAACTTACAATGTTGAAACCGCCTTTCAAAATGTGTACGTCACAGAGTTTCAAGTAGAACAAGCCGATTCGGCCGATTTTCAGCGAGATATTGTACTTTTTCTGGAACAGCCAGGAAATCGCCTTTCTTATGCTCCTAAACCGTGTAAAAATTAGTGTCAACTGATTTACTGCAGTTAGTCAGTTACGTACCATGAAGCTATGTAAAACAGGAGGATCACAATTGCGATAAATATCAAAAAACCTCCCATTTTCACGATAATTTGTTATAAAACTTTGACAACCACATGACAGGACAATATTTACATTTTAACTGTCAAAATTGAAAGTGACGTACAGGATGCCCAACGCAATGAAATGAATCCACCAAGTATAGATTAGGGTTTGGTGGTTTTTGAAAAAATACATAAAAAAATATAGTTACGTAAAAAAAAGTTGTAAATAAACAGTTTAATCTAAAATAAATAGATACATGCTATTTTCATTAACTAATTTTCAAAAACTAATAAGATCTTGATTATTCTTTTCGTGCAACTGCTTCTGTTCATGTTTCCAGACGTTGAAATCGATCAAAATCGGCCGTCCATAAGAGTTGTGCAATTCCCTAAACGTAATATTAATCTTTGGTGTTGCCGGCTCGCTGGGGCGGTTATCTTCCAAGCGTCCTAGAAAACTACCAAACTCACTAAAACCAACAATTAATTAAAGCCGCAATTACCTGAACTATTATTCGACCGCATACTGTGTGAGCGTTGATGGGGCGAATTGTTGTCGGGTTTATTAAAAGGATTATGTCGTTGTCTTGGAGGAGGTACCGGCGAGTTGACAGCTTGGGCCAAAGGCAAAGGTGCTTCTAAAACAACAAAAAACGTGCTGTTACCACTCTCGTAACTGTCAATTGGAGATTCCTCCATTTTTGACTTTAGTGAGAAGACAGAAAAAAAAATTCAGTGATAAGGTAATCAGAGATAAGATTTACCTTCAATGTCGTCTAATTGTCTTTGCAATTCAGCCACCATTAATTTCATATAATCGTAACCGGCGCACGCTAAGGCTTTCATCCATTGTTCCATCGATTCTTGCGATTCCGCCCCCATAACGTAACTTCTGTTGTTGGTGCCGTGGAATTCAATTTTGAAACTGAACTGCTCATCGTCCTCGGCTAATTCTGCAAATTTTCAATTGGCAACGGACTAAGAAACACGACAATAACACAAACCGATTGTGCACCCTTCCAGAATTATGACTCCCACTGGTTCTTTGTCGCCCCTCTTGTCAAAGTAGAACAACAAGTTGCCCTTCAAAACAAAGTATCTTTTTTGGAAATTCCTGTTGACCTCGCCGCGCTTATTCAAGTAACCTTCCTTGTCGACGGGGGTGGCGGAAACGGCGAAGGCACACAAGTTCTTGTCGTTTATTTTCATCGCGGGGCTGCGGCACCTCGACGACACTGACAGACGTCAAAACTCTAAACAAACAATTTCTTTCCCTCACGTTGGCCACACTTTCTAACCATAGGCGCACCAATTGCGCGGTTTGGGGGCAACTTAATTTTTATTATCGCAAAAAAGTTAAATAGCTAATTATCCCTTTTAGTACAAGTCCTCAAAGTACATCCAAATGTTTTGTACTAATACTAAAATTATAGTCAATCATAAAAAACTACTTAGCGGAAAAGACAAATGTTGCCACCCATCAAATAATGAAAGTACCGAAAGGACGTTGCTATGGCAACTAGAATGTTTTGATTGGTTGATGTTACAAACTGATGCCGCTGTTTGGAATAAAATTCCCACCGAAAAGGGCTCCAGCACGGAAAAATGTTAACGCCAACGTAGAAGACTTGGAGGATTTGGTTTTGGGCCAAAGAGTGGTGCAGTTGCGACTCGGAGGTCAAGATTTGATTTTTGAAGATGGAGAATGGATTCCAGGTCAGGGCTCAGTACAAAAAAAAAATCGTCAACTTTATCTTCCGCTGCTTGGTTTAAATTACGTTTTAAAATTAGTTTATATTTCTTGTAAAAACTTCAGAAGTGCTAATAAGATTGAAGTTGTGGAATAATGTTTCAGAGTCTGGTCAGAGCGGCTCAGCTCATAAGTCTAATCAAAGACTGCGGAAGAAAGTCCAGGATTTGCAGGAAGAAAACAATTTACTCAGGCTGAAGTATTCAATCTTGCTCAATATGGTAAGTAACTGATTTGGAATTTGCTTGAAAATTCCTTGAGATTGTTCACAGTTGACCCAAACCACCGCCGAGAGCCACTTGCAAGAAAAGGAATTGGAAAAGTTAAAAAAAGAAAATAGATGATCTATTAAAAAATTAACCAAAATATACAAAATCACTTATTAGGACACCTGTTTCTCGTATGCCCCTCCTCGCCGCAAATTCCGCACTTTCTCTTCGCCCTCGGCTTATTATCGCCATTATACGGAGCGGCTCGATTATTTTTCGTTTTATTCGTTTTGTTCTTCCAATTTGACCCGGTGGGAGCTCCACCGCCACCTCCTCCACCATTATGGTCATCCCCGCCACCTCCACCGCCACCCTGGTTCCCGTCGTCCTAAAACCCAAAACTGCAATCAAACCGAACACTTCGACCACTCATCCCCACTTACGACATCGGCCCATTTGAAGAACCCACATCCTTGACCCATCGGCTTTGGACAACAGTAGAAGGGACGCCCCCGATTCGGGCCGTCTTTCGAAACCGTTTTTCGAACAGCAACCAAATCGCAGTTGCACTTCAACGAGTTCGTCCGAGTTCTCGCCGGCGAATTGGATGGATTATTATCGGTGGCCCACAGGAAAAAGTCGCAAGAACTGTTGGCGCACTTGTAAAATTGACGACCTTGATTGGGGCCCTCCTTTCTTACCGTCAACATTACCGCTTCTACGTTACACGAACACACGATATCGTCGTGGGCCCCCGCGAGGCCGGACCCCGAAGGACCCGGCATATTATTTGTGCGATTATTGGACTGGACTAAAGTGTCATTTTTGCTTCTACTGTTGGCAGCATTGGCAGAATTTGGTCTTGCTGGGGCGTTGTTGAGATTATTGTTAACTTGAGGCCTAGCAATATTGTTACCGTTTACAACTGTTCTGTTGTTGTTAACGTTATTAGTCGGAACATTTTGGTTTGTTCTAACAACGCTAGCTCGATTTATGTCCAAAGTTTCTAAAACGTTGGGGTCACAGCCACCTATACAAAGGATGTTGGGGTTGGGCTCGCCGGGGAAGACGTTTTGTCGGAACTTCATTTTCAACTTTTTCACATCGGGGCCGCACTGCAACCACCAAAAAATCTCGGAATCAAAATAAAAAATTAAATTCAAATAATTAATTGGTAAATTAAAATTAAGCTATTATTGTCTATAGAGACCAGTTTAATTAGTTCACACTTACGTGTCTACAGGTCTCGTCCAAAACCTCCACGGCCTCCACGTTTTGGGGCAGCCAAATCGCGTTTTTACATCCCGGATAGCCAGAGCAACAAATAAATTTCCCCCCTCCATTCTTCTTATCTTTGACGATCATGTCGCTGCCGCATTTGGGACACTTCAACGCCGGCCGATGGTCGAAATGGTCATTTTGGACGGCCTCCGGTCGGTCGTTCAATCGCAACGCTAATCTTTCGTCGATTTGCCTGATTTTCTCCGCCACGACCTCAAAGACGGCCCTGTACTTCTGCACTTGTTCCCGTCTGACAACTTCGGCGTCTTTGATTCCGTCACAGATGAGTTTCAGGTCCTTTTCGAATTCCGCCCGCAACACCGGCTTGGCCAAACTGACCTCTAATCCGATGTTATTGTAACCTTCCACCAGGCCCATTCCCAAAGTTCCGGGCACGAAATAAATATTTTCGTGCAAGCCGACGTATTCGCGCGATTTAATGGTGTCGATGTGTTCGGCGTGAGTGGCGTCGGTGCCGATGCCGTGTTTGTCCATTAACGCGATCAAGTCGGCTTCGGTTAACAGTTTCGGGGCGCTAGTGGTACTTTCGGCGATATCGAGAACCGTAGGGGTGAAAGTGTCACCTTCAACGTAATTATTGATCTCTTTCGCGTTCCATTTCTCGTAAACGTACACTTCCAGGTAATTTTTCTCTAAAACTATCAAACCTTTGGCCGTGAAAATCTCACCGGCCACTTCCGCCGTGACGATAGTTTCGAAACCTTGCGCGTCCTTTTGCACGCAAGCCAAAAAATGACGGACGATATACTCGTAGACTCTCTGTTCGTTGCCTTGAAGCGTGTTGGTGTATTTGATCGGATGGATCGGGGGATGGGCTTGATCCGATTTTTTTCCTTGTCTCGGATTCGGTCCCCCTTCCGCCATGATTCGGAGGGCGAACGGTCCCCATCGGGTGTCTTGTTGTTGTTGCTCCACCAGCGGGGTCAAGTTCAACTCTTTGGGGAATATGTTCGTTTCGGTACGGGGATAACTGATGAAGCCTTGACTGTACAGCTTTTCGGCGAGTCTCATCGTTTCCTTGGCGTTGATTTTTAGTTTTCTCGAAACGGTTTTCTCCATTTCCTGGAAAATTTCGGTTTTATTGTCGAGAATCAAGAGGATTTAGGGAAACGTACGACCGTGTCCAGAGGAAGCGGCCTCCATTTGCTCTTGGATTTACTTTCTACCTTTTGGACGGTCGCCAACGGGGTCTCTTGGCACACGTCCAAAATTGCTTCGCAGACCTGCTTGTCGAAGAGGCGGTCGCGCTTCCAGGCGAACTCGGTCGTCAGCTCCTTCACGGTGTGGCTCACTGGAAAAAAATAAAATTTACCAGATATGTTCCAATTTTACAAATCCTTCCCAGTTCCTCTCCCTCTCTAATAACCTATTCACCGTTTTCAACTCATTTCCGGTCTTTATCCATAACGCATCCCCCTCCCTCTTATAACTCAGTCTCCATGTGAAAGTCATTCCTAGTGCCTAGATTTCATTTCAATGTCTATCAATTCCAGTCTCCATAACTGATTCCTAGTCTCTATAACTCATTTACAGCTATCCTCCCTTCTTTTTTATAACTCATTTCCAGTACCTCTCCCCCTCTCTTGTAACTCAATTTTAGTCTCTAAATATACTATTTACTATACAGGGTGGGGCAACAGTGCGTCTATGATGGGTAGAAATTTGATTTAAAAACACAGATAAACTAGAGAAAGAGTCTATAACCGGAAATTATTTTTGAACATACAGGGTGAGTCAAGACAATTATACAGGGACAAGTGACGTTTTTTTTTTAATTGGAATGTTGTGTGTAAAAGAAGATTTTTCGGAGCCTTTTCCTAGACTCTTTTCAATCCAATATTATTGCTGACTATTTCCAAACCACTTGGATGTAGCGATTTTTTTTGTTCAAATAATGGCGTCTGCAGATGCATGTTAAAAAAATCACTAGTCACAATTATATGTTCTAAAGAAAAATATGTAAAGACTAGTTAGGAAACATCTGTAGAATGTCTTTGAATCGTTTTAACTTTTGAAAAATTATACCGGGTAGCTAGATTTAATTTTTCAATTTACAACTTTTTAAATTTAATTTTCTCCATTTTTTCAAATGGAACAATCTGTATATTTTTTAACGATATGATGTAGTAACTAAAAACAAACATTTTTTGTATGTACACTCCTATGGCTATTTGTAATCATTTTCGATTTATCGCCCAATAATTACAAAATTCAAGAATAATCCTAAAAAATTTGATTGTTTTTCAAATTATTCGACAGATAAAACTGTAATAGTGCTCCAGATGTTTTGTTTATAAAAACAGCATAAGTTTTTTTAGTAAGTTCACTTTATGTTTGTATCTTGATCATTTTTTGCATTTTATATTATCCGACAAGAAATACACATTTATCGCAGTTACCTGTTGTCAGTTGTAAATTTTGTGTCAATTTTGAAACATTTGAAGATTTTTGTCGAGTTATTTGGAAAACGATCAAATTTATTAGGTTTACTCTTCAATTTTGTAATTATTTGGCGATATTTCAAAAATGGTTACAAGTAGCCATAGGGGTGTGGATACAAAAAATGTTCGTTTTTCGTTTCTACATCATATCGTTAAAAAATATACAGGGTGTACCATTTAAAAAAATGGAGAAAATTAAATTCAAAAAGTTCTAAATTGAAAAATTAAATTTAGCCACCCTGTATAACTTTTCAAAAATTAAAATAGATCAAAGACATGGCTCAGATGCTTCCTAACTAGTCTTTACATAATTTTTTCTTAGAATTTATAATTGTGACTGTAGTGATTTTTCTAACATGCATCTGCAGATGCCATTATTTGAACAAAAAAAAATCGCTACATCCAAGTGGTTTGGAAATAGTCAGCAATAATTTTGGATTAAAAAGAGTCTAGAAAAAGGCTCTAAAAAATCTTCTTTTACACACCATATTCCATTTAAAAAAATGTCACCTGCCCCTGTATAATTGTCTTGGCTCACCCTGTATGTTCAAAAATAATTTCCGGTTATAGACTTCTTTCTCTAGTTTATCTGTGTTTTTAAATCAAATTTCTACCTATCATGGAACTCGAGCTATCAAAGTCGGACGCACTATTGCCCCACCCTGTATAACTATATTATCTATACTAATATACTATTTCTTTCATTCTCCATGTGAAACTCATCCCCGTGTCTAAAACTCATTTTAATGTTTATATTTCCTTTCCAGTCTCGATAACTCATCGGTTGACATCGGTTTTAACTATTAGCAATGCTATTAGGCTAAATTCGACCCTGGCTCAAACCTGTCAACGCTTAGAAAGTCAGTCTTGCCAATATGATCCATTTGAAGGACTCTTTAATAGATTCTAAATAGATTTTTAAAATAATGGAGCAACTTTCGTTCGAGATCTAAGGTTTAAGCGTTTAAGTTTAAGTCAGATCAGGGTACGCGGTCCTCTAGCGCATGTGCTAATTAAATTATGGGGGCAACTGTCACACGTAATGTTTGATTTGAAGGTTAAACGTCTTGTTGGCATCCCTGGTTGAAGTCCTTGACAGTTGTCTTACGCATGTGCAAATTTTTCCTAACAAGCGAGGTCACGAGGTCCATTCCAGCTTCCGGCAGATGATGATACGAACTGTACTCGCCGTTTGCTTCCATTATGACAAAAGTTAATTTTCGATATCTGCTTTCCCCGAGAATTTTAAATTGTCTTCCCAGTTCGCGCCCAGGAACTGGAAATTATCGCGACGGCGGGACCGTTCCGTACCAAACAAAAAATAATTTGCGGGAAAAAAGTGAAACCACGTGTCAGACGACAACTAATAATGATTCTGAACGCGACTCCGGCCAGTTTTCTTCATTCTCGGAACTTTCTACCCTCCTGCGCAAGTGACCGTCAACCCTCCCAGTGGTTCCTACGAAATTTACCTACCTGCCATCCCGACCTTCAGAATTCGGCAAAACAGCAACAATCGACTCCGACAGATCAGTGAGTGCGATGGACAAACCACCATCACCCACCGTCCCTCCGCCGCAGTGGAAAAAATACCAAAAAACTGAAAAAACGGAACAGCGCAAAAGAAAAAATCCCGACAAAGGCTCCTTGTACCTCACCATCGACACCCCGGACTACGAATTCGATTACCGGGAAACCAACAGTCACGAGAACGAAATCAGCGACTTTTACAATTACACCGATCGCGAAGAGTTCGAAATCAACTACGGGGTGTTCAAGAAAGAACTGGACAATTGCGGCGTGTCGACCTGGAAATCGGCGGGGGAGGCCGCGAAAAGTTTGGTCTTCAACAACTTCATGGACAAATTGGAGCACAAAAACGTCGAGATTCGAATCGAAGCCTCCCGGGGCCTCCTCTATCTGCTGCAAGGATGCTGGAAAGAGGCGGCAACGGTGGCGGACCAACAACAAATGGCGCGGGTGAACGCGATGACTTTCTACCAAATCGGCGGATTTCGAGCGATGGACGTCGTGTTGAACGCGAAAATCGACCAAGTGACCAAAGGAGAGAAATCCGACGATTTCAAAGAGTGCCAACATTTCAGCGTTATCATCGCGATTTTTTACAGTTTAACGGAAATAGTCAGGAACGAAATGGACGACGTGGAGAATTCGCCCTATAAACGGGACGTTATCAATTTCCGCAGGGAACTGTCGACTCCGAGTCCGGAAAACACCTTTTTCATCCCGAAATGTTTCAATTTGGTCGACTTCGCCGTCAGGAAAGCCCCCTACGTTTCGATCAAAAAAACGCTGTTGTTAGTGTGGAAACTGCTCATAGTGGCGTTGGGGAATTGGGAAGAACGGAAGATTTTGAAAGACGAAAACCGCACGCGGTTCTTACGCACCCTCAACGAAGACACCATCGAAGTTACCAAAACCATGCACAAGAAAAATTTGGAGCTTTACAAGGAACGTGTGAAGCCGAACCAGAAATTCGTATGGGGCTCCATCCCCCCGCCGAGCAACTTGTGGAAACTCAAAGTTTACGAAGAGGAAGTCGCCGATTACGAGGTATATTTAAAGAAGCGCGGTTCCGGCAACGTAAAGGAATTACAAGAAAAAATGTGGATCGTCAAGTCCTTTTTGACGATGACTTACATGGAGAACATTCGAGAAAATTGCCAGGACTCGTTTTTTTTCTATCAATTTCTGAACGATATGCGTCAGGGCGAACCCACCCACATCCTCTACCACGGTTTGATCAAAAACTTACCCGGCCACTTGACCAGTTTCGTTAAAATCCTAATAGCGGCGACGCCGCCGAAAGCGCCCGGAAGCGCGCCGGATCTGCGTGACGTCACCAACAACGAAGAGCTGGCAAATTCGGAGTTGCGTCGAACCCAAGAAATCGTCACCAAATCAATTTCCGGCATACTCCTGATCATGTTGAAATTCTTCACCGTCAACCACGTCTACCAATTCGAAACAGTCACCGAATACTTGTACCGAAGAAAATTCATCGAGGTGGTGTTGCGTCATTTCCGGTTAAATCCGAAATACGTCAAAGAATTCAACGAGGACTGTTCGAAGATTTTTCCCAATTGCGTCCTGGAACGGACGGAAGTTTCGCCGAAACCCCCCGTTTCCCCCAGGAACATGCTGACTTTCATCAATTTACTGCGAGTCCTCAACAAAGTCGTCAAGCACAAACCGATGAGGATTTTGCGAGTTTTGATGCTGAAGGGAAGCAGAAGTTTGAAACCTCTGCTGCACGTCGCGCACGCGACTCCTCGCATTTACGTCCTCAAATTGTACAAGCTAATCGCGGATTATTATCCCAGGAAATGGCAGTTGCACAACGCGCACATCCTCACCGCCGTCGAGAGATGTCTCCGAAAAAGGATCACTGCGCCCAGTCAAAAGGTCATGAACGAATCCGTAATCAATCGGTATCGGTACTACGAGAAGGTGCTCAATGCAGAAATCGCTGAGTACAATAGGGATTTGTTGTAAGTTGTCGTAATTACGCCATTTTTGTTGAGTATTCCTGAACAATAAAAAACGTGTTGCTATAATTTTCGTCCTTTCCCCAACATTGCAACCTAAAAAAAATATTATTTTTATTATGCAACCACGTGTCGAAGCACGTGCAACCACGTGTCGGAGCACGTGGTATCGTAGTATAAAACATAAACAAATCGGTAAACGCGGTGCCTGTAATATCGATATCGCTGTCAAGCGCGAAACAGTTGAATTTAACTGACGTGCGAGGTTCTCCTAACCTCAAAACTTTCGGTGAGTAGAAAAATCGAAATTTAGGCTCCAATTCCGTTTGGCACATTAATTATTAGAGTAATATCGAAAATAAAAACATTCTGCTTCCCCATTTGTTTTTTGCAATGGATATTTGTTTTCATTTTGCCTACTCGGATTTGAATTTTGACTGGGGTTGACCGACAAAAATCGTCAGAGGAAAGGAGCCGCTTCCAAAAAAGGTTTCAAGGTTTCTTTCTGCCAGTTAGTTACAAGTTGCGAGACTGTCCCTGAAAACGGTTTTGAAATTTGTTTTTTTTTTCCAGCCGCCATGAACCGGACAATGCTGAAACAGTCGGTTTATCGCGACCTGGAAGTGAAACTCCACGAACACTTGTACACCAGTGTCTTCTTGCTCACAAACGTCTACACAACGACAAAAGATTTCGACATCGTTTTTAAGCCCGACATGTTCACCAAAAACAACAAAGCGGCCTTCCACCAACTGATTTATTACCTCTGCAAGATACTGAACCCCGAATTGACGAAACAAAAACTAGTTTCGTGGCCTCCCTACGACATGAAGAACGAAACGAAATTTCGCGGCGAAGTTCTGGCTTATTTACAGGAATTGAAAGTGCTGTACCCCAACTGGGACATTCCCAACATAACCGCCTCGCATTTGATAGCGCCGGGCGGTTATAAATTCGTGAAATTCATGTGTCGATTCACGCAACTAGTCATGTTCGAGCATTTCCAGCGAAACGACAACGAAGCAATTTTGAACCCGATCAAAGCCAACAAGAACAGCGCCGTCACCGGGATGATCACCAACCAAATACGGCGGGAAATCACAATTGTCGAAGGTGAAATCGAGGAAAACGTTCAAAAATTCCAGGAGCACCGCAGAAATTTGGCGGTCGAAGCCGACAATATCGTTCAAAATCAAAAACAACTCGACGAAGACGTCGCGAGAATCACGAAAATTTACGACGCCAAACGCCGAAGTTTCGACGCCAACAATTTCGAGGCCGTCATCAAAATGATTTCGACCAAAATCGAGAAACTGAAGGCGGACATGGCGGGGGTTGAGGAAATTCGGGAGAAAAGCGGGAAATGCCGGGAATTGGCGGAGTATTTGACCGGAAGTCGGGCGACGTTGGAGTTCCGCGACGACTTGACGTTGCCGTCGAAGGTTGCGCATTTGGTCAAAATCGAAGGAGGCGTGCTGGACCTTCGGCAGTTGTTTAAAGCATTTCAACTGTTTCTGGAATTGAAGAGTTTGGAGCTGCCGACGCTGCCGGCGGCGGCTTTGGTCGATTTGACGGCGAAAATGGCGGGTCTTTGCGCGAAGTATTCAGAAATGGAGAAGAAGGTCCAGAAAGTCACCCAATCTCTCGGACGCCAATAACGAAAAATTACGAGAAACTTTAGCTGCCTTGGAATTCATTATTTTAGATTCCTTCACATTTTCCATAATTGTTGTTCTTTTGTTTCTTTAATATTCATATTTTTCTAATTATTAAAATTAAAAAGAATAAAAAAATAAAAACTTTTTTTTAATTTCCCCCACCGGATTGTCGATTCTACAACTTACTTTTGATTCTCCAAAAGGGTTCAGGGATGAAGTCCTCAATGGCCTGGTACCTTTCGACCACAAATCCAAGGGTTGGAAACTGGCAGGAGCCGTAACTGATCAACTTGCCGTCAAGTTTTTGCGGAAAAACCCTCTGCAGCCTTAAGGTTTGCAGCCGAGTGAAGGCAGCCCCTAATTGGAAACAGTTGACAAAACTTGTGGTCAAGTCAATTGATAATTACCTGTCCTCAAATCCAATTCTTGTCTGACATCAACGGCGTCGCTCACGTTCCTGTTGGGTTGTCCCAAAGTGTTGAGAGCTCGAAAAATTGAAGCTCCAGTAATTTCTGAGAATTTTGCCCGGTAAATTCTCAAATTTGGATTAACGTCAGTACAAACTTTGATTATTTCGAAACCAATATTTTCACCTTCTCTATCGCAATCCGTCCATATGATCAAGCCTTGGCACGAGCGCACCTCCCTCTCCAAAGTTCTCTGAAATTTGACGCTTTAACGACATGCCTGAAGCGTTGACAGCCAAAATACTTTGATGTTAGTGGAGTTTTCCTGGCAAGCTTTCACCAATGGGGCATCGAAGAGGGCGACAGGGTTGCACGAGTGCCAGCCGCGGAAGTTATTAGCGAATTCGAAGTTCATTAAGTGCCCAGAAACTGATGTCATAACCATCCGGCATTGTTGGCCGATAACTGTGGCGTCGAACTCGTAGATTTTGTTGTATTGCGAAAGGCCCTCGCGCTAAAAACAAAGAGTTAGCGTAATAATAATGATTGTTTAAGTATTTACGCGTGTTGAGGCTCCCCGCGACAAAATTGAGGCTATGTTCTTGGCGGCATCGTTTTTTTCGGCAACGTTCAAGTACTTCATTGCGGCGGCAGGCGTGGCGCTACAAAACCTCAAACCTGTTCTCAAAACCGCCGTTATGCCCAAAAATCCCATTTATCATCGCAAAATTGGACAAAATCAATTTTAACATCCTCCAGTTCAAAAACAGAAAAAACGTCAACTTTGACTTTCCGTCGCCAGGACTACCAACGCAACCAGTACCAATCGCTAGAGTTAAAATCACCGTAATCAAAACTAGGGATAATAAATACAATTGAAACGTCAAATATTTCTAACCTCAAAAAATTTGTCTAAACTGCTCACAGAAGCACTCATTGCCTCAGAAACCATCTACAAATATTCAACAAACACAATCACCCAATGAAGTTGAGCGAATAATTTTATACCATTGACTTGGGCGTCTCAAGGTGCTCTCTGGACACAATCAAATATATTGCATTTTGCTTATCCAGGGGTTCTCTGATGATTTGGTTGAGAATGGGGACAGGTCGTGGACAAGTCAAGAAAACGAACCAATGTAATGTTTACAGAAGTATTATGTAATTCACGAATTATAAAAGTTATGAAAATATATACAAAGTTTAATTCCTAACACTTATCATAATGGTATATACAAAAATTAAAGTGTACCTCTTAACAAAACGGCCACCCACGCAACATATGAAGTGAGATCAGTCTCAAATTAAATTTGTATAGAACTACAAAATCCACTTATCACTTACTTCCTAAGTACTGGCTTCAATCGATAGATACATAAATAACATGACTAGCAAAAAAAATTTACAAAAACCTAAACCTAATTATTTACAAAAAATAATAACAAAACGAGCTAATAGCTTGATCGTCACAAATACGTAGTGTAAGTCTCCGTATAAACGCACCGTTACACCATCGTCACATTTCGTCTCTTCTTATCACCACTGTTAACCGAAGACATGGATCCTTGCAGACTGGGATTGAACGGAACCAAAGTTTCGTTTCTCTGCATCGACTGGTAAATGGGGTGGTTCTGCTGGCCGGGATGCACCCCGTAAATGTTGTAGTTGACGGGATAACCGTTGGAGTTGAACGCGGGTAGTGGCGGTACCGGGGGAGGAATATGGTGGCCGTTATGGCAATGTTCGTGGTTCAACCCCATAGGATCCATACCTTGACCGTTCAGAGACATGTGGTCAACTTGCGCATTCATCAACAACTCCTGGTGTTGATGATCGTCCATGTTTTCCAACGGGCTGTGTCTTCGTTCGTGTTCGTGTAAAAGTTGAGAGGCGCTCCAGGAATTGTAAGGACTCAAAGTTTGGCCGTTACGTCCCAAAGTTCCGTTCGAAATCACGCTCAATCCCGAATAAACGTTATTGGGACTCCCCATGTCGTGTTGTTGTTGATGGTGCATCTGTTGTTGTTTCAATTCCTCGATCAGTAACTGTTCCTGTTGGTTAACTAGGGAATAGCGTTTTTTGGTTTCTTCCTCGTAATCGTATTTAACTGGAACGCCAACTTGGTGAGGATCTACGATATCTACGGCGTAATTCTGTTGAGATTGGGGCAAATTTTGGGGAGTACTTGGCACTATGGTGATTGTTGAAGACAACTTGTCGGATTTGCTCGGTTTCTTGTGGTTAACGCGATGATCCCGCCGTTTAACCACGCAGAAGTAACAGTACAAAACCAACAAGATGACCAAGAGAAGAAAACCTATGGCGATAGGCAAAATCAATTCCAATCCGATACTCATAGTTCTAGCTATACTAGGGCTAATAGGGTCAACCCCAACCGAGTTTCCGTTGTTAGGCCAAAAACTATTGTCGTTAGACGAATAAGTCGGGGGCACCGTCGGGGGTGGAGGCGGTGAAGGTACCAAAATCCTAACCCAATTAGAAACGGGTCCCGACAAGTCCGAAGAAAATTTCGGAAACGCCCTAAGAGCGAAAAAGAGAGGCTTGTCCAACAACTCTCTCTTCTCCGACATGTCTATGGTAAAAGTAGTTTCGGATCCTGGCGCTAGAGGGAACGGGTTTCCCATATCCCAGGACACCGCCACAGTTTCAAAGCCTTCAGTAATATCGGAAACTGAATTGGCGTATCTGATTTCGTAGCGAGAGACAATATAGCCGCCCATGTCGGGGGAAGTCCACGAGAGACGCGCCTTCATGTCTTCGGGGACGACCTGGACTTTGAGATCGCCGACTCGGCCGACGGAGACCAGAGAAGATGCGGCGATCTCTTCGGAAGTGATCATCAACGTGATCTTGGGGAGAACCCGCTGGAAGGGCGAGATGGGGGTCACTCCGGGCGACGGGATCGAGGAGCCGCAACAGGGCTTCCCATCTGAAACAACGACAATGTTGAGGTCCTCTTGCAAAGAAGCCAGAAGAAAAACAAGACAAAACAAATTTCTTTTTAAAGAAGCAATAAGAAGAAAGAAGAGAAGGAAAAAAAAAGTAGAAAAAATAAATTTCTTTCAAAACAAATTTCTTTTTAAAGAAGCAATAAGAAGAAAGAAGAGAAAGAAAAAAGAAGTAAAAAAAGTAAATTTCTTTCCAAAAAAGTAAGGAGAAGAAAAGTTGGAGAGGGGAGGCGAATACGAGAAACAGAAGAAGGAAAGGGGGAAATTGGCCAAATTTTTGGTTGCCATCGAACTTACCGTCGACTTTGGCGGAGTCCGTCCAGGTGTAAGCCGTGTTGCCGTTGTCCGTGATCGCGACCTCGAAGGTGTAGAGTCCGGGTCCGGAGTCGGCGGCGCTGAAGTACCTCGTGTAGACCCCGTCCCCCCTCGTAATGTCCGGATCCCCCGACCCCGTGTCCAACAAATCAAACTTGTTCTTGTGCGGGAACGATCCGTTAACTTCCGGTTTCACAACGGTGACCTCGACTTTCGCCCCTAAAACGGGCACTTCGCCCCTTTTGACCTCGCACAACAGAACGAGGGGTCCTTCTGGTTGTAGCTTGTGCGTCCAGAATTTCGCCCTAACCACCGGCGCTACGGGCGATACCGGGGTGGCGGTGACTTGCAAGAAATGGGGTTGAGGATTGCCCGAGTACGCTTCGACCGTGTACGTCCAAGTTCCGGTTTCCGAAATGTTGGCGTAAGTGTTAATCATTTTGAAGTCGATGAAACGGTCGTTTCGTTGAGTGAAGACTTGATGGCTCGGACTGATCAATTTGATGCTTTTGATTAGAGGTGTGACGGTGTTGTGGGTGAATAGAGTGAATTTGGCGGGGGGACCCATGTTGGGGTCCAACATGAAGCTTCCGGTCACCGAACTGCGACCGTCATCAGTGAGTTCACGTCTATGGATTTCCATAGGCAAATCGGATTGGCTTCCGCTATAAAACCTCTGGACTATGTCAAACAGAACGTTGCTCAACTCGAAATAAGTCGTCAAAAAGGTCGAGTCGACGTTCATTTTTTTCTCGAAAACCGTGTAAGCGACACCTTCCGCCTTTTCGGTTAACGCGTTCAACGATTGCGACCTCACTATCGTCGGGTAATTGACCGCCGCTATCTTAATTTTCGACCTGTTGACCTCCTCCATGATCGCGTCGATCTGGGGACTGGGGTTGAAACCGGCGGCAATCACCACGATAACGTTAGCGGCGGCTCCTTGAGCGCTAGTTCTTTCGTTCAGCATTTCAACGGCGTCTTTGATGGCGCAATGGAGACACCCCGGCTGAATCGAATCACCCGGAGTGTACGAAATCGACGAATAAAATTTGTCTCTATTCACGTCGTTGTTGACGCTGACGATATTTAGAGCGCGCTTCGAAGATTCTTCCGCCAAAACTATCCCGAGTTCCGTATTTTTCGGCACCATATGCAACGCCCAGAACCTCATCGCCAACCTCAAGTAACTCCACGATTCTCGCTGCATCATATCTTTAGTGTTTTCAACAACGAAAACGTACCGCGTCAAGTTCTGTTTTTTGTAGGTGATCTTGGGGGTGGGGTCGGTGATGGTGTCGGTGTTTTGGTGGTCGACCACGTTGTTGATGGCGAAATCTTGATGGTTCATGATGACGTCGAAGACGCTGCGGCGTTGGCAAATCGAATTGTGTTTAGTTGGGGCGAAGCGGTCGTGGTTGCCGTTGTCGCAGAACAAGGAAACCGAAGGAGATTCGGCCGCAAACATTATGGAACTGCGAGCCTTCTCGTCCACCATCTTCGTGGTGTTGTATTCGGCGTTGAGGTCGCTGCAAATTCTGAAAGGAAGCGACGACTTAGCAAATCTTTGTCGGAGGTCACGTGGGAAAAGAAAGCGTGGACGATTAATTTTGCTCAATTTTATGCACTTATTCAGGATTTTCGCCACACAATTATGGGAGGCGGCGAGTTATCATTTCTAATTGCATATTATCACACGCTCTTACGCCAACTCAGCACCTCTTACAGATGGGAGCAAACCGCAGAAACAAGAACAAAATTTGACAACAATTAATTAATAGCGATTGCGCCTGATTGCCGCAACCAATTATACACCAAGTCTCACCAAACGTCTGAAACTCACCCATTATCGTGGATAGGGTAATCGGAACACCCTGTAACTTTCGCTTGCTTGGACTGATCATCGTAGAAGCACATGGGATAGATGGGGTCATTGTAGTAGCCTTGCTCCTCGAAGACTCCGTACCGATACATGGCAAACTCCTTGACCAACGACCGGGCTGTTGTTGCCACCCAAAAACCGACAATTAGCCCAAATCTCATTAAAGTTAAGACGTAAAATTACCCAAAGTGGCGTCTCTTTGCATCAGGCTCTCGTAGGCGAGGTAGATTTGGTCTCCGGGTTGCCCGCATCCCAGGGACTGTTGGGTGTAGATGCGGCCGCGCGTCGACCCCTCAGGCAGCACCGTCACATCGGAGGCTTCCCCAGAACCGGAAACAACTGCGGAGGATGCGCAAGAATCCGGCCATGACGGCGGAAGCAAGACAGTTGTCGATCGCAGGAAAGCCCTGCTGTCGAGGGCCGAGAACAGGTAGTGAGACGCACTTATAAGGGTTGCCTGTAAAAGAGAAGAGACGGGGGTCAGGTTAAATTTACGTAAGGAGCGCGAGGTCGGGCCAGATTATACAACTCTAACCCACTTTCTATCAATCATCTTCATTAGGGAAACTCATCTCTATGCGTTATTGCGCAAGAAAGATTCGCCGAAGTACGCAGAAGGTAATGGCACAGGTGCAACGAGGTGCGCCAACACTCTTCTCAAAGGTTACCGAGACGACTCTGTGTGAAGAGTAAGGTAGCAAAATTAATGTTGATACCTCCTACCAAGCCACACAATTTAGTACAACAAGATTGCGATTTGGTGGCGTTACAGACGTTGTGACGTCAAAACCTATAACAGTGTCAAAATTTTTATTGGTTGAATCTTCGCCCCTGAACTGCGAGTCATCTCGTAAGCGGATGCGGATGTGACCCAGCTCCATCAAATTCCATTGAGTTTTCAATTAAGCGGCTGCACCCTCGGTGCAATTTGCATTCCCGAAATGCGCATCGTCTCATCATCATATCAAAGCCGTAGTTTCGTCCCCTTCCGTTTAGAACAAAGAGGGAGTTCCTTTGATGGCGTCGATCACGAGAAATGTAAATGAACGGTTTGAGTCGTCGTCGGTGCCGTGAGAAACTTTGAGGCGCTACGTCGTGACTGGAAGCGAAGAAGTAGACGAAAAAAAATAAATAAGCGCTCCGACCAACAACATCAACGAGCCGCTGCTGAAGAGAATGTAAACATCATACCTACATGCGCATCATTGCCAAGAAGATTTTTACGAGGAGGAAGCGAAGTTAACCTTTCGGCCGGCGTTAATTCTTTACGTAATTAAAGGTCGCAGCAGCCTTTCCAAAGCAGGCGGAATTGGATGGTTATCAGAGATGGATCTCTACTGTCATTTGGAGCTGGTGGTGATGGTGCGACAACAATGGCAAAAGCGGACGCGGATGCTGACTAGTTTTTTAGTGAATCATCGCAGAGTAGATTAACTTTTATCTAAACTGAAGGTAAATGTTCGTTCGTGAACGGTGACTCGGAATCTTGGAGTGAACGAATCGAAAAAAAAAAATTCTTCGTTTTATTGAAAATTTGACGCTCCGCGAAGAGCGACTCGTCTTCCTCCGATGAATGAATTTATTCGTGAAATAACCGGAACACCCGTTACGAAGAGCGCAGGCGAGGCGCAGAGATGCTTCGCGAGGTCAAAGGTGTCTTCGTAGCGCGAGCTTCGGCATTCTCGTCTCGTTGTCCTAACGGCCGATAATCGGGGACATGTTTATTTGTTTTTGTCGCGGTTATTATTGTTGTAAGGCTCCCTTCGTCGTGTTTATTACCGTTAAATCCATATGGTTGTCTACGACCAAAAACCCGTCGTCGTACTTAGATAACGACGTTCTTTGTGTCGACTGGGACATCATCAAAGAAAATAGTTTGTCGACATGTCGCCGGGTTAGGACGAACGGGTTAAATGACCAACTAATGATGATGACGACTAAACGACACGACGATTAGGCAGAATTGCCTAAACGTAGGTTAATTGAACCCCCACGCAATCGAAAGTTTTTGTTTGCTCACCACGCCACTGGAGAAACGACCCCCGGGGAATTATTTGGTTACAAAAAAAGATAAGTCGCAACAATTGGATGCCAACGAAGGAGCGCAAAAAACCGAAGACCCATTTTCTTCGAGAATTGTTTCACTTTTCGTTACGGATGCTTTCGTATTGGACAATTTTACACGACAGCGGCTACAAGCAACTGAAGAAGCATCAGTTGTTTCCATCAACCAAGAGTAAAACTATGTAAGAAAAAATTTTGTATCCAGCAATACCAAACTATTAATTGAAATTTTGGTTAATTAATTAAATAACGGTAATAAAAAGAACATTAAAATCACGTTAAAGATCTCGTTAAAAAAGTCTATTTAAAATTAAGATAAAGCCCAAGTTTATGGCTGGAGCTAATTGACGTTGTGAGCAATTTTAACTAAACTTTCAGATTTAGACAAGGTATTTAAATAGCGTTAATCATTTTTTTACGGTTGTCATAAAACCTTCGACAAGAGCTGGTGCCATCATTTTCCTGATTTATCGCACATAATGCTAACGATTTCCTTAATCCGCCATCTTTCTTGTGGCGAATTGTTGCGAATAGTTTCGTGTTTTTCGGTTTCGTGAATTTTTTTTGGAAAGTGATCCGCCCACCCATCGGCAACACCAACAAAACACCCATAAAATCTTTCCATTTGTCACCACAACGCCAATATTTGATCCCATCGCCGCTTTCTTCTACAACAGAGAGACAATGCCGTTACCCAAATATTTTACCAGCGACGTTCCTACGCGTCCGTTCTAAAGGAAACGCACACACCCACAATCGCCGAAAACGCGCCAACGACCTTATTACGCAAACACCGGCGATTTTTTTTTTTAATAAGCATTACCGACCATTAATCAAGATGGCCTAGAATTCCGTGCCGTATGAGGCTACCCAACACAATCAACGCAGCCACCTTTCACATCCACGGATGCTGCCGGCGCATCATCAAGCAGGCCTCATAGAATTGCGAATTTTAAAAAAATTAAAAAAGTGGCGCGACTCGAAATTTCTCAATTTGCTGAATTTAATTGCGCCGCTCTCCTTAATTAACAAAACTATTTTAAATGGTCTGCGTTGATTGTTAAAAAAATTGAAACGTTCCCATCGTGGAGTTTCGTTCCTTTTGTTGCAGATCTGCAATAAGTAGGAAACATCCAACGCAATTAGCGTGAGTTTAAAGGGCGCCATACCCCGGGGCCCCGGGGTACCTACGTTCTTTTTTATTGGTTGCGTAACGTTCCCGCGACTATTGTTGTTGGCTTTGATAAATTACGTTTTGGGCTGAAAGCCGTGAACCAAATCGCGTAACTTAATGACTCTTCGTTCACCTGTTGGTTGTTGGTTGCCGAAACGCGACCACAAGACGTTATTTATCCGCAATTACGTTTTGTTCGATCACTCGGTATTTCTCACAGTGAAGAAAATTCGTGATCCGGGCGAGTTGAACGTGTCCACCTTGGAGCGGTCACGATTCCCGGCGATGACGACGGCCCCAAAAACACCGAACGAAAGTGAAAATTCCAAATTTAATTAATTATTTAACGAAAACAGGATCGGCAACAATTGGGGCGACGGAAAAAGTTATGGATCACGGCCGTGACGTAACGAGAATCTGATAAAAAAAAAGTAATTGATCGCTGTTTTATTAAACACTCTTTGCCTCGTCATGACTAATGTTATAATTGGTTTACCTCACCCAAGAATCGCTCTACCAACAATAATTCTGAAAATTCATTACAAAGCCGCGGTGATTAACACGTGAAGTTGCGCAATGTGGATGTGTCGTTCACGAACGGTTTGTTCAATTTGGCCGGATCTTCTTTTTCAAAATTGGGTTCGTTCGATTTTAGGATCGGGCCAAATTGAACGAACCCAATTTTGAAAAAGAAGATCCGGCCAAATTGAACGAACCGTTTGATCCGACCAAAATAAGATTGTTGAGTTCCAAGTTATCAGTTGGGCACCCCGAAGTTCCATTGACGCGAAGAATCTTCACACTGCATAATTGAAATTGCAACACCCATTAAATTCGGCCCTGACGCGTCCGTCCCTGCCTTCGGAATTTAAAAACAGTCACGTTTCCGCCTCGAAGGTCGTAAAAATGCGTAGATATAATACCTGTGCTATCTTCAAGAATTCAATAAACATCTCGAGGCGAAGAACATTATCAAACAAATGACGCAATCCCTCCGGCTATACAACAAAAATCACCACCAAGAAAGACTTAAAATTTTGTCGCCATCTCCAGGTGCGATCAACGTTATTTACACCAACATCAAAGATGTGCAGATTTCGTGACTTAGGGTCACGACCCGGTTACGTCTATGTAGGTAACCGGCAAGAGATTACGCAATAATCATAAACCATCATCTTCCGAGCACAATGGCTGGGTAATAGCGCGAATTTTCCGGTGACTCCAACGCCAGGTCAGACGCGATACTCGTCGCCGATAATTTTTCAACAATTGAAAAAGACCAACAGCCGTTGTTTGTTCATCGACTTAACACCTGCCGAGGCTAGTTTAAGGTTTAAAGAATCCCACGGGACCTGCCGCGATAATTAGTCCTCACTAGTTTTCGACAGCGGTGGTGGTGAAGTGAGAGATGCGGAAGAACTGCTAATGGGTTTCGGACCGCAACGGGCATAAAATAACCGCAGAACTTAATTCAATATCGATGCCGACGGACCCGCCTTGGTGATGTTGTTGCCTTCGAGGAACCGCGGACGGGTAATGTATGGATGCACGGTAGCCGGTGCCCCGAGGTGAACAAAGATTGGTGTTTCAGTCGCACAATGCGACTTGTCATATTTTAAAATATGGGCCGCTTTGTGGCAGTTAATTAGCTCCGCGGCCACCGTGCAACACTCGTAAATTATGCAAATAGCCCCCCCGATAAAAGCCCAATTAATTCACGCCTCCAGAGCGCTCCAGCCCGACCAAGAACTAAACTTGCCCCATTTCGACCAACCTCAGGAGAGACCACCAAAAGTAGAACATCACCAAGCCAAAGGAATTGATGGTAGAATTTGTTCCGGCTTCGCCAAATTAACTTCTTTCAGGGGTTTCTCATGTTCTAACAAGTAATCAATGATGGATGATAGACGGAGAAATAGAATGGAAGACCAAAAACTGCTATCAAACAAAGATCAAAAGAAGAAATATTCGCGCAGGACGGAGGAAAATATCGAAAGAAGAAGGATGTTGAAAAGGATGAAAGTAAAGACCTGAAAAGCAATAAAAAAAAATAAAGGTATCTAGAGTCAGCTGCAAATGAAACCGGACGACCGACCTGTCCATGTAGAGGCAAAAAAGGCCGGCTAGTTTTGCAACTGGCTCTACTTCTGGTCAACCAAGAACCGGGAGGTGTGAAGCCGGGCAAATTTTTCCCGATGGCACGTGCAGTGAATTGTGCATCACGACAGGTGGCTGTTAGGTGAACACCAGCTGCACCAGCAGTTGCAGAAATTTGATAAGATAATTTGATAAATGCCTTGAACTCGCCTTCTCCTCATCAATTCCGGCCAAGTTGGCGAGAAATTCGGTGTTGCGATTGTGTCACAACCTTCCACCGGTGTTCTTTTACACGAAGCTCATCAACGTTTAATTAAACGGGCGATTTAGTTGAACACTTCGTCTTTAGCACGTTTAGGCCGTAAAAGCGACCAAACATCGTCTGACCTACGCTCGAAAGGAACTCGACGAGGCCCAACAAGTGCACTTGGAACCCTCGGAACGTTTAAAAGATGTTATACCTATCAGGTGTCGGATGTTTATTGGTGTTCGGTTGAAACATTATGGGTCGTATTTAACAGTCTACCAAATTTACTCAATATTTTCATACAAAAAAATACTTTTATTTCCCAAAAATACTAAATGCTCACCAAAATTAAGAAAAGCGACAACCAAATATTGACATAATGCTGGTCTCTTATATATTTTGTTCGCCAAAATAACTTTTGTTGACCATAAATACTAAATGTTCACCAAATTTTATTCCGCATTTAATTCTAACATAATACCCAGATATTTAATTTTCGACAGTGTCTTATATTATTTAGCAGTTAAAAATACTATTTGTTGATCAAAAATACACAAGCAATAAAATGTTGTGCAAATGGTAAATAATTTTATGCAAAATTATAGATGTAGATGTGCTAGGGCAAGGAAAATAAGAGTAAAAATAGAAGTGGTTTGCACAAAGAAAAGATATTGATTTCCGTAATATATAAATGCTTTGCTGTAATTGGCTTGCATTATGTAAAACGTAAAACTTCTTTTAGGGGTAATTTCTTATCGTGTTTTTAAAAAAAAATTACAGGGCCCTGAACTGACCTTGTACAAAACTTTTTTCGCGTGCCTCTTGTCTGGAAGCGCACGCGGCAAGGAGAGATGCGCGAGCATATTTCATTTTTGGAGTAATAGAATAATTATTTAACGCACAAATAGTTTTTTTGAGAAACACTAAATATAAATGGATAGCGCGAATATTTATTATGTACAGTACGGACGCGTAACTTGAGCGTTCTAAATTTGGTGAACATTTAGTAAAATTGATGGACATATAGAATTTAAAATGTAAGCAATGGTAAAACAATACGCAGCATAGTTATTTTAGTGGTGATGTTCTCATTTTCTGATGTATAATAATTTGGGTTTTATTTAGATTTTTTGATGCTCATTAAATTTTCTGGTGGACAGTGCAAGGGATGTATGGTTTAATTTGGTGTACATTATATTTGTTCCCAAACATTATTGGTGATGCCGTCGCTCGTTTATTAGCGTTTCGTTGTCAGGACGCAACATTTTTGGTACCGCCGCCGTTGTTCACACCGCATAATAAAAAGCGATAATCTCCGGAAAAATCTAAATTAAAAAATCCGACGCGTCATCTTCTGTAATTTAATAGAAAAATAGTCTCGAACGCGAACTGTTATTATACTAAAAGCGATGCGGTAAAAAGTGATGGATTCCAATTTAGAGGTGGACGTGACGGCTTGGAAACGCCAAAATTTGGCCACCCGGCTACTTAACATTGGTACTTACACCTCGATTTCGTCTTCTACGAGTACATGCGATTAACGCGGTACAATTTAGAACAATTGTACGATCTTATCAACGGCACCATGGGAACGGAATTTTGAACCGGCACGAAATCGATAATGGCCCTTAGTTGGGGTGACTGCCGGCAAAAGTTGCCATCGATTAAAGAAGCCCCGCCGAAAACTGCATATCGAGAAGTAAACGCGAAAGAGGGCGCGCAAAAAAATTGAGGGTTTTAAAACAAAATTCCAGGTGGCTGCGTGACTTTTACTCAAAGGTCAGTTATGAAACAAAACAATATCGCAAAATTACAGGAGGCTGGGTCACTTTTAAAACCAAACATTATCGCAAAATGCGAGGTGGCTGCGTGATTTTTAATCGTAGGTCACTTACGGAACAAAACAATATGGCAAAATTACAGATGACTGCGTGACTTTTGAAAGTGGCCGGGTAGTTATTCCAGAATTTCGTGCAACTTGAAGCGGCCTTGGAGCGGCTTTTGTTCAATCCAACAGCAAGAAATTTGTAACACCTCTGCGAAGAATCGAGGAACGTTACGAACAATGCCAACTCACGACGGATAACATGATTAACACAACAATTATAGAAGATTTAATATTTCATGAAGAGCATTTTACGAACATTCCTCCAGAAGGTCGCAGTTTTGCATGGATGCCTGCCTGGTGCATCCATCAACTACCTCTCGCGTGCGTAGTTCGTATGGAACTACATAATATGCGTGATTCTTTAATTAAAACTTGCCGGTACTGCCAAGGAAAAAGTAATTACGTAAGTATGCGAAGGGTTTAAAGCGAAGAGAAACGTCGGAGGTCTGCAAGAAACGCATCACAGCGAAGCGTAAGATTTTTTAAATAAACGCAAATTAATCGAAACTAAAAGGGGAATGAGTTTCAAATTTTGACACTTGGAAGAGGAGCGGAGGCTCTTCTTGGTCTCCAGTTTCTACGAGGGAGGTTCAAAAATTCGCGTGGTTGATGTCGAGGAAATTAGGTAAAAACTTTTTTAACACATAAAAAAAGAGTAAAGAGGGAGTCTAGTTTTCACCAGGGACATTCACAAATCACCCCCTAAGTTACTAAGAAAAACGTTAATTTTTTTTCTGTTTTTAAGGTTCCAGCATAGCTGATGACATCTATTTAAGATTCTTACGATATTTCAACCACCCTCGAGGTATTTCCGTCAAAAATGTGTAAAAATTGACCATTGCTGTAGCCTAATTATAGAGGTCCCCTTCTGATTCTAGATCACTTGTGAGTTTCTCAAACCTGTGAGGAGGTTGAAGACTTCTTCGTTTTCAAAGAGCATCCTGTTGGTAATTTGGCAAATTTCCACGGTGTAGACAAACGTCGAAATTGTGTTAAAAATTGTTGATAAAAACGCAACGAATCCGATTTGGTCGCTAATTCACGCTTTAAAGCACAAGTAAAAGTAATCCCACAAACAATTAAACAAACAGACATCTTACCGAAAAAAAGCATTTCTAAATAAATTAACTTTCGAATTGAGCTCCACCGAAATTGATTAACCGGAAACCCTCCCGAAACTCACCCAAATAAAGCGCCCAATCATTTTCACGTAATTTCCCAGCAAGAAAGCATCACACATACCGTTCTTAACGAGATTCACCTTCTTCGACAAAATCAATTTTTTTTCGTCCATCAGAAATTAAGCGGTTCGTTTGGCGCATTAGAAATGAGCGCGCCCTAACGCGCATGAAATTACACATTGTCCTCGCATGATGAGAAAAGTCCGGTCCTGACACGACAAAAGCCATTCCGTGAGATGATAAAAGCTAATCTCTGTTTGTCTTAAGATTGCTTCTAAGAACCATTAAAACGTTTTAAAAACGGACGCGACGACAAAACGAAAGTGGTTCTTCTGCGGGCCTTATCGGGAGAATGTTAAAAGGTTCAAGAGAGCCCAAAATCCAAAGATTCCGAATCGGGTGACTAATAATAACGAAATTGATTGAATAAATTACGAGGGTTGTTAATTGGAAAATAAAAGTTCGCCGATGGGCCATGGGGGTCCCAACAAATTGGCCCGCGCCCATCCTCCCGAATCCAGTTAATTCAATTAATCAGGCGGGCAATTGTTGTGTCCAAACAATGCATAATAATTGCGGCAATTGCAGGCTCGATTGATAAAGCGAGGAATTTCGCCTTATCAACCGCTTATTGCGTTGCATCACCGCAGCAATTTTGTAGAAAACAAAACAACAAATCCGGTAACGCCCGACTGTTTCTGCGATTGTAAAATTTTCACGGAAGCTAAGCGAAAAATTGTTGCTGTCGCAATTTGTTGTTAACCGGAACGCAAACACGTTGCGTAAACGTTAAAATAGACAACGTAAACATTTTTATCAGCTCGATTTTTTATTTAATTTTTTTTCGTTACCTCCAAGTTATCGAGGACGATTCGGCAGTCTTGCACAGGAACAGCTTCGGACACTTTAATCACGAAATCTTCGTAAGCTCGGTTTTTCAGTTCCAAAGCACAGGTGAAACTGGCGAAGACCAGGAAGAGACCGGCGACGTAAAATCGACCCTCCATGGTAAATTTTAGAGGAAAAATCCTTTTATCATGTCTTTGGTCGGCGACGAAAACGACACCTCACACAAATTTTCAACCACCACCCACGAGTTCGTCCACGATGGTATTGATTCAACTTAAAACGTAACTAGGCAACAACAACGACAACAATTTTGTTGAATTGGGAAGCTCGATGTTATGGTTCGTTGCGGACGGTTCACGGTGTTAAAACTGGCACTACTTCACGTCACCGTTGCTGGTAACCAACTGAAGAAGAATCGGCGGACGAACGGACGCGCGGCTTTACTCCCACTATTTACTACTACGACGTCGAGATGCACTTGGATGCACGGCGACGGTACGGCACCGGTGTTGGGTAAGAGCGGTAGCGGAGCCTCGGGGTGAACGCGGCCCCCACCATACGGTCAAAGCGCGACGGGTTGCATAGACGGTGCATCGCCCCTATGACGGCGGCGAGGTCGGCCAGGATTACCACCTGGGTCAACTATTTTACATGGAAAATCAATCGGTACGACTTCCCAATGCACCAGTTCCAGTAACACCATTAGCTAAACCAGTCGACTACAATTATTATTGTCCTCGATTGTTTTTTTTTTTTTTTTTATGTTATAGGTGGCATGCAATCGCTGATTTCTTGCAGCTCGATTATGTAAATGTTTTAATATTTAGGTAACATAAGCTGATTTGAGCAAAATTATGAAGTATTCGAGACTCTATTTTTAAAAAGTACCACCAGATTTGTTTTAAGTGGTCCGAAATCTACCTGCAACTTTTGAACGGGGTCACTTCTATCGAATCAAATTACATCAAATTTATCCGTATTTTCGAGGCAGTTGAATGGTGCAAGAATAAAAAATCTACGGCTATTAATAAGTAAGTTGACACTTTTGATTTTGGGGAATTTAAGAAACTTTTGAATCGAAACATTCAAATCGTCATAACTCAAAAAGTACGACTCGCACAAAGAAACTACCGCCAGATTCGTGTTAAGCAGGACAAAATCTACAAGAATATGTCATAAAATCGATGTCAAAAATTTCAATATTTTCGACTTTTTTTTTCTACCTCAATCGATAGAAATTCGAAAAAATCCTAAAATCGACATCGTTGTTACAAGGACCTAAAAGTTGACGTTTTCTTGTGTGATCGACCTCTCTGAAATCAAATCTGAACTCAATTTAACTCTAGAACCGATAGATTTCTTGTGAATTTCCAAAAACCACCAAAGTCTCATTTTTTCCAATTTTCAAATGCTTGTAGATTTTGAACGGAGACACTTATATCGTGTCTAGATACATAAAATTTATCCGTATTTCAAAGGCTATCGAATGGTGCAAGAATAGAAAGACTACGCTTTATAATAAGAAAGTTGATATTTGCAATTTTGGTCGATTTTGACGAAAATTTTGAATCAAAGTTTTCAAATCATCATAACTCAAAAAGTACGACTCGTACAAAGAAACTATGGCCAGATTCGTGTTCAGCGGTTCAAAATCTACAAGAATAAGCCATAAAATCGATGTAAAAATTTCAATATTTTCGACTTTTTTTTTTCTACCCCAATCGATAGAAATTCGAAAAAATCTTAAAATCGACATCGTTGCTACAAGGGCCTGGAAGTTGACGTTTTCTTGTGTAATCGACCTCTCTTAAATCAAATCTGAACTGAATTTGACTCTAGAACCGATAGATTTCTTGTAAATTTCCAAAAACCACTAAAGTCTATTTTTTCCAATTTTCAAATGCTTGTAGCTTTTGAACGGAGACACTTATATCGTGTCGAGATACATCAAATTTATCTGTATTTCAAAGGCTATCAAATGGTGCAAGACTGAAAAACCTACGTCTTATAATAAGAAAGTTGATATTTGCGATTTTGGTCGATTTTAATGAAAATTTTGAATGAAAGTCTTCAAATCGTCATAACTCAAAAAGTACGACTTGTACAAAGAAACTATGGCCAGATTCGTGTTCAGCGGTTCAAAATCTACAAGAATAAGTCATAAAATCGATGTAAAAAATTTCAATATTTTCGAGTTTTTTTTTCTACCTCAATCGATAGAAATTCGAAAAAATCCTAAAATCGACATCGTTGCTACAAGGGCCTGGAAGTTGACGATTTCTTGTGTAATCGACATTTCTGAAATCAAATCTGAACTTAATTTAACTCTAGAACCGATAGATTTCTTGTGAATTTCCAAAAACCACCAAAGTCTCATTTTTTCCAATTTTCAAATGCTTGTAGATTTTGAACGGAGACACTTATATCGTATCTAGATACATAAAATTTATCCGTATTTCAAAGGCTATCGAATGGTGCAAAAATAGAAAGACTACGCTTTATAATAAGAAAGTTGATATTTGCAATTTTGGTCGATTTTGATAAAAATTTTGAATTAAAGTCTTCAAATCGTCATAACTCAAAAAGTACTACTTGTACAAAGAAACTACGGCCAGATTCGTGTTCAGCGGTTCAAAATCTACAAGAATAAGTCATAAAATCGATGTCAAAAATTTCAATATTTTCGACATTTTTTTTCTACCCCAATCGATAGAAATTCGAAAAAATCCTAAAATCGACATCGTTGCTACAAGGGCCTGGAAGTTGACGATTTCTTGTGTAATCGACATTTCTGAAATCAAATCTGAATTCAATTTTACTCTAGAACCGATAGATTTCCTGTAAATTTCCAAAAACCACTAAAGTCTATTTTTTTCCAATTTTCAAATGCTTGGAGCTTTTGAACGGAGTCACTTATATCATGTCAAGATATATCAAATTTATCCGTATTTCAGAGGCTATCAAATGGTGCAAGAATGAAAAACTTACGCCTTATAATAAGAAAGTTGATTTTTGCGATTTTGGTCGATTTTGACGAAAATTTTGCATCAAAGTCTTCAAATGATCATAACTCAAAAAGTAGATATGACTCGTACAAGGAAACTACAGCCAGATTCGTGTTAAGCGGGTCAAAATCTACAAGAATAAATCATAAAATTGATGTAAAAAAATTTTTAATTTTCGTTTTTTTTTCCTACCCCTCCCGATAAAAATTCGAAAAATTTCTAAAATTTTCGATTTTAGTCAATTTTGACGAAAATTATGGATCAAATCATTCAAATAATCATATCTTAAAAAGTACTTTGTCATTAATTCGTAACCATTATGTAACATTTATAAACGTTGCATTTAAAAAATTATAGATCTCCCATCATCAACCGGTCATTCTACTATTTAATCGAGCGATCCAGTTTCGGTCAGAATCACCTAAAACTTTTAGAGCCCGTAAAAGATTGATGGTCCCTGGTCTACAAAAATCGCGTTACCATGATAAAAGCCCAGGACCGTGTCAAACGAATTTATTTTTATAGGTGTGCACGGACAAAGCTAAGAAGTCCCCGAAACGTGTCTTTCCGCAAGCCAGCCTCGTTCCTTTGATCCCCCAGTTTTATCCCACATCACGTTCGCAACGAACCACCATCACTCATCGACCAAACTAGTTCTTAACATCGATTAACAGTCTTCACGGTTGTCATTGTTAATCAAAACCGCATGTAGTTTTATCGAAAAAATCGAAAATAATCTCTGAATCGTATGTTTCGTGCGCTTCTCGACTGAAATTAACGAATTTATTCGAGCGTCTCGACAACGGTAACGATTAACCTGTAGTGTAGTTCCGGCGGATAGCACCGGATGTTACTACTATTTTACCATGCACGGGGCTTGCTGGTCGCGATCCCTATCGAGGCTTAATCAACATCACTTCAATGCCACTTACAGTTTGCCGGTCGCAATCTAACCCCGTTGTTTGTTAATTGCTCTGCATATGCTGACGACACCCCCAAGTTTCGACTTTGCTTCGGACACTTTAATTGCGAAATTTAATCGACAAGAGACCCCTTTAAAGCTTTAATAAATATTAAATGTCCCTTGATTAGTTCTCGTGTTTACCTTCCGTGCCATAAAAGATAGGTAGTTGCAGCGAGGGTAGTGACCCTCCGAGCATGCGGAATTTTAAATTTCGAGGAGGGCGGCATATTTATTCAAGAAATTTATTGGAATTGCGGGGGCGAAATTCGATGTTTGCCATGCGGGAGATAAAGTGTGCCGACGACATGTGCCAAATGCATAAAATTCGGTATTGTCCTCTCCTGCGTGATAACCCAAGCGAAAGTCGTTATTTCGACCAGCTACCTATTTTTGCTTATTACCGGCAATTTCTAACCAGTTGATGGGGAGTAATTAACAATTGTTTGTAAGAAGGCAACAATCCAATTTGGGATTCGTTAGGCATCAGTTGCCTCTACTTGGAATTAGCGACATCGTTTGACCTGGAATTAACCGACCGTGTTTGATTGACATTGATTTCGGCCGATAACGAGACTAATTTCATTGTGGCAATTGGCAAGAGAAGTGCTTGAATCGCTGACGCGATCGGGCGAGGATTCAATGGGATTTGGGTAATCGATTTATTCTTGCAAATTTTCATTTTAGAAAATTGTATTGAAACTAGATAGGCGCAGCTATTTTTAGGCTAAACGACAACAAATAAATAAATAGTGGCGATATCTCCACGTTAACCGAACCGAAACCTCGATTATGGCTTTTGTACGGGTGACGGATAAGGAGCGATAATTCCGTCATAAGCAAATACAGCCGCCGTCACTGAAATCTCGCATCCGGGTTAAAAATTGCAATTCCGTTCCCAATTCAGTTTTTTGTTTCTAAAAATAGTCAAAACTTTCTTCCTGCCTATTTTTATCTACATAACTTTAATTTTTTTCGTTACTTTGAAGCAAAATCAATCTTCTTCGCACGAGTAAAAAGGCCATGCAATGCTTTTATGCTTGCCCAAGACTGTCATTTTATTTTCCTATTCATTGTCTTCATTTTCTATAAACTCCATTCTTTTCTTACTTTTCTTACCTATTTCAGTCTTCATGTTTCAGATTTTTCTCTTTTTTTACCGCTTTTCCTTACACTGTATTTTACTCTTTCAGTCCATCTCATTAATTCTTGAGTCAACCTTTTCTTTTTTCCTGGATGTACCCTACTTTTGTTCCTAAGTATGCTGCATCCTGGTTAAAAATTGCAATTCCGTTCCTTCTAGTACTTTATATCTATATAACTTCAATTTTTTTCGTTACTTTTAAGCAAAATCTTCTTCGCACGAGTAAAAGACGCCATGCAATGCTTTTATCTTTTATGCTGGGCCAAAACTGTTATTTTGCTTTCCTCTTTGTTATCCTCATTTTTTATAAACTTTATTCTTTTCTTACTCTTCTTACCTATTTCGCTCTTCATGTTTCAAATTTCTTTTCACCAATTTTTTTTATCACCTTATTAATTATTGAATCAACCTTTTCTTTTTTTCCTAGATCTATTCTACTTTTGTTCCTAATTATGCTTTTTTAGATTTCCAAAAGCTCTTGGAATTCATTTATTTTCGTTAACTAATTGAAGCTTCAAACATTCTTCCTTAATTGGCTCGAATGTAAATTCCTTCAGGCAGCCCTGCTCGTCGTTTACATTGTAGCAACCCCCAATTTCTGAATTCGTTACAACAACTTACAACAAACGAGGCTGTAAAACATTCGTAAATGCCCACCAATTATGTAACATAACCCTAAAAACAAAGTACCTAACCCAAGTGACTCATGAAGCTTCGCGGTTCTACCGGCGATAAATTACGAAACTTGAGTAGCTCCTCCGACGTTCTTCTCCAACAATACCAGCAGACTCATAAACCAGTCAGCCAACTTTCAGCGGTCCAGAAGCTGTCTTGTCTTGTTCCTCCCGGTGTTAATCCACGAAATTAATGCAAAGACGCGTCCCAGCCAGGTGTGTATCTTCCTCAAAGAACCGAATCTCGAAAAGTTGCCAGTTAATTTCTAAAACTATCACCAGCTACCCTAATTAGAAACACGTGTGTGTGGGTGACGAGGAATTCGGGCCCGACAAAATTAACCCTTGATATAAAGCAGTAATATCCGAAAATATGGCTGGGGCTTAGAACCGTCAACTGGAGGTACTTTGAGATGCCGCAGACCTAATTTCATTTGGAGCCTATTTCGAGGGTGCTTCGACTAATGCAGTTGCGTCAAAAATTTGTAAACATTTTCAACGGCAGTTTATTAATTCCAAATTTATGAGGAGTTTGTGATGAAATTGGTCTAAATATAAGCAAGAGCAATGGCGAAGAGTTGGCGGTACTAAAAGTAGAGTAGCACTAAAGGAAATTGGTCTTCTCACTTTGAAGTTCCCACCTTCTAGATATCTAAAGCAATGACGAGGAAGTTGACAGAACTAGAATTAGAATAGGTAGTAAAAAAAAATCTTCACCTTGAAGTGCCTATCTACTAGACTAGATATCTACAAGACATAAAATCAATGTTATCTAGATCTTTTTTGATTTTATCAACCATTTAAGTGCGTCAAACGAAATTATTGATAAAAAAATTGCCTCATGGTTTGTTCCATGTTGGGAATAATGCAGGTGTTCTTTCTGGTTTTGGCTCTTTTGGTGGTGGAAATCCAGAGTTATCACCATGAAGCAGAAGGTAAGCAGTTGATGTTTGAGAATTCTTGCTTAATCAGAATAAAAAATTTAGTTCATAGAAAAATGCATCCATCAACGTTCCCAACAAGTACAAGGACATCCAAGAATCCCGACGAAGTCACTGCCGAATATTGGATAACTAAGGCTCAAAACACTATTAAGGAAAAAATTTCCAAACCTTTAAACCAAAGTTAGTTAAAAATTCCCAAAATTTTTTTTGACAAATTGGAATTGTTTTAACGTAAGTCAAAATATTGCAGACGTGGCAAAAAACGTAATTATGTTCATGGGCGATGGCATGTCGATTGCTACCCTAGCAGCGGCCCGGGTCTACGTGGAGGGTGAAGAAACCGAGTTATCGTTCGAAAAGTTCCCCTACATGGGCCTCTCAAAGGTCCTCAAAATTTCCCAAAATTCCCCCCACTAATAAAGTTTTTCAGACCTATTCCATCGACAGACAAGTTTCGGATTCCGCCGTCACCGCCACCGCTTACTTAGGAGGAGTCAAAGGCAACGCTGGCACAATCGGAGTTAACGGCCACGTTCCCGTCATCGATTGTCTAGCTCAAGCCAACGAAACCAACCACGTCTTCTCCATAGCATACTTCTCCCAATTAATCGGCAAAAAAACTGGAGTCGTAACCACCTCCAGAGTAACCCACGCGTCTCCCGCAGGTACTTTTTGGCTACAGTTACCTAAGAGTTCTAGCCCCAAATTTTAGGGGTTTACGCCCACTCCGCCTTTCGAATTTGGGAAAGCGACACTGACGTTACTATAACTCTTCAGGACCCCAGCATCTGCCCCGATATCGCCCGCCAACTCGTCTACGGTGAGACCGGCAAAAATTTGGACGTCGTCATGGGAGGCGGTCGTCAAAAGTTTCTGCCAATGGGTTACATCGATCCGGAAAACGAAGAAGGTGGCCGACTAGACGGTGTTAACTTGATCGATGCTTGGGTGGCGGATCGACCAAATTCGCAATATATTTGGAACCGCGAACAACTGATAAATTTAGATCCGGAAGTTGACAAAGTTTTGGGACTTTTCGCTTCCGATCATTGTCCTTATAACATTGGCCGCAACGAAACGACGAAACCGTCTTTAGAGGAAATGACGGCAGCTGCCATCGAAATTTTGAGTAAAGGCGAGAATGGTTACTTTCTTTTTGTTGAGGGTGCCAGGATCGATATGGCCCACCACAACAACCAAGCCAGGAAAGCTTTAGACGAAACCGCTGAACTTTCCAAAGCTGTCCAAAAAGCCGTTGATTTGACGGACGAAAGTGACACTTTGATTGTGGTAACGTCAGACCACGCGCACACAATGAGTTATAGCGGTTATGCGGAAAGGGGTAACGATATTTTTGAGTTTGGAGGAATCGCCGATGATGGTTTGGTCTACACCACCATCAACTACGCCAATGGTCCTGGATACGATTGGAAAGAGGAGGGTTCGCGACATGATATTTCCCAAGACGACTTGAGTAAAGCAAAAGTTTTAACAAAGTGTTAACTCAAATTGATATTTGCTGTTTTAGCTGATCCCAATTACCATTTTCCCTCCAACGCTCCACTAAACTCAGAAACTCACGGAGGTGAGGATGTTGGAATATTTGCGAGAGGGCCATGGGCGCACCTCTTCTCAGGAGTTTTGGAGCAGAACGTCATACCGCATTTGATGATGTACGCATCTTGTACCGGCAATGGCGTTACAGCTTGTGACTAAAGACCCAACGACGTGTTAATAAACACAAAAACCGACTCCACCCAATAGTTATTCTTCCGTTAAGTTCTAAAGAACGACGAGCCAAAAATTATTTAGAAAGCCCCAACTCGCAGAGCCTGAAGACGAGAACTCTAGTGTAAAGTACGAAATCTTCAAAGCATTGGTCATTTACAAGAACTTAAAAATAAGATCTGCACTGGGATCTCCGACAAAGAGTTTCGACCGCGTCGCTTCCAAAGCGACCAAAAAAAGCGATAGCCTCTCGGAACTTTCTGTTTAACTGATAGAAATGCAAGTCGACTCGGTCGACATTAAAGCTTTTCGGTCGCTTTGGAAACGACGCGGTCGAAACGCTTTGTCGGGGATCCCAGTGCTGATGTGAAATAACTTGGAGAGATCCAGCAAAAGTGTTACCAAGCCTTCCATGTTATTATTATTTGCATAATTGGTCGTTGGAGTTGCGGAATGCAGTGTCCTGGGGTTTAAAAAAAAATGAAAAGTCCGTTTGATCGTAAATGTCCTGTCTGGTTCCTGGGCTAATTCTAATGCCGAGAACACGGCCATAAAAATTCCCAAGCGACAGGGGCGGCATAAATCCCAATTTCTTGTTTTCATCTGAAGCGATCCCCTTGATCAATCTCGCCCCAGCGAACAACCCTCGCAACTATTAAATATAAATTGAAACAAATACAATGCACGATTGATCCATCAATATTTCATGAACCTACAAGAATTATTATTGAGGGGGCGCAGAGATCTACATCCCCGAACATTTTTACTTTCTCAATTTGGTCTACCTGTAAATAAAACAAACCCGTTTCGAGGCAGGTGCCCGAAATCGAGGGTCGCCATGGGAAACTACGAGGGGGTTGTTTGGCGAAAGCACCGAGTGCAATAAATTCCATCCACGACGCCCACGCACCAATTCTCGTAAAGTCCTATTGTTCTTCGAATTCCTCAACCTTGTTAACAGTTATCGAAACGCGGTTTTTACTCCACATTGCCGCATCGCCTGCATAAGTAAACACGTGAATAATTGGGTTCGAGGGCGAATTGGGGACCACGTAATTTGCTTGTTTTGCGCCGTGAATCATAAATGTTGCCGGCGATCGTGCGAGTTTTTTAAATTACCAATTCTGCGGAAATCCCGGCGAAAATAGAAAATTCCGCCAAAATGGACGAAAATACTTACAAGCGGCGCCGTTACACTAATTTCGTTTACGTAACGAATCTACATGCAAATTGCGACGAACAAAGCAATTGTTTATGTAAAAGCGGCTTCGGACGCGAAGGTAAGTTAATAGAGTGAAACTGGACGTGACGGAATCGGAACCAGGAAACTCAACGTCAAACACCACGAATGAGAATAAATGGGGAAGGAAGAGAACGGCGAAAACAAATATTTGACCGGTGGTGATGGTGCTTCAAGTCAATGATTGTCGTCGCTTTAGTGATTTTAGAATCACGTGAAGGTTGGCTGGGCATGTGTGAACAAACTCATATCGCATGGGTGACGGGCCCTTGAAAGCAGCTATATCCGGTCAGGGGACCTGTACTTCCGTTTTACGCCGGATACCTACTAGAGTTTGATTGTCGCAGAAATATGGAAACTGTGATTCCTGTCATTTGAAAAGTGATGACGTGGACGGGAGATCGGGGAGAAAGACAACCTTTCTTCTAATTTGCTGTTATTGTCGGTGATGCGATGGACAATTTGTCACGGAACTTTTCACGTCATAATTGCGACTCGCGGATGGAATCGAAACGAAAACATTGCTGCAGTTGCCTCTAATTAACAAGAAATTTCCACTAATTGCCCGGCTGACATTCGTTGATACCCAGGAAGTGCGCTACTTGAAATTGGGCTCGATGTCAATCAGCAACTAGTCCAAGTCCATGACTGAAATTAAAAAACAATATCTGCAAGAATTGAAGTCGTTTTAGAAAGGGTCGTATTTAACAGTCTACCAAATTTACCCAATATTTTCATAAAAAAAATACTTTAATTTCCCAAAAATACTAAATGATCACCAAAATTAAGAAAATACATAATCTTAAAGCGACAACCAAATATTGACATAATGCTGGCCTCTTATATATTTTGTTCGCCAAAATAACTTTTGTTGACCATAAATACTAAATGTTCACCAAATTTTATTCCGCATTTAATTCTAACATAATACCCAGATATTTAATTTTCGACAGTGTCTTATATTATTTAGCAGTTAAAAATACTATTTGTTGACCAAAAATACACAAGCAATAAAATGTTGTGCAAATGGTAAATAATTTTATGCAAAATTAGAGATGTAGATGTGCTAGGGCAAGGAACATAAGAGTAAAAATAGAAGTGGTTTGCACAAAAAAAGATACTGATTTCCGTAATATATAAATGCTTTGCTGTAATTAGCTTGCATTATGTAAAACGTAAAACTTTTTTTAGACGTAATTTCTAATCGTGCTTTAAAAAAAAATACAGGGCCCTGAACTGACCTTGTACAAAACTTTTTTTGCGTGCCTCTTGTCTGGAAGTGCAAGCGGCAAGGAGAGATGCGCGAGCATATTTTATTTTTCGAGTAATAGAATAATTATTTGACGCACAAATAATTTTTTTGAGAAACACTAAATATAAATGGATAGCGCGAATATTTATTATGAACAGCACGGACGCGTAACTTGAGCGTTCTAAATTTGGTAAACATTTAGTAAAATTGATAGACATATAGAATTTAAAATGTAAACAATCGTAAAACAATACGCAGCATAGTTATTTTAGCGGTAATGTTCCCATTTTCTGATGTATAATAATTTGGGTTTCATTTAGATTTTTTGATGCTCATTAAATTTTCTGGTGGACAGTGCAAGGGATGTATGGTTTAATTTGGTGTACATTATATTTGTTTCCAAATTAAAAAACAATATCTGCAAGAATTTAAGACGTTTCAGAAATCAGGGGTGAGAGTTTTGAAAGCTTCTCACTGATTGTCAGCAATACCAATTCTGTCAAAGACAAAACACCATTAGTCACGTTACCCAAAATTTTGGTTGCTGACGCAGGGCACCAGGTAGCTTGTTTGCTTAGGTGAGCGACATGGCTGCTCTTATTTCTTCAGATAAACCTCTACAGGATGTCACAAGTCACAACACTTGTTTGTTGTCAGGTTGAAGGACTCCCGTAAAATATGACGTTCCTGGCTCATGCGAAGAAGTTTATACAGTATCCACTAAATTTCCAGGCTCCAGGCTTGTGTTACTGTAAGTTCAGCAGTATCGCGTCTTCACTCGTCTCTAGGTCCAGGCTTCTATTGGAGATAGATTGGAGACCGCTTCACTCTTCTAGTTTTACTTCTTGCTAACTGGGAGACTTGGCGAGTGACGTGGGTTCGGTCGCCGGATTTCGATGGGCAAAAACTACCGGAGTTGCGTGAGAATCAATCAAGTGCGGTTAGCCCCGATCTGACCGTTTACCGCATTTATTGCACCATTAATAGATGTTTCTGTCTCAGCGTCAGGCCCCTAGATTGTTTATTTTCTGTGGTCGAGCCAATGTGTGAACTGACGAAACAAAATTGTCGAAGTAAAACCGCTGGATGCCCCCAGGACTCTATTTGCCCATAACCTTTGATTCTAAATCATCGCGGTCTTTACGACGTAATAATTAACGAAATTAGCGGACCCTTGTCAATGTCAGGAATTTTGTTCCCCCAAAACGCTCTTGTCCATACTAGTTATAATTTACACCGAATCCTGACGACTTAATGACGGGTTCAAAGGAGGAGAGCTCTAGGAATATTTATTGCGGCAATTAGACAATTACACCCAATCATTACGGATCGCCTTAAGGTCCGCGATCACCATTCGGAGGGGTTTCGGATGAATTATTGATTTCGACGGGGATTTCGACGAGATCTGGATCCCATTGTGAGGTGCACGTGCGATCATCGGCTTTGGTCATGACGATTATGTCTCGAGCACATTCTTGTCGACGAGGAAAATCAACTGTTACGGCTGCGATTCCGGACAATTAACTACCCCGCCATCGTCCCCATAGAAGAACGAAGACGCTGAAAGCAATTTGTAGCTCCATTCCGCCACAGCGATATTGGAATTGTTGCGGCGCAGAAAAGTTAAAATTTTTAAGAAGCAAAAAGTAGTTGAGAAAATTTTTGCAGTTCGTACGCACAATTCCCCCCTATTATTGAAGTCGTCGACCTGAGGTTTGGTGGCTGCCGTAATCAAAAGTTGGCGTGTTCTTTGTTAATTAATGCCGTCACTTTCGCACTTTGATCGGTCTGTGGCGGAGTTTTGTTTGCTGCTTTGATGAATTTAATTGCGTAAAGCGCGTCGAGAAGACCTTTAACTCGCCTTTCACCGTCTATTTCAATAATAAATAGCCGTGATGGCCAGATTTATACTTTCAGTGCTCATCCTTCACGTACTTTATTAACGCCAGACCCTCCCATTTCTTGTTCTGTAGGTAATCACACGCAATGCCACGACGAGGAATTTCTAACCGCACCATCAAATCAGCATTTTCGATTTGGGAAAAATGACGGAAAAAATTACAGTGTCATCAAAAAGTCAAGTCGTCAATTTGTTGGCGGGTTTACGGTATCTCTGAACGTGTAATTTAACTTGGAAACGTTACAATTATTGTTTTTTAGATAATGTCGTAGAGACGAAACAGAGCGTAAAAAAGAGACACGAGCGACATATCGTTCGTTCGTGGGGCGCGTCCCGAACTTTTCTTGGTCACAGCTGGGCCGCCACCGGAAACGATCTTCTTTTCGAAGAGTGGTTGCAACTTTGACCTGTTAGTTCCCAAATCTTCATTTTCCTGTTCACATGACGCCGCACATGTGCTCGAACCACTTGGGGGTGTTTTGAGATAAAGCGCAGGTTTCGGCAACACGATACTTTTTCCAGGTCTCACCGTCCCGGAAGCGTAACAATTGTGACAAAAGCGCACAATTACCGGCGACCGGGAGATTATTTATTGGCGACTTCAGCGACCTGGAGTTTCTCTTCTAGACCGCAATTTACGTCATTACGGTAATGAAATATGCGAAGTAAAGAACTGGGCATGCAGTTAGTGAAATAATGAACGTCGCGCTTATTTTCTTGGTACCGAGCCAACACCTGAAGATGTGCCCTGGTATTGCGACTTTCCAAGATCGTATCTGGCGGAGTTTCCATGAAATACCGGCCGGGAATTGATCGTGGGTCGTGATTTCATCGCGGACGTGCACCAGGGTATGTCTCCGGCTCCGTAAATAATTATGGGACTCGTATTCCCATATTTCCTGATCTCGCATATCCGCTTCCTTTTAAAAAACAGCACCCTCTTTCAAAAACTGCACGTGATCTCGAATCAATTCATACCAAACAGGTGGGAGTGCTGGCTCGCTAAGGGGGAGTCGCAGCCGAATACCTTTCGAGCTTTTTATTTAGAAAAAAAAAAACAAATTCAACCCAAAACCAAACGTAACTTTCAAGGCGAATTGCTGCAATTAGAAAAACAGTTGAGGAGTTGCAACTGTGAAGATTCGTGGCGGTTTTGCTGTAAGGTCCTTCTTTACGGTGGCATATTCGACGGTGCCACCCTCGCCGCAAAAAGGGAAGTGAAAGAAACGCGTTTTTTATGGCCGTCGTCTTTTTACATATGGACGGGCCCTATAGAAAATTAAAATGTAGGTTACAAGCATTTCCTGCTTTTTTATTTTGTTAATTTGAAGAGGGTGTTTGAATAAAAAATCCAAAAAACATCTGCATTTCCTGTTTACGTCCTACCCCAATTTGCTCGGCACGAAAATATCCGCGTTATCAAAAAATTGTCGGCGTCGGCAAACTTTTTTCCTCTTCCCCGACTTCGATAGTATTTAATAATGGGAACAAATATAATGTACCTACACCAAATTAAACCATACATCAATTACTATTATTAATATACATCAGATAATGAGAACATCACCACTAAAATAACTATGCTGCGTATTGTTTTATCATTGCTTACATTTTAAATTTTATATGCCCATCAATTTTACTAAATGTTCACCAAATTTAGAACGCTCAAGTTACGCGTCCGTGCTGTACATAATAAATATTCGCGCTATCCATTTATATTTAGTGTTTCTCAAAAAAACTATTTGTGCGTCAAATAATTATTCTATTACTCCAAAAATAAAATATGCTCGCGCATCTCTCCTTGCCGCTTGCGCTTCCAGACAAGAGGCACGCAAAAAAAGTTTTGTACAAGGTCACTTCAAGGCCCTGTATTTTTTTTAAAGCACGATTAGAAATTACCACTAAAAGAAGTTTTACGTTTTACATAATGCAATCCAATGACAGTAAAGCATTTATATATTACGGAAATCAATATCTTTTTTTGTGCAAACCACTTCTATTTTTACTCTTATTTTCCTTGCTCTAGCACATCTACATCTATAATTTTGCATAAAATTATTTACCATTTGCACAACATTTTATTGCTTGTGTATTATTGATCAACAAATAGTATTTTTAACTGCTAAATAATATAAGACACTGTCGAAAATTAAATATCTGGGTATTATGTTAGAATTAAATGCGGAATAAAATTTGGTGAACATTTAGTATTTATGGTCAACAAAAGTTATTTTGGCGAACAAAATATATAAGAGGCCAGCATTATGTCAATATTTGGTTGTCGCTTTAAGATTATTTATTTTCTTAATTTTGGTAATCATTTAGTATTTTTGGGAAATTAAAGTATTTTTTTGAATGAAAATATTTAATAATCGTTCAACTACTGCCACTTTTGTCAGACACGTCCAATGTTTATTAATCACCCTGTTCGTAAATACGCCGTGACCTCACTTAATTGTGCCTCATCGCCTTACTTCTCTTTCTACCTTAACCGTTCAACCCATCTCCGGCCTTGTTGGTCAAAAAAATGATTATTCAAAATAGTTCCTCGTAGCGCGGCTTATGCCATTACACCCATTGTTAGGACACCTACTCGTGGTTAGGCCGATCCCGCCATTGTTTTGCCTCGACCACGACGACGACACACTTCTGCAAAATCGTCCTCTACATACCAAATACTATAGTTATTTTTTTTTGGGCACCATTTCGCGACGGACAGTAATTAAACAAACACGGGACAAGACAAAGAAGGATCTGGAGGATGGTTTTGTTGCCGCGACAGTTGAATGCAGCTGTCAAACAAGACGCTATCAACTTGATTGGATTATCTTCTTTTTTTAACCCAACCTTTCTTCTAATGGTGATGCTGGAGCGCATTCTTCTCGAAGTTTGTGTCTGCGTCTCCTCTTTGTTCGAAACGATTCAATGGGCTTTATAGAAATGAGATTATTATTATCAGATATCAAGAGAATTATAAACTCCAAGACGGCGGTTCCACAATGGAAACCAAGTTGAAGAGATCATAATCTGGAGTTGGTTGCAGCCAAAAAAAATTTATTGCTTCCATTTAGTGATTTTTTCGTTAATTTTTGTTGTGTTAACAGTTCTTGAGCAACATTAGTTCTCCATGTTGGCGCGTACGTTATGACAAATGGCCGAACAATTTCCGGCAAGTTAACCCGCCTGAATGACAAGTGGAAGATTTGAACGGTTCGAAGAGACAATGGCACGCACCATGTGGTTACATATCGAGGATGCGGCGACAGGAAACGAGGATTTTATTAGCCGGGATTTACTGGGGTAGTTTCGGGTTTCTCCCGAAGAGTCACTTTGTTAAGCCATCAACCAATCAACCCGGCATCTGGAACTACTGTTCCTCGTCCAAATCTACCAGGAACTTCTTAAAACTTGGATTAGCCAATGTAGCACGTTCTGCTTCCAAAATAATTTTCTTCGATTTCCAACGGCCAAGCTAAATGTCTCACAAACCTCATAAAGAATGGAAACCAATATAATGTACACCAAATTAAACCATACATCCCTTGCACCGTCCACCAGAAAATTTAATGAGCATCAAAAAATCTAAATGAAACCCAAATTATTATACATCAGAAAATGAGAACATCACCACTAAAATAACTATGCAGCGTATTGTTTTACCATTGCTTACATTTTAAATTCTATATTTCTATCAATTTTACTAAATGTTCATCAAATTTAGAACGCTCAAGTTACGCGTCCGTGCTGTACATAATAAATACTCGCGCTATCCATTTATATTCAGTGTTTCTCAAAAAAACTATTTGTGCGTCAAATAATTATTCTATTACTCCAAAAATGAAATATGCTCACGCATCTCTCCTTGCCGCTTGCGCTTTCACACAAGAGGCACTCGAAAAAAGTTTTGTACAAGGTCAGTTCAGGGCCCTGTATTTTTTTTTTTTAAAGCACGATTAGAAATTACCACTAAAAGAAGTTTTACGTTTTACATAATGCAAGCCAATTACAGCAAAGCATTTATATATTACGGAAATCAATATCTTGTTTTGTGCAAACCACTTCTATTTTTACTCTTATTTTCCTTGCTCTAGCACATCTACATCTATAATTTTGCATAAAATTATTTACCATTTGCACAACATTTTATTGCTTGTGTATTTTTGATCAACAAATAGTATTTTTAACTGCTAAACAATATAAGACACTGTCGAAAATTAAATATCCGGGTATTATGTTAGAATTAAATGCGGAATAAAATTTGGTGAACATTTAGTATTTATGATCAACAAAAGTTATTTTGGCGAACAAAATATATAAGAAGCCAGCATTATGTCAATATTTGGTTGTCGCTTTAAGATTATGTATTTTCTTAATTTTGGTGAGCATTTAGTATTTTTGGGAAATGAAAGTATTTTTTTGTATGAAAATGTTGGGTAAATTTGGTAGACTGAAATACGACCCATAAAGAAGTAAATGATGGTGAGGAAGAGTGTCATTTTCTTTTTTTAATCATCTTTTTATTTGTCGTTATCAATATTTTAGGCGAGGTCATGGGTGCCGGTATGATCGAGGGGTCAGGCCAGCGAAACGAAAGAGATGAAGAGTTCGTGAAGGCGATGGTTGTGACGTAACTGTAGCCGTAGCGATTACCGGCATCTTCGGGCCCCGGCGGGATGGTCCTCCTCACGAACACGATGTTCACTTTCCCACGGCTTCCACCCCCGCCCTGGGCCCCCCTCGTTGTCCGAACGCGACGGGTAATCGCGGCAATTTACTCCAAACACCGAGCTACTTCGCCTCTACGTTATAATTAACCAACCAAAACCACTCATCGACACCTTCGAATTGATGATGGAATAACGACGGCGACAATGACACCAAACCGAAAGTTCTTCGTCAGACGTGAAGAGGAGGGCGCGAACTCTTCGGTTAACGATCGGTGCTTGATTAGATTTTAACGTGGTTAATGGTTTAGAACCGCGGTATTGGTTCTGCACAACTTACAAGCGGCTTTATTGTCCGGTTTTATCTCTGCGAAGATAGTGGATGGTTAGATGGTTTTCTGACGGGTCTTGAGGAGGACGCGTGGGCTCCACCGTTTAGCCAAATCACTGTTATTTAGAAAAACAACACTCGTTATGTAATATCTAGAATATTATCGTCGGTAATTTGATTTTCTGCGCCTCTTTGGTTCAGCTGCTATTCAAATGTCACGAGATGACATCTTCGGTCAAAATTTCCCTTCACTTTTCACGTGAATAAATATTAATACCGTTTGAGCGGGCACCTTTGGTGACTATTGTTGAACGCGTTAAATACACCTTTAAAGACCGCTGATAATGTCCGAAATCTGTGTCAGTGACTTTATGAACTGTGAAGACATTAATTTTCTGCAGATTTCTATGCCTTCACGTAGAACGCGACAAAAGCGTGAAATATGAAGGCGCATATTTATACGTTTTTAATGTTGTTCGATGGTAGATAAGACCTCGAGGCTCCAGGTTGTTTGTACAGAACGTTTTAGGTGTCAATTCGCTACCTGCCCCTCGAACTTCCATATTTATTCGTGCGGAAGGGCTGAAATCACACGGTTCCATCTCGAAGTCTCAAAGTGTTGTGTTACCTTTACGAAAATATTTGATTGTCGCCGTGCATCAAAAGAAATTACCTGGAAACGTCATGGGAACTTGACGAAATATTTTTGGGGTCGCACAGGTGCGATTTTAACCCTTTTCGGGTTAAAACTTTAATTTTTGTCAATTTCCCGAAAAATCTCGAATCTAGCAACCGCTTCTTCGGCGACGTCAAAGCGAACCGCGAGCCGCGTTATCTAAGTTATTTACAAAGAATTCTAATATATATTCGACACGACGACCGGTCTACTAATCGCCAGTTGACATCTTCCACTTCTTGTTACAGTTGTGCCTCGCATATCCGAGATGTTACGTGAATAATTACCGTCGAGATTTTTTTCCTTTGAGTCCGATCGAGATCCGAAACTTACACCTGCGAAACGAAATTATCACAGATAAAATCGGGTTCAACCCCACAATTTCCAGGCCGCCCAAAAAAACGTAATAACAACCCCATTACCCTGTCGAAACGTTTTTTGAACATGTGGCGCGCTCAAGCAGCACACGCCCTGAGCTGTTGGTCATGATGGACGCGTCGAGATAATTTCGGATGTTTTCCCCGGAACCAGGCCGAGCGAAAAACATTTTTTAATTGCCCGACGAGGGTGTTTTGGTTCTTTTGTTTCGCGGCTAATTACCGGTAAACATCAATCAAGACGGTACGCCGGTGATATAATTTGTCTGTCAGCGTGCCTTTTGTTGTTCGGAACGTTTTGGTACCCGGACCTTTGATAACAGTCATTATTACGATTCCTCGATGGGCCCGAACGGTCATCGTCAGGTGCGACCGGTCCGTCTATGAAGATGGAACATCGCACGTCGACCGAAAAAAATCTCGGATGGGTACCGGTCGATGCGCGTTTGTTTTTTTCTTCTTCGTTTGACCTTTGGATGTGAAAATAATTATAGTGTTTAGTTCTATCGATTATTGTTCTACATGCATATTAAGCTGGTTACATTTCTAGCGGGTTTCGCAATCAATAGAAATTATCTTTCGCACATTTGACTTGATGATAGGACCTTTTCTTAGATTTCCTCTCTTTGTTTCTGGGGAATTTGCCGGATTGTTATGCAACGATGCTGAAGAGATTTTAAGAATTCGGTCCTTTGTTTCAATTTTTTTTTGTTGGTTGGAATTGGCATTTTGATTCAAATTCTGCATATTGATCGAAAACCTTTGTCGCTATTATCTTCGTAACATTCTTATGCAAGAGATATTTAAAAGCGATAACTTTGTTTATATTGGAACCTTACCGAGCTCCAGTAAAAACAGGAAATGGGTCCTATTCGGACAAAAAAAAAATTCCTTCCTATCATCTAAACGATCCAAAATATAGAAAAATGTTGTTTTTAAAAAATTCAAAATTTGGTCGAAAAATTAAAAAGTTTAAAATTGGATGAAAAAATTCAAAAGTTAGCGCAAAAATTAAAAAATTGCCGAAAAAATTAAAAAAAATGTTTTTTATAATACAGGGTGGAGCAATGGTGCGTCCGACTTTGATAGCTCGAGTTCTATGATAGGTAGAAATTTGATTTAAAAACACATATAAACTAGAGGAAAAAGTCTATAACCGGAAATTATTCTTGAACATACAGAGTGAGCCAAGACAATTATACAGGGACAAGTGACAAGTGGGTAAAAGAAGATTTTTCAGAGCCTTTTCTTAGACTCTTTTCAATCCAATATTATTGCTGACTGTTTCCAAACCACTTGGGTGTAGCGATTTTTTTTGTTCAAATAATGGCATCTGCAGATGCATGTTAAAAAAATCACTACAGTCACAATTATGAGTTCTAAGAAAAAATTATGTAAAGACTAGTTAGGAAACATCTGTAGAATGTCTTTGATCCATTTTAATTTTTGAAAAATTATACAGGGTGGCTAAATTTAATTTTTCAATTTAGAACTTTTTGAATATAATTTTCTCCATTTTTTTAATTAGAACACCTTGTATATTTTTTAACAATATGATGTAGAAACTAAAAACAAACATTTTTTGTATGCCCACCCCTATGGCTATTTGTAACCATTTTCGAAATATCGCCAAATAATTACAAAATTCAAGAATAATTCTAAAAAATTAGATCGTTTTCCAAAAAACTTAACAAAAACAATATTTTAAAATTGACACAAAAATGACAAATGTCGACAAGTAACTGCGATAAATGTGTATTTTTTGTCGGATAATATAAAATGCAAAAAATTATCAAGATACAAACATAAAGTGAACTTACTAAAAAAAACTTATGCTGTTTTTATAAACAAAACATCTGGAGCACTATTACAGTTTTATCTGTCGAATAATTTGAAAAACCATATAATTTTATAGGATTATTCTTGAATTTTGTAATTATTGGGCGATAAATCGAAAATGATTACAAATAGCCATAGGGGTGTACATACAAAAAATGTTCGTTTTTAGTTTCTACATCATATCGTTAAAAAATATACAGGCTGTTCCATTTGAAAAAATGGAGAAAATTAAATTCAAAAAGTTCTAAATTGAAAAATTAAATTTAGCCACCCTGTATAATTTTTCAAAGGTTAAAACGATTCAAAGACATTCTACAGATGTTTCCTAACTAGTCTTTACATATTTTTTTTTAGAACATATAATTGTGACTGTAGTGATTTTTTTAACATGCATCTGCAGACGCCATTATTTGAACAAAAAAAATCGCTACATCCAAGTGGTTTGGAAATAGTCAGCAATAATATTGGATTGAAAAGAGTCTAGAAAAAGGCTCCGAAAAATCTTCTTTTACACACAACATTCCAAATAAAAAAAACGTCACTTGTCCCTGTATAATTGTCTTGACTCACCCTGTATGTTCAAAAATAATTTCCGGTTATGTTTTGTGTTTTTAAATCAAATTTCTACCGATCATAGAACTAAAACTATCGAAGTCAGACGGACTATTGCCCCACCCTGTATATAAAAAGATTTTTCCAGATTTACAAAATACAACACCTACTAAAACATTTAGAGAAAAATAAAAATTGTGAAATGCAAACAGGTATGTATCTTTGGTCTTGATAGTCTGAGAAAATAAAAAAAAATGTGCCGAGTTGTAACTTGTTAAGTAGAAGAGAACCGCATTTCTTGCACATCTTATCAAAACCAGCGAAGAAACAAACATTTCAGATCGCCGCGACTAAAATAATTTGTTCGATTAAAATAAGGTAACGAAAAAAAAAAAACAAATTTATGGAAGTCCGATGTCTTAAACTGTTTCTGTTAATGTGTCTTCCATAAATATTCATGAGTTTTTTTGACCACCCACTCCTGTTTAAAGGTAAGTAGTTGTCGCGATATCGGTTAGGCACCGTTTACACGTTTTTCGAAATTCCTCTCATCTCGACTAGAGTTTTTATCGATCCATCGATCACTACCATTTGGCATCATCAAAAAATAACTTCCCCGAAATCCGCCTGATCCAACCCTCCCCGAGTCGTTCTTTAATGACAATATTTATCCACCATCCAACTAGAAAATGATCTGGTCCTGGCCCATTATTTGGCGTAATCCGTCTGTAATTTAGCCCACCCCATCTCGATTAGAGCACCAACACATGTCAATTCAATCGAGACGAGATTATACGGGCGATGCCCGTGGGACCCGTTCTGATCAAGGTCGCGAAGAACGTGCCGATCTCGAACATCCCGCGGGATTAAAACCGAATCGCAGCGACGCCCGTGACGTCATCAAGATCGACGACATCACGTCGGCACGCTCCCGTGTGACCGGTACGTCGCACTTGGTCGATCGCGACTTAATCACGCGGAACTTCTTCGAGCACCACCAAAGAAGGAAGTTACAATTAAAAATGGGAAAAGAAAAAATGCTCAAAACCGAATTGGGAACGAGCGAAGCGTAATAGTTGGGGACGGACGATCAAAGAGCTTCGTCACTGCTTCGCCCCAAAATGCTGCTACTGGTAACAATTAGCGATGTAAGCTTAGCCCCTTGTTTGAGCGCTCGCGAGAGATTAGGGGGCTATCGAAAGGGAGCGTGTCCCCACTAGATCGCGTCGTGGTTACCAAGGGATTTGCCGTGATCGAGGGAAAAAAATAAGTAGAGTCTCGACTACCGGAGCACCGGCAAACAAAGGTAATGAGGTGGATTAGAGACGAAGCGTGCCTCCATTGATCAGTCAATCAGATTGATGGTCGCATTGAATTTAAAATGGAGCCGTGATCGGGTACATAAATTAAGAAAACAACACGCAATGGTCGTAAAACAAGAGTGGTCGTGGCCGGTCGCACGAGACGACGGGTCCAGTTCATCTACTGAGCTGAAAATCTCACCGGAATCCTCGAGCATGACCGGCTTCAGGTCGGTCATGCAGAAAAACACCTTTAGAACTGCGACAAAAAAACAAGAGTATGCACTTATTGTGATGGGTAATGCGGTCTTGGAAACTTGGCCATGATGTGATTATGGTTGTACCAATCCCTATTGAACTCCACTTTTATCTGGGTAAATACCATGAATGAATCGAAGGTAATGCGATTATGGTTGAAGAAGCTAAGAGGATCTCGAGAGGTTTTGCGGATTTTCGGGAACTTGCGCAATTATTGCCCAATCTCCAGGACTTTAGATGCAGATGGTCCGACTTTGAGAATCGATAATTTAGCGCGCAAATTGCGAAATTTTGGCACCGGATGTGGTTCGCTTCGTTCATTTTTACCCGATCTCAAAAATGATAGAATCACGATTATCGAGAAAAACGAGAAAAAAATTGCCTCTGGTCTCACAAAAATTGACCCAAAAATTTCATTCTTATACTGTATTTTTTTTAATAAAATCATGTGCGTTGAACTCAAAATTTTCAGTCTACCCCCGTAAGTACATACCCGGCTAAATATTGACGTTTCTAGAAATCGGACGCAATATGGGCCACTTATCACATATATGTATATGTCGGCTGAGAGCTGAGGGTAATAATAATCATTTAATATTGTTTATAAATTTATACGGGTCATTAAACATTAAAGACAGCACTGATACATACCAAGAGTTAATTAGTATTGTTAAAGCTTATCCAATCATTAAAAAAAGCCAAAAAACGATGTTGAAGACCTGTTTAGACTCCGGGTGCTTCATATTTGTAGCTCAATGTAAAAGTATGCGTAACAAAAAGTGAAACGCTCCCAACAATGTCTTCCGAGATCGAGTAAAGCATAAGAAAATGGTAAATGGAGTCAGTGCCAACGCTTAGATACGGGAACACTGTGGCAACTCCTCCAATAAAATTACAGTTTCTTTTTCATGTGACATTAAAAGTCAAGCTAGTGTTAAAAGTTCGTTCAAGTAATATTATCTCATAAATTTTATTGCAATGGCAATGAAGATGACCCGAATATAAAAAACCAAGCAAATTAAATGCCAGCATTCCTCCAGTTTCTAGGATCTGCATTGTTGTAGCTCCTTAACGACCCGGCCAATTTAGAAATTCCGCGTGCGGGGAATTTTCGAAAAAGTCGCCGTAATAAATAACTTCTTCGCATATCCTCGTTGCTAGAAAGATATTTTTATTTTACGATTTCGCGGTTGGAAACTATGCTTCGCGACAGCCTTCTCGTCGAGGGGGAGAAAGCAACCGGCAAACTGGAGGACGTTGTTTGTTTGAGATATATGGAAAAAAGGATAAGCTTCGGGACAGTCCAAATTAATTACCGAAATAAACATTCAAATCAACGGGTCCTGCTGCGTATATGGGTGTTTCTGGTCCATTAAGGCGATTTTATCGAAAATGCCGATCTGCCTTTACCTTTATACACCTTACACTCCATAACTCACTCGAAATTTCCGAGAGTTGTCTTGCCGGGCGACAATCTCGATCTTGATAAGCGCGGTGATGCTCGAGTACAACGGGGATGGCGTCATTGACTTTGAACTCGGATCAGATTAGAGCTCCAGAGGACGGCCATTTGTCCGGCCAGCACCTCGGGTGTATTTAGGAGATATTTAGATGGTTATCGCGGTATCGGCCAGTTTTCCTATTGAAATTTACACAACAACAAACGGCCTAATTACTTTTTACAATTTTTTTTTCTCCCTTTGAATTAAAAACACCTAATCCCTCCAATGACTGGCCGTCTTCTTTGTGGCGATTCGTTAAAAATAAATCCTATTAGTGGGTAAGACCTGCATTTATTACGGCCTTATCTGATGATGGGTGACCGCAAAAAATCTACAGGCACCCGTCGCCTTGATTAATAATGATGATGTCAACACTTTTCTACCATCAACCAAACCTATGACAAATTTCACGGAAGGCCTAAATGTGGTTTTAACCATTTACCATTTCAACCCGTTCCCAGAACCCGTTGGCAAGTAGGTGCGGCAAGTAACTCTTTTCTATCTGCAAATTTCTATATGGCCACCACGCTAGTCTTGAGATGAAGGCTAAAAAATAGTTGGGAACTTGTTTGAGACGTGCTCTACAGGTGTTGGTGTCTCGCGAGTGGTGGTCTCCGTCATAAAAGGGTCCATCAATTTACCCGTACAAGGCATGAAGCTTCGTGTTGCAATTAAAACCAAATTACTTAACACTTGTTGGACAAAAATCGAATCGAAGACCAAGGCACGCGTTGTTAGTCTCTTAATGGCATAACGGTAGCGTTCTAGTTTTTTCCCGAACTCGTCTCTCGATAATCATTGTATCGCTTCATCAGTTTCTAAAAGTGATTCTTCGATTGACCAAAAAAGAAAAGTATTTTACTTTTATTTCGTTAATTTCTGGAAATTAATAGGTTTTATATGGTGTGCCATGCACGGTTTGGCTTTACGGGTTTTTTGGTGCGGTGACCCGTGGTGCACGACACTTTTTTGGTAATGACTGTGCGACGGTAAAAACACTGAAATTACTGAATTGAGCGACAATAAAATAAGACAAAACTATAAAGGTTTTGGTTATTGTTGATGCTTTATTTATGGGTGCAGCAATCACGGTCGGTAATGGGAGATTTTTTGGTTTCGATGAAATGGACCATCACGTGGTGCCATCATCGGGTCTTTCCAAACTGTTGTTCGAAATAAACAAGTGTTCTGTGAAAATGTTGTAATGCGTAAATAGGACGCGATTCCAATTTATTTACACGTTTAGTTAGTTCAGATGAGTCGTCAGTTAACAGCGACATTAGCACATGAAAGGTCCCTTTATCTTGTAAAATTTTATGTAAAGTGGGCACGTGTCAATTTTCCAAAGCTTGTAACTTTGGAATGAAAAAAACTTATATCGTAACAAAATACATCAAATTTATACGTATAAGTTTAACTTAACTTAACTCAATTCGACGCTAGAATAAATAGATTTCTTATAAAATTAGAAAAATCACTAAGTTTGGATTTTTTATAATATTCAAACTCTTGTAATTTTTGAACAGGTAGACTTACATAAAATCCAAATACATCAAATTTCTTCATTTCACAAAAGCTATCAAATGATATATGAACAAAAATTGTAAGTCTAATAATAAAGAAGGTAAAATTTGCAATTTAGGTCGATTTTGAAGAAAATTTTGAATTGATAAATTCGAACGGTCATATCTTAAAAAGTACGACTTGTACAGGGAAACTACGGTCAGATTAGTGTTAAGCGGTTCGAAATCTATAAGATTAAGTCATAAAATCGATGTAAAAAAATTTAATATTTTCGACTTTTTTTTTCTACCCTAATCGATAAAAATTCGAAAAATTCCTAAAATCGACATCTTTGCACCTAAAGGCTCGAAATAAACGTTTTCTTATGTAATCAGCATTCCTGAACTCAAATCCGTAATCAATTCGACGCTAAATAAATAGATTTCGTATAAAATTAGAAAAACCACAAAGTTTCGATTTCTTATAATATTCAAACTCTTGTATCTTTTGAACGGGCAGACTTACATCATATCCAAATACATCAAATTTCTCCATTTCACAAAAGCTATCGAATGCTATATAAACGAAAATTGTACCTAAGTCTAATAATAAAGAAGTTGAAATTTGCAATTTAGGTCGATTTTGACGAAAATTTTGAATTGAAACATTCGAATCGTCATATCTTAAAAAGTACGACATGTACAGGGAAACTACAGCCAGATTCGTGTTAAGCTGTTCAAAATCTACCAGATCAAGTCATGAAATTGACGTAAAAAATTTCAATATTTTTGACCTTCATTTTCTAGCCCAATCAATACACATTCGAAAAATTTCTAAAATTGACACGTTTATTAAAAGACTGGAAATTGATGTTTTCTTATATAATCGACCTTCCTGAGCTCAAGTTCGTTATCAATTCGACGCTAGAATAGATAGATTTTTTATAAAATTAGAAAAAGCACAAATTAAGCTTTTTTCAACAATCAAACTTTTGTAACTTTTGAACGGAGCGACTTAAATTAAATCCAGATACATCAAATTTCTCCGTTTTACAAATGCCATCGAATTCCCTGTGAACGAAAATTGTAAGTCTAATAATAAAGAAGTTGAAATTTGCAAATTAGGTCGATTTTAACGAAAACTTTAAATTGAAACATTTGAATGGTCATATCTAAAAAAGTACGACTTGTACAGGAACACTACGGCCAGATTCGTGTTAAGCGGTTCAAGATCTACCAGATTAAGTCATAAAATCGATGTAAAAAATTTCAATATTTTCGACTTTTTTTTCGACCCCAATCGATAGAAATTTGAATTTTTTTTAAAATCGACATCGTTGCACCCAAAGGCTAGAAATGGGCGTTCTCTTATGTAATCGGCCTTCTTGAACTCAAATCCGTAATCAATTCGGCGCTAGAATAAATAGATTTCTTATAAAATTAAAAAAACCACTAAGTTTCGATTTCTTCCAATATTCAAACTCTTGTTACTTTTGACCGGACAGACTTACATCAAATCCAAATACATGATATTTCTCCGTTTCACAAATGCTATCGAATGCTATATGAACGAAAATTGTAAGTCTAATAATAAAAAAGTTGAAATTAGCAATTTAGGTCTTTTTTTACGAAAATTTTGAATTAAAACATTCAAATGATTATATCTTAAAAAGTACGATTTGCTCAGAGAAACTACGGCCAGATTCGTGTTAAGCAGTTTGAAATCTACCACATTAAGTCATAAAATTGATGTAAAAAATTTCAATATTTTCGACGTTTTTTTTCCACCCCAATCGATAAAAATTCGAAATTTTTTTAAAATTGGCATCGTTGCACCCAAGGCTTGAAATTGACGTTTTCTTATGTAATTGACCTTCCGGAACTCAAATCTGTAATCAATTTGGCAATAGAATTGATAGATTTCTTATAAAATTAATTGTTTTTTTTTCAATTTTCAAACTCTTGTAACTTTTGAACGGAGACACTCACATCAAATCCAGACACATCAAATTTCTCCGTTTCACAGAGGCTATCGAATGCTGTAAGAATGAAAAGCTTACGTTTAATAATAAAGAAGTTGAAATTTCCGATTTTGGTCGATTTTGACGAAAATTTTGAATAGAAACATTTAAAGTTAAATTTGCGTTTCTTTTCGTGACAACATGCGCACATATAGCTAAATCTTCCAAGTAGGTACTTAAATTATTTTTGTTTTTCATTCGGTGACTTAAGAAAACATGGCGTCTACCACAACCTTCTCCTCGGTCAAGTCAAGGAAATTAATCATCACCAAAACCACCATCGTCAACCAACACAGTGAAACTTGAAACGCGACGAATAAATTCGTGAAATCTCAACATACCAGTGACAAAAACGAAATGAAGCCGTAAAAACTCTCGGCAATAATTATGAAACCCACAGATGCGTATTTACGATACGGTGAGCTGTCCCATAATTTAACCGCGATGAAGACGTTGTTCATATTTTCGTTTTAATTAATTAAAAGATTCAACAGATAGCGACACCTACGCGCCTCTCCTGTGTCGCATCAGCATTAATTTTTTTTTTTTAACAATTTCAACCGACAATGATCCGTTATCGTTCGAGTGTCCCTCTCGACCCACAAAAGGACCTCTGTCGACCGTAATTACAGACGCAAATCCGGACAAACGCCGCATTTGTTTCGTAATTACCCGCCATCAAAACACAGTCTCGTCTGTTCAACAAACCAAAAACGGACTCGTTGACCAAAAACAAACCCCTTTTGTTTACTAATTACGCCACCAGAACCAATTAATATTTTTATCAACGCCAGTTGAGTTTTAAACTAAAAAAAATCGAGCAGCTAAACGTCTCGCATATGGTTGTTTGTTTATACTCAGATTGTTTGTTTAAGTTACAAGTAAACATTCACATGATCCCAATCCAAACATTGCGTTTATGGTAAAGTAGCGATATCGTTGAAAATTTCGCACAAAACGTCAAGGGAGAGGGTGCAACCGGAGCACACTTGCTCGTACCTATTCTTCTCCGTGGAACCTACCCACATCCGGCAGGGCTGTGCGTACAAAGGACCTTTTTGTCCGTTTCACCACCTCCTTCGTAATTAATTGTGGCGCAACATTTCTCGGTTAATTGTCGACGTGCCTCTGCATTTACTCGTCATAAAACGGTGGTAATAATCGTGGCATGTTTACGTGCAACGACTCGATTTCAGTTAGGTAATTAGCAGAGGTCGTCAAACCTCGACTCGTCTAATCTTATCAGTTTCGGTGTTGCGGCGATTGACAACTTTCACACTGACCGATGAGTTATAGTTATGGGACTCTAATCGGCCGAGATCAAGGGGTTAATTGACGGATTATTGGAACTTGCCGCGATTATTTTAATTTATCGGGCCATAACTAGAAGTTGGGGCTGATAACCGGCAGGGCGGTCCCAATAAATTTTCCGAGTAATTATAGATTCTCTTTACGCGGCAGCTGTGTTGTTACTTTAACAAGAAAATTTTCGTGGCGGAGTTTTGGGACTATTGGTTGATTTAGTAACAACAGAACGGACCTTGGCCATCTTTAGCTGACTTGTAAATATTTGAAAGAGATTCGGGTTCAATTTTATCTATTTCAAATAAGCATGGGATGAAGTTATTAACTGTGGCAAACTTTTGAAACAGACCTCGTACATTATAAAAATAAAAAACGTTCTTCCTCTATTTCGACAATTTTTCAAAAAATAAGTAATAAATATTTTTCTCCTTCTTGAGCGTTGCTTCCAAGTGCTTGTGGACTTCCACAGTTTGGACTTCTCGGCGGCTGGGCGGAGGAATCTTAATCGCCTTAAGACAAAGTCCCCAAATAAGCCAAAAGTTTAATAGTATGATAAATGACGAAAAGCAGACGGTAGTAATCCTCTAGATGTTGGGAGCGTCGATCAGCCTCTGAAAGGTTCCAAAAGCTACTTTATTTTTAATCGGATTATCGCGACTGGTCGGTACCAAACCGGGCGACATCAAACCCGTTCAAGGACCGAAATCTTCATAAGTCAAAATCGGCGCCCGGTCAACGGCGACAAGCTTCCGGACTGCCGGGGGTGTCCGTCGCGCCACCAGTCTCTTCGTCAATTAGCAACTTCAAGTGAGTGGTGAGTCTCTGACGGTTTTATCGCACTTTCCAGACGACCTCCACAGAAGGAATTTGTCGACAACGTTTTCGTTTTACTTTTATAATCTTCTCGAGGCCTGGGGAGGGTAGCTGCAATATTGTGACAAATCTAAACAAACGTCTTCCTTTTCTTTGCCGAAATTCCATTGAGCCAATCCGATTTTTTCCATACAGAGGTATCATGCAGAAGATAAAAATACAAACAGCTTGGAAGTGAAACGGTCGGATTAAGGGACGGCTGAACCGGCCATTCTTCGCCGCAAGGGCGGAAAACTCGCGCTTTTCATCCCCCGACTAAATTATCGAAATTCGAACAAAATCACTCATTATCCAAGTCTCCCTGCCGCCCCACTTTTAATAATAAAATAATGTTGATTTCCCGCGGGATGGCTCCAAGGTGCGCACCAACGACTCACGTACATTCACACACACACTTTTATAATAAAACTTTTCTTTTATTCTCGGGGTGATTCACCGTGAATGGCCGGATGAAATCTCCAGACGTTTTGCTAAGCGCTCTTTTCAACTAGACCGAGGTATCAAAGCCGCGCTATTATTTCTATCAGACCGTCTCTAAGAGGTTTAAAAGATGCGGCCATTCTCTAGATTTTTTATGGGGTTGATGAAAGGATGCGGAGACATAAAGGATTTTTTCGTTTTCTACCTCGTCCAGGCTTAAAATAACACATGTTGTCTGAAAAAGCTCCCAACTCACCACCGGCCAATCATCGAGCTAATTTAGGCTTTCTTCCTTCATCAAATTCACACCTGAAGAACTAATTGGCAGATTTGCGAGCAACAGCTTCTCAACGTTGATTTCGTTACGAGTGGACAAGACGGGGGTCGCTTTAAAAGTTAGCAATCTTTATTCTGTGAAGTCACAACCAATAACTGATGTCCCTTCAAGAGTGCCAAACGACAGGGGTAGTCTGAAATCAAATATTTTTTGGGCGCTGAGAGGTCAAAATAACCAACTGATCATCTTTCAAATAGCCATGCAAAGGGTAAGAAAAATAATAAAAAAAAAATATTGAGGCTGAGAAGCTATAACCTATCGATTATCTTTCAAAGACTAAGAAGAATGCTATTTTACTGGTGATAAACTAATTGTTCTGCTCTTTCTCTGCTGGTAGTTCGCCTTCTGCACTTTTCTCCACCTCCTTCTCTTTTCATTACTTATTACTTGTATGATTATCTATTCCATACATTCGTTTTCTTCCCTTTCCTTTCGTTACTATTTCTTTTTTGGTAATTGTCTCATTGATTTTTTCATCATCATTACTTTTCCTATGTTATCTTTAAATTCACATGCCGTCCGCTTGGTCCACCTCCTTCACTACTTCTACTATTTTTTTCCAGTGTCTTATCCTCTCACTTTGGTAGATATAAATTACCTCATTGCGGCTTTCATCGGGCTTCTACTTCAGAAATGTAGAGTATGCTTCTCAGGGTGAGGGTGAATATTTACCCTCTTCAATCTGCATCTAATTTGGGCTGTCAAACAGATAAGTGATTTATATCGTCCATTTGCTCGTCTTGTCGTTTATCCGGGACCAGAACCAAAACTGGCAAGTCGCGACAATTTCCAGACCAACTCGTCTTTATCTACCCTAATCCCACAATCATGTTCGTCTTCGCCCACACATGTTGAATCACATTCGAAGTCGTCGAAACTACTAATTACCCATTGTGGGTGATCGCGCCGGCCCAGCGGCTTACAAAGAAAACTGCGGTTTTTACCTTTGAAATTATTCAATAAAAAGAATTATTACGAGTTGATCGCCGATTATCGCATTAAAGCTACACGCATTAAGTTCCTAATCCCGGCCCGAACACCAAATTAAAACTTTATGATTATTGTATTGGAATTTGGAGTCGTGTAGTGAGCAATATTGTAGAGACAGCAGGATGCTTGGAAATCATAAAAACAATCCAAACTAATTTAAAATATTGCCACTTTGATCCCGAAACCAGTTCCTAGATGATATGGTTTCTGTTGTTACTATTAAAGCATCTGCGCGGCTTTCGGACGCCCCTCGGCGCTCCCCCAAATTCGTTATCTACCCCGCCAACAACCCTTTTAAGATACGGCCAGAACCAAATTTTTTTGGTGATTATAAAAAAAAATTAAGAGCACCACATGCTTAAAATCTAACTATGACGGAATAAATCCTGAAAAGCTTACCACCCCTCGAAATCTCGAGCACCATAATGGCTTATTATATCGAAACCATTCTGCGCTACCACAAAGGAGCTCCGAAGAAAAGACGGATTCATTCCATTGAATTTTGGCGTTTAGCGCACTATCGCTAATACTATTGCCGTCACGTATTAAAACGGATTGGTAAGAGTTGTTCATTGGAAAAGAATTTAAATAGAATTATCGTCGGAAATGAGTTATGGCGAATTAATGGCCCTGTAAAAGATCGAACCACGATGACTTGTTAGAAACGGAGATAAAAGATTCTCGGTTGTTTACGCCGATTTTAATTGATGCTTGTTGTTCCGAGAAGGGTTGTGCTTAAATTCGGCCATTAAATCGCAGGAAATGACTCGGCCGTATACGAACAATCCCGCCAACAAAGGGGTTGTAAAACACACATGGCGCGGGAAAAAAATCCGGCACTAATTGTTAGATAGCTGGCCATAGATAGAGAGAAAGAAGATTCGACGTGATGGATTTTGCCACAATTTATTGAAAGCCCGTGAAAAACTTTATTTTAACACTGGTTTCCTACCGTCTCAACTTCTCCCTGCTTTCTTCCTGGGTCCTCAAATTTTTTGTATAATTTTTTTCAACCCATCCACAAACTGGGGAAGCCCTAATTAAATATCTCCATAGTTCCTGGTCAAGTCTACGCACGAACTCTTCTTTTCTAATTCCACCTTGGAGTTCTGGAGAGCGCAAGCGTAGCACCCCCGTTGAAGAGTATTGCAGCTTCTTCCAATTTGATATTGTGGTCCTCGCGGTGGGCCCCATCTGGTGTCTCGATGACGTTCATTTGCTATCGGCCATCTAATGGGAAGAACAATAATTTTCCAGTCACGGTCACGTCGCATCATTTTTGGTAGTGATTTCTTTACACTTCGGGTGGTCCCGCCCCCCTGGGGTCGTCTTGGTCCCCATTCAGCATCATCCATCGATGCCGCCCCGCATGCCGAATCAAAACGCGCACTATTTTGTAACGTATCATCCAATTTAATTATGTACGGCCTCTTAAGCTAATTGCGTCGGGCTTTAACGACCGCCAATTGAACGGAATTGTTGTTGGAGGTACTGGTCTAATCCTTTAATCGGCCGTTTCACCACCACGAACCGAACATCTCGACAAACACGGCCAATTTACCTCTTCATTGGCGGACCCGATCTTCCTTCCCTTTTGAGAGATCAAAAATCTTCGTTGGAACGTCCGAAGAAAGTGTTGCTGGGGGCGGCTGCTGGCCCTATTTTTTGGGGGATCGAAACTCTTCGTTGTGGTGTCAAAGAGGGAAATTTCCGGCCTGATTTTTGGGGATGGAAAATCTTGGTTGTGGACCTAATTTTTTGGGGGTCGAAAGTCTTGGTTGTGGAGGAATTCCGGGAAGCTGGTGCTGGCCCTCGTTTAAGTCGAAACAAATTTGCGAGAAACTGTCCTTTCCATTACGAGTTTCTTGAGCCGGACAAAGGTTCATTATTGGGCGGCCAAACACATGCCCTTCATTTGTGTAGAGCCCATAACTAACGTATTCATCCCCGGTCTTTGTTGGCGATTTCTAGGGTCTGAAGAACACAAAAGAAGCCGCAACAACACACCCAAAGTCACCGACCGAATCGATACGTCTTATTCCGCCGGTAGTTTTGGCGATGGTGCCCATTCAAAACCGTTTAGGATCGCTTACAAGACGAGAGGAGAGAACCGCGAAGCAGATGTCGGATCTCATAGAAAACCGCGGAACGGCAGGTCAGGTATAGTCAACAGTGATCAATTAGTAGAAAATAATGAGAATGGGCAGAGAGGATTCAGAAGCTGCCGGTTGCTCGAGAGACTGTTTCTACTACACACTCCACGAAGAAGAAAATTGGATGGTAGAAGAAAGTGAGTGAAAAGAGATTGGGCAACAACACTCGAAATGGTAAAGAAAAATAAATTAGAAATAAAGAAGAAGATAGTGTTCTGTATTGCCTGCACTAAATTTTCAACTTTTAGGAAATTAGGAATTTTAAACCTCCAGCAAATGAGAATTTTTTTTATAGATAGAAAGTCTTGACTTATGAGATGTCTAATTTTTTTTTTTGTACGAAATCGCGAGCTGGTAGGTGGCGCGGTACCCAGCGAACTCATCAGGGGAGGGATGGAACCATCACGACTATTTTAATGGGTTCCTAGCTCCAAGCGCAAGATGCTTTAGTTTTTCGATTCGAACCGGCTCGAAATCACGAACTGCACGACTTTACTCGGTGGTAGTGCCAGATTATCGTAATGTACCATAATATGTATAGCCATGAAGTAAATGTCTGAAAGGAAGAGCTGGCTCTGAAAAAAAGTGAAAACGAACCCGGCCAACATTCATAACGTAACCGAAAGGAAAATGACGAACAACAAGTAGGAGAAAAAAATTCCAGTAAATTTGAACAGAATTCGAAAAAAATTGATACCGCCCTGAATCTTCTGACGTCACACTTACGAAGCCGAAATTCCCCAAGAAGTCTCAAACTGGACAACATGCCGCATGTCTTGGGCCCGAATTTTTCTAAAAATTTACATACTCATGAGAGCCCTGGACATAATTCACGAAGTCGAAACGTTGACGTTAGTCATTAGTCAAAATAAAAAATCGAGCCGACGCATTTGAATTTCTAATTATCAACACCTCAGGTGCGACCAATTTATCTAATTTTTTAATTAATTTCGTGACGTCGACGCACGCATCGTAACTGATTGCACCTTTCAAACGATCACCTTCGAAAAGTGACGTCACCATAAAGTTATTATGATTGCGTCTTTCAAACGATTACGTGTTGAAGGGTGACAACCAATTCATCTGCGAGGTTATTTTATTTAATAATAACCGTCGCAAGCAAAGTTAGATGATGATAATAGAAGAAGCACTCGGGTAATTGGCCACAATTACGGATTAGTTGACGTAATTGCGGCAATCATCATCCTCTAGCTTTTGTGCTAACCTGTGGGAATGTTGTTACGTAACGTTTTTTGGTAAGAGTGCGATTCGGCTTTTTTCCATTTGTCGTCTCGACGGTGCACTATAACTAATTTCGGGCGAAGCGACCTGGAGGAAAGCCAAATAAATTACCGAAAGAAGCCCGCGGACAACTTGAAATTAATCAAGATCCCATCAAGTCGCGTGAGATACACCACGCATACCACCATTATTTCGTAATTCCCCAAGGCCCGAAATTACCGATTCTTGGTGATAAATCCGGAAGATTCCGGGGGCTGTCGGCGCGAGGGGTGGTCTGTTTTACCTGCATTTTGACACGGTGGTCTTCAAGTGGGCAAACAATTGACAATTTCACGGAAGGCCGGCTCGGCTCCGTTTCGCCAACAAAAAGATAATTAAATATTGATAAAAATTAAACAAAGTACCTACCTATGATGCGGAATCGAAGATTAATCGATCCAGCTCACTTAACATATGTTTTCGGACTCGACCAGCAACATGCGGCGAAGATAATTTATTGCTGGCAACTCGTGGACAATCAATTACAACGCGATTTTTACTTTCGAACCGATTTTTTTGAAAACGAAGCCGTTTAGAGACGGGCTCGCCTGGAACGCCGCTGATTAACTCATCATTCATCAATCAGCAGACGGAAAATCAAAGCCTATTGAAACTTTATTACCCGCCACGAACTCAAAGAGACCCAGCCCGTAATTAAATTGAAGTGAAAAGAACTGGACTGCGAGCCCTTTCATGCAGCGAAGCCGATTGAAAAAGAGCAACGAGAGTCGTGGAAAATTAAAACTAGATTTAGAGGATCACCTCCGCCTTCTGGATTGGCAGTATTGATTCAAAACCCCTAAAATACTAGCAATCTTAATTTTTTTGCAAGAAAAGTTTCATAAGTTTAAGCGAGCGCGCACAAGTTGATGCCTGGGCGGTCGTTCAAATAACATTATTTAAAATTTTAATTATTCTCCAAGCTCCCCAAGCCCCCGCTCCCAATTCATCATGACGCGCGGCAGTTACGCCGCCACCTACACAATTCTTTTCGGCCAACAACTCTGCAATTGAAATAAATCTTGCGATTCTTGTTGTGACGTTCGATATGGCAAATCGGCCTTGCTACGTGAAAAGTCATCGAGTTCGGCCAAATTAAGATTAAGATGGCGATGTTATCAGAAAATTACTTTGTGATTTCTTCTCGTACAATCAAGCCGAAGGATTCCCGCGTCGCGACTCGACCGTTAGAACCGCGCCGGGGGGATCGGCGTCCATAAACAATATCTTGGGGGCGATTCATTTCATCCTGATCCGGCGTCCGGGGGGTGCCCCCCATTACGAAAACCGCTAAGAATCTCGATATAACTCATCGCAGGGGGTGTGACAACACGTTTTCTATGCAGCCAGCGGTCGATTTTGGACCGAAACTTTTTATGAAACGATCTAGCCTTCGAAAATAAATCAAAATTCGAATGAAAGAAGTGTCGGAAATGTGCGGTAGCCTCCGAGAACGCCCCTAAAAACAACCATCAATAAGTCACCAAAATTCGTTTGGTTTGATTTCGACTTTGGAGAGGATCAGCAAACATCTGCTTGTCGCATTAATAGAATTTACACGACCACACTATTGTCGCCGGACCTAGTAGTTCGAAGAGTTCTCAAATAGAATTTTAAAACGTTTCTGGCCAGCAACGACGTCTTTGTCATTTTAATCGTCGCCGTTGAGTGATGACCGCCATTCAAACTTTATAGCCCTGTGGAGCATTAAGAAACGTAAATGGATGTCGCGAGTTTCACCGATAAATCACCAACGAGAGACCGGAGATTGAAAAGCTCACTTTTTATTATCATTTTTATTTGGGGCATTAACAAAATCCTCATAGCGAGACCTTGAATTAGCCGCGTAACAAAGCCACCTTTCATTTAGAGCTAGCTGAAGACCCATCGAGCATCAACACTAACCGCCGACGTGGGCGTCGAAATTACAAGAAAACCCGTCATCGTCAAAGTGGCCATCGAGTGAAGAACCGGCGACCTCTTGAACTTGAAGAGATGGCACCGTCGAGTGAAGAGGGTGTGTCGTGGTCTCCAACATGATTCAAGAGTTATTATGCCGAATCATTTTGGTACGTTTCTCGTCGACTCCGGGGGGCCTCAATTCGATTTGTTCGGAAGTTCGCGCTTTATTGTCGGATTTAATTATTGGACCATTTGAAACGGCGTGACTGTACGGATCAAATTAAAAATCACTGCTTCGACATAATGGAATCTATCGGCTAACATCTTCGAGTCGGCTCTGAAAGCCCGGAGAATCCGAGTAGGCGGTGAATTTTGATGATATCGACCATTAGAAGTGTTAATGCATTTATTAAAGGTATTATTATCCTGATGGCTGAGTTAGCTTTGAATCGCCACCATCATCACACCCGGGCGACCAGTCGTGGAGTCCAGAGGTTCAAAACTTACTTTCTCGCAGAAAAAAAAGCCTAAAATGAAACAAGATAAGAACCATAAATCAAAAGCTAAAGGATTCAGTAAGTTACAAGCGACTTCTAGCCACCAAGAAATTTTGAGCTGGAAGGGATAACAAAAGTTTCTTTGCGAATGCTATGAGCATCAAGAGGAACCAATCAATCCTAACTTGGAAGTTCTTGATAGTTATGGTCACTTTACAGGCGAGGAAGTAAAATTTTTGGGTAACCACTATAAATTCTAAATTACTTATTTTCTTTTTTTATGTAGGCTTCCATAATTATTGTTTGTTAGAAAATTTTCGAGTCATATTCTATCTGACGTGTTGGCATTTTTCAACGTTTCGGTCGTCTTATCGCAATCTTCCCCAATAGCTCTTTAAAAGTCCAAATTCAAAATAGTTCAGAGAAGTCCTGTATAATTCTTTTAGCGCCATCTCATAGCATTCCGGGCAATCAGTAAGAAGGTCTCTGTAATACCAACCAAAGTAAAACAATTACGCCCACATAACCTAACAATTAAATGTCATTTGCTTTAAACTAACGTCAAATTTAGGAACAACGCATAATCAATAACAATCGCAGATTTAGCACGAAAATGTTCAACTGGTTCTCCGCCCCCGACCCCAAAGGTAACCAAAACGCTAAAGCCTCAACGACAAGTTAATCACCGTCTTTTTAGAGGAGCAGCGACAAGTGGACAGGCAGCTCCGCAAAGTTGGCAGGGACATCGAGCGGGACCGTCGTGAGCTGGATCGGGAAGAAAAGAAACTCGTAAAGACCTTAAAGAACGGCTGTAACCCGCGATAATTCGAATTTAAATTGCAGGAATTGGAAATAAAGAAGCTGGCTAAAGAGGGCAACAATGAAGGTTGCAAATTGTTGGCAAAACAACTTATTCAGTTGCGCAAACAGAAGAACCGCTCCTATGCGGCTGGGAGCAAAGTCCAAGGAATTGCGGCCCAAAACAAGGCGATGGGAGCTAACGTTAAACTGGCCAACGCTATGGGGGTAGCTGGAAAAACAATGACTGACATGAACAGGATGATGAAACCAGAACAAATCGCCGCTACCGTTAACGCCTTTAGTCGCGAATCAATGAAAATGGAAATGACCGACGAAATGGGTAAATTTTTATACTAACGTCACAGGGTGTTTATTAAGAACTTGCATGTTTTTTGATTAGTTAACGAAACTTTGGACGATATGCTGGGCGAATCTGGAGACGAGGAGGAAAGTGATAACATCATCACCCAAGTTCTGGACGAAATTGGAATTGAAATTAGCGGAAAAATGGCGGGGGCGCCCCTGCCTGAAAGGGGTAGTATCGGCCAGAGTTCCAAATCCACCGGCATTAGCGATGAAGATATAGAAGCGCAACTGGCTAAATTGAGGGCTTAATCTTGTTATTATTAAATTTTTATTATTGTTGCTACTTCCAATCGAGGAAAATAAAGGATTTTGTAGAAATCAAAGACTTTCCTAGCAATATTCACAGATGCCAACCATAGAAAAGTTGCATACTTGCCAACCCGACAAACCGAAAATATCCAGCTAAAAGTACCGTTACCTAGCAACGCTGTGTTTGCAAACAACTTTTTGACAGGTCGCGTCGAAATGACGCTTTATTTTGAAAATCCGGTGAATTTTCCGGAAACGGGCCAAATTTCGCTGAATGGGGCCTGGCATGCCAACGCCGCCTTATTGGCGGTTTCCAGTTTCTCCCAAGATAAAGGCGGCTTCGTTACCATATTCGACGAACTGGTGAGTGTTAACTGGACCACTTTTGCCCACAACCAAACGTTAAATTTCAGGGGGAACCTTTGAGCGACGTAAACTACCCGATTCACCGAAGCTTTCAGGTGACCGCGCTAGCTTGGCACCCCGAACGCACCGTTTTAGCGACCGGCTGGGAAAACGGCGAATTTAAACTCTGGAATGGTTCCGACAAAGATTTCGTCACTATCGGCGGCCCCCATAACGCCCCGATCACGCTGCTGGAATTCAGCGAGAAGGGCGGCAGACTCGTTTCTTGCGATTCTGTAACTATTCGTATTTTTGACTATATTTTGTTGTTAATCCACGAATTGTAGGCCGGCTCTCTTGTGGGCTGGAAAGTCGACAGCAAAGGCCAAACAGTAATCGCTTTTCATCTAGATTTGAAAGAATCCATCACGCATCTAACGTTTCGGTTAACCATTAAAAGTCATCCGGATTTCGACGTGGAAGGACTAGCAAAAGCCGCTGTTAACGGAGACGAACACGCTTTGGACATGTTCAGCAATTGGCGGCCCAAAACTACAGCGAGAAAATTTCGAATCCAAGAAGGCTCGGACAATTTATCGTTCTACGTCGGAACCCAAGCAGGCAGGAAAACGACGCATTTGTTAAGCGCTAAAATAAAGTTTTCGGTCTAAAATTTGTTTCGTTTCAGGTTCGATCTACTACGTCAACAACAACGGTTCTTGCGTGGAAGTGCTCAACACCGAAGGGATGCCGTTGAGCTACATCGTCCATCACCCCGGCCGCGACGCCTTGGTCGTTATGATGGAGGGTTTGACTGTCGGCCATTTCTCCATCGACAGTCAGGGCCACTTGTCCGAATTGGGCAAAGTTAAATTAAGCGGACGAGTGCAGTCGCGCGGCGTAGGCACCCAAGGTTTAGTTTGGGCCGGCAACAGTTGCCTCGCCATCCTAACCGGCGATTTGATCGTAAGAGTTTGGGACATCGACACCAACGACAATTACGTCCTCCCCACAACTCTCAAACTGTACACCAACGAGGACAGAAATCGTACAGTTAACGAAGTCTTCACCTGTTTAGCTTATTGCAAATTGAACCAAACGTTGTGCGCCGGCACCAATATCGGTAGAATTTATTTTTGGACGAAAATCGGCAATAAATTGACCATCGATACTCCCGAAGAATGTTGGGAATTGAACAACGTCAATTCCGTCAGCGGAACCGTAAAACAGTTGATGTGGGGTTCGGCCCAATTAACGTTGCCGTTGTTGTCGGTCAATTGCGTGACAACTGTTTACATAATGAAGGAGCAGAGTATTTGTTCGTGTTTTTCCGAGAAAATTTGGGCCATGCAGAAAACTGCCAATCAAGTGTTGCTCGAAAGTAGGAAAAGTAACTATTTGCTGCAGCTAGAGTCGCAGGCTTCCGACATGGCGATCACCGAGAATAATGCCGTTTTCAGCAACGGCCGCGCTTTGACCGTTTACGAGATAACGTGGGAGAATGTCGCGAAGAAAAGCGAAACTGACAAGGCCGACTTCAATTTGCGATTGTTACACACGTTTCCGTGCGATAGCGAAAAGGTTTTGTTGTACAAAAAAACCGTAATAACGTTAACGTCGAAATCCGTAACTGTGCGACGTTTGAACGGTTCGCCTCTGCACTCGTTCACTTTTGGCTCTAGCGAGGGCGAACCCATCGGCATCGACGTTACCGGCGATCACTTGACCATTTTCACGATGGAAGGTTATTTGAAAATTTACAATTTGGCTGAGAGTGACCCGAAATTGGTGACTGCAGTTCGAAATTTGTACGAAATGTGCGCGGATTTCGGGGAAATCATCCAAGCGAAGACCAACAGTGGCGGCAATAAAGTTGCACTGACTGTGGCCGCGTCCAATTTGATCCCGGACGGCAAACTTTACGTTTGGGACATTGAAACCGACAACTTACTTCTGTACGATTTCCACAAGTACGGCAAATTTGACGAATACGAAATCTACGACGAACAATTGACCAACGGAAATGATGACGAAACTAAAAATTTATTTGACGAAATTTGTTGCAATCGCATCCCTTTGTACGTTTATTGGGACAACGACGATCCGAGATTGTTGGTTTGTAACGCGAAACGGGTCAAATTACCCAAAGAAAAGAAGGGTTTCCGGTCGGTGTTCAGACGCAAAAAATCAGACACGAAAACTTCCCTAAAAGAAGAAGACCATATCGTAATCACCATGTTCGTATCGTCGGAAAACGGCATACGAATGCAGGATGTTAAAGCGATCGATTCAGATTCCAAACTTTTAGGCATAGCGACTCCCCACATAGTCACTTTGCAAAAATCGAACATCGTAAGGGAAGTCATGAGCGACTTCGTGGGCTTGGAAAATTGCGATAAAGCCACCAGAGACGCGGTGCTGGATTTCAGTTACAATTTGAGTTTGGGCAACATGGACGCAGCCTTTAAAGCCATCAAACTAGTCCAAAGTCCCGGCGTTTGGAACAGCCTAGCCAGAATGTGCGTCAAAACCAGGCGGCTAGATGTCGCCGGCGTCTGCCTAGGTCACATGGGCAACGCTAGAGCGGCCATGGCGCTCCGACTCGCCTTGGCCGACGACACCCTGCCTCACGAAGCCAAAATAGCAGTACTTGCAGTTCATTTAGGGATGCTGGTAAGTTTTGAGCCACGCGACTTTTTTATAAGCACCCAGTATTTTTTCTATTGTCACACCCTTAATTATCTATTGCGCATGCGCATCTGACAGAATTCAGGGACATTTTACAACTTTACTGTTGACTGCGCATGCGCATCTGGCAGAATTTAGGGACATTTTACAATTTCACTGTTGACTGCGCGTGCGCATTTGTCGGTAGTGACCAACAAATTGGTTGATATTTTTGGTTTGTCCTTTCAGAGCGAGGCGGAGCAACTGTACGTTCAGTGCGAACGTTACGACCTCCTCAACAAGTTGTTGAGGAGCCGCAACAAGATGGACGCGGCCCATGCCGTCGCCGAGTCGAAGGACCGCATCCACCTGAAGAACACCGAGCACGCTTGGGCGAGAAATTTGGAACAGAACGGCGATTTCAAGGAGGCCGCAGTTCGCTACGAAAGGGCCAACACTCACACCTTCGACGTGACCAGAATGTTGATCGATCAGCCGCTGCAGCTAGAAAGTTACATGGCTAAAACAAAAGATCGGTAAGTTTTTTTTTCTCGTTGTCATGACTATACTTACCTCGTCGTCGTTGTTGTTTGTAGGGACCTGTTGAAGTGGTGGGGTCAATACGTGGAGTCTCAAGGCGATATGGCCAGCGCTCTCAAGATATACGGTAGTGCCGGCGATATTTACTCGCAAGTTCGAGTCCTTTGCTTTCTGGGCGAAGAGAGCAAAGCTGCTGATTTAGCGAGGTCCGGCCGGGACAAGGCGGCCTTCTATCACATGGCTCGGTATTACGAGACGACTGGAAACAATGAAAACGCCGTCAATTTTTTCACCAGAGCCAATGCGTACAGTAAGGGTTAATTTTCTTCTACCCTTGAAAATTTTTCAAAAGTCAATTTTTTTTTATGCAATAGGAGTTAATTTTTTTACCCTTGGAATTTCTAGCTTCGCTTTTCCTCCATAACTTTAGCGACTTGTTTTTGTGGCAGGTAACGCGGTGAGATTATGTAAAGAGAGCCACATGAGCGAGGAGTTGTGGAATATAGGAACGGTGGCCGGAAATAGGGAAAAATTGGAGTGCGCGCGGTACTTCGAGGAAACGGGGGTTCTGGACAGGGCGATAATTCTCTACCACAGAGCCGGGATGCTGCACAAAGCCCTGGACCTCGCATTCAAAGCACAACAATACGAAACCCTCCAACAAATAGCTACCGATCTGGACGCCGACTCGGACCCGGCTCTGGTCGAGAAATGCGCCGATTACTTCGTAACCAACGAACAGTTCGACAAAGCAGTCGATTTGCTAGCAATAGCCAAAAAGGTAACGAAACCTAGAAAAACTCCCCCTCGTTACCAAAATTTTATTTGCAGTACAAGGAAGCGATCGGCATTTGCCTGACCCACAACGTCCAACTAACCGAAGATCTGGCCGAGAAGTTGACGCCGGAAAAAGACCAACTCGACGACGAAACTCGATTGGGCGTTCTGGAGAACTTGGCCGAAAGCTTGATGGTTCAGGGCAACTACCATTTAGCCACGAAAAAATTCACCCAAGCCGGCGATAAAGTAAATTTCCGCCCCCCTCCCGTCGTTGTTTTAGGTAACCGATCAAGTTGCAGGTTCGCGCCATGAAAGCTTTACTGAAATCGGGCGATACCGACAAAATAATTTTCTTCGCCGGCGTTTCCCGCCAAAGAGAAATCTACATAATGGCAGCCAACTACTTGCAGTCTCTCGATTGGCAAAATAAACCGGAAGTGTTGCGCAACATAATCACGTTCTATTCGAAAGGTAAAGCTCTCGATTTGTTGGCCAACTTCTACGTGGCTTGTGCCCAAGTCGAAATCGACGAATTTAAAAACTACGAGAAAGCTTTCGGAGCTCTAACCGAAGCTTCGAGGTGTTTGGCGAAAATTCCCAACGCCACCGACACGATCCAACATCAACGAGCAACGGAAATTGTCCAACAACGACTGACGACAACGAAACGATTCGTCGACATACGGAGATTGTTCGAACGAGGCGACTATCAATCCGGTAATTAGTCAAGTCGAGTTGTTGGTCGAGTTTTTAAGTTACTTTGCAGGTGTCACGCAATGTCGGCAATTGTTGATGACGGGGAGTTCGGAATTGGAAGCTTCGGTGCGTCGCGGTGACGTTTACGCGTTGATGATACAAGAAAGCGTTAAAGTTGAGAATTTCGGTGAAGCCAAAGTGGCGTTGGGAGAACTGAGACAGATGCTTTCGGCGGCCGGAAACACCCCGATTACGTATTATTTGAGTAAGGAGTTGATCGAGGCGCTGGCGCAAGGGTTGGGAGTTTCTGTGGCCGTTTTGGTACCGACAGTGTCCAAACTTAAATTGGACGAGGACGACGAAGAAAACGAATTTGTCGAGGAGGCTATTGAAGATTGATAATCATAAGTTTTAAGTGTTAGCCCTGTACTTAGAAAGGACTCGCCCTTCTAAGTCGCACCAAGGCACTAATTTTAATTTGGCCAGTTTTGTCAAGTAGTTTGAATGTGCTCACAAGTGGGAGACGCAAATCTTTGTAAAATTATAATAATTTTATAGTTTAAAAAACGGTGCAAAGTCCACAGTTTGGTCCTTGGTGGTCCTGTTAGGGAGTTCCCATGTAGAAAAATACCCGGCTATAATTTTTTTTAATTTTTAGTAAAAATTGTTAATTATTTCACCCCTCAAAAAAGGTTGTTAATTGTGGTGCTATATTAAAAAATCCGTCCGTTGTATTATAGTCGTGTGCACATTATTTACGCTACTCAAATTTGGAACTTTCTTGCCAGCACTGACGGCTCGTTGTTCCCTGAAGCCAAATATTGTGCACTGGACTATACTGCTAATTTTTGTTGCATTGAGGGATGAGAAGCTGCAATAAAAATAGTTTTTTACGTGTCAATTTCTCTTTTCCGGTTAAAAAATGACGTTGTAAAGAGGCAATTTGTGCTAACGTATGAATTGAGGCCTTAATTGCGATCTAGTCAGTTTGAGGCGAAGCCCAGTCCTTTGTTTTCCGATTTTGAAGTTGGCGCGCGTTTGCCGGCCGAGCGCGAAGTAGGCGGTGCGTTCGCGGGGCGGCGGGGTTCTAGATTTGAATTTCAACGCGAAATTGCGGCCGATCCGGCCAAAATTTCGTCGATTTTCCGTTTCCGGGACGTCTGGCTGCGAATTTTCCGCCGAATGGTGCCGTTTGTCGGTTCGATCGTGCCGAAAATCGAATTGAATCCTTTGTTTATGTTGTGACGCATCGGTTCGGATTCAGTCGCGGCCATGTTGATCCTCTCTGTTTATTGTTTGAGGCGCCCCGCGACCGTTTCTGTCTATAACATAAATTTTTGGGTAATTATTACGCGATGTGATAAATAAAGCGTAAGAAAACGATGTGTTGGGCGCAGGGAAGACTTTGTGATATGTCTCGCCGGTCCATTCGGCGTAGTGGCGGCTGAAATAGCGAAAATCACTCGGTCAGTTTTGTAATGGCTACCTCTCGCGTCCCCCCGTTCTCGTAGACAATGACAGTGAAAATTTTCACGTGATATTTCAAAAATTCACCTGCGGTTTCGCATTTTGAATGGAAAGTGACATTAAAGGGGTGCAGTTCGAATTGAAAAATGAACACCAGTGATCCCAACGCCCTCGCAGGGGCCCACAACGGCGAACAGGCCGAGGTGAGCTTTGTTTTATGGAGCCGTCGCCGATGTATTATTGTTTATGTGTAGCGCGCACCGATTACTGATTACTGTCGTTTTATGTAACAACATTATCGTGTTTATGCTCGCCTGTTTCGAGATAAAACCATTATAAATAAAGCTATTACCGTTTTTTAGTAAACGTGGAAAAACCCAAGTTGTAAGCAAATTTTTGTGTTACTACCTATTAGATGAATGTTATTAATTGGTGGTCAACGATGTTAACTCTTCCTTTCATTCACTGTTATTGTTAGCTATTTTTATTTCCACTTTGGTAATTTTCTGTGTGTCTTGGAAATTGACAGCATGCCGCGACATTTCACGTTTCATCGAAAACAAAACTCGCCGTGTAGCCTCAAAATGTTGGCATAGCCAAAAATCAAAAATACTCACCCCAAATCAGATTACACACAAAGTAAATTAGGAAAACTCTTAAAAATCACATTTTTCTCTTCGATTTTCCGACTGACTGTCAAAAAAGCAATTGTTTGCTACTTTGGTGTTCATTGAATTCACAGACCACTGCGATTTAGACAATCCCTCTCCAGCGACACAAACCGAATTTCCACGCAGACGACTTTTTTCTTTTGTTTTTGTACCCTAACCCTTTGACCTAACCAGCCCTTCCCCTTACCCTATACTCGATACCCTCTATACCCACTTTGGTAATTTTGTGTGTAGGTACCTTGGAAATTAACAGCGTGCCGCGAAATTTCACGTCTCGTATCGAAACAAAACTCGCTGTAGCCCCAAAATGTTGCCGTTGCTAAAAATCAAAAATACTCACCCCAAAACAGATTGCAGACAAAGTAAATTAGGAAAACTCTCAAAAATCACAATTTTTCTTCGATTTTCCAGACGACACCGACTGATTGTCAAAAAAGCAATTGTTTGCTACTTGATGTTTATTGAATCCACAGACTACTCCGATCTGAAGAATCCTAACCCAGTGACACCAACCGAATTTACACGTGGACAACCCTAACCCTCTGCCCAAACCCACCCTAACCCCGTATCCTACATGACCAAATTTTTCCATAGACTGCAATGCAATGATAACTAGAACCATTGCCTAAAAGTGATGGCTGGCTTTTCGAGCATTTTTTAAGTTTTAATTTACTTCAGTAATGGAAGCAACAATTTTGAAAGCAAGACTCTTCCTGGTCTAAGTTTAAGTTTATGTCTCAGTAGGGAGAACGGCAGATAAATCGCACCTGTAATTTGGTGTTGGCGCCTTCCCACTTAAGGGTTGCTACCGTGAGCGCTTCCAACATTTGATAATGACTCGACCGTTTATCTTGTGACGCTGCAGCATGTCACCAATCCGAAAATAATGCAAAATTTATGCCTTCTGGCAGCAGATGCCCCGAAATAATTGGGAACTAAAAACACCAGTCACCTGTTACGCTCATATCTCATATCATCCATCAGCCAACTGAACGTTGTCTTCGTTATTCGAGCAGAACGTGTTGCATGTTTCATAATACATAACAGTCGAGAAGAAAACTGATTCTATCCACCCACGAGGTAACACGCAGAAACTGGTGCATGTTTTTCTGTCGTCGGTGGGAAAGGAGAAAAGTTAAAGGTTCGATTTGATTGCAGGCCGGCTCCCAAAGACCTCCGACCACCACGATACCAACTGATCTTCGGGTGAACACGACAGCCTTGAACGCTGTTGCCCTCAGCAGCGTGGCGAAGTACTGGGTACTCACTAACCTGCTCCCGGGACCTCTGCCCCAGGTGTCGGTCTACGGACTCCCGGGCTCGAGCCGCAACGACAACCAGGGCGGCAAAATCTCCCAGGTAAGCTCCGCTCCCCCTTTACCTCCTCTTATCTTCTTTTTCTTCAATTCTTTCTCTTATTTATTTTTACTCATATTCTTCCTTTTATCTCTTCTTCCTCCTATTCCTTCCCTTATCTCTTCAGTTTTCCTAAAAATTTGTCCAATAAACTCTTGTTCGAACGGTGTGGAGCATTAGATAGCCTTATTAAGAAGCAACTAGAATTTACCTACAATGTTGGTAAGTCTTGTACCTTCTTCGGGAAGCCTCTTGTATGTTTATTTTTACTACTTTTGCGTAAATATTTGGACTGCCAATGTTTGCTTGCAGGAGGCGATGATGGGCCAGCACGCCGCCGGGCTCTTGCCCGCCGATCCTCTCCTTCTTCAGCAACACTCCCAGATACCCGTAAGCATATCAACGTCGCAAGGTGTTGCCAACCTCTCGATACCAGCCAGTGCCATGCATCTCGAAAACAACCACCAGAACCACAGTGGCTTGACCAACCATCAACAAAACGACGGTTTGTCGGTCCAAAACCAGAACCAATTAAGTCGAGAGGTGACGTTATCGCTTGCAACCGCGCAGTTGTTTCAATACTGATTACAGATGTCCCATCAGCAGCAGAACCACAACAACCAACAGAACATGGTTCAAGTACAGGTCCAAGATAATTTAGTGTCGGTCATCGAAGACACTAAAGAGCAAAAAGATATTATTGCGGCACAATTGGCGCACGCGCAGATCCAGTTGAACGACGGTCAACACTTGAACCAACAAGCCTTAACTGTGCAACAACTACAACATCTCCAGGTGCAGCAAGTTCTCGATAACGTGGCAAGTATTTTTTCAACCGCGTTTTTTTATTGTACTAACAAATTGTTTAATTGATTGTTGTTCAGGTGAGAATGGAAACTTCTGTGGAGAATTCCCAGAACCAGCAGTCGAACAACGACCAGAACCAACTCGGCGATAATCTCCAGATAGTTAAGGACGAGAAAAATTTGCAAAATTGTAAATTGTTGTCGGGGACGCAATTCGGGTTGCAGGATCACAAGGGTAACTTCATGGATGTCAGGACCGCTGACGGCAGCATAGTTAAGATATCGACGAACTTACAGGAGCAAGATTTAGCTAAAACTTTAGGCGTTGAAATGGTTCAGAACATGTATAAGGTTAACGTGGATGATTTGAACCAGTTGCTGGCTTATCACGAAGTTTTCGGTAAATTGCAAGGTGAAATTCCGACCACCGGACAGAACATCGTCCAAAACACCTCTACTAACGTTAATTTGCAACAAAACACTAACAATATTGCTATAGTTACTAAGGATGAACAGGAACCGTCGACTAGCACGTTACCGGTCGATAACACGGCAGCTGTAATTACCGGAAGTCATGTCTGTGATTTGTGCGGGAAAATGTTTCAGTTTCGCTATCAACTGATCGTTCATAGACGTTACCATACGGAGAGGAAGCCGTTTACCTGTCAGGTTTGCGGGAAGGCTTTCACGAATTCGCAGGAGTTGACGCGTCACGGCAAATGCCATTTGGGGGGCAGCATGTTTACTTGCGCGGTCTGTTTCCATGTTTTCGCCAACGCGGCTTCTTTAGAGCGCCACATGAAGCGCCACTCGACTGACAAACCGTACAATTGCACAATTTGCGGAAAATCTTTCGCCCGCAAAGAACACCTAGACAACCACACTAGGTGTCACACGGGCGAGACGCCCTATCGTTGCCAGTATTGCGCCAAGACTTTCACTAGGAAGGAACATATGGTCAATCACGTCAGGAAGCATACTGGAGAAACTCCCCATAGGTGCGAGATTTGTAAAAAATCTTTTACTAGAAAGGAGCATTTTATGAATCACGTCATGTGGCACACCGGGGAGACCCCGCATCACTGCACGATTTGCGGCAAGAAGTACACAAGGAAGGAACATCTGGCGAATCACATGCGATCGCACACCAACGATACTCCGTTCAGATGCGAAATTTGCGGCAAATCTTTCACTAGGAAAGAACACTTTACGAACCATATCATGTGGCATACCGGTGAAACTCCTCACCGTTGCGATTTTTGTTCGAAAACTTTCACGCGAAAAGAACATCTACTTAACCACGTCAGACAACATACGGGGGAGTCGCCGCATCGTTGCGGCTATTGTTCGAAGTCGTTCACGAGAAAGGAACATTTGATCAACCACGTCCGCCAACACACCGGCGAAACGCCCTTCAGATGCAACTACTGTCCCAAAGCCTTCACCAGAAAGGACCATTTGGTTAATCACGTGCGCCAACACACCGGCGAATCGCCGCACAAGTGCACTTTCTGCACCAAATCCTTCACGAGAAAAGAACATTTAAACAACCACGTGCGACAGCACACCGGAGAATCTCCGCATCGCTGCCATTTCTGCTCCAAGTCTTTCACTCGCAAAGAACACTTAACGAACCACGTCAGAATCCACACGGGAGAGTCCCCGCATCGTTGCGAGTTCTGCCAGAAAACTTTCACTAGGAAAGAACACTTGACCAACCACCTCCGCCAACATACGGGCGAAACCCAACATTGTTGCAACGTTTGCTCGAAACCGTTCACCAGAAAAGAACATCTGATCAACCACATGCGTTCGCACACCGGCGAACGTCCTTTCGCCTGCACCGAATGCGGCAAATCTTTCCCGCTCAAAGGCAACTTGCTGTTCCACCAACGGTCGCACAACAAAGGCGCCAACGCCGATCGACCCTTCCGTTGCGACTTGTGCGAAAAAGATTTCATGTGCAAAGGTCACTTGGTGTCGCATCGACGGTCGCACAGCGGGGAACGGCCCCACGCCTGTCCCGATTGTGGCAAAACTTTCGTCGAAAAGGGCAACATGTTGAGGCATTTGCGGAAGCACACCGCCGAAAACGCTCCGACAGCCGAACCGCAGAATATTGCTCCCAGAATTGCCGTTGCGCAGCCGCAAACGTCCGTTGCTAATTTGCAAATACCGCAAGTGAGTCAAACTCAACAAAGTACGTCGCCTAATATCGTGACGCAATCGCCCCATTTGCCGATGCATCCGCCGAGTAATCATCCCGTTGTTGTGCCTACGGCGAACGGTAACGTTTTGGCTACATACTGAAAAGTTTTTTAGTGAACCTCGTGTGATATAGATGGAGCGTTTCGAGAGAGGGGATCTAGAAACGTGAGCAGTTCCTTTTTGCCCCCTCCAGTTTTTACAGTCCACATTACCTAATTATCCAACAGTATTCCCTCCTAACGTTAGTTTACCGAAGCTATTTCGAAATATTTAAAGCTTGTAGCGCCGCCAATCACCAACTATCCAAAACGACGTAGTTGCAATTGTCTCGAATTGTGCATCGGCAATTTCTCAGTTTCCATGATCTGTACCGCCTTATTCAGACTCTGTAGCGAGAGTTACGACTTGTTTGTCGAAAATCGACAGGTAACACATTGGGAGAAGGTCTGTTAAGCCTCGTTTACATTCACTTAACGCACGTAACTTAACGTAAGAAATTATACTTGGGCATGCGCATTGTAGTAACTTTGTCAGTTTGACACGGCACGAGTTCAAAAGTAACGAAGAGGGAAATAACATAACGGAAACGTATGCCGTTTTACTTCTCATCTGATTGGTGCACGTATTTTCTCACTAATTTTCTTTACGTTAAATGTATGTAAACGGGGCTTTACGCAAAAACGTATCTGTTGCAATTGTTTCCTAGCGATCAAATGGGTGATTTTTAAATTGGGAGCAAAGCTATCGTTTTCTTCGATGGCTTATCCATATCACGGTATTGTACATTTGTAGATACGCGAACCTATTAACAATAAACTAATCGATGTGCTGTAAATAATGAGATTTTATATTTGTAATGTAAGTGCAAGTAGATCGTCTTTTCGATCGTAATAACTGAAATATCGTAGGGCCAGTTGATTGAGGGCGTACTTATTAATTTCTTTTGAAAATTGTGATAACATTGTTTTCGGGCGAGTTCAATAAGGCCTATAGAAGGGGATGTGATGGGAATTTTTGACCAACTGTCCGGATGCCATTTTCTTGATATTAGTTTTTGGTGCTATGTAATACGAGACACTTTTTGATTTTGCACAAATGTCTTTTTCGATGGCATTCGTGTTACTACTGTATCGTGCCGTACCGAAGCTTGCTTGTAAATACAAATTAGGTGAAATACGCTGCTGAACATCATGTAAGTTTGTTATAGATGATGTAACAATTAATTGTTACTTGATGTTTATAACTATTAGTTCTATTGTAGAAAATTATTATAATTACAAATGCTTTTGTACATAATAACTACTGGTATTTTAAAAGTATTTGTAGTTATAAGTTTTTGAGAATAATTATAAATTTATAGAAGTATACATATACAATTTAGTTAATATTTTTTAGATTATTTTGTAATACAACCAAATGTATGTTTCTTTTTTAATAAAAATAGTCGTATTGGATTCCACTCCGCGACCATATCATTTTACCTGGCACAATTACAGTCCACTTTCATCTATCCAATGTGCAGGCATGCGTAACGGAAAGAGAAACGACCACCTAATGCAGCTCATGTCAACCAATAGAGACATTCCGATGTTTCTTCGCATGAGTAAGAAGAGTTATGCTGACTGCGTCTACACAGACAACTCTCGGTAGTTCCCGTAAACGCCACCGAGCGGCGCAACTGTTGCCTCTTCAACGCTACGCTACCGCATTGTCCAGAAGTTTCAACTAATTGTGGGAGTCTCCCGCAGAAGTTATGCTTTAGATTAAATAAGTTTAGGAGTTATGCAGGCACTTTGAAATTTTTTCCCAGTTATCGCTGCCCAGGCGAGATGAATCTAGAAGAATTGTTGGTTGCCTATGCTGCAGTAAAACTCAATATGAAGAGATTCTGTGATGGGCCAGCAAACATCATAAATCTGTTGATGTTCATGCCTTTGAAATTGAGGATGTTTAAAATTTACCCAAACAATTTCTTCGACATTTGAAATTGATGGAAACCGAACTGAATGGGGCTTCTTTATTTTAGTCCTTTTGCTACTTTGGGACCCACCACCCTGGAATTTTGCAATTAGCTTCAACTCTTGGTTCTCTATTATCCCCGTTGCTGTTGGTTCGTTACTATTTACTATTGTGTCCAGGAATTTCGAAAAAGTCGCTGTTGCCGAAGAAGAAATAACCGCATGCCTGTGCCGTTCGCAGCATTTCTAGCGACAGAAGTGCAGAAACCGCAAGGGGTGCGAAGCTGCCATCTCTTTCCACATATCCCTCCATGTTACTCAGGCAACTTGTTGAATCACGAACATGACCAGTACAATGTAACAAAAGTGGCTTCAACCTACCAGGAGTGCATGATTCCGCGAAGATCACGCGTTCTGTCAAATAGTTTCGTTGTTTTTCCTTTGACTCTTTTCGGGATGTTGATTAAAATAAAGCTCTCGTCTCTCTTTGCTGTGCTGTAAAGCTTCGGGAAAGCGGGGGCGATATTGGCGCGATATTATTTTTTGCCGTCTCTTTTCCAATAAAACAAAACGACAACTTAAGCCGGAACGTTTCATGTCGGAGGTATAGTTTATTAGAAAAGTTTTAAGGTACGTTCTACACGTAACTGCTTCTATTGTGTTTCTATTTTAGTAATTGTTTTGTCTGAAATGGATCAGGGGAAGTTTTCGGATTAAAGCCCCTGAATTGGCGTTTTTCCTGTTATAATAAAAACTTTTACGGTCATAAAGAGAAATTGACTAATAAAAATGATTCGAACATGTCGCGTTGGACTTTTTACGAGCTCAAATTGATGCTTTACATATATTCAGCTGATCCCGAAACCGAAAATAGGCGCAGCAACCACGAGTGGAGTTTTGAAGGCAGAAGTTACGCTGATTCAGCGAAATTCAACACCAAAAATTAATAATACGAAGAAAATTACATAATTAGTACAGCAAAATGGAAGTGATGAGAGAGGAAATAAGATGTCAATAATTTACTTACGTACCTACATAATGGGATGCTCCAAAGAAAATGGCGATTGGACAACTGGAAAAAATTGTTTAAAACTTGATATTTACAAAAATTCAACAATAAACTAATAAACATAGTCACATTCCCTTCGGAAAACAACCAACGTTATTGTTGCAAAACTAAAATTACTAGAAGTCACTAGAATTTAAAACTATCAAGTTGGCGCTGACTATTGGAAAACAATTGAGTAACTTGACATTGTTGAATTTTTAGAAAAGAGGGCCGAATGAACGCGTTGCTGTTCCTAACAACGATGAAGTGCTTTTCGAGTGGTTGCGGGTTATAAATGCCCGAAGAAATGCTGTAAGTAAGCCGTTATAGCGTTGATCATAGTTTTCAATATTTCTTTGATTCGTAGAAGAAAGGAACGAGGAAACGTTTCTTGAGCAAGAATGGGAAAACACATGGAGTCAAGCAATTTGGAGTTTGTTGGGTCCCAGGACCGTCTTTGAGACTATTGAGGAAGTAGACACGTAAGTAATGCTTAATGCTTTTGATTTTGTGATTTTAACACCGGACCTAAGACTGTTGAGTCCTGTCCTGCCCTGCTGCCAACCCAACAAAGCAAACAAATCCAACCACCTGAACGTCATCATCGCAAATTACTCCAATTATCAATCAATTTATTCGATACATCATCTTTTTGTCGGCATACAGTGAGATAACATAATAAAACTCTCGACGCGTGCAGTCGAGAAGGCGGAGCGTCCATGACAGGCGCCTAGCAAACATCCAAAAGTATCAGCACTCTAGCTCAACTCAACAAACTTCAGTCATGTGCCGGCGCTGTCTTGGTGTGGGTGTAGTCAAAGGCGGCTGAGCGGGCACGCGTTCGACGTAAAAAAAAAACAACGAAAACAAGTGACTGGCGGTGAATTCGGGTAACTCGATCCAAATAAACATTTGACACGTTGTTTTGTTTATTTTCTCATCCGGAGTGATTTTTTTATCGGTTTGATCGCCAGAAGAACTTTTGTTTGGTGCCCATTGTGAGTGTTGCTGTCGGAAATGAAGGGACTACAGGTAAAGTTATCTATTGTTTGGGGTTTAGGTGTCGCGCCACTGATGGCTAGACTTGGCCGAACTTCTCTTATCAGGGATCAGGGGATATTTTGGAAAATTTTTCTCTTATCAGGGATCACGGGATATTTTGGAAAATTTCCGGGACGCTGATAAGACGTTATTTTATTTTTAGACGATAGTTAGGATGATTTGGTTGTTGGGCATTGTGGTTTTGATTGTCGCGTCAAGTGCTGTAATCACGTTATCGCAACACTGGATTCTCTTATCTTTGGGTTTTTTCTCGTTAGTCTCGGCGTTTACGTGAAACTTTATTCCAGCTCAGACGAATATTTTATACCTCGTTGTTTTTATTCCCCTAAAATGTTTATAATTAAAACTGCGTAATTACAAGGGGTAGTTTTTTGGAAGCTCAAAAAAAGTTATTTTACCTAAATTTTTTATTTTTTATTTGGGGAAAGGCCGGAAAATTTCTATCTGGAGCGGCCGTTATTTGAAGGGTTATCGCGATGATTAGAGATGATTTCAAGAGTAGGTATCGAAAATCGAAAAATCACAAATCATCCTCATGCATAGATTTAAAGAGATTGGAAAATTCGGGAACGGGAATTGTTCACAGGTTTGTGAATTTTCCAATATCACCAGCATCGCACAGTTGATAAGTGTGGGGCTGATGGAACAGAGAATCAAATCCAATCGGAAAAGCTGCAGATGTTGAGGAAATATCATGTAACAACCTCCGAAAATCTCGAGATCTCTAGTCTAGAGTTACGGGGGCCAATTGAAAACTTCGCGGCCCAACAATTTTAGGTTCAACCTCCGCGGTGTCGATAAGCTTTCAAAGTTAACGAAGCAATTAACAATGCAACTAAGAGTAGCGTTAGTAAGATCGAAGATCAGTATGGTGTTCTCTGTCGCACACATAGAGCGTTAGCGGCGTGTCTATGCCAGTGAACGCAACATCGATTGTGGTTCTCATCAACGTCACTCTTATTTACCTAGAATTTGCAAATTTTGCAACTGACCTTTTTCTCTTCTGAGGAGGACCTTGGCCGCGGATGTGGCCAAGAGGCGATGTTGCCTTGCAGTGGTGGATAATGATAGGAAGACGTCGTTGCCTCAGATAGTTTCTGACCGTGGTTAATTGGTTTAATTTGCGTTTCAATGTCAGTCTTTTGAGTTGCACACCCGGATCACCAGGTCGAGTGTTTGAAACAAAACAAGAATGATGACCGGATTTCGGTTTCACGGTGGCATCCGGCCCTCCGCAAACTAACCTTAACCCTGACCAAAACAAACAATGCGTTTTACCATCATCAACCACACACACACGATTCGGACACCACGGTCGAAATCGATGAATAGTGAAAACAAAGCCAAGGTAATTAAGACATAACGAATGCGGTGGTGTTTGAAAAATAACAACACTTTTTGTTGAAAATTTGGATGATGGAAAGCGGCCAGTTTTGGCGGTGAAGAATTCTGAATTAGCAACGATTTGTATTCATATCCTGCGTGTCGGGCAATTTCCCCTTTGGATATTTTTTTTCTCCATTGCGTTACCCTGATTTATGCACGGTCACAATAATACTGCACACGCCTCAATGTCATGACATTTACTTATGAATAGAGACATATACAGAGTGTGTGCAACGTGCACAACCACCCTCCTTTGACTAATGGTTCCATTAATGTTTATAATTACCATGTTAGACATGTTTCAGTGAATGCGTAGTAAATCAGGGCTCTGCAAGACAGGATTAATTAATTGCTGTGTTACAGCAGCGAATCCTTGATAGACACACGTACGTGCCATCCACGAAGAACCATTTTCGACTGCAATTAACCCCAAGACCCTTATTGTCGAAAATATTTTCACAATTTTATAAATTCGAGTAGGAGCGCGGGGCTTGTTGTAACAGGAGTAAGTAGTAACAGACCTTTTTCAATAGGAATTTAAACTTTATTCGCGATTTTTTCTTACCTAATCTTAAAATTATACCTCGCCACGCCACTTTATCACAGCCAGTGTCCCGCCAGGCGGCGCAGTGAGTGAGTGCGTGCAAACGCTTCGTTGTTGACAGATAACCTATAATTTTATTTTCGTAAATTTTTGGTTAGCTTTACTATTTTCGACTAATTGGAGCTTTATGCATTTTATTTGATGCTAAAATATAACTATTTATGATGTTGTTCATCAGTTTTCGAGATTGCTAAGTTGATTTAATAGTTATCGTGATAAATATTAAGAACTATACCTAGGGGCTAGTTGTAACAAAACCTCGGGGTTTGTTGTAACATGTAAGGTATAACTAAGAGATAATTACAAGACTTAATTTGGAGGTTTATAATTTAATTTACTGTGATTATAAAGTGCCATGTTGATATATAAGTATACCTATATAGTAGTATATAAGTACAAAATAAGATAGATAGTTAAAAACTTAAATCTTTAATTTGTTGATTATAAAAAAAGTATGTTTCAGTTAATTATTTAATTAAAAATACGTATTTTAGAAATATCTAGTTAGTTTTTGTTGTAAACAAAGCAAAATGATCCAAGATGTGAAAAAATTAAACGATTGGAGGTGTAACATTTTGGTTTTTGATTGTTGTTACTACTTGCCTCAACCACGGGTTAAGTTGTAACACTTCCCTTTAAAAAAAAAAATTAATTGTGAAAGAGTTACCTGTAGATTTGATATTTTTTCGATTTGACTTAATAGAAGAATAGTTAGAGTATCAATCAAAGTTTAGTTAGTGGTAATTTAGCCAATACACTTCAAGATATATAGTTATTTGTTAAAATTGTTACAACTAGCCCCTCGCTCCCCTAAAGAAAATTATGGCACTTACGTTAAATTTCGGCAATATGGTATCGTGAAGTTTTCTTAATGCTAGCAGTTGCAAAATTTTCTTAATCCGAGGGTCAAAATAGTTCTTTTGTAAAATTTGAAAACCAAAATTTTCGACAGATACTGGATATTCTGGTGCAGGTTGGCCAGTTGTTACGAGGGGTTTAAAAAATTGTTGTAAATACGTTAATAATTAACTCGTTTGTTCGCAACTGTTGGACGCATTTAGCGGCGCATTAAAATTAAATAATAATGTAAATGGAAAATGTGGGACAATTGCATGCGGTGGTTAATCAACATTGCATTTAAATTCAATGTTAACTTGATTTTAAAAAGTACACGTTGCATCCACGTCCACCCAAAATAACGTGCTCTGCCTCCGTCGTTTCGTGCGTGTTTTATCATTTTGTTGCACGGGATGCACTAATTATGCAAACGAACCTGAATTCACTAAAATTGTGCTTGCATAAAAATTCAATGTTGGCAGGTCCGTAAATAGATGGGTTGGAAACCTATTTATAAGGAAATTTCAAAATCGTTGTTTTTTATTTTTAAAGTTTAGCAACGGACAGTCGCGAGCAAAGAGATAATGCTGTTCAGTTACTTTTACGTTTGTCATCCGATGATCAATCTTAATTTCCGCTGTTTCATCACTCCAATTTGAAATGCCCTTGGATTCGGCACGAGTACGCGAAATGGATGATGGTGTCAGGGTTAACGAATTTTTGGATGTGCCAAATTGCTCAACTGCAACAACAACCTGAAAAATCTCGAAACAAAAAATTGATACGGCAGCTTCCTGTCGTCTGAAAAATGCAACCATCACAATTACACTTGTCATTTTCCTTGTTAGAGAATCAATTCTTCGTACGAGAATCAAGATACGTTCCTGAAAATATTTTAGTTTCAGTAACTAAGTCAGTTAGACTCTTTTGTTGTGTCGCTCTTATTAGTTTCTTGGTATCCTGAGATTGTTGGGTAAGAAAAGCGCGTCGCGAGACGGAAGTTGCTACGATAATTGCAGTTGCATAATAAAAACCAATGCAATGATTAGATACGTCCAGATCTAGCGGAAACGACGTCCCGAAGTAACGTTTTCCGTACAACTGGTCGTTGATAATGCACATCCGGTTACGAAATTATCCATTGTGAACCGACTCGTATAATGCACGCCGATGCATGCACAAATACCCTTGCCGTAATAAGCCATCGCAATAAAAATAGTTACACTTTAATTCCCTACCAAGCAAACGACTCCGTTATTTGCTCAATTTCCCATCGAAAGAGGGGCAATTATTTTTTTTTCAGTAACTCGATGCCATAACTCCTCACACGCTACCCCACCGAAAAACTAAAAATAATCCCGCTGACAGAAATAGCCGCCGGAGACGCTGACCTGACGTGCAACAGGTCTAAATATATTTATTTCGACGTTTAACCCTGCGATCTTACAATAGCGTGAAGTTGTGACAGTGGCATATACAAGAGTTTTTTTGGACTGAAGCCAGATGGAACGAGAATTCTGCAATAAGAGGTGACGTGAAAGTTAAAAATATCGTTTTCTCCTTACTCCTTCGGCCCAAAAATTACGTTTTCTTTGCTAATGATCCTCGGTTGCACGAACGTTTATTACAAAATATATTATTTCCAGTGATTGGCGGTTCTCAAGAACAATCACGTTGATTTCGGTTGAAGAGTATTGAACATTGCCTAAGTAATTTGAAACGTTAACTAATGAAAATAAAAACTTCATGACGTCAATGGACGTGCAGCTATTTGCCGCCATTAAACCGGAAATTGGCTTAGGGCCTCAAGAATCGAGTTTTATTTATTTGTGTGTGCGATAACTTATCGAACTATTTGTTTGTTTGCATTGCATTGGCGTAGTGACTCAATTTTTGTAGTTGTTGGTCGTGTTGGCTTTTCTGTGCGACTATTATGAAGAGATCCGTGTTAGTTTTGTGCAAACAGAAACTACAAGCTACCAGTCACAATAGTTATTTTGATATCGCAAGTATTTGGCGAAGCCTTGAAGGGACCTAACCATAATTACACTATCTTCGTTGTGCGTGTTAATTTTGGGTCGTTTCTCGGCGACAAATGGTGGATGCGCCGGGTGAAAACTGCCGTTCAAACATGTTTTAAAAATTAACCGAAACTCGTACGCAGACTCCAATTTTTTCGCCAATAGACCGAAATAGGAGCTTTTCGCAAAAACTAAACTCACATCGATACCGGTTTTGGTTCAAAAGTTACGAATTTTTTGGCGCGTTCAATAACGTCGGGGGAACAAGTCAACAACATGTAAATAGCCGTTCGGTTTTATGTTGGAGCTGTAAAGTTCGTTTCGATGACTTGAAGATTTTCCGTGGAAACAATGTCGACATTGGCGTGCGGGCTTCAGGAATCACCCCGCCGATCAAACAATACATCAAAATTGTCTATTTAAAATCGCGCACTCGGAATTTTTATTTGGGTAGATGTTGGGGGTTTCACGTTCCGATTTTGCTTTCGTTCACAGTTTAACATCATCGATTTTCTTTGTCGATTTAATTGAATTATTTTTTTATTATTGTCGAGACCGCTCTTTCGTCTTTCGAATCGTATTAACCTATAGATATCTAGGTAAAGTCCTAATTTTGTCTGGCGAAGCGATGACGAGAACCGCGAATGCTATTAACCTGCCATTTGAATAAATCGCGTGTTACCGTTGATGACCTATTTGAATATAAATTCAAAGTGGAAATTGCATCCTTTGCAGCAGCGGCGAGATGCACCCGGGGGGCAAGAAGTGCCTAACCTTTTTGCTCTACTCGAGCCAGAAAATGTTAGATGCAGAAGACGCGATGAGATGCTAATTATTCCGGAAACGAGTAAATTACGACATGTGTAACGACCGTGCTAAGTGGATTTCATGTCATGTCACATGGCCGTCAAGGTCACGTGCATGAAGATCTGAATTGAGTTCTATAAACGCATTGTGTGTGTGTCATTGTGTCATTCTATTGAGACAATATCACGACAGGAGACAAGGAAATGTTCATGAATAAGTGTGTGATGTGAAAGACTTTTTCTTCTTTAGCTAAACTGTACCTATATCTTTATCTCTTAACCAACGATGTTGATTTTCTGTCTCTGTGTCGCTGGAGTTGATGGATTGATTTTTTATTTGTAATAGATAAGAGGATGAGCATACTGTTCTATTAATGAAAAATAAAAAATAATCTTAAGTGGTTGTCAGAAGATAGGGTTAGAGGAAGCATATGGCATACGATCAATTAAGCGTTTGCCCTTTCATTAATCGACATTATTTTTAATGAAAAGCCCTAGATGAATTGACGTTAATTAACCGTTCTCTACCTACTTTGGCACCTTATCTTGACTCAACGTTTTATTTTTGAAAATTACTTTTTGGGACTTTGGACCAAAATACACATTCAAATTGTCATATTTCAGAAATTATGTCTTGTACATAAAAACTACTGCCATATTGATGTTGAATGGACCGAAATCTACAAGAATAAGTTATAAAATTGATGTAAAAAATTTTAATATTTTTTACTTTTTTTTCTACCTCAGTCGACAGAAATTCGAAAAAATCCTAAAATCGACATCGTTGCTACAAGGGCCTGGAAGTTGACGTTTTCTTGTGTAATCGACCTCCCTGAACTCAATTTGACTCTAGAACCGATAGATTTCTTGGAAATTTTTAAAAACCATCAAAGTCTACTTTTTTCCAATTTTCAAATGCTTGTAGCTTTTGAACGGAGACACTTATATCATGTCGAAATACATTAAATTTATCCCTATGTCATAGGTTATCGAATGGTGCAAGAACGGAAACCCTACGCCTTATAATAAGAAAGTTGATTTTTGCGATTTTGGTCGATTTTGATGAAAATTTTGAATCAAAGTCTTCAAATCGTCATAACTCAAAAAGTACGACTTGTACATAGAAACTACGGCCAGATTCGTGTTCAGCGCTACAAAATCTACAAAAATAAGTCATAAAGTCGATGTAAAAAATTTCAATATTTTCGACTTTTTTTTTCTACCCCAATCGATAGAAATTCAAAAAAATCCTAAAATCGACATTGTTGCACCCAATGACTGGAAATTGAGGTTTTCTTATGTAATCGACCTTCCTGAACTCAAATCCGTAATCAATTCGACGCTAGAATAAATAGATTTCTTATAAAATTAGAAAAACCACTAAGTTTTGATTTTTTGTCATACTCAAATTTTTGTAACATTTTAACGGATAGACTTATACATCAAATTCAAATACATCAAATTTCTCCATTTCACAAAGGCTATCGAATGCTGTATGAACAAAAATTGTAAGTCTAATAATAAAGAAGTTAATATTTGCAATTTAGGTCGATTTTGACAAAAATTTTGTATTGAAACATTCAAATGGTCACATCTTAAAAAGTACGACTTGTACAGGGAAACTACTGCCAGATTCGTGTTAAACGTTTCGAAATCTACCAGATTAGGTCATAAAATCGATGTAAAAATTTTCAATATTTTCGACTTTTTTTTCTACCCCAATCGATAGAAATTCGAAAAAATCCTAAAATCGACATCGTTGCTACGAGGGCCTGGAGGTTGACGTTTTCTTGTGTAATCGACCTCTTTGAAATTAAATCTAAGCTCAATTTGACTCTAGAACTGATAGATTTCTTGTAAATTGCCAAAAACCACCAAAGTCTATTTTTTACCAATTTTCAAATGCTTGTAACTTTTGAACGGAGACACTTATATCGTGTCGAGATACATCAAATTTATCCCTATGTTATAGGTTATCGAATAGTGCAAGAACGGAAAACCTACGCCTTATAATAAGAAAGTTGATTTTTGCGATTTTGGTCGATTTTGATGAAAATTTTGAATCAAAGTCTTCAAATCGTCATAACTCAAAAAGTACGATTTGTACAAAGAAACTACAGCCAGATTCGTGTTCAGCGCTACAAAATCTACAAAAATAAGTCAAAGTCGATGTAAAAAATTTCAATATTTTCGACTTTTTTTTCCTACCCCAATCGATAGAAATTCAAAAAAATCCTAAAATCGACATCGTTGCACCCAATGACTGGAAATTGAGATTTTCTTATGTAATCGACTTTCCTGAACTCAAATCCGTAATCAATTCCACGCTAGAATAAATAGATTTCTTATAAAATTAGAAAAACCACTAAGTTTCGATTTTTCTTAATATACAAACTTTTGTAACTTTTTAACGGATAGACTTACATCAAATTCAAATACATCAAATTTCTCCATTTCACAAAGGCTATCAAATGCTGTATGGACAAAAATTGTAAGTCTAATAATAAAGAAGTTAATATTTGCAATTTAGGTCGATTTTGACGAAAATTTTGTATTGAAACATTCAAATGGTCATATCTTAAAAAGTACGACTTGTACGGGGAAACTACGGCCAGATTCGTGTTAAACGGTTCGAAATCTACCAGATTAGGTCATAAAATCGATGAAAAATTTTTCAATATTTTCGACTTTTTTTTTCTACCCCAATCGATAGAAATTCGAAAAAATTCTAAAATCGACATTGTTGCTACGAGGGCCTGGAGGTTGACGTTTTCTTGTGTAATCGACCTCTCTGAAATTAAATCTAAACTCAATTTGACTCTAGAACTGATAGATTTCTTGTAAATTGCCAAAAACCACCAAAGTCTATTTTTTACTAATTACAAATGCTTGTAACTTTTGAACGGAGACACTTATATCGTGTTGAGACACATCAAATTTATCCCTATGTCATAGGTTATCGAATGGTGTAAGAATAGAATACCTACGCCTTATAATAAGAAAGTTTATTTTTACGATTTTGGTCGATTTTGATGAAAATTTTGAATTAAAGTCTTCAAATCCTCATAACTCAAAAAGTACGACTTGTACAAAGAAACTACGGCCAGATTCGTGTTCAGCGGTACAAAATCTACAAGAATAAGTCATAAAATCGATGTAAAAAATTTCAATATTTTCGACTTTTTTTTTCTACCCCAATCGATAGAAATTCGAAAAAATCCTAAAATCGACATCGTTGCTACAGGGGCAAGAATGAAAAGCTTGACGCTTCTAATAAAATAGTAGACATTTTCAATTTTGAGCAAAATTTTGGTTCAAAAACTTCAACTGATCCAGAAGGACCCACATACAACATTAGATACTGAAGAACAGAACAAGTAATAAAAGATAAGATTGAAAGTAAAATTGAGCTCGAATTCAAGTTTTGCTTTTGATTGATCCGGTAACATCTATATTGTTCCTAATCTGCCATATGCGTTCTGATAACTCTCACATCGCTTTTCCGCCTCTTTTGACGACCGAAATTCCGGCGTTAATTAAACCTCGATTAATCTTCTAATTAGCAGTTTGTTCACCCGTCACTTGTCTTCAAAGCACAAGGTTTTTGTTTAATCAACGTATAACGACCCGTGTTTTTCTAATTAATGTCTGATTTAACAGGAGATTTGTTGCAATTAGGTAACGACGACCACTTGAACATGAAAAACACACAACAATTTCGTCAATTACCGAGTGGTGCTTGCACAATTTCAGAGTCTTTGTCGATGTTGATGGGGCCATGTAAGTTGGCCGACGCGATGTTGATTCGTTTTTCTGGGTTCAACAAAACGCAACGAGTATAAATAACCTTTTAACTGTTTGTTATTGTTGTTATGAGACACTTAACGCAGACGCACCAATAACGTTTGACATTGAATGTTAACAGCAATGGACATTTTTTTCTTTACCAGACAGAATTAAGGTGTTTGAAGTCTATTGAAATAATGACTTAGGTAGTAGAATATAAGATCTTTCCAAAATATCTAACTTTTTCAACCTGTTCGGAGTAGAAGTAGAGTAGTTTTTTATCATTTAAGTGATCAGTCAAAGCTTTCGATCAAAAATCTTTGAACAGAGTAGTCAGGCGATCCTGGTATTTCGCATCCATCTTTGACAGTGAAGATTTTTTTGAATGATCCGTAGAAGCTATTAGTGAATTACATCGGCTTTTCTGGTGACAAAAGAATTTTTTTAACTGTCAGGTGGAGGTTTTGGTTCAATCTGCATTGCATGGGCCGTTCGTTAGAACTTAGAAGGTCTTCTTTTGGTTGTTGCATCAAAGTTAAATATACCGATGTTGTTTAGTTGTACGTATAAAAACAGTTGAACAAATATTTATTCTTTATTTGTGTGTCGGCAGTTACGCCATAATATTTGCTCTACTCCTTATCAAAATATACAAGATGCCATTGAAACCGAATGATTAAAATTATTTAAAAAACCTGAAACTATATCTTTAGTAATTTTATATCTGCAGCCGAATCAGCCTCTATACGTTGCTATGTAGAAGGGGTAAATTTACAAAAAAAATATTGAAATTTTTAGGGTTCAATTCTTGTCGTACCCGGCAGTAAATCGCAATTGCGGCCAAAAAAAAAAATTGGACTTTATCGACTATATAAACCACTATTAAACCATTACGATTTATGCGTCTGCCTAAGCCGGCCCTTAATTCCATTAATCCGTCTTATGGGCCTCGGTCCACGTGCATTGTTGGGTTTCAGGTTGTGTTTTCGGGCCGGTAATGAGACCGAATTAATTATTTAAATCCTCCCCCGGCAGATCGGTTCGATAAAGAATCGGAGTCACCCCCTCGCAATGCCCGAATCTCCGCCGATGATGGTGGTAGTAATATGACGTTTTCCACGTCCCCCCCGAGTAAATATAGCGACTGTAATTTAAAAACTAATTATCAAACGACTCGGCCGATTTAACCGGCAGATATTTCGCTTTTATAACACGGCACCACGTAAAGCGATTTGCATAAACAGCTCGAATATATTTTCTGAGGCGCGACCGGATTCGAACGGGACTTATAGAGACGGCATTTTATTGCGTCAAAAGTCGGAAGAGTCGGGACGTTTTTGAGATTTCATCCCGACTTATAATATTAAAAGGATTTTATTGCCCCATAACCACACCTGGCTACGCCACTGGGTGTAAGAGAACTTTAATTGTTTCGGTTAAAAAATATAATAAAGCTCGTTTTTGCAGGGGGGTCGTATAGCAAAAAAATCCTATCAACGCACCAGTTGGAAATAACAACTGCACGTTTAGTTCGTGTAGAAAATATTGTGAAATTAATTTTTTTAATCCAAATTTTTTTTTGGTTACATTGCCACTACTCTTTCTAGAGGCCCTCGTGAAAGTGTTACTTTCTATATTAGGCCACCAAGTTTTCAATCTACCCTCATGTGTAGCTGTAATCAAGAGTTATGTAAAGTAACGATTATAGCGAGAACTACGTTAGAAAGTCTTTGTAGGTAAATATTAAAGTTCAAGAACTAAAGCAAAATAATGGTTTAGTTACAAAAAGCGTTACCAAGGATTAATTCAGTAAGTTGTCTTGTTTCTTTCCGGTACTTAATTAAAGGGCTCTCTTAAAAATACACATTGTTCCGTTATTCGAATAACTAGTATAGAGTAGTGTGGAGATCAAAAAATTGACCTAAATGTTAATTATTACAAAAGGTTGTCAACTTGTTTAAAACCACTTCCTGATTAATAAATAATTAAAATTTTTGTTGCCAACTAACCTGTATCAAGTCTATCAAGGGTCAAGGCCTATTTGATTTTCCTTATTTGGAAAGTGTTTTAATATTCAGACTCAAATTAGCTCTAAACAGTGATAATACTATTAAGCCATTGTCATTCTAAATTTGATAAAGTGCTAATTAGTTACTTTGAGGTATGTTGTCAATGTTTTATGTTGAGCTTCAAAAATAGTGTCGTTAATCAACCCGCAAAAAGTGATTTAGGTCCAATTGTTGTAATGGCAGCGTTTTGGTCTAATAACGGTTGTTCGTTGCGAGCATTAACTATTGAAACTTGCACGCCATACAGAATTAATTATTTAATTAGTGCATAGTGCAGACAGTGTCGGCGCACATTCACCTTGCCCCACTCTCGACCTCACCAACACCAAGTTGTTTGTTGTTAAGGTCGAAACAAATAAAAAACTTACCTACCGTTGCAACAAAATGCACAATTTCTCCGTAAACGAGATCGACGTACAAGTCACGCGAAGAAAAAAAAATACAAATGGGTACGTATAGATAGAAAATAATCGTTTTTCACACGAAGGCGTCGCGGTGAAATTTTTCAATTAGTTGCAACAAACGACGATCTGATGTTGCACGAAAACTAAATAGATCGGCAAGTGCAGCTGCGATGCACTTTCGATCCTCTGGGTGGTAACGCGTTTCGAGAGTAATTGCGAAATGGTGGATGCGCCCCGGATTACTTCCGCTAGATTTGTTGGACGTTAGCTACGCGAGAAAATTGCTCGTTGTTTTATCAACTGATCGGCGGTTTTTGGATTATGGCCAAGTTTGGCGTGCTAAACTGTTGACTCAACTGTTTTTCACTGTCACTTGTATATCGAAGCGCGGTTCAAGGAACTTGGCTCGTCTAAAAAATTCACTGTTTGTATATAGAATTTTTGCATCGATTTCTAATTGCGAAGGATTTTGATTAAATCAATTCCAAAAAAAAAACAAAATAGTGAATAAGAGCTCAGGCAAAGAAAACGTATTGTTTTACTTACCTGGACCGTTACGAGAATCTTTAGAGATTTGGTGGTTAGAATTGAATGAAAGAACTTAAAGTTAACAAAGCATTTTTTTCCCTTAAGACAAATTGACAAGAGAAATCTTATAGGTCTCGAAATCTCCGTGAATGCAATAAATTTTTTTCTCGCATTTTTTTTTGGCTCTTGAAAAAAATTTCCAGAATCTAGTTATCACCACTTTTTCTACCATTTCTTCTTCAGCTTGCTTTTTTGTTTCTGTGTTTGATAGCAATTATTTTTTGGTCTTAATTTTTTTCCCGTTGTCCGTCGAGTTGGCAGTAGCAAAAAACATGTTTACTGGCGGGCTGTATATCGTAAAAAAAGAAAACATCGCGTTCGCAGTCGGAAAATAGACCGAGGAGTCGATCGAAACTCCATCACTAATGATCGCCTTCACTGCTCTTCTTTCTGCTCTATAAATCACCACATCCGATTTACTTTCATTTTCAGTTAGGCTCAAGAGCGGATTCCGTGAATTCTGGACTTAATACTCATCGAGAGCTTTATTCGACCGTTGGCCTTTTCCGTTATTGTTTTTTTTTTCTAAAAAGCCACCCCGTGTTAGAGCATCAGTGATTTATGGTCGAACGTAAAGAAAATGAACGGTTAGACTGTTGCTCAATGCAGGTGATGGAGGGGTCGTTTTATTTAATTGGACAATTTTACGAGTAAACTGCGAGCAAATTCATATTTTATACGGGAAGCAGACACGTAGGTATGTCTTGAGCTGTAATCGCCTTGCCAAATACCCACGACCGCCCTATACCTTGCGAAACCTTACAAATTGAATGGGACGTTTTATAAATAAAAGTGCAACGCGAATGGAAACGTCAGTGGGAATAAAGTTTAATATTCTTTAAGAAGCGGAGGATAGCAAAGTATCTATTATGGAAGGTGCGTCCCTTATGATTTCCGCAATTCGAACCGACGGCGGTGTATCGTGTCGAATGCAGCGCGACCAGCCCCGGAACAGCAACTACCCTAACGTATGTAGGTCCGTTCTTACCACAATTTGGCAACGGAACTTTAATCGATAACAGACGAAGCTATGAACAAGAATAACCCAATCCCTAAAAGAGACCAAGGATGAAATCTATTTCTGGGCAAATTTGACTAGGAGGAATAATGCCAATCAGTATTGTGATGGGATCAAAAAAAGGGTGTTTTGGGCATAGGCTTGAAGGGTGATTGCCAAAAATCTGTTGATTCACCATTTCCGTGCGTTGTGCCCGTTGGCCGCGGGCATTTTAATTATTGTTGCGTATCAAAATTCATTGTTTGGCTGCAAATGAAACGTTCCAATTGTCCAATCGTCGAAAAACGAATTAAACATTTCCCCATAATTATCGGTAAATTAATTGCGTTATCCCCGTCCGACGAATTGAATTCGTGAAAAGCGACCGCACCAGGATCCGATAATTGGCCAGAAAGAGAAACTCTGTCGCCAGTATAAATAATCACAATGCCCGGAAGTTTATCAGATTATGACGTTAGCAAAATGCCGTCCGCCAAATCCGGTCCACAACAACTGCGCCGATTTAATTTATCCCGAATCCCTTTCAAATTGAAATTTAATTATTTAAATCGCGTAATTATGGGGAGCGGGCGGTGGATTTTTGCTCTAATGACGCGGTAGTGGCGCCGCCCGGTTCAAGAAGTTCCCTCTCCACGGCGTCGACCACCAGCAACGGTGTCAAGTCCCGGTGAAATTATTAATCGGGGCTCGTCCGAACGAAACAATGCTCTACCGGGCCCCATCAGGAGGGGATGAAAAATTCAGAATGCGGACGGGCGGATTGGGCTGTTATTATTTGCTGACGGTTCGTAAATTTTTAATAAAAAAGATGTGCAAATAGGCCCTTCGCCTGATAATAGCCGTCCCGTTCAATTCTTTGCGCCTGCAATTGTATTTCCGTTCCATTAACCTGAAAGGACCCGCTGACACTGACTCTGATTGAAACTGAAAAGTCGGGACCCGCACGACGATGAAATACGCGCGATAAATAAATTGTTGCCGCCCCTCGTTCACCCGACAACCCCCTATACGGAAAAATTTCGTAACGACATCTCAACAACTACCCCCCGGGTGTAAAAAAAGACCACGTAATTTGACTCGTCTTTGTTACGGCCGCCCGGCCGATTTGATTGCGATCTAAACACGGCGTTAATTAGGTAATGCGGGGAGAATACTTTGTTTTCACTAATTTAACGCGTTTTAATTATTCACAGGGTCGTAAATTTGCGATAAAAATTGACTCACGCACACCCACATCAACGTCAAACCTCCAAGCTAAGGTTTGCTGTTTGTTTGTCGGTCCATAATGGATGGAAGTTTCGCAGAATTCAATTTTTGATTCCCAACTTGAAACTGCCAAGGTCCAACAGGAGCAAATAAGTGAATTATAGAGATAGTCGCATCTAGTTATCCTTGATTTTCAATTTTTATTAATTATTATTGTTTTATTTTATGTTCTCAAAAGTTGTCTGTTTATTCTAATCGAGACTATCGGTCAATGGACTTTTTTCTCTATCATTTAATCATAATTTTACTCAGATATAGTTTGTCACTTTTTCAATTTTGATTTTTTCTTTTCATTTTCTTATTTTTTTTCTGCAAAGTCTATTTTATTTCTTACGTTCTACAATTTTTTTCCGAATTTTTTTTTTGGTTTTATCTTTGCTTCCTCACTTTAACGATTATTTCCTCTTCTTACGTGCTGTCATTTGATTTTCTTCTGTTGGGGCGGTCCGGCCCTGTTGGCTGACGTTTTCCGCACGACTTGTCGATTTCACCGTCGTTTCCATGAGCAATTGCTCGCCTGACCATCGCTAATTTCTCGTCTTTTTCTGTTGCAGGAGGGAATTCGGTAGCACGGCTTCAAAAGTAACCTGGAGGAACACTCCACAGAAGGGCTGCCATGTGCAAGAAGCGCTGCGGCCCATCCGAACACATTCCATCATCATCGCGACAACCGCCCGTCGTTGTTGTCAACACAATCCAATGGTATCGGCCATCGATCAAAGCCAAAAAGACACACCGTCGAAAATTCGGTCATATTAGCCAGAAGGTACTCGCAGTTACGTCATCAGCGATCCGAAGAATCACCTCAAGCCGAAGGCTACATTCACGAGCATTACAGTCCGAAGAGCGTGCGGAAACTGCCATCAAGACCGAAATCAGCTGATTTCGCTCCTAAATTCGGCACCCAATTCGATTTTTCGAAATTACTACCGATTTTGAGGAGGAAAAACAGAAATGTCGATAACGAAGCGAGGAAAGCGGTGATTGACGATATCTCGAATCATTCGATATTTTTAGAATCGGTCAATGAGAGAGTGATAGGGAGAGGGTCGGAGATCAAAGCACCTCCAAGAGGTCGCCGAATCGCGGAGAATCGCGCTAAATTGAAGTATTCTCCGCCGCCAGAGACGATCACGACAAAGACTGTTGAAGCGATTGAAGAAAAATCGCTCGAATTCGCCGCCAATAACTACAGTAATAACAATAACGTATTTCCGGTCAAGTACGCGCAGCAGAACGTCGAAATGTTTCGTGGGGGGATGAAACTTAAGGAGCGCGTCGTCGTGGGGTTGAGCGTCGCGGCGGTACTGTTCACGTTCTTGTTGGTGGTGGACATTCAGATGGATTTGGGCATGTCAGGGCGGCACTTGGCTCCTTCGCACGGAAGAATCAAATACGTTCAGCAAGAAGATGGACCTGGTTCGGCCTACAACAGCTTCCGGAAGCGGTTCCTGCAAAAAACTCACAGGTCAGTATCAGCCACGTTGCCTTTGACACCCTCTTCGAGAATGCGGATCAACTAGAATCCTTTGCTAGTCACAATTTTTTTTTGAACGGAAACGTGACCTAGTCTTCCGACAACCAAAAACCGACAACATGCTTCACAAGATAACAAGACGATTGCGTCCGATAACCAAGAAACTCCCTTGATTGCTTATCGAATCCGATAAGCGTTGCTACAATTAAACGCGCCTAACCACTAGCTCCGGAGTCAAAAGCACCACCTCGAAGATGTCGCGTCGTACTCGCTCGAACTGTTCGGCCATTTCCTGAAACGTCGTCCATTTTCTGCTGAACAAACGGAAAACTTTTTTACAACGACCGATACGTTCAAAGTGTGTTAGAACGGCGTCTCGTTATGTTTCGTGGCAAGTTGAAGAAACGCTTCTTGGTGGGAGTTGGGGTCGTGGCGGTGTTTTTCACTTTTCTCCTGGTGTTAGACGTTCGAATGGATTTGTCGGGTCGGGGTCGATTCGGGGATGTTGAAAAAAATAGTGGACCCGTTGCGGCGTATAACTTGTTGTTCAGGAAGCGGTTCCTGCAAAAGAAAAGTTTGAGGTTAGTTTCGGTGGAAATTAACGCGACGTGGAAATTTCGGTGCATGATGTCGTCATGTTGTTGTTTGTTTGACAGTGAGTGTGGATTGGTCGTAATTTTGAATTTATCGTCTCTCTGAGATAATAATTAGTTGCTGGTATGAATGACTATTCAGGGTTATCATCTCAAACGAGGAGGTCATTTGTGTTATCGCTCAATCCAAGCAGAATCCGTGCCATCAGTGCATTTACAATGTTTGCTTGTTGCAATGTACCTAATTCAAGAGTCTGACCAAGGTATGAGAACTAGAGGCAATTGAAGATTGAGATTACCAAGACCGGTTAAAAAGTTTAACTGTAACAAATGTTTGACTAAATATTTGTCAATTCTTTTTCATTCTTTGAACGTTTTAATGCCAACTGGCAGAGTCGTAAGCGTTTCTTTTTTCGTTACGCATATTTTTACATTGAGAGATTTGACGTTATCGCAGTTGAGAACGTTTTATTTATTTATTATTAGCGTTAATAAACTTATTGATTATTTTTGCAAACGCATATTTTTACATTGAGAGATTTGACGTTATCGCAACTGAGAACGTTTCATTTGTTTCTCTATTAGCTTTAATAAACTTATTGATTATTTTCGCAACTTTTGACACACCCTCAGGTTTCTTGTCTTCATGGTCATCATTTTTCTCTCTTTCAAAGATGATTATATTGCTTCGTCAGTAATTGCTGCCTAATTAGTTTATCTGCATTAATAACCATTTATTACAATCATTGTCATTGAGCTGTGTAATTAACTTTGAAATAATTGTAGAGTAATCGGTTTCTCTACACCAAATAAATAAATATGAGAGAAACTTTGATTTTCCGTCTTTGATAGTTCTTACCCAAATTAACGTTTCCATAACTTATACCAAGTTTTGTTTTATGACAAAAAAATTCTTACTTCTTTATTGCACAGAAACGAAAGAAATTAGTATAAAAAAATGTACCGTTGTTGTTTACGTAAACAAAAAGAGGAAGCTTATAAAAACATGTTATGTATCCGTTGTTATTATTTTTTCAATTAGGCGGCAGAACTATTGTTTTACAGATGTTTTTACTGTTACTGTTTACAGATGTTTTACTGTTGTTGTTGTAACTTGGTTCTAATCTGCATGGGTCTTATTCAAATTCTCATTAATCCACCTAATCGAACCATCTATAAATAAATAATAATTTTGCTAACACGACCAATATTAGTTGTGTTAGAAACGATAACGTGGTGATGGAAACGTTTTATTGTGCCGTTGCTGTAGTAAGTAGATTGATTAACATATCGACGTTTTGTTTGTTTTATTGCTCGATTTCAATTAACGCAGTAATTTATTTGTATGTAGATTTGCGGTATACTGTTAACGCAATGAGAGTCTCAACAGTGCCGACAGTTGAAGCCGCAGGGTTGGATTACAGCGGCGTTCAGATTAGGTGGATGTCACTTTTGAATTCCAAATCTTGATAAAAAATTACAAACGCCCTTGAAATTTCTCGTAACTGATTTAAATAGCAATACAAAAAAAATCTATTTTTAAATCCTTTATTAAAAACGTTTTTAAGATTTTATCCGAAGCACGCATGTTTTATGTTGCTGCATAGCCTACCTAGTTCAGTAATTTATTTTGTAATCACGTTTGTTGAATAATGTTATTATATCTACATAATTGCGTTGCGTCAATAATAATATGACCATCGCATTATGATGAGTGGAGTCTCGAAAACACTAAATATTAATGTTACTGGCCAAAAGTACAACACATTTTGGCATCAACATTACTGATCGTAGCGTTGCGTTATCGGTATCACCAGTTTTTTATCTTTCTCTAATGTTAATACTGAATCTAGAATTAATTTTTAAATCTTTTTGGACTAGGATGTGTGACGTATGTAAGTATTAGCTTTCAAGCAAGTCGCATGATGGCGCCACACACTAATTTTGCCGAACGCGTTTACCAACCGCTTTCGTAGTAACGCAGAGCAGTAGTAAAAATAGTTTGAGCCCGTCATAAAAGTGCTAGTCTTAGCTAACATCATAGCGGACGTCAGATGAGTTAAAATTTTCAATACGTGATTTCAAAAAGCTCGGAGTTATAAATTTTCGATTTGACGTTATTAAATTAACGCTTTTATGGCCACGTTACCGTTTCGATTGTCTATTGTTTGATATTAATTATGTAAATTAGTGGACGAAGCAGGGGCAGTGTCCGTAAATAACAAATTAAAAATTACTTCATCCATAATTATCGTTGTGCAGAATTATTATTTTAACTGCACGGTTCTGGTGTAAATAACGATTGTTTTCGTTATTGCCCACCTTACATCTGAAAATATCTTTCTGAAAATAACGCGGCGTGGGTTCGACATATGCCGTTGCAATTTTCTTGCAAAATTTCCACGCGTCTAATCAATTTCCGAGGCCGCAACACGCACCCATAATCGACAATGCAATTCTAACTATACATCGTTAAATGGGCGGCGGCAATTGACGAAAATCACCGCAATTAAACGCACGAATCAATTTTCTTCCGGTTCCTTACTAAACGCCCGCATTTTCCGGGCTACCGCTCTATTACGCAACGCGGCGCTCTCTCAAAAACAATTGCTATTCAAAATGTACCCCCAGGAAGTGGCGTAAGAAAGTCTAAAGAACTGTGCCAATCACTCAATTGCGACATTTCGACTATTTTTCGCGGCTTTAAATTAAGTTTTTGCCATCAAATTCCGTACGAGAATATCCTCCTGTAAGTGGCTAGTGGCCAGCGGTCGCACACATGTTTGCGAAATGTCGATCAACTTGAGTGCAGACGACAAAAAGTGCTATTGTGATGTTTCCTCGCCAAGTGACGTAATTCGTTAATGGAGGAGTAATTTGAGAGAGATTGAAATTGAGTCGGACAAATCAACGTAATGATTGGAGATCGGCCAAGCTCGTTAACTCGTCAACAAACACGCCTGGATCTCTGCCACGAACTATTTGTTTTAGTCCCGCACACGAGGAGTTTTTGACTTTTTGTCAACTTTTAAACAAATAATTTTTTCTATTACTGATTTTCTATTGTGTTAGATGGCCTTAATCGCAGGAAAAAATGTGAACGCGTTCAAATCTTAAATCTCGGATTGTCGATGCAGATCTCTCCGCGCTACGGGTCCCCAAATTTAGTGGTTTTTATTTGCAAAATTCTGTTCCGAGGCTGTAACAAAACCGTCAAAAGTAGATCGTGAGAATTCGTTTGATCTGCATGTGTGATCAAACTTTTACTGGTTGCGTCACAAAAATTCGTTAATTATTTAACTGACAACAACAATAATAGAGTTAATTTAGCGCGAAAGTGGGCCTTGAAAAAAAAGTAAAATTAAGCCAGATAACTGAACTTTTTCTCTAATTCACGTAAGTGGCGCAGTAACAGAAAACGAAGTTGTAACAATGGAATGTGAAAACACCGTGAAATAAGTCGAATTATTTTTGTACTTTCCGACAAAACACGAAACACGACTTGAATGTGTCAACACTCGATTATGGATAATTTAACAACAAACTAATTAAAGTGGAAACACAAAACGAAGTTCTAATCAGACGAATTGTATTTGTCCTGGCCGTCAATAAACGGTGGAGTAAGTGAATTCTTGCGGTTGTCGTAATTGAATTAAATTGGGACTTGGCGTGACGTTTTATTTATTTTCTTTTACGTGTCATTTCCATAAAATTATATCGCCGACTTGGACGTTATCTAATGAAAATTGTTTTATCACACAAAAAAAGGGGATAAATAAAGAATCGTTCGATAAATATGTAAACGTAATAATTACGGGGTCGCCTTTAGTTTTTATTATGGCAAGTTACACTTTCGTTTCTTATTCCGACGACGAGGAGAGACTTGTGGGAAATTGCGGGTTTAGACAATGACAATATTAACTTGCATAGATTGCGGTAAATTTGCTTTGTTTTCTCTTTTAATTTTCACACAATTTCACTTTAGCCGGGTACCTGCAGGTCTCAGATTGCCAACGAGTCGTTCAGGCCCCGGAGTCCGGAGTCCACACCGAAATCTGCCACAACAAAGCTGGCAATTAAAATTTTGACCTATCTGCTCCTTTGAAGATAACATCAGTTTTTGATAAGTCTAACTAAGTTGTCGTTTACCAAATTTAGCATTTATACTATGTCCGGTTTTATTTAGTAGAAAATTTAAGTTTTTTTAGTTAATTCAGTCAAGTTGGAAAATTGTCCTAATATCATTTGTTAATTTTTTATAAAGTTTTGTGCTTCTTATTGATTCTTCACAATTTATATATTTTTTCGATTACTTTAACCAAATGACATGGCGATATCTGAAGCAGATTTTTATTTTCGAATCATTTAGCATTTTAAATCCTCCATTTTTCTTTCTACTCGGCCCGCCGCCAATAATTTTCCGTCACGGCGACGCAATGTTCCGCGCTCTCCTGTATAAAGAGTGGCCTATCGCGCTCTTCGGATAATTCACTTAATTGAAATAATGGGCGACAATCCGTTAAATCATAAGCTCATTTGCAGCTTCTCCTTAATTCCTTTGAGCCGGTGGTCGAGCTTTTATTCCTTTGTGTCGGTTCGCGTCGGGCTCCCATTAATCCCCCTTGACGAGTCTATAACGCATTAATAAGCCCTCTCTCCGTTTTTTTTTTCCAGCGCCAGCACGAACGCTTCCAAAGAGAGTCTGCCCGGCGACGTTGCGCCACCACCTCCCAACAACCTGCAGGACTTGGCTGGCAAAAAGCCGGCCGTCAGCCAGGATCCGACCGAAAAACACGACGACTTCGACGACCTGATGGATTACATCAGTTTGGGCAGCGCCGAAAGAGAAAAGCACCGAAACGACATCGATAGACTGCATCCGGTTATACAGAGGAGCACGGAAGGCGATTTAGTCAAAGTGGGCAATCCCACTATCGCCGAACTGAAGAAGATCGCCACGAGGTCAGTTGGTATTTTATCACAACGACAGGGCGGGAGGGTGGCGATATTTTAAAGCGGGGGGTGTTTTCGATTTTTTGTCGCACTGCCGTGTTGGGGGTTGCTTCTTGGATTTCCTGATGGGTCGTCAATTGGATTTAGTATTTATAAATCCATCTGGAGCCGCAATCCATAATGCATACGCCGGTTTCCTGTTTATTCGGAAATGACGTCCGTTTTAGATTTCTAGATAGCGAACGTTGCACTTTTTACTCTAGTGCTGTTCGGCCATAAAATGCAATTCGCGTGGCAACAATTTTACTATTATTTATTGTTGTGCGAAATTTGATAATTAACTCGACTCGTCTTGTCTTTCTACAAAAATTACCTTCAGCTCGACTTTAACCTCGACGACGATAAACACATTTGATGATTCGACGCGTGATTGCTTGAATTAATTAACACCGGGATCACGCAGGGATTTGCCTACATAATTCGTGGACTCAGCGCTATTTTCCCACTTTTGATATCGGACTTTCAGGCAATAAATTAGTTCCATATTGATTTTGATCATTATTTACGCCTTCGAGGCAAGTTTTGCATTATAAATAAACCATCGTTTTAGACTGAGTGATACTTGTCTGAATTGGGGACGAGGAAGAATAATTGATCTTTAATAAAATTTCAATTTCTTGAAATATACCAACTCTTGTAACTTTTGAACGGACAGACTTATATCAAATCCAGACACATCAAATTTCTCCGTTTCACAAAGGCAATCGAATGCTGTACGAACGAAAATTGTAGGTCTAATAATAAAGAAGTTGAAATTTGCAATTTAGGTCGATTTTGACGAAAATTTTGAATTGAAACATTTAAATAGTCATATCTTAAAAAGTACGACTTGTACAAGGAAACTACGGCCAGATTCGTGTTCAGCGGTTCGAAATCTACCAGATTAGGTCATAAAATCAATGTAAAAATTTTCAATATTTTCGACTTTTTTTTTCTATCCCAATCGATAGAAATTCGAGAAATTTCTAAAATTGAGATAGTTGCTTCTTAGGACTGAAAATTTGGGTTTTCTTATGTAATCGGCCTTCCTGAACTTAAATCCGTAATTAATTCGACGCTAGAATAGATAGATTTTTTTATAGAATTAGAGAAACCACTAACTTTCGATTTTCTTAATTTTTTAAATTTTGTAACTTTTGAACGGAGACACTCACATTAAATCTAGATACATCAAATTTCTCCGTTGCACAAAGGCAATCGAATGCTGTATGAACGAAAATTGTAGGTCTAATAATAAAGAAGTTGAAATTTGCAATTTAGGTCGATTTTGACGAAAATTTTGAATTGAAACATTTAAATGGTCATATCTTAAAAAGTACGACTTGTACAAAAAAACTACGGCCAGATTTGTGTTAAGCGGTTTGAAATCTACCAAATTAAGTCATAAAATCGATGTAAAAAATTTTAATATTTTCGACTTTTTTTTTCTACCCCAATCGAGAGAAATTCGAAAAATTTCTAAAATCTACATCGTTGCGCCCAAATGCTGAAAGTGTTCGTTTTCTTATGTAATCAACCTTCCTGAACTCTAAATCCTTAATCAATTCGACGCTAGATAAATAATTCTCTTCTAGTTATTGCAAAATCGTCGTGACGCCCCGTGGGATCCTGCAATAAAATTTGCATTTACTTCTTGAAATGCCCGATCCCATCTTGAACTATAACGAACTGAAGGTTAAAGCATTTTAACACCACCATTACTTAACCACACTTTCGATTTTCTCATTTTTCATCACCGCGATCAGTTTTATCTTTTGGCCGCCATTTATTGGTTTCAGTTGAAATCGGTTTAGTCTTTTGCCGCTTTCATCCCTCTGCCGTTCCAATTTTGCATCATAATAAGGCATATCGGGTTGCAGCCGAATCCGTCTGATCCAGATGACAGGTCTGGTGCTCCGCACCGCGGCAATTCCCCAAAGCGGGGGTTGTTAGTGTCAAATCAAATCGTCTGTTTGTTCAATCAAATTCTCCAACGCTAAAATCCTCCCTGTATCGTCTCCTCTTGTATGCGCCTTTTCAATCAAATCGCTCCTGGATTAGCAATGATAAGGTAATGATGAACGAGGTCGCCGGTTCTTTCGTTCCTCCTTGACGCGAATTCGTCGCACGTTCCTGCCGAATTAGGGTGGACGCGATACGGAGTTGCCCTTTTCGGACACGGTTTTTCCCGGGCATGAAATATGCCCGTTGGGCGGTCGTGTTATCAGTAGGTAAGACAGTGTGCGGTAATATCGGAAATATATTCGCGTATTACAGCCAATTCGTATGCATGACTCTCTATTGGCCGTCTCTTTCTCGTCGGCCAACTTTACTGCCCTCTTGGACGTTCGAATGCGGCCGGTCCTGGACGGGACAAGGACGGGGGATGGGGGTTCGTGCAGATTTCCACATCCTAAATGGTTTACGTTGACCGTTTACTTCGTGTATTTGTAATAAATTTCGGATTGGACCAACGCGCCCGGAACCCTCCCTATGAAATATTAGTATTTGGTTTTCTTGCCGGGTTGCTACGGTTTATTTTGGGCGGAGGGTGGAGGACGGAACGTTTTCACGTGACCGCAATGGCGACAGGGTTTGCACCAGACGAATAATTTATGCTAGTATGCTGCACAACAACAACTGAGCAAAGTTGCAAGGTAGGTAAAACAGTTCTCTCCCGGCGCATCCACCATTTTTATAGGGGGCAGCCGCAAGCAACCTGGAAGCCGTAAAACAATTCTGATCCAACAGTCTGCCGTTACAGGGGCGAACCGATAAATTGCAGGCAATTTTCTCTCGGTCGTTTTTAAAATCTGCACCCATGATCCAAGACTGGTTTAACGTCCTAACTTTACTCTTACGTTAACTCTTTCAAATCAGGATCTTGCTCCCGATTCAGAAAATCGGGACCCTGGTTCCTGGAAAGTTTCTAGTTCTGGTCATCAGTCAATAAAATTGTTGTTTTGCCAGGTGGTTCGGGAGTTTCGAAAATAAATAATAGTTCTTCTGGAGCCAAATCCGGCGAACTGGACGTAAGCTGCAGCATGGTCGTGATGCAAGCAAACGCTAGGGACCCCCGTATTTTCCAGCAAAAGTTTCTTTTTATTATAAACCATCAGTACTGTTGCACCGAAACAAAACAGAGCTTATCTCCCAACATACGCGAGCTGATGGGGACGTAAAATCTGCATAAATATCCCGTTTTTTATGTGGCCGTTTTTACGGCCGACGCCCAACTTTCGTTTCCATTATCCTTCGATTCGGAATGTTTACGATCTAATTTTGATGAAACCGCGCTAATCACCATCCACCTGGCAATAAGAAGAGCGGAAAGTTTTGTTTTTGGCGGAGTGTGTAAAAGCCGACGCCGCCGTCGACGTCTCCCTCCTCGTCGAGTTGTAAGAGCCTTGTAAAGCACTCAGCGTTTTAAGCGTCGCCCGGGGCGCCGACAAGTGCTCCCCGCCGTCAGATTTCGGTATCCAAATGCGGTTCCGGTTCCCATAAAGGGACGGCGCGGAGCGGCCACCTGCCGAATTAAATTGATACGCCATCGGTGGCGGGCGCGACGACCCCGTCGATCTTTGACGTCTAGGACGCGGCGCGCCTGTCTATAACTACGGGAATTTTCGGGGGAATATTTAAGTGGTTTTTTATGTACGGGTTCATGGCACGGAAAACAAGGCGGTGAATGTAACAGGAGTTTTGACGACGGCGACGAAACAAGGAATAAGTTTCAGGTAGACGGATGCGTCTGAATTATGCTACGTTGAGAGGAAAAGTTACAATTTCGAGGTATCCGCGCTGGAGCGAATCCAATAATGGTTACAACCCCCCTTACATTTTTGGTACCTAGGAGACTTTCTCAAAATTTCTCCGAATTGTAAAAAATTATAATAAAACACATCATAGATTTCTGGAAAGAGCAAATTGTAATCTTTTTGGGAAAAAATCACCATTTTCCTAACTCTATTTGTTAATTTTTCATAATTTTTTTTATTATGATGTTTTTGGCAAAATTGCTTCAAAATGCAAATTACGTCTCTTTGTTAATAATCCGAACTCCTGTTTTACTTATGTTTCATTATCCGTGAGGCACCCGGTAAACACCCCCACAGAGTAGCAAAGAATTACGTGATGAGACCAACAGTGGAAACTTTTTTCTAATTGACTCAGCACGAAATGGCGCGCGTTGGGTACATTTCGTTTCATCAATTACCGATCCCTTTGCGAATATTAACGAGAAATTGTTATTCGGTCGACGTATTAACGGGTTTTAATTATCGCAAAAAGCCACTAACAAACTCCATTGTCGTCCTTCATTCCAGATGCAAACAGGCAATAAATACGCAACACTAACCTCCTGCAATCATACGTTTAATAAAGCCCCCAAACAAATATTGATGAGTCCGTCCCGATGATAATAAATACGAGGCGAGCCTGAAATTATTTATTGATGCTGTCGGTTTGTTGGCACTGTTGAAAGGCTAATTTAATTGCCTGGTCTGGTGTAGAGCGACCAATATTTAGGAAAAAAATGATAAATTGACAACATGAAAAGACCAGATTTTACCTACCGACTAGCCGGCACGTCCGGATTTCGAATCGAACCCCCGAATTATTCAAGGCACTTTACGAAAGATATTTAAAATTAAAGGTCCATCAATATCGTATCGGTCTTCTCACGTCAAGTATTCGAACGGACAACGCAGCGACAATAAGGAACCTGAAAATTTTATAGAACTGGGACTTTATCAAATCGCGTCATCCTTGTAGGTACTACCATTCATGAGGTGTCTTTCATTGTAATATTTAAGGAAAATTTGATGTTACATGGAAAATGTGGTAGCAAACTTCAGTTAGTGGAAAAGTGTAGCAAAACGAAGAAGATGCTTAAGGGCTGGAAATAAGCGTTTTCTTATGTAATGGGCTTTCCTGAATTCAAATCCGTAATCAATTTGACGCTAGAATAAATAGATTTTTTATAAAACTAAAACAAACACTAAGTTTCGATTTCTTGTAATATTCAAACTCTTGTAACTTTTGAACGGACAGACTTACATCAAATCCAAATACATCAAATTTCTCCATTTCACAAAAGCTATCGAATGCTATATGAACAAAAATTGTAAGTCTAATATTAAAGAAGTTGAAATTTGCAATTTAGGTCGATTTTGACTTTGAATTGAAACATTTGAACGGTTATATCTTAAAAAATACGATTTGTACAGGGAAACTGCGGTCAGATTCGTGTTAAATCTTCCTCGTTCACCTCGTGGCCCGCTGATGCTGGACGCATCACCATTACGAGATTGCAATTAATTAAAGTGGGCCGTCTGAAGAATCGCCGGATCACAATCGAACAATTACAAACTTAAATTGCACGAAACTCCGTTGTATGGAGCTAACACTAAATAAATTAAGGAGTCCGTTAAAAATAATGGAATAATAAATTAAATTTGAATATGGTGGCGTCGACGAAAATGAAGAGAGACGTCGCGACGCGACGCCGCCGACAACGCCATCTACGTTGCGAGTAATGAGTTCGGTCCCTTTCACAGTCGACTGTGTTAATTGATATTTGATTATACTCTTAATCCGACTTTAGCCGCAGTTGATTAACTTCGCCGCCTCTAATTTCGACGACAATAACATTAAAATAATTGTTTCCGAGGTGTCAGATGCCGGAAGGTCGACGGCGACGCCTGCAAGATTACAAGGGGTGAAAGCACGACGGAGGACTTAGCGCCGGGCTTTGTTTAAGAGTCCTTGCACCGAGTCAATTCCGTTTTATTAAAGCGACCATCACCATAATTGAAGGCAGCAGAGAGTACTGAAACCTATTTGACTACTCCTGAAGGCGCCAGAGTACTTCGAATCTGTTCCTCTCAAATTTTTGCTCCTAAAGTAGCTTTAGTTTGTGACGTAACGTCTTTCTGCCTGCACTTATTTGCATCCGGCCATATTTTGTAATAGACCTGTTACGCCGCCGCCGCCTTTGCTGTTTATATCGATATTGTTATATATTCTGGCAATAAAACAGGCGCTTGGAAGAGGCGGAAATTAAATCCGTTACCTCACATCCGGCATCCTTAAATTATGCAAATTTCCATTCGGATTCAATAAGAACATTTAACGTAAATACGGGATAATGCCGCAAACTTTACGAACTCTCCTGAATAATAAAGAATAGCGCAGTTAATAAGTTCTCGAACCCAGCAACGGCCCCCGACCTTTAATTCCGATGTCGCTAATAGGGTTGCGCCTCTAATGAAGACTCTACTGCAACCAGGGATGGGGGCACACACAGGTACTACGGAGAGGGGGTTGACGTATGGCCGCCTAGGAATGCTCCCGGGGACTATTTTACGAGCCGAAAGTGTCACCGGAACTCCCGGATGGAGGGAGGTGGTTCAGGATGTCTCTGTCGTCCCTCGTTTAGATGGAATTAACATACACAAGCCTTTCCACTTATCGGGAAAGCTCGATGGTGGTGGTTTATTAATCGCAGTCGGAACGGTGGCGGCCGTAACATCGTTTCTTTTCGATTTCGTCGACGGCAGTGTCGCAAGAGGAGTTTTATGGACGCTGAGCTGGCCCTCGGCAGGTCAGCCGTCTTTTATTCGGTGTCTTCGCCGGAATATATGGGAGGCCGGTTGATCCTGGTCCGCACTCCCCTATTTCGACAGCCACAATCCGGGGAAAAATTGTTTCTTGACCAGTTACCACTTTTTAAGGAAGTTTTTTTGCTTCGTTTGAATTGTTGGTAATTTCTGAGCTTTGGCTGGTTTGGTTTGGATTAGATCGAGAGCCAGTCTGGTCCAGAATTTTATTGAAATGCTCACAAAGGCGCTTGTTATGTCGAAAGTTACGTCCCGGTTCAGTTTACGGAGGCGAAATTTTATTTTCGATTCATATCGTCGCACGTAAAATTCAAAGAGGATTGTATGTTTAACAGCACTAGACATTTCGTTATCTCCCTCTTCCTTTGTGTGCAAGCTTATTACGTTACTTTAAAAATGTTGACATGTAGCTTTGCTCTCACAAAGAGAACACCACCGAACAAATATATTAGCTTGAATAATTAAAGACCGCAGATTTTGCCTTGTTTGCTCGCTTTCCTTATTGCTTCTTCTCGATGTCGTGTCGTCGAAATTTACGAGAATTTTTGGGTCCTCACCGACATCTCCTATCTGGTTAGGTGATCCGTAAAAATGTTTGGGGGCAAATTAGCGGGGAGGGAGCGAAAGCTGGAAGAAACATGTTAATTTCGTGTTTCTGCTGGAATCTGAAAGCGTTTCGTTAATTTCCGTCGAAATTTGCATACCTGCTTGCATGTAAATCTGCATTTTTGGCTCGCCGCGCTTCCCTCAAAACTCAATTATCCAACGACACAATTTCGTTTGTTGTTATTTGATCTTGGTTGCGAAAATCGAAAATTGGCTCGTTAGCTCGCCGAGTTTATCGCGAGGACGTAAAGAAGTGTCGCCGTTCCGTTTTCTTTTATCTGAAAAGCGTCGCGACGCAATGATTATGCAAAACCCGTTTAATTTGTTTAAAATTCGAGTCGAGGGGGGAGGGCGTAATTATACTTTCGGCGCGTTTACATTTGAGTAGCGTTTATTATGTGATAAAGTCCGGAGTAATTCCGTCAATTTATGCAAGTGTGGAAGGGGACAAAGTCGTGAAATTTTATCGCCCCCACGAAAAGAAATTTAATGCTTCGTTATCACCTCATATTTTTTTAAATGGAGACATTTCGGCTATTACTCAGTATTAAAGTGAAATATTCAACGTCTGCGCGACGTTAAATATCGTTAAAATGAGTAATCATCCTGTCTTTCATTGAATAGGTGCTTCACTCTCCTAAAGCGATAAATTAAGAACGGTTAAAACGTTTTTTTTGCTTGTTCCGTCCCTCGAAGCGCCAAACCGGAGAGTCACGTAAGCTCCCAGTCCCAATTTCTTTTTATCATCCGCATAACTCAAAAAGTGTTACAAATGATGCGGTCGTTAATACTGCTCCGGCATTAAAATTGTCAAAGGGCCGCCGGAAAAAATTTATTAACCCCCAACTGCGCCATCGAGAAATTATTAAAATTGCAAATTGTTGACAACAAAATAATGAAACATCAGCGACCCCGTCCTCACTTACTCACATGTGAAAAAGTGACTACAGTTGTCAAAATGCCCAGAAAGAAATTATTAACAATTAGCTCCGCCATCCCCACTTACTCACATATTTGTGCAGAAAAAAAAATTTTTTTTTCTAGTTTTGTGGTAACTTTAGGTTCTATACAAAAAGTTTCTGTTCTTGTTTTCATAATAAAGAAAAGGTTCTCGAAAGAATGGGCGAGTCGTAATTATTTTATGGCAAATTTTGCACCGCCCTTTGATAAGAGTTCCAGTTTCGTGGAATTTGGCAACGTTATGCGATGTAATTCCGATTGTGTTAAGAAACGTGTTAATTCGTCATAAAACCCCAAATAGGGCTGTAAATTTACAATTAACCTCTCAAGGCAGGAACTCGTAAAGTTTTAAGGTCATGAATGGCCCTTAAACTTGAGTGATACCGATAATATGGTAAAATAAGTTGCGCCGCGAAGAGATTTCCAAATTCAACTTACCACTATTTTTTGGTGCCCCTGGTTGATGAGAAGATTTTTTTTTTTTAAATTCTGCACGGTTTCGTCTCTTTTTTGCTCCTACCTGGTAACCGGTGTAATTTTTTTTCAATAGTTTGGCCCAAATTTAGTAAAATCGTAGTGGGCGAGTTATAAATAATTTTGCGGATTTGGGGGGTACGCCGAGAACGCAATCCGGCCATCAATCACCCAATATCGATATGCGGTGATCTCAAGCCGGTTGATGTCTTGATGTCGATTGGGTTGGGGGACGGGATGTCGCCAGTTTGTATGCTAATCAAGCCGGGTACGGCCCTGATAAAACCGGGAACGTTGTTATTACACGTTTCCAACATCATCCGGCCCCATTGTTTGCGCCTAATTTGATGGGCTGCGACTATATTACGGGAGAAGCGGCCAATATGTGAATAAGACGAGGATCTAATTACTTTCCGTTTTATTGCCGTTCGTCGTCGTTCCGATGATATACGGCAATTTCTGATTCCGTCATTTCGTCGACGTCGTCGTCGTCGTCGTCGTTGCAATATTCATTAGTTTGCTTTGTCGCGTGAGAGTCTTCGAGAGAAGAGTCTCTTTCCACTGGAGTAAATCGGTTGCTTAATGCCGGCTCGGTTCTTGTTTGGGGTTAGATTACCAATTTTGTTGCTTGTTGCAGGGAGAATATGACTGCGCTCGAAAAGTTTCATCTTCACATCGCACAACACGAACTTTATCCGGCTGACAGTGATTTAGTCGACGAACTAATACAGGAGATGGCGACCGAGACCATACTTCACGTCTGTAAGTAAATCCATTTCCATTTTTATTTATTACCGATCGAACCGCCCAAACCGCCGGAAATTACGCCGATTTTCGACGGAATATCCCAAATCTACTATTCTTGTTCGCGTTACCAAAGAGGTTTGCACGAACCCATTTGAAGCGAACACCGAGCTTTATTTAACTAACTGCCAATAAAGCTTTCTTATTAATTTTTAATTTTTTGAATTTACTTTTGCATTTACAAGGGTCAGTTGAAAAGTTGGGCTCTATCACGTGAGGAGGAATCTACTGGCGTGTGCATCAAGACACGTGCACTCCATCTCCCCACCGATCAACTTAGCTGCAACGAACATTTTGTTGCTACACCATTTATTGGGGTTTAGGGTAATTTTTTTTCATAAATTCGTCGATCAATATAGAGGATTCCATAGATGAGTTATCACGTGACGTCTAGACGTTCCGCGATGGTGACATCCGCTGTTACGCAACTGCTTTTGGGCAATGAACCGTGTTCATTGTTTCGTGTAATAAAGAGATTGCCCGCACCTGTTCCGTTCCCAGGCTTTATTGCCGAATCACAAACTCGACGTTATTTACCCGCTAATGACGTCCTCAATTGCCAAGTTTCGAGTTAAACCAATATTGACAACCACCAATTGGACATTGGCTTGTCGCCGTCACGATACATTGTGCGACTTCCAAGTCGCAACAGTCAGCAAAACGAGCGGGGTAAAATTTTGAAGTTGACTTCATGTAGGTAGAACTTGGCGATTTTTTTGATCAACCTTCGTAATTAAATTTGGGTCGTATTTAACACTCTACCAAATTTACCCAATATTTTCATAAAAAAAAATACTTTTATTTCCCAAAAATACTAAATGCTCACCAAAATTAAGAAAATACATAATCTTAAAGCGACAACCAAATATTGACATAATGCTGGCCTCTTATATATTTTGTTCGCCAAAATAACTTTTGTTGACCATAAATACTAAATGTTCACCAAATTTTATTCCGCATTTAACTCTAACATAATACCCAGATATTTAATTTTCTACAGTGTCTTATATTATTTAGCAGTTAAAAATACTATTTGTTGATCAAAAATACACAAGCAATAAAATGTTGAGCAAATGGTAAATAATTTTATGCAAAATTATAGATGTAGATGTGCTAGGGCAAGGAACATAAGAGTAAAAATAGAAGTGGTTTGCACAAAAAAAAGATATTGATTTCCGTAATATATAAATGCTTTGCTGTAATTGGCTTGCATTATGTAAAACGTAAAACTTCTTTTAGACGTAATTTCTAATCGTGCTTTAAAAAAAAAATTACAGGGCCCTGAACTGACCTGGTACAAAACTTTTTTCGCGTGCCTCTTGTCTGGAAGCGCAAGCGGCAAGGAAAGATGCGCGAGCATATTTTATTTTTTGAGTAATAAAATAATTATTTGACGCACAAATAATTTTTTTTAGAAACACTAAATATAAATGGATGGCGCGAATATTTATTATGTACAGCACGGACGCGTAACTTGAGCGTTCTCAATATGGTAAACATTTAGTAAAATTGATAGACATATAGAATTTAAAATGTAAGCAATGGTAAAACAATACGCAGCATAGTTATTTTAGTGGTGATGTTTTCATTTTCTGATGTATAATAATTTGGGTTTCATTTAGATTTTTTGATGGTCATTAAATTTTCTGGTGGACAGTGCAAGGGATGTATGGTTTAATTTGTTGTACCTACATTATACATATTTGTTCCCATTAAATTTTTGCGTCAGTAAGTATCACGCCGAGTGAAATTTAGTGATCGTTCCGGATTACCATTTGGAAACAATCAAGTTTGCCATCAAACCTCGTTGACTAGTGATGCTTCTTCTTACAAACTTGTTAGCTGACGATCTGCAAAAATGTAATCAGAGGGCGCGATTTGTCAACGTTTTGTCTAATTTTATACGACGTCAAGCAAGCCTGACATTACTCACAATTCTTATTTCACGCGTGCGATTCCCGAGATGACGTACTTTCTTTTTTCTTCCATCGGAATTGTTACAGTGCAACGTGGAAAATTGATTAAGGGGGCGTTATTCCGGCAATTTTATACGGGTGTTGTTTCGGTCGTATTCTCGCGAACTTAATTAGTTTTTATTACGACAAACGGGGCGGCGACGCGTCGTCACAATGTTTCATAAGGGTTGGCAAAATTACGAACGTTTCAACTCTTGCATCAAGAGGATGCCAGATTTATCATCATCTATTCAAGTTGGCACGTGAATTATTCAGGGTGTAGTAAAAAGTTATCGCGGAATACGTAATTTTATTACGATGCAATAACGCCAAACTTGATATTACATAATGGGATTGTTTACCAAGACGTCAAATTTAAGTGTCCTGTTCTTAGAATCGCAGTTAGTGGCGCCACGAAGAGGAGTTAACATCAAGTCTTATGGAAGAGACGAACGCGGTTAAAAGTGTGACCGTTACTCAGGTAACTTTAACAATCTTTTCGCTAGTTTTACGACAATGGACGAGCAAACAAAAAAAGGAATTACATATTTGGATTGTGGCCGAACTTTGGTTGGTTAGAATCGCCGTGACGCGAAGAGGTGCAGGAGTTAAGAGTTTCACTTTTTCACTTTTTAAAAATTTGCAACCCTAAAACGAGAAACACAAAGTAATGAGAAACACAAGTGAGGCGGAAGAAATTGAAATTTTGGCAATGCAAAAATGGTGGAGGCGCCACTCTTTCAGTTAAATTCCCAGTTTGTACAAGATTCTAGATTACTTACGTAGGGTACACTTAAAAAACGTGTTAAAACTTTATCGCCGTCAAAGCTTAGAGCTTTTCGTTCAAAAGTTGCCGACTGTTATAGTATCGGATTTTGCTGGCAAATTCGGCACGGCTGTAATCCAATTTTATTGCCGAATAATGCAGCATTGTCCCTAAAGTCGTTCTGCATTCGCAACGTGCGATCGAGTCCCATAATGTCATCAAAGCCGCCTCATTGACGAATCTAAGAACAATCGTCAAGCTTAACAGTGCGGCAGGGCGATTAAGCAATCGCGGAACGAAAGCTCTGGGAGCTTCACAAATGATCTATAACGCAATTAGTTCTGTCAACATGATAATTATAGGGAGTTTGCACAGGTAGGAACGCCATCACTTATTCCTTTCGTTGTTACAGAATCGGTTCGGCTGAAGAACGAAAACTTACTTTATAGGGCGAGAAATTGAATCAAAGACCAATGTTGTTGGGTCGAGTTCCTTAATTAATGTGGTGGAAGTCACGTTAATTTAATTCCGATATTTCTCGATCGGTTGCACAAATAATCTCGGTCGTTAAGCTCATTTTTCATTGAACTTGACGGTTTTCGCGTTTGTTGCTTGATTGATGGGGAAAAGGGACACGTTAGGTGCGAAATCAAACAGTTTTCAAACATGGCGTAGCTGTCGGTGAACATGCGAACAAATTGCTTCGTTTTTGTCCCGCCAATCCGACACGAATCACGCGTTATCTACAGGGCGATCCGCGACAATCTGCAACTTAATCGGGCCAAATACTAAGGAACTTAAAGACCCTACGTTCATTTGCCAACCTTCAAAATATCTTTAATTCTAAATTTTTTAGTTTCTCTTTCAGACTATCAGTCTCTTCTTTGTAACCCCTCAAAAATTTTCTCGAGGCAAGAAAATTAGACGCGAAGGGGGACGGCGTGCCTCTTAATTAAGGATGTTGGGGGAGTCAGTTCGCCGCCCTCGGTGATTTTTCCTAATCGAAATCGCCGAAACACCGATAAATATTTGAATAACACAGCGTCGGGACGCTATCGCTCATGCTAATTTGATTCGTCGTTGTGTACGTCCACAATGGACTTGATTACCGGTCGCGTAAGGGCCATAATTGAAAACTTCACCGACCATTCATCAGCGGCGGCTTCGTTGCCGCCGTGCCACGGTTTAGACGTCCAGGTGCGCTCACGCCCGCTCCTCCCTATATTATTAAATAAGTGGGCGACGTTTCTTCCCATACCTTCGGGACGATCTCACCTCGTCGACGACGCCGTTGGATTGTGTGGCGAATTTGAAATTCGATCATTCACCGCGTCCCAGAACCCCCGACGTCCGACAACTGGAGAAGTCGGTACCGTGTTACCGAAATTAGGGGCGGCTCTTGTTCACAACAAACACCCCGTATTTACATTTAAACTACAGCGCGGCCGTTACCTGTTTTGTGGATTATAGACGTCAGTGTTTTTGATTAAGTGTCGTTCGATCACTCCGTCGCCGTAATGGAGTGTTGCGAAAGCCTTTGTGACTGGCCCGTTACGTTAAACAGGTGGCAAAGGGGGCCACTGTATCATTAAGCTCCATTTTGCCAACAGCAAAACTCGATGTGTTGTTAATTAATTAAATCAGCGCCGGTAATTAGCGGCCTAATGAATTTAATAACGGTGATTGAGTTTTTTTTTTTGTCTCGTATGTTCTTCGGACACCGTCCGCTATTTTCGTTGGCGGCGGGTTTTCAATGACGTCGTTAATTAATGAAACGCTCCTTGTTGCAGCTCAAAAGACCGGCGGTACGCAACTGAAGTTGGTTATCGACTACCCCAACAACCTCCAGGCCCTGTTCAAGCCGATGAGGTAAGTTGTGTCTTGGTAATGCGGGTTTAATAGGCGATGAGAGGCTGACAAGTTGTAAATCTTGCAAAGTTCAAAACTATATTGTAACGTTACAGTTTCGCGAGTTATCGAGGCAACTCGACGATAATTACAAAAAGTACTGAAAAGTTGGCAATACGAGGGATAATTAAAAAGTTGCCGTCTGATAACGACGATCTTTTCGTCGCTATATAGTTTAGTATTATTTTTATTTTAACAAATTTTTTTTTTTTGTAACCCCGCTGGCACTCCTAGAAAATAGCTATTGGCAGAAAAGGCAATGTGTTCTTCCAAGTAACCACTTATTAGTTTCTAAAATTTAGAAGCATCTTTGCAGCGTTAATTTTTAATATTAACGCTACCAGCTCGAAGGTCGCAAGAGCGATTTTAAGACAATTCGGCGTCTGAAATTTTGATTGCCGCTTGTAATGACTTGAATAATGCACTTGATTGAATAATAATAGAACAGAAGTGCTTTCGTAAATGGCGTGATTGCACAAGGGAATAAAACTCGAAAACTACCCGCCGAGTTCCTAACAACATCCCGGATTTGGCCGGGAATTTCTTTCATCAACAGCTCCTGCACTGAAGATCCTGATCTTCCACCTAATTGTGGGATTAATTAAATTGAGATTGCTCCAGACCAGAACCCGACTTAATTAACCAAAATAATATTGCAGTTGTAAATTATTGTTGTTTTCAGGAGTTAACGCCCCAACTGCACGGCGATGCAGATAGCAGACCTTCTCTATTATCCAATGCTAATTGCGCATCAACTGTTGATCTCCAGAGGCGTTTAACTCGGTTCTGCAGTTAAATTTTAATTTCTTCCCCCCCTTCTGACAAGAACCTGGGAGCAACGTGTCACTTTCGCTCGAGATTTCAGCCAGTTTTGTGGAGTTGTGGCATTTTCAGATGCGTGAATAGTTACCCATATCAAAAGCAAATTGAATAGCGTGACGTCTTCTTTACAAACATATATTTCCACTTTGTAAACCAGCAGCGATTTTCCGAAGCTCTCACCCTAATTTCGTCATTGATTTGCTTCCCTGAAAAATTTTTGTAATTTTTTTTGAAAAAATCTACTGGCCGAGCTTTGGAACTTCTCATCACCGCAACGTTACTGAAAATGTTGAATGTCTTGTTTTGACGGTTTGCTGGCTTGGAAAGTGGTCGACGGCGATGGGGAGGAGGATCGGCAAACAAGGCCGTTTTGGTTGATGGTGGGAGGCGGTGAAAAGCGAATAATATTGTTTACTGATCGTCGGTAGCGGTGCTAATCCGGTGTCGGTCGTCGGTGAGAGCTCGAAAACGCTGCCACAAATCAGATCTAGTTGAATCAAAACCACTAATGTCCAGTTCAATTACTCAGTCCGTCGGCTCGATGTGCACGAGGGAATAGAAGTCGGAGGCTCTACGGGGAACATGATGACAACCGAACCCCACCGGATCGACCGACGCCGAACAAAAGGCAACTGAAGCCGGAATAGTTTAGGGAGTTATTACGTGTACTTACTAGTTATCTATGCGTTGATTGCACAAAAGCATCTAGAACGCCATCATTTGAGCTACCGCTATGCAAGATACCTCGAAGTTGCATCAAGTAGAGGACAATTGAGTTAATTGAAAATCGAATAGAAGTTTCCCGAAATTATGGCGTCTTGTTCAATTAATAATCAAAGTTTAGAGTTTCGATAATAATTTTCTGAAAGCTTATAATCATTACTACAGCTGAAAGCAAAAACTAAAAAAATGGGATAAGAAACACGAGTGGTAGAAGAGAAACTCTAAACTGCAGCGGTGCGCAAATGGTGGATGCGCCGGGTGAATTATTTTTTCCAATTTTGTTACTTTGGTTTCGCTTAAAATTGGGTCGAAAATACTCAGAAATTAAAAAAAGTCGAATGCTACGAATAAATTGTATGTAGGTTCATGCAAATTGTATATTTTCCACCTCCAGCTTTTCTTTTAGCCTCATTCGGTATAATATGCAGATATGTATTGTCAAGCTGCCGTTGTGAATCAACCTAGATACGTTGTGGTTTGGCAGTCACGCCGTCCACCAAATCCGTCGCATTATATCGCCCCATAACGACGCCCTATCGTTTCCTCTCGCGTCGCTTCAAGATTTGGTCCGACGACGCCGCCATGAATACCCAACGCATCCACGTCTGTAGCGGCGTCGCGGTGCTGTTTGTTTTCTTGCGCGTTCCGCGTCCAATTCCGAGCGACAAGTTCGTAAATTAAAATAAAAAAGTCAACAACGTCACGTGACACCATCAAGCTTTATCTCGGGCGTCGCTCGCGGGGTAGGTCTTCTTTCTCCTGTGTGGGTATATATTTTTTTTTTGGTGCGGCGAGGACATTAGAACAAAGGTGCGAGATATGGAAATGGGGGGGTTTTGCAAACAGAACACGTACGCTCCGCGGCCCGATTCGTTATCTGGCGGCTCATCCAGTGGCGCACGTCATATTCCGACGGCATCCCGCGAAAAACATAATGCCGTCGCGCTCCTCCCTGCTCTCACATAAAAATCACATTTTAAATTGCCTAAGGGAATACGGCGGTTTTTTTTACGGGCCTCTGCCACGACGACACTTGGCGCCGTGGGACGTCGCGACGCCGTCATTATTGGTGGTGTACAAATTAGCAACGTAAGTCTTGCCGCCTCTAATGACGCCGACTTTATGACCAAATTATAGAAGGTTTAAAATTTGAACCGATTGAGTTTCAGGTTTTGTGTAACATTAACGCGACTCGAGAATCAATCAATACGAAAGTACAAAATAGAAAGAGTTTTACAGTAATTTTTTTTTATTTTGAATTATAATAAGAAGCAAAATTGCGAGCTTTAGCATTTTTTCTACATAGTTACTAACTTTTGTCATCTAACATCAAAACCACTTTTAATTTGCAGCGTCGCGTCGCCCACTTTGCGGTCGTATTTCGTAATAACGCGCTTTTTCTGAAATTAGTAATAAAAATGGCAGCATTTCCGCTTTAGCTCGCCCACTTTATCCAAAATTTTGCGCAGCTGGTTTTAATTTCGTCGAATTTAAAGCGCCATCATTTGCCTTGAAACTGTCCCTAACTTGCAAACTTGTCCACCGCCTGTTTCCGTCATTTCCAATTGAATGTGGCCAAAATTAAGTTTGGTTTAATTCCCGCCAGCAGTAACCACAAATTTCGCCGCAATTGGACAATAGATGGCGAAATTAAGAAAACCAGCAACAAATTTTGCCGCAACTGTAAAATAGATAGCGCCACCATCGTTGTTATAAGAGGCTGGAAATTGACCCTTTTGAATCGAATAATCGATAAACGAAAAATCGATAATCGAATAATCGCTAATCGAATAATCGATAATCGAATAATCGATAATCGAATAATTGCAGGATAGGACCAGTAAAAAATCACGAAATATTTTTGTTTTGTTGGTAAAAAAATTTTTGCAAAATAGGTGCATGCCCGGAAAACTTCATTAGTGCGCTGTAGGTAATTTATTTTTTTAACGTAAAAACCTTTTAATTTTCGGGAAATTACTGATTTATCAGCTTAATTAACCGCCGTGGCGTTCTTTTTTTGTTTGGTTGAAGTCGTCTGAACGATGCTATCGCGACTCGAAGGGGATGTCCGGCTCGCCACGGCAACTTAACGCTTCCCCCCTTGTTGGTACTTCTGGTGATTATCACAACGGGGATTATTCTACAAGTTTGCTGCTTCGGGTTTTGCATATCCTATGAACTTGGTTTTGTCGTAATCCTTTTGATGGGGTTTTTGATAATATCCTCGTAACACTGAAAACGGTGCGCGTGTACAGCTTCCGGGAGCCACCCAACTCCCCAAAATTCACGACTTTCCATTTCCATTGGTAAAAGTAACAAAAAAAATTTCTAAAAGAATCCTGCTTCTCTTCCTGCTTTTGGTCCAAATTTCCGTAAAACGTTGCTTGAAAAGTAAGTAATAATTTTTTTTGCTGAAATTTTTGCAAATTAGATCCCTCGCCGTTTAGACGTTTTTATCGGCCCTAATTCGCTTCCGGTAAAACTTAAGCTCCCGTAATAGATGCAAATTCGGTCAGGGAGAGCGCGGGACTCCTTGATGGGCGAGACAATTTTCGTGTCGCAATAAGTTGACGTAGTGTGCCGCCGCTGAACTTGTAATACCCTTCAACTTTGTTATGGGGGGGATGATTAAAGCGACATTATATTCTTTTGTCGTTAAGAGAGAGCCCCGGCTGCGTCATGGCGATGTCAAACAGATTAAACACGTTTACCCACCTACGTGTATCTTCTCGGCCTCTCTAAGAAACTTTTTATTGCCACCACCTCCCGCAATTCGTCTGCATTACGACGTAATTACTCTTGGGGTGAGGGTAGGACAGATAAAAAACTAAACAATTTAGAAGTTTTATCGCCACGTTAAGGCATAAAAGCCCGAATTTACATCAGCCGGCTAATAGTTGTGACACAACACGAAGAGATTTCTAAGGGATGGTGCCGTCACGTTTCCTCGTGAATTAAAACGATTCCGACTCTTGGAAATTTTAATGAAATTTTTCAGTGGCGCCTCCACGTTTTCCAAGAAAATCGAAGCGGTTGTCAAGTCCTGGAGACGTTTTCCTCGACAATTAAAATTGTGTCAACTCTTGTAAATTTGACAAAATTTTTTTTGGGTGCTGGAAATTTTACTGGCGTGTGGTCCGTGCGTGTCGGGGGGTCAATGCGGGATGGGCCGCATGCAAGTTTGATTCCGGAATCCGGTCAAGTTGCAAGATAAGACCGCCAATAGAGCACCCGGAATATTTTACGTGTATTTTACGAGCGCCGACAACGCGTTTATTTTTTGAACGCCACCCCGGACCGCCGGGGTTTACGATAGGGCGTGCGGTTGGCACCACTGCATTGTCACCTGACAAATCGTCCCGGATTTTTCGAACGTCCTCCACCTCTTCGTCGCATCTTGTTGTGAGAACTTAATTAATCCCTCTTTACAGGAGTTAATTGGCGCGGAGCCGCATCTTTTGTTTCTTTTCTTCTGATTTTTTTTTATTATTTTTTAGGGGAAGTTAATGAGACTGTCAACGAAATTTCAGTCGATTCCAACTTTTGCCGACCACTCAGTAATTTATGGCGGATTTTTTCCTGAGGCCCGGATTTGCCAATTATGGGCATAAATGAAAGCTAAATTCGTGATTTATGCCGGCAAAGTCGGGAACTTATTTCATTTGAGCGAAATTGAGTGAAACCACGTATCTCTGGCTGTCGCTTGATAAAGTGTCGTTGCCCAAAATCTAATATAAAATTTATTAACCCAATATGCGTTATTGGTTTGTTACATGTTACGAGGTAATTTCCATCTGGTTCTTGGTTCTCGGAGTTATTGCAGCTGCTACGGTAATTTCAGATCAGGTTGTTGATGACGCTTCAATTTTCCGAAATTACCTTCAATCATTTTAGATCACTAAAATACAATTTTTTTTTTTTAAATAAGTAATGAGCTTTTAAAGGAATTTTCTATATTTCTTTAAATTTGACCTTCGCCGTCTTGAACTTGCCCAAATACTACTTTCAGCCTTTCAGATAAGTTTTAACAAAATTTTAACAACTTGTCGCTTGAGCTTAAAAAAATTCCTATTTTAGAAACGCCTCAAAGAGTCAAAGTTTATTTCGATTCGTTACTTATTCCTTCTGGTGCGAGCTGCCTGCCGATCGGGGTTGTTTCGGTTAAAACTGTCGCTTTGGAATAGCGTCGCGACGGCGGCGCCTGCCGCGATTCCGTATTCCCGCCGTCTGCCGGCCAACGTTTACCTTATTCTTTTTGTTGGCGAACGTAATCAGGCAAATCTAGCTAGCAAGGCCGGTCTATGGCGCGAGGACCGCCTGCTTGTTTATTCACTTGTGGCTTCCTGCAGGAGGCACGCGCTCCCGCTTAAACGTGACACGTCTCAGGAACGGTGTGTGTTTTTGTTGCAGGTTCCCCAGGGAGCAGCAGACCCTCCCCAATCACTTCTACTTCACGGACTACGAGCGCCACAATGCGGAGATTGCCGCCTTCCACTTGGACAGGTACGGATTTACAGGCGACCTTTGATTCTGTTCCGCTACCGGTTAAGTAACTCTTCGGAAGGTTCATCGGGAGGACCGGCACGTTCCGGCGGTAGATACGTCATAAATGGCGTTTTTTTGGGGGGGGGGACGCCCAAAGGGATATTTATCGGCGATTGGAGGAGAAACGGGAAACGAACGCCACTGACGGAACCTAATCTAGGCTAGGGTTTCGAACTAATTTTCAACGAGAATAAAGCGTTTGTCTCAATCAAAATTGGGTGGAAACAAATTGTGATCACGTAGCCCGATGCAGGAATTGACGGGACGATTCGGTTCGGTATAAATGTTCGTTCATTTTTACCCGGTCAATTCGATCAACAAACCCACCAGTAGGTTTGGCAAGCGTAGAAGCGATCATAGAAAAAAAACTTTTTAATTTTCAATTTTTAGCGAAAGGAGAGGCCAAGTTTGGATCGGAAAAGTTGCCGTTTCTTCGGTGTCTGTGACAACTTCGCCGTTGTTTCTGCGGTTTATTTCTAAGGACCCGCGCCTGGCGAACTTCCGTGCAAATAGACGAGTAAATAAGTAATAATGCGGGTCGCGTTGCTATATTTTCGGTTGTCCGGAAGTTGAGGCTGCATCAGTGGAGTTGAGATCAGAGCAATTTTAACTGAACAACTCTTGGTGCAAGTACAGAGAGGATCAGGTGGCCGGCGTGTTCTCGGTCGGCCTCCCATTGCGACAAGAATGATAAATCGACCGGCTTCGACTTACACTTTACATGACAAATAAGGGAATTTTTCATCACAAATGTAATTGATACCCGCCGGTGCCGACGCTCGTTACGTCACCAACAGAACGGAGAACGCCGCGACGTATCTATTTTCCACCTCATCCTTCGGCTTCGGATCAACCAGCAGCTGGGAGGCGAAACTGTAGAATAAAACTTTGATAAGTGTACAGCTAAAAATAGTTAATGTCAACTAATGTAAAATTGCCCAAATTGTTAGCACTTCGGTGTCGAGGATTTTGACGTCTTGTCTCTTTTCAGGCTTCTGGGGTTCAGGCGGGCCATGCCGGTGACCGGCCGACTCCTTAACATGACGACGGAGCTGTACCAGAAGGCGGAAGGTGAGCTGCTGAAGACATTTTTCGTGTCGCCGTCCGATAACTTGTGCTTTCACGGGAAGTGCACCTATTACTGTGATACTTCGCACGCCATCTGCGGAAATCCCGACAGTCTGGAAGGAAGCTTCGCGGCCTTCCTGCCTCCCAACGAGATCGCCGCCAGGAAGGTAACCTTATCATTCTTTCTAATCGGTTTTAATTAAATTGTCGCCCGGCGCCCCGACGCTTCCTTCACAATCTCAACTTTAAGAGTCTCGAGGACATTTTATTACGCCATTTGTATTAATTTTCACTCGCTTTTGCTGTTCACGGAAGTTTATTTATAGAAAAAAAAATTTTGGTAAATGGGGTTATTTTCCAAATTTTTTAACCAAAACTACAAAATTGTTCAATGTAAAAACATGCGTAACGAAAAGTGAAACGGTTTTCACCCCATCTACATAATTTTTTTGGTTGATCTAAAATTCGTAACTAACAGAAATTAGCCCAACTGAACTCAGAATCCAACTACATTGTTATTTATTGGGCTCTTAAGCTTTTCTGTAGGGATAAGTATTTTTTTAATAATTATGACAAGAATTTTCTGGGCGTAACTTGGGGTGGTTCAGTTAAATTTTTCGAGGTCTCAATTAAGCCCAGTTTCCCCAATCTTTTCGCGCCATTTCCCCCGATTTACGGCCTCTCGCAGATAAACATTGTCGACTTGGAAATTGTTCGTCGCTATCGCCAAATGGAATCTGCCCTAATTTTTCCGCGATATCATCGGTTAATTTTGTGGTTTCAGGTGTGGCGACATCCCTGGCGACGTTCCTACCATAAACGGAGGAAAGCCCAATGGGAGAACGAGAGCAACTATTGTTCTTTAGTTAGGGAGATTCCACCGTACGATCATGGGAGGCGACTCTACGACTTGATGGACATGTCGGTGTTGGACTTTTTGATGGGCAACATGGACCGACATCATTACGAAACGTTCAGGTTCGTCGAATATTTGATTTCGTTGCGTTAATGGTAATAATTTTTTTTGCGTTTAGGTTGTTCGGGAACGACACTTTTCCGCTGCATTTAGACCATGGAAGAGGGTTCGGAAAACCGTTCCATGACGAATTGTCGATATTGGCGCCGATTTTGCAGTGTTGCATGCTGAGGCAATCGACGCTGCAAACGCTAATCAAGTGAGTGATAATGATGTAGCGGCAGGAAATTAGTTGTTACGTCGCTGTATGTTTGGTTGCCTGTGCGACATGGAAATGCCGAATCAGCAATAATTGCATTAGGTTGAGGTGTAACGAGAAAGACAGATTGACTGTTGATATCTAGAGACTTAAATTAACTTATCCAAATGGCGCCCCAGAGACGAGTAATAGGCAAAAATGGAATTGTTAGAAATGGCGGAGGCGCCGGGTGACAATATTTTTAATTTTACTTGAAGTCACCTCGTGCATTTGAAAATTTTAGTCGGACTAACCATATTGAGATCAAAAACACTCATTTTTGTCGAAATAGCTACAATTTCAAATTTGTTTAGGTATTTCTGATTTTTTTTTCAAGTGTTTTCACCTACATTTCGGCGTTCTTTCGACACCGCCCATCTCGCAGCTTAACTCTTGTTTGTTTTGCTTTTAAGGCGTGCAATTGCCATAAACATTAAAGTCCGCAACACTCTTTACTGCTCGGAACTAACAATGCGGTGCTGCCGGCGCCTCGAAATGTCTCATCTTTTTACGAGCAAAGCAAAACGTTGAAATTCAAGCAGGTACTCTATTTAATTCTATTCGTATGTTCTCAGGTGATAATTTTTAACCAAGCAGCGCATTTCTCAGTGTTAATGTTGAGTTTCCGTTTCAAGTCCCCAACAAAAATTTTCGCCATAATGAAATCAAATTTTTGCATACCAACATCATTAATAACATTTTCGTTTTGTCATTTCACTGTTCCAGGAACACGTTACTTCTAGAAATAGAAATGTAGAGCAAAATCACGACGTCATGCTTGTTATTAAGTCGACTTCGGCTCTGGGGATTGGGAATTTGCCGCCATCGACGAAAAACAAGTGATTTGGCGAAAGGAAAAAAATTGCGCGTGCAGGGCCGCACTAATTTAAACTTCATCGCCGGGTGTCAAGCACATGGCCGAAAATCGGATTAAGGCCGGGCGCGTGACTCGAAATAGAATGATACAAATTAGTGGGTTGATATGTGCGGTGTCGCTCTAGTCGGGGAAAATTCGTTATTTATATTTAAATCAATCCCCGAGTGTCAGTCTCTATTCAATTTGGCCGCCTCGGTAATTCCCATTTCCTTAAACACGCTCCACTATCGATTCGACCAAGCGAAAAGCGGCGAAAGAGGAAAAATGGTACTTGGCGAAAAGCGGCTCCATCGACAACCCGCCCCCCATTTTCGGACACTGCCAGATATGAAATCAATTAAACTTTGCTAATTTCGCCAACTCGACGCTTTTTGCTGTCCTGAGGGAGTTGGGAAGGCGTTCGCAGTTGAAATTTTTAATTAATACACATCTCGCCTAATTAATTGGTCGGGATGATAAAAAGGAAAAAAACGCGAATCGGGAAGACACTGTATTCCTCGGGGAATCGGTCTCGGGCACTTAATAGAAAAAGCGTAGTTTGAGATTCGCGTGTAACGATAGCCATTTACGCTAATTGCGTTCGGAAGAAAGAACATCGCGGGAACTGCTGATGTGCTGCCGTGGATAAAGAGAACGACTCTGCGGAACGGCAGCCGGAAATTTCCGCTCATTTTTGGTAATGGCCACGATCGGGGGTTGCAGGTTAATGAATTGAATTAAAAGCGAGCACATGTGGTGCCGTAACGGCTTCAAGATTTTAAATCTGCTAATTGGAACGCCCAGATAACCGACCGTGGAATCGTGCCCGATTCGCATCGGAATTAAGGGAAGAGTTTTGGTCGTGTTTGGCTAATTGAATGCTGCTGCGAGTTGGAAAGTTTTACGGCAATTTTAAACAGGAGTAGTGATCTTTGACTTGGAATTTACTCAATGGCAGCTCGAAATAATCGAAAACTTTAATTTTGAAGAAAATATTGATCCAAATTATATTCAAAATAACGTTTTTGACATAAGAACCACCGCCAGGATCGTGTTAAATATCTCAAATGTATCTTAAAAGGTACGATTTTAATGAATCAAAGTGTTCAAATTATCATAACTCAAAAAGTACGACTCGTGCAAAGAAACTACGGTCAGATTTGTGCTCAGCGGTTCAAAATCTACAAGAATATGTCATAAAATCGATGTCAAAAATTTCAGTATTTTCGACTTTTTTTTTTACCTCAATCGATAGAAATTCGAAAAAATCCTAAAATCGACATCGTTGGTACGAAAGCCTGAAAGTTGACGTTTTCTTGTGTAATCCACATCTCCGAAATCAAATCTGAACTCAATTTGACTCAAGAACCGATAGATTTTTTATAGAATTAGAGAAACCACTCCCTATCGATTTTCTTCAAACTTCAAATCTTGTAACTTTTGAACGGAGACACTCACATTAAATGTAGACACATCAAGTTTCTCCGTTTCACAAAGGCAATCGAATGCTGTATGAACGAAAATTGTAGGTCTAATAATAAAGAAGTTGAAATTTGCAATTTAGGTCGATTTTGACGAAAATTTTGAATTGAAACATTCAAATCGTCATATCTTAAAAAGTACGACTTGTACAGGAAAACTACGGCCAGATTCGTGTTCAGCGGTTCGAAATCTACCAGATTAGGTCATAAAATCGATGTAAAAATTTTCAATATTTTCGACTTTTTTTTTTCTACCCCAATCGATAGAAATTCGAAAAATTTCTAAAATCGACATCGTTGCTGTTTAAGACTGGAAATGGACGTTTTCTTATGTAATCGGCCTTTCTGAACTCAAATCCGTAATTAATTCGACGCTAGAATAGATAGATTTTTTTATAGAATTAGAGAAACCACTAACTTTCGATTTTCTTTGTTTTTCAAATCTTGTAACTTTTGAACGAAGACACTCACAATAAACCTAGATACATCAAATTTCTCCGTTTCACAAAAGCAATCGAATGCCGTATGAACGAAAATTGTAGGTCTAATAATAAAGAAGTTGAAATTTGGAATTTAGGTCGATTTTGACGAAAATTTTGAATTAAAACATTCAAATTGTCATATCTTAAAAAGTATGACTTGTACAAAGAAACTACGGCCAGATTCGTGTTCAGCGGTTCGAAATCTACCAGATTAGGTCATAAAATCAATGAAAAGATTTTCAATATTTTTGACTTTTTTTTTCTACCCCAATCGATAGAAATTCGAAAAATTCCTAAAATCGACATCGTTGTTGTTTAAGACTGGAAATGGGCGTTTTCTTATGTAATCGGCCTTTCTGAACTCAAATCCGTAATTAATTCGACGCTAGAATAGATAGATTTTTTATAGAATTAGAGAAACCACTCCTTATCGATTTTCTTCAAATTTCAAATCTTGTAACTTTTGAACGGAGACACTCACATTAAATCTAGACACATCAAATTTCTCCGTTTCACAAACGCAATCGATTGCTGTATGAACGAAAATTGTAGGTTTAATAATAAGGAAGTTGAAATTTGCAATTTAGGTCGATTTTGACGAAAATTTTGAATTGAAACATTCAAATGGTCATATCTTAAAAAGTACGACTTGTACAGGGAAACTACGGCCAGATTCGTGTTCAGCGGTTCGAAATCTACCAGATTAGGTCATAAAATCGATGAAAAAATTTTCAATATTTTCGACTTTTTTTTCTACCCCAATCTATAGAAATTCGAAAAATTCCTAAAATCGACATCGTTGCTGTTTAAGACTGGAAATGGGCGTTTTCTTATGTAATCGGCCTTTCTGAACTCAAATCCGTAATTAATTCGACGCTAGAGTAGATAGATTTTTTATAGAATTAGAGAAACCACTAACTTTCGATTTTCTTCGTTTTTCAAATCTTGTAACTTTTGAACGGAGACACTCACAATAAACCTAGATACATTAAATTTCTCCGTTTCACAAAGGCAATCGAATGCCGTATGAACGAAAATTCTAGGTCTAATAATAAAGAAGTTGAAATTTGCAATTTAGGTCGATTTTGACGAAAATTTTGAATTGAAACATTCAAATGGTCATATCTTAAAAAGTACGACTTGTACAGGGAAACTACGGCCAGATTCGTGTTCAGCGATTCGAAATCTACCAGATTAGGTCATAAAGTCGATGTAAAAAATTTCAATATTTTCGACTTTTTTTTTCTACCCCAATCGATAGAAATTCGAAAAATTCCTAAAATCGACATCGTTGCTGTTTAAGACTGGAAATGGGCGTTTTCTTATGTAATCGGCCTTTCTAAACTCAAATCCGTAATTAATTCGACGCTAGAGTAGATAGATTTTTTATAGAATTAGAGAAACCACTAACTTTCGATTTTCTTCGTTTTTCAAATCTTGTAACTTTTGAACGGAGACACTCACAATAAACCTAGATACATTAAATTTCTCCGTTTCACAAAGGCAATCGAATGCCGTATGAACGAAAATTCTAGGTCTAATAATAAAGAAGTTGAAATTTGCAATTTAGGTCGATTTTGACGAAAATTTTGAATTGAAACATTCAAATGGTCATATCTTAAAAAGTACGACTTGTACAGGGAAACTACGGCCAGATTCGTGTTCAGCGATTCGAAATCTACCAGATTAGGTCATAAAGTCGATGTAAAAAATTTCAATATTTTCGACTTTTTTTTTCTACCCCAATCGATAGAAATTCGAAAAATTCCTAAAATCGACATCGTTGCTGTTTAAGACTGGAAATGGGCGTTTTCTTATGTAATCGGCCTTTCTAAACTCAAATCCGTAATTAATTCGACGCTAGAGTAGATAGATTTTTTATAGAATTAGAGAAACCACTAACTTTCGATTTTCTTCGTTTTTCAAATCTTGTAACTTTTGAACGGAGACACTCACAATAAACCTAGATACATTAAATTTCTCCGTTTCACAAAGGCAATCGAATGCCGTATGAACGAAAATTCTAGGTCTAATAATAAAGAAGTTGAAATTTGCAATTTAGGTCGATTTTGACGAAAATTTTGAATTGAAACATTCAAAGAGTCAAATCTTAAAAAGTACGACTTGTACAGGGAAACTACGGCCAGATTCGTGTTCAGCGGTTCGAAATCTACCAGATTAGGTCATAAAATCGATGTAAAAATTTTCAATATTTTCGACTTTTTTTTTCTACCCCAATCGATAAAAATTCGAAAAATTCCTAAAATCGACATTGTTGCTGTTTAAGACTGGAAATGGGCGTTTTTTTTATGTAATCGGTCTCTCTGAAATCAAATCTGAACTCAATTTGACTCTAGAACCGATTGATTTCTTGGAAATTTTTAAAAACCATTAAAGTCCACTTTTTTCCAATTTTCAAATGCTTGTAGCTTTTGAACTGAGACACTTATATCGTGTCGAGATACATCAAATTTATCCGTATTTCAAAGGCTATGGAATGGTGCAAGAATGGAAAACCTACGTCTTAAAATAAGAAAGTTGATTTTTGCGATTTTGGTCGATTTTGACGAAAATTTTGAATCAAAGTCTTCAAATCGTCATAACTCAAAAAGTGCGACTTGTTTAAAGAAACTACCGTCAGATTCGTGTCAAGCGGTCCAAAATCTACAAGAATAAAGTTGATGTAAAAAATTTCAATATTTTCAAGGCTTTTCGTAATTATTAATATACATTGTAATTTTTACTTGTCTACTTATATTGAAATTTCGGACTTTTTTTGGTAAAGTTTTTTGAAATGCCGATTCCTACCTATAACATTATTGCCCTGTTATAGACTAAGTCACTTGTTAGCGTTTGTTATATTCTTGTTAAAGTTTGCATATACCCACGTTCCAATTTACTTGAGCGAGTGAAGTGCTGAAGCCGCACTAATCTATTTTCCGTTTTCAATTCAAGCAACGACGGTAGAATTATGGGTATGAAAAATTCAGTCAACATAACATTAGATAACGAACTAGGCATAGAACTCCGGTATGACATTAATAATGCATAGCGCTTACGAATATTCAAAGGGCTTTTATGCACCTTTGTAAAATGGCCCGCTTATTGAAACGCGAGTTGGCGTATAAGCGTCTTCGATAACATCTAAACAGCATTTTGAGTAAACGTGAAGAATGAGTTGATGAAATTTCCATAAGGTGATTCTTTTGCTTTTAGTGACGCTTTGGCCCGTGTTTCCTACCGGAAATCGATCAGGATGCGTTTAGCAGAGATGCGGCAACTTCCAGTGTTTCTGGGCAAAAAAACGAATTAGATGTAGCGTCAAAAAAAACAGCCAAAATTTTTCTTAATTTTAACTATTTTATTTATTACGTGTTGCTTGGGCGGTACCGACCTATGCAGCCTTCGTCCTTGGTTTGCTGAAGTTCTGTGAGTACATTGAAGTTGTCGGCTTGCATAGTTGGCACGTGGTTTCGTCGCCGGTGGTAGCTCGATTTTGTTACAATGTAGGGCTGCGAGTGAAGGCCTGCGCCCCAATTTAAGTTGCGCCAGGCGGTGCCTAACAGTGTTTTGTGTTCTACTCTTTCATTACCTTACATAATAACGTAATAACTCTTGCTCCAGTGAACGACAGTAAAATTTAACATGTTGTTCCAATTGAATTAATCCGCAAACAAAGTTTGCGCCGAAGATGAAAGCGAAAACAAGCGAGATCGAGGCTGGAGCTACCCATAATTTCGTCATTTTTCGCACAAAAGACCGAAATTAAGTTAATGCCTTGTACTCGATCATCATAATCTCCCATCTTCCTCCAACTGGCGACGAGGAGATAATCTCGGCATCCATTCAACGTTAATCAGTCATTTCTCTCCGTGCGCTTGTAAAGTGGGCGATATAAAAAAGAAGGGTTCCCCCTGGACGCCCGCGTCTGGAAGATGGCGCGCGCGAACGAAAAGGCAAGGCCGTCGTAATAGCGCCGGGGCGACTGTCTCAACGTCCCATGCATTACTCAGCAGCACAGATTGGCTACTGTAATATGCACGGACCATCAATATTAATACTTTATCTTCCAGGTGAAACCGGGTACCGGCGACGGCGACGCTGCTTTAACATCTAAGCACGTCCGAAGGCGGCGTTTACTCACTTCTTACGGCCGACGCCGCAATCGGCGCCTCTAAGCGACAATAGAGCCGCAAACCCCCAATTCCAGTTGACTTATCTGGAATATCGCAGTCAATCAATCTATCAACCCTTCACGTTACAGGGCAATAGTTGCAAAAATTTAAAAAATGTCGTCGGAAACCAATTGGGGAGGCGCCGCCCGAAAATATTTTTGGAAAAGGTTTTCTCATGAAGGAAACAATTATGCTATCTTCCTTCACTGTTCCAGTAAAAACAAATTTTTTTCTCTGTGTTGTTATAACGTCAGTTATTTGAAGAAAGTTCTTATCTTGAGTAATTGGCCGATTTCAGGTATCGCAAAATGTTAATTTCGCTTAAGAGGAATTTTCCAAATTCTCCGTCGCAAATATTCGGTTCGATAACATTGTCCCGTGTTGATGTGGCTCGAAATTTCCGGCATTTTTCATCTAATTGCCTTTCAAGAAGTGTCCGTTGTCGAGACATTCCAAAGCGAGGGCGCTTCTCGCGAAAGGAGAGTTTATCAGCGAACTCCCTCAACCCCTCGATCTTGCCGCCACACATCTGAGAACAGGCAAACAAAACAAAATAACGAGTAGTTGAGCCGAGGAGGCAAACAGGAAATTGACTTTTACGAAATATGTGTAGGGGGTGTTTATTCAACCCTTAAGACTGCATGCATGTTTTACATGCGCATTTACTTCTCCAACTCTATCTTAGCGCAATTACAGCCTGTATCAACAACGAATTGGCCCCCGTCGTCAACAACAAATTACCGTGGCGCGTCGAAAGCTCACTGGCGCACTTCCAGATAAGTGGGGGTTGGTTTTGCGTATCACGTCCAGAGGGTTCGTTGCAATTTTGATGGCGTTATTTGGTTTTGTTGGGGTGGAGGACTCATTAAACTGACGTCCTTGCGGACTGTTGCGTTATTTAAAGCGCTTGATCTGTCAGATGGCGCGAAATAATTGTGAACGATCTAATTTTAACGGCAAACGCTTTCAATTTGTCGACTTAAAGTTCAATTATTAAGAGGACCCGGTAAATTCCTGAAGGAAATCTCGGCGTCGGGTCGCCAGAAATTACCCTCCGGATTTTGATTAAAGAGAGAAGTCTCGAGGAGGGTTGGTCTTTTGTAACATTCAGACGAATTACTGCTAAATAGTTAAATCTGTCACCAAATCTCTCGGATGGGTAAAGTCTTCGTTTTGGTGAAGCGACAAGGAATATTTTTAGCTTTCCAATTTCTTTGGCCCGTTTCGAAATTGGCGGCGCTAATCCCGCCCGTGATTGTGGGTCGGTCGGCGAAACGAAGACGTTTATGCAGAACTCCATAAAGTGGAATGTGGGCTTCATGAGGAGGCGCGCGGTGGTGCGTGCAGCACGCGATACTGATCTCCCATTCATTCGTCTGAATCGTGTAACCGCATCTGAAATGAGCAGCAGTTGCGAGATTACTTTTTACCGTCTTGGTCTACACCAAGTCTTTCAGTTCGGTTGGTAATAGACGACAGTCACGACAACACACACACACGTAGTGGATGGATGCACCACTCACACACGCGCCGGTCTTGTTGCTCCTTCCCCGAGGATAATGGCGATGGAATTAGATCAAGCGATGGAGTTTGTCGTGATAGGAAAGAACGTTCGACCAGGACGTCATTCGTCCAACGAGCAATCACTCATGAATTAGAGCAACAAGGACGATTTGGCATTAAGGAAATTTGCTGGATTCAATTTATTTAAATGTTATTTTGCGACCGGGTGTAGAATCTTAATTACATTTTTTAACAAGCGCCAAATGTTAAGAATTAAATTTTAAGAAAATTCAGGGCGCGGAAAACCTGAAATTGGAACTTTTTGAATAATTTCAAGAATTTTGGTGCAAATTGCAGTTTGCCTGAAGTTTCGGCTACATCTAAACTAGGGAATCAAACTACATTGAGGAAATCTTAAATTTCGTAGCTGAAGAATGAAAAGGGTGATAACGACCATTGAACCAGAGAAAAAATGTGAATCGCCGACGGTGGGGTTCGAATCTCTGACACGGTCCGAGCCACCCCCGAATTCGGTCCGCTTAACCACTGCGGCTACGGGACCCACGTTCTTGCTCCGTCTTCAATCTCGGTCACAACTCACTCGAGTTCCCAATCGTCTACCTAACGATTATAACAAGGGTTTTCACATTATTAACTTTCACTTGCTCAATAGTTAAATATTTAGCTTCTAGTTATAAGTTCCTGAAAGCTTGGAGTTTTGTCTAAAATTGGGAGCAAGAATGGTAAAATTACGATAAGAAATGGGAAGTGTCAAGGCTGAAACGTAAATCTCTGTTCGTCAAAATTGGTGGATGCGCCGGGTGAATTCAGTTTTTTTCTAATTTTAGTGAAATTGTCTCGGGCGAGAAGAAGCTCTGTAATTTCCAATTTTAGTTTTTAATCTGCAACGTGGATGTGCTTGTGAGTCATCTTTCTGCCCGGCATTCCGCTACTTTTGAATAAGAGCTCAGAATTATGATCGTTTTAACGACGTAACGCGCGACGAAATTGCGAGACAGCTTCTAAATAAATAAGATAACCGATGATAATTCCCATTCCCGTTATTCGGCAGCCCTCAGGAGACAACCCTCTTCCGACAATAATTTGCCGGAGTGTATATCTTTTGTTCGTGCTTCCAACTGGGCTTTAATTCTTTTGTTTCCCTTCCATTAATTAATATTATTACGTTGTAATTAAGCGAAAAGTTGTTTAATTTAATGAAAAGTTAAACTTTTCCTCAGTTACCCGGCAATATCCAATTACCCACCATCACCACCACCGCCACGTTGCGAGGATAATTTCGTCTATTCCATACACTTGGAGGCGTAATCGATGCGGTTCGAAGGCGCGACTCAATAAAAACGCGACATCAGTAATAAAATAATGGCTTTTTTTACGGGCGACATTAATTTGCGATCACTCCTGGTTTCAATTAGGCAATTCCATTAGTCGACGGTTTCAACTTTATCACTCCACCAGCACTGGTAGGTTAGGAAGATAATAAGAGCCTAGCTAGCGCTCGAGCGATCTTTGAGTGTCACTTGGAAAATCGTTCGCCTCTCAACTTCCCGAAATAGTCCCATTTCTTTTCCATTAGACGGTGAATTATACAACCGGAAGCTGCTTAAATTTCAATAAGGACACATTACGAAAACGCCAGGATCAACTGACACAAAAGCAAGCAAATCGCGCTAAATTCCAAAATAATTCCTAAAACCCAATTGCGACCTAGCAACGATCCCGAAGATTTCTGCCCAAGATAAGTTCAGATCTCTCCGTCTTCCAGTTCAGCTAATTTAGTTAATTCGACAACAGTTAAAGAGTAATAGTTTTTCCCGCTGGCGAACGCACCCCATCAATAAGTAAGGGTTGGTGTGCACGAACCCTCATAAAAAATAAATCAGCGATCATTAACGTCGTGGCAGCTAACGAAAGCGTTGACGGTTTAACGACGCCGCCATGAGCACGATCAAATATTAACGGTCACCTTTTCGCCGACCTCCCCTCGTTTTAGACAACGAGGTGGCCGGGGAGGTTTTTCTCTTTGCCGTTAATTGTTTATTAACAATTCCCTTTGTTAACAGATTCCACAACGGTCCGACGAAACTTAGCGAGGCGATGCGGCAGAGCTTAGCTAAAGATCCAGTGGCGCCCGTATTGTGGGAGCCGCATTTGGCGGCGCTTGACCGACGGGTCGAGATCATCCTCAGGGGCATCAGGGACTGTCTGCAGAAAGGGGAGGAAGCGGCCTCGGAGCCCGGAGACGAGGACACGTAGTAGCTACTTGTAAAATAATGTATAAAATCGTGTGTAAATCTTTGTAAAGGTATGAAGAGTCTCCGAGGAGGCGCTGTAAATAATTTATCTGTTTTCGTCAGGAAGTTACCTTCTTGAGTTTACTGTTACGTTACCAAAAATTTTATTAGTCACGTTAATTTAAGTTTTAATCATTTTAGGTTATTGTCAAATGGGTCATTGTATTTTTGTAAATAACGCTGTTATTGTAAATTATTGTAAGATAGGGAGGAGGTGGTTAACAGTGCTGCTTCGATGGAGTTACGCTTGAAAGGCACGTATGTACGTTGATGGAGCGACGCGTGCGGTACAAGCTTATTATTTATTGAATAATAACGTTATAATAATATACCAAAGCTGACTGTATTTGCAATGTGATGAATAAAATTGTATAAGAGATAAGTTGGGGTTTTTTCGGTAATAACAACTAACCGGCGAGTTTTTAGTTGTAATTATGGTGGAAAAGTTTGGGAAACTCTGGTGAACTGTTCGGTTGTAATGAAATATTTACGGCGAGAGCTGAATTAGGTCACTTTACAACGGTGGCGGTTGTCATAGGGCTGCTATTTACATGAGGGTGCAATTTGTGAGAGGAAATAGCAAAATAATTAATTGATTTCCCTGCGATCGCTTCGAAAGCAAACTTTCTTGTCCGATTGAATTAACGAAAGTTGGCCTGGTAACTTAATAAGCTGAGGAGATCGATTTTGATTGAAAATTCTCCACCGTGGAAGCCCCAAGTTACTCTTCAGTTATGGACCAGATTTGGCACCACCCACAATTTTTTTAGCACCGTTCAACTAATAGGAAACTTAATTCTGACCGCAGACACACTAAATTTGGAGTAAAACCAAAAATAGGAAAAAGTTTAGAAAATAAAACTAAAGAATAAAATTAAAATTAAAAATTTTTTAATAAAAAAAACGGTAATAAATTTTTATAAATTAAAATTTCAACAAAATTACAAAAAGTTATAATGAATTTAAAATTGGGGCTTCATTGAGAGTCTAGTGATCAGTTTTGGCTTCGGTTGTACGGTTTTGAAGGCGTTGCCGTCTCCATTAGTTTTGATTCGATTTGCAGCCGGTGCGGCTTTATATTTAATTAAAAATGTTGTCGAGTCGGTTTTAGTTTAAAAGTTAAAAGTAAACTTGAGATATGTCCGTGTTGACAAGAATATTTTATCAGCTGAAAAACATACAAGAAACCAAATTAGATTTTTCTTTCCTTATTAATTCAGCGTCGCGCGGTAGCCCGGATGCATTTCAATTTTGCCGGCTTCTCTTTAAATTTCGTTTCGAAATTAGAAACATTTCGATCTATGAATGCACGAGGAATTAAATTACGGGCCACTTTGCTCTTGTCGGAGTCGATAGTCGATTTTTCAGTCGCGCCATGTTTTTAGAGCAAATGTTTCCGAGCTAGCGCCACATGTGGCCCGTAATTTCATCAACTTCCAGGACACGTATGTTGACACTGTCGTTAAGTCACCATAACAATTTGAGGACTTTAACGCGGTTAAGTTGCAGCACGACGACGAATGCAGCGGCACCCGGATCACCCCGGATTTAACTCCCCGGCAAAAAACGCCGCACAGCCATAAAAATTAATTATTCAACAACAGTCCGGCCGCCCTTTCATTTATGGCCCGAGGCAGAGCATCATCGAGGCGACTCTACTTACAATCCCAATTTTTCACCATTTTAATTTTTCTTAATTCTAATTTTAAAATTTTAATATTTTTACAATTTTAATTTTACGGTTAAAATTTTTTTAAATTTTACTTTGTCATTTTAATTTGTTTAAAATGACCTTTAGACCAGTCACTAAATTTTGAAGTTGCCATAAAATATTCGAATCGATGAACCGAACGTTTCGGAGCTTTAGGTACCAACTGTCAATGTGGTTGTTGCTAACGTTGCAAGTTTTAGTTCCAGGATCTCCTGGCGTCCCGACGTAGCGTCTGGATAAGACAGCGACTAGAACCACCGTCATTCGACGAAATTAAAACGTAATTATAACCCGTGGAGTTAGTCGATGGCTGCCGCTCCCTCCTCACCAAAACTTGTCTATACGTCGTCCCAACTTTTAACACCACGTATTGTTATGTACACGAGCTTATTAAAGCGCTCCCGGTCATGTTGAAATTTAGTTTCCACGAGTCGCAAGTTTGTGAGCGCCAATGTAACGAACAGGACTTGTCTGTAATTAGATTTAGGTTTGGAAAAAAGGAGGATGGGAGTGTCGTCATTGCTCGTCCCGATGATGGAGTTTTTGTTTGGATTAAACACCACCCCTATTAAGCGCCGGATTAAATTAACAAAACGGGGGCGGAAACGACTTTTTTTCGGGTCTCCAAGGAATAAAACCGAACCTGGCTGTATAATTAAAATATTAAGAGAGAATTTTGGGCTTAACTCGCCTGGTTAAATAACGAAACAAATTCGCTAAATCAACAGGACCCACACATGCAAACACTCGGAAATTCAACGGCTGCACAACTTATATTGACATTCCAAACAGCCCCTATTTATCGCGGGGTGTTTGTCGAGGTTGCAAAAGTCTCTTCTTCGCGGCCTTATCTCTCATTAAACCGAAAAAATAGCTTATCTCGAGAGAACCAGAAAGCCAAGTTTAGCTAGAAAAACCAACAAAATATGGTCAGGTCGCGGAATTAAAACGATTAAAGTTATTGAAATTAAAATTACTAAAATTACACTGATTGAAAATAAAATTATACTGGATTGATTGAAATTAAAATTACACTCATTGAAATTAAAATTACTAAAATTACATTGATTAAAATAAATTACTAAAATTACACTGATTGAAATTAAAATTATACTGATTAAAATTAAAATTACTAAAATTACATTGATTAAAATAAATTACTAAAATTACACTGATTGAAATTAAAATTACTAAAATTACACTGATTGAAAATAAAATTATACTGAATTGATTGAAATTAAAATTATACTGATTAAAATTAAAATTACTAAAATTACATTGATTAAAATAAATTACTAAAATTACACTGATTGAAAATAAAATTATACTGGATTGATTGAAATTAAAATTACACTGATTGAAATTAAAATTACTAAAAATTACATTGATTAAAATAAATTACTAAAATTACACTGATTGAAATTATAATTATACTGATTAAAATTAAAATTACTAAAATTACATTGATTAAAATAAATTACTAAAATTACACTGATTGAAATTAAAATTACTAAAATTACATTGATTAAAATAAATTACTAAAATTACACTGATTGAAATTAAAATTACTAAAATTACATTGATTAAAATAAATTACTAAAATTACACTAATTGAAAATAAAATTATACTGATTGAAATTAAAATTACACTGCTTGATTGAAATTAAAATTATACTAATTGAAATTACTAAAATTACGCTGATTGAAATTAAAATTACACTGATTGAAATTAAAATTACACTGATTGAAGTTAAAATTACTAACAATTTTTAAAACTAAAATTATTAATTAAAATCGCTTAGAAGTTTCAATTGTTTGTAAAACTGAAAATGACGTTGCATAGAAATTCCACATGGCGATGAGCAAATGATAATCGTGCAGCAATGTTTCTTCCACAAAACCCAGATAAAATCTGCAAGTAAACAACAATTTACAAATTTGCTAATGCGTAATTGCCTTATCAGTTGCAACATCAGGTAATGATGATACGATTTGCCCACAGTAATTACTGTCCTTGAATAATATTGAAAATGTTCCAGGATCTCTGGGCAGACTCGACCTTTGTTTGACACTTCATGTAGGATGTCAGTCAGAACCGGCTCGCCTGTATCATCATCATTAGGAGGCAGCCTCTTTTTTAATAAAATTTCCAATAACTACATTGCATATTTCGCGTCTGTGACGCAGTGGAAATCGGCTGAAATCGTAAGAGGAACATAAACTGGGAAAATATGGCTTTTTCTAAATTTGAATTTGAGAAAGTGCTTTTTCCCCCAGGCACCCTCCGTCGTTGTTTAGAGATAATCTTCGGATAGTCCTCGATTTACCTAGCGGAATTCTGTTTACTCCCATTCCTTTATCGTCCACTTTTCGCCACAACGAGACTCCACTCCAGTCTTATCATCACCATTTTTTATCCAAACACTTAGTAATAAAAAATTATTAACAAATTAGTAGATGCGTCAATTTTGATTTTTTTTATTGGAGAAGACTATATTTTGCTGAGGCGTAAAAATTTGTTTTTTTTTTTTGACTAGATGCTGAAAAGCGTAAAAAGATCCCCTTTCTTTACTTGTTGCCCGATTTTTTTTTACGTAAACTTGATGAAAGTGAATTATTCTCCTCATTTCTAGAGGCAGAATTTTCTCAAGAATTTTCGCCTGAGAAGCTGGCGTCGCGACGCCCACAACGCGCGTCGTAAAACTTCATAAACGTCCGCAAACATGCTATATTTTTCATCTAATCCTAAGACACTCGGTGCGCGGATAAAGAAGTTCGTTGTCTCGATTTGTTTTCGAATTCGCTTCGTATCGAAATTTGGTGTTTTAAAAAAAAAAATTTTTGTGGTAATCTCTATGCGGGGGAGGGCGACAATAATGTTCAATCTGATACCGACGACATAATTAAGTGTGGTGAGGCGAGCTCGTTATGCAATCTCACGACACACACCCATACAAGAACTTCATTTGCCTAGGAGTGAGGCTCTATAACTCGGTTATTCCGGCGGATGACCTCTGAACTTCCAGACATTTAACTTCTTTATCTGTACCGCACCAGATTCCTCCGGCTTTTTGCTACTTAATAACGTAAATTATGGTGGGTAATTTAAGTTGCCGCCGCACATTGTTTAGGGGTAGCGGCTAAATGAGTTATTATTGCCAGCTTGCCGCAATGTTAATAGGAGTGTAGCGTCAGGTATATGCATATGAGGGCGAGATTACGGCAAGGAAACGCAACTATTTGGAATCCCGGAAATCCGGACAAATAGTTGCGTTTTGCTACGCGGCCAGGATTGTGAATGAGCGTCATCAGAATTTCTTTCACCATGTAGAAAACAACAAGAAGCTAAAGGTAAACTGGTTCGCACCCGGATGGATGTAGATATTTGAAAAATGCAACTTATTATAAATACGCCAAAGTATTTAATTAAATAGCAAAGAATGGAAAACTAGAAAGGTAAAACCAATATTTGAAGAAAAAAGTTATTATTATTATTCGAAGTTTGTTGTTAATTTTTCCCCAAATTCGCTCAGGCTAAACTAAAGGTCGTAGGTTTATTTTGAAAACAGTTTTGTACTCAGGAGGTCAAAATCTACAAGAAAGGATCATAAGTTGATGTTAAAGATTTTAATTTTTTTTTTAAACTGTGCCTCAACCGATCAAAATCGCTATCGTTCTTCGAAAGCGATGAAGCCGCAGCAACTTCGAACCACAGAAGCCGCAGGATAACGTGATTAATAATTTACACGTCGATCACTTGTGTAATCGTTAATTGTTGCAAGCGATTTATGGTGATTCTCTTGACCTCAGCAGAAATTGATTGTTATTGTTACTCAGTAACTTAGTAAAACTGTTGGTTTAAGCTAATAGGTTTCAGTAGGTTGCAATACGCGGTTATGCAAATAACCTAGGCATTGTCGAAACTGACTTGGGGCTACGGTCCATTGTCCAGGCCTGCACGAGTCCTCGACGCTATAATGCCGTTCAATTAAAATAATCGTCGACATTCCGTCCGCGCGAATAATTTAGCATTATTTCCCCGTTTTTCGCACAAACATGCGATACGTAACAATAAAAACTAGCAATTATAAAACATTCCGGCTTTCTGTGCGAACGTCATAAACAACAATTCGCATTTATTGTAACGTTGTCGGATTACAGCGAAACACGTGTCGCGATTGAACGATTAAAGCCACCGTCAAATTTCGCTTCGACATCGGCAGCGCGATAAATTTGTCAAAAATAAAAGGGGGCCAGGTAACCGTAAAATCGTATTACAGACTCGCATCTAAACAAATAAAACTCCCCCACTTAATCCCGCAAGGACTACAATAGGAAAAAAATTGCTTCATAAGAGAGGCAATAATCTTACAAGGCCCGGGAGGGTTCCCGTCGTTTAAAGAATTGCCATTCAGATTGCCTCTCTCCGTTCCCGAGTTTTGCCGCCAGCCCCTATCTCGACATATTCCCGCGCGGTGATGCTGCATCTCATCATTTTCCCCACGACCAGACGATCTCGTCGCTCTCCCTGCTTTATTGCCGACCGGCCGGGATGTTATACGACGCCTCTTTGCGTCGGTTATTGTTGATGAAATAACCGGACCGACGACGTCGTCAGCAACCAAGAAAATAATTCTTCCGCACCGACCCCAAGAACCGGAAACGTTAAAAACTTTCTTATTATCACCTCTCGCGCCACATTTTTCTTTCGCTAATCTCGCCGCTCCGACGAAAGGAAAAGATAATTTTTAATTGTATTGATAAGAGTCAGGTCATTGGTCATTCTTGCTCGAGATGCCGAATTGAGTTTGACAACGAAACAGCTCCTTGCAGCATCCCGAACCGACATTTTAGAAAATTAATTATCAAGACACTTCAATCCAAGAAATACACAACTAAAAGAGAAGCTTCCAATGTTTTATCTAAAAGTATCGAGATCAATCAAGTCTTAGCAGGTTAGTGAAATTCAATCTTACAATCAACGAGGCTTCAGTAGCGTGATTTTTATCTTTTTCTAATAAAATTTTTTAAATCAAGCAACTAAACTAATATGGGCATCCAGAAATCATTAATTCGTATCTAAATCGAAATCGGTGCAGTGAAGCAACACTCGAGATTCGAGCGTCCTTAAAAGCGGATGCTAAGCGATCCTGTCATTAATTGATAAAATTATTAACTTAAGTGATGTTCGTTCGAGAAATCCATTATTCGATGGTCGAGAGTTAAAACTTGTTAAGTTGTTGACGTTTGCTAGTCTCTAGAGGCTATTGTTATGTAATAGCACAAAAGTAGTTACAATAATGACGCAACGTAAAATTATTATTAGGTAATAGAAGTAGACGTCAATGTTGATGATGTTTCGTCATCAAAATTTAGTTTAGATTTAGTTCTTGAGATTATATGAGAGCTAGTAGCAACTTTTGCATTGGTTAAAAAATTTTGAACAAAACGATCTAATTCGACAAATGGGGGAAAAAATCATAATAAAATTTTTTATAAAAAATTAAATAAAAAAGTTTGATAAATGGTGATTTTTTTTTTAAACAGGCTATAATTTGCTCTTTCTGGTAAGCTTTGAACCATTTTATTACAACAGCTGGTCCAGAGCTTATGATTTTTTATGTAGCTTGCTGTTCATAGAAGGTCGCCAGGTTAAGTTTATAGTAAAAAAATTCATAAATAATTAAAAAAAAGAGTTAGATAAATAATGATTTTTTCTTAAACAGACTATGATTTGCTCTTTCTAGCAAGCTTTGAACTATTTTATTAAAACAGTTGGTCCAGAGCTTATAATTTTTTATCTAGCTCGCTGTTCATAGAAGATCGCCAGGTTAAGTTCATAGTAGAAAAATTCATAAAAAATTAAAAAAAGAGTTAGATAAATAATGATTTTTTTTAAACAGACTATGATTTGCTCCTTCTAGCAAGCTTTGAACTATTTTATTAAAGCAGCTGGTCCAGAGCTTATAATTTTTTATCTAGGTCGCTGTTCATAGAAGGTCGCCAGGTTAAATTCATAGTAGAAAAATTCATAAAAAATTTAAAAAAAGAGTTATAGATAAATAGTGAGTTTTTTCTTAAATAAGCTACGATTTGCTCTTTCTAGCAAACTTTGAACTATTTCATTACAACAGCTGGTCCAAAGCTTATGATTTTTTATGTAGCTCGCTGTTTATAGAAGGTCGCCAGGTTAAGTTCATAGTAAAAAAATTCATAAAAAATTAAAAAAGAGAGTTAGATAAATAATGATTTTTTTTTAAACATACTATGATTTGCTCCTTCTAGCAAGCTTTGAACTATTTTATTAAAACAGCTGGTTCAGAGCTTATAATTTTTTATCTTGCTCGCTGTTCATAGAAGGTCGCCAGGTTAAATTCATAGTAGAAAAATTCATAAAAAATTTAAAAAAAGAGTCATAGATAAATAGTGAGTTTTTTCTTAAATAAGCTACGATTTGCTCTTTCTAGCAAACTTTGAACTATTTAATTACAACAACTGGTCCAGAGCTTATGATTTTTTATGTAGCTCGCTGTTCATAGAAAATCGCCAGGTTAAGTTCATAGTAGAAAAATTCATAAATAATTAACAAATAGAATTAAAAAAGTGTTAATTTTTTTCTAAAGAGACTACGGATAGCTCTTTCAAAGTAGTAAAAAACAACTTTAATGCGATATCTAGTTTAAAAGTTATGATTTTTTATCCTAATCATCACCCACACCATAGTTTCAAATTTATTGGTTTTATTAGTAAAAAGTGGGCGACTTTGTGCGATATGTAAAATAACTACCTACCTGATAACAATAAAATTAATGATAGTTTAACAACTATATTACAATACTATTGTCAAAAAGTTAATACTTCAGAACAAATATATCTCTAGCATTGATAAGAGTGTTACGTTCAAAGAATACGTTATTGCTCATTACACTTTTAATGTTGACACGTGCCTTAATAACAACCATTCTTGAAAATATGTTTTAAATACATCAGTACTTACTTGAAAGTAGTTGCGTGCGAAGTTCCAAGACCGCAATAACTTTAGAGGTAAGGCAACTGCCACGGAAATATTTAGGAATAAAAAGAATTAATTATGCTATCTTTCAACACAGTTATCACTCATGCGAAGAAGAGAAGAGATGGGTTTATCTTCATACAGTATTGTAGCGCCTCACTCGACCTCCAAGCTGGCGTTGTAGACCGGTGAAACGTTTCACTTTTCGTTACGTATGTTGATACATTTAGTGTTTTACGCAAAACGCAGAAATTAGCGGTAAGATTAACACTTTGATGTCAGGACATTAATTCTGATGGTGATGGATGAAAATAGTTTGAAGGACCGAAGAGGCGGTTTTAACCTTTCGATTCTGGTTTGGCAAGACAGTTCGAATAGTAATAAACTTCCTCTAACGTTTCTGTGAATATGAAATGTTGCATCTAATTCTACATGAACTTATTTAACTTGATTATTCGTCGTTTAGCGTTTCTCGGAGTAGTGCAGACGACGATGAACCTGACAGACAGACAGAGCATCTCGAAGGACTTAACTAATTTGCTGGAATGCTGGTAGGTACCTCCCATTCGTGATGGAACGTGCTAACGTAAAAACGAACAAGTTTTTTATCAATCCAACTCCAAAACAAAGTCTGCGAACGATAAAAGTTAAGGAAAAAACGGCCGTCAACGTAACAAGAATTCCGATAGATGCAAAAAGTTGCAGTTATTTCAACAATTTCTTTATTATTACGTTTCTAGTTTGTATACACTCGTCAACAATGAAACTGTTCGCTTGACGCCGAAACACAAAAGTGACAAAACCAGTGTTGTGGTCCATAAAAAGAGCATCAATTGAACCGCCGCATCCATTATGCTTCAGGTGTGGATTTTTGCCGGCGGCCGATTTTTATATAAAAGGTGGAACTTGAAGAGTGAACCACTATTACTTGCTTTATTGGCAAATTAGTAGCTACATCATCAAATCGTTATATCGTTTGACAGCGAAACTGCCAGCTATTTATGTTTATTTAGTTGTGTTCGAATAGTAATTAGTATTTAGGCGGCGGTGTTCGAGTTAATTAACTTGTGTGTTGTCGATGGTTCCGGGCCAAATTGACGGACCGCCCACCCTGCACGTGAGTAAATTAGTCAGTGTTTGCGCCAATAATTTCTATTTCACCGGACCAGGAGCAAAAATTTTTAAAATTGAACGAAACGTTATTAAAACCCAAACTTTACTCGGTCGCGTGTAATTTTAAAATTTCTTTTGTTGAGAAATTATAAAAAAAAATTCATAAGAAATTAATAAATAAAGTTAGAGAAGCGACGTTTTTTTTCTAAAGAGGTTATGATCTGCTCTTTCCAGCAAGATTTAGACCATTTTAGTGCAATAATTAGTTCAGAACCTATGATTTTTTAAATACTTTGATGTTTGACAGAAAGTTTAAAAAATCAGATTTTTCTCTACTACATAAATTTCTACATAGAACATACCTAGTTCACACTATTAAGAAAGATTTAAATTTTACTGATTTAATTGTAAGTAGTTTTTCCAAAAATTTTTGTAGAAAAGCTTCAAATTGGAAAAAGCGACAAATGGTGGAGGAGCCAGAAAAAAATCACAAAATATAAAAATTTATAAAAAATAACAAATCATATTAAGAAAATAGCAACTTTTTCTGCAAGACTGCAAATGGTCCTTCTAGGCAGCTAGAAACTATTGAAGTGTCACATTATATCTCTCAGAACTTGTATTGCAGCTTCTTATTAGCACAAACTTTGAGAGATTCCATTTTATAACTTTAATGCTGGCGATGCGGTGAGCACAAGAGTCAAAACGTTAAGGGACCAGAAAAAACCAGAAAAGTCAGTCTTTTGTTTAATTTTTAATTTTTAATTAAATTGCGTCACCTAATTAAAATCGAAATTTGCTTGTTCCTACAACATTCTCAAATTTGGGTTTTTTGAGATGAACCTTATCGACTAATCTGAACTACTATCGCAAGTTCTAAATAATCTTTGACCTATTAACCGTAAGCACTATTTTTTCAAGCACCGTCCTTGGTATAATTCGCTTACCTCTTGGAAATATTGATCATGTTAACAATAACAACCGCAGGAGCTTCTGATTAACACTGACAATAATTCCAAAAATCCAACAATTGTCGACTCAAATATTAATTGCTTTTCAAAATTTGTTATTATTATCAATGTAAAACCTGCCTCGCACAACTCTTATCAAAAACTCCAACTATTAACAAATGTATGTAACTGACACAATGCCGCAATTACATTATTAATGAGCAATTTTTTTGTCGTATTAAGCTAGAAAAGCACATATCGCAGCGATATTTACTTTCGTTAGTTATGTTAAATCGTCGATAACCAACTACTGTATTTAACTTCCGTCCACAGCCGCATCCACCTAGTATATAAATGTTTGACTCTTGGAAACGTACCGACGACAATCTTCACGTAATTAAATCGTGCCAGCGCTGTCTTCATCCAAAGTGCCAATCGAAAAATAACAATTAATCGCGTAAGTTGTAAACAATCATGTTATTGACCTGCAACCAATTATTTTAAAAAATCTCCCAACTTTTCGGACCTTGACATTTGGATTGTTTGATTGATCTGATTCGGGGTAAAGATGAAAATGACAACACTTAACGCAAAAACCTTTATCTCGTTATCTTCGCTATCTTAATTGAGGCTCGGTATATAAGCAGCGCAAGCAACTATCCCTAGAGTCTTGTGGGCACCTGTCTAGGCCTCTTGGTGAGTTTTAATGAAACTAAGTTAAAAATTTTCTGCACCTCCGAAGAGGAATTTTCTACAAATGGACACGTTCGCTTTTTAACGTCAAACTGATAAGTAGATTTTGTGAGAAAAAACAAATCCGTAATTGCAGTTGATAATTGATAAAATGATAGAATACCAAGAGCCGAGATAACAATTGTTTTCGCACTAAATTTTTTTAATGTTGTTTTTGAAGGTGCTTAAATAGTTTTTACCACATCAGCGTAAGTTAAATTTTAAGGTAATTTTTTTGCGGTTTTTTAAGGATAGCAAAGCTTTAAATAATGAAGGAACACGTTCGCTCTTCTCGGCTCTTGCGCCATTGACTGCCACAAACGACATCATCCAAGACAATTAACGTCTGGTTAAGTGCGAGGCTATCGACCAGACAATTTCCGTCCATTCATGATCACTTTGTACCTACTTACTTACAACAATGCCTACTACGATACTCTTGAACAACCTCAGTCCAGTTAAGTCGCGTTTTGGGACAATTTTTTTCAAAAAGTTTACGTCAATCCGAGTAATTTTCCAACCAGCGACCGTTTTTGTTTTACGTTATTTTGATTTTTCCAGGTGGCAAGATAAGCGGAGATGACCGCCAAAATGCCCTCTCTTCTTCTGCTGCTCGCCGCCTCGTTCTTCTGGACCCAAGTGTCGCCTCAATCCGAACCGTCCTGCGCCAGTCCAATCTACTGCCAAGGCAACCTCCTTCACACCGTCCAAATGGCCCAAATTTTCAACGACTCAAAAACCTTCGTCGACATGAGATGTCTCAACACCGTCGACCAAACTCTAGAAAATTTCGAAATCCTCATGAACGACACCGAACAAAACCCGACCAAAGCCGAAATCGTCGAGTTCGTTGCGGCCAATTTCGAATCATCCAACGAGTTCGAAGATTGGTTACCCCCAGACTACACCGAAACTCCCCAATTGCTGTCCAGAATCGTCGATCCCGAAGTGAGGGAGTTCGCCCAGAACTTGGTTAACATTTGGCCAACCTTGGCCAGGAAAATGAAACCGGAAGTGGCGGAAAAGCCCGACCAATATTCCTTAATTCCCGTCAACAACGGTTTTATTGTTCCCGGAGGACGCTTCCAAGAATTCTACTACTGGGACTCCTACTGGATCATCAAAGGACTGTTATTGTGCGAAATGACCGAAACTGTTAAAGGAATGCTGGACAACTTCCTGTCTTTAGTCGACCGTTACGGCTTTATCCCCAACGGTGCCAGGGTGTATTTTTTGAATAGGTCGCAACCCCCGTTGTTAACAATGATGGTGGGGGCCTACATGGACGCTACTAACGACACAACTTGGTTGGCCGACAACATCGGGTTGCTTGACCGCGAATTGAAATTCTGGCTGGGCAAGAAAACCACGGAAGTAGAGAAAAACGGGGTTAAATACACCCTGGCGCATTACGACGTAGAAAGTGGAACCCCCCGTCCGGAATCGTATCGAGAAGACGTGGTCAACGCCGACTATTACCCGGACGAAAACGACAAAATTCAACTGTACGCCGACTTGAAGAGCGGCGCCGAAAGCGGCTGGGACTTTTCTTCCCGTTGGATCGTCGACGACAACGGCAACAACAACGCCAACATTTCCTACGTTAAAACCCGAAGAATCATCCCCGTGGACCTCAACGCTTTCCTCTGCAAAGTCTTCAGACAACTCTCCCAATTTTACGTAATGATCGGAGATGTAGAGAACGCAGTTTTTTGGCTGGAAAAATCCACGATTTGGCAAAAAACAATCGAACAGGTTCTCTACGACGACCTCGACGGCATTTGGTACGACTACGACATGAAGTTGCAACAACCGCGAAAATATTTCTACCCCAGCAATTTCGCGCCTCTCTGGACCGAAGCTTACGATTTGACCGATGCTGCGAGAATCGGCAAAAAAGCTGCACAGTACTTCAGAAACGAAGGGATAATGGATTATGAGGGAGGAATTCCGTCGTCGCTGGGAAGAACGGGGGAACAATGGGACATGCCTAACGCCTGGGCGCCACTTCAGGCCATCGTGATTTTTGGTCTGGACAAAACTGGGGATAGCGACGCCAAAGCTATTGCCGAAGAGTTCGGACGAAAATGGGTCAAAGCCAACATGATCGGCTACAACCAAACCAACGAGATGTTTGAGAAGTACGACGCGGAGAATCCGGGGCAGTATGGGGGAGGTGGAGAGTACGTTATGCAAACGGGCTTCGGATGGACCAACGGACTGGCTCTGGAGCTCATGGATTACTATTACACCAGCTCCAGGAAGACGTAGATGACGGAGATAGCTCTACCACCAAAGTTCCTTGACGTCCCGTTTTGTTAAAGAGATTGTGATATTTTAAGTAAATTATTATAAGTATTATTGCAAGCTAAAGTTGTTACAAGAGTTGAGAGTATATTTTAACGTTTCCACAAGAGAAAGCGTTTTAGCCAAACCCAAGTACTTACTACCTAATGCTAATTATGCTACTAGAACCAGGAGAGGAACACAACGGGTGCGTAGGTCGGTACCGGCAATTGTCGAGTCAAAGTTTTTTGATCACAATAACGTTAGGTGAAGGCCCAGGGTCTATCTAAAATAGATAAATCAAACATATTAGATGAGAAGAATAAAAAGATTGACCAACAACCTGTTTCTTCAAGAGACATCTAGATTCCAGGATTTTTTGACTTAAAGTTCACTTTTGTCTGTCAGTCGTCGCGTCAAATTCTTGTTGCGATGGGTCTAACCGACATGAAACTGCGAGCAACGTTGGCAAAATGACCAACTCATCTCTTAACAATCTGCAAAAGTTTGTCGTTAGTCATGCGACCAATTCCGGCGGCCGTAATCGTAGCCATTTTGGTCTTGTTCCACCAACTGCCCACGTGTCGTTGCAAATTTGGATGTCAAAGTGCGGTTTTCTGCACTGGCAAACTCCTCCATACCGTCCAACTGGCCGAGTTGTTCAAAGACTCCAAAACCTTCGTCGACATGGTGATGGTCAACTCCCCAGAAGTAACCCTGAAGAACTTCGATCATTTAATGGCGCAAACGGAGGGATCACCAACTCCCGACGAGATAATGAATTTTATCAAAACCAACTTCCACAGCACTTCCGAATTGGAGCCTTGGGTCCCGTCCGACTTCAAACCGAACCCGACGTTTTTGACCAAAATCGGCAACCCTTCGATGAGGAGTTTCGCAAAAAATTTGCTGGGATTTTGGATGACTCTCGGCAGGAGGATCAGACGGGAAGTTTACAGCAACTCCGCCAAGTATTCCATAATTCCGGTGCCCAATGGTTTTATAATACCAGGAGGACGGTTTCGGGAGTTCTACTATTGGGATTCGTACTGGATCATCAAGGGACTTCTCATCAGCGGGATGTCGCATACCGTTAAAGGGATGTTGGACAATTTTGTTTCAATAGTCAACACGTTCGGGTTCGTACCCAACGGTGGAAGGATCTACTACTTAGACAGGTCTCAACCTCCCATGCTGACACTAATGGCGGCAGCTTACGTCGCTGCGACCCGCAACACGGGGTGGTTGAAACAAAACTTGAAGCATCTCGACAAAGAGTTACAATTCTGGATCGACCACAGAACCGTCGAGGTGTTTACTAACAACAAAATTTATTTATTGGCGCGTTACCGGTCGTTCAGCGACGAACCTCGCCCGGAATCCTACAGAGAAGACGTCCACACGGCCGGTCCTTTCAAGAATCTTGAAGCGAAAAGAAACTGTTACAGGAGCTTACGGACTGGAGCTGAAGCCGGTTGGGATTTTTCGGCCCGCTGGTTTTTCGACCCTCAAGGCGGCAATCGCGCCAACTTATCCTACATTAACCCTTCTAGAATCGTCCCTGTCGACCTCAACGCTATCTTATGCAAATCTTTTCACATCCTCCACTCATACTACCAAACCCTAAAAATTAAAGCACGCGCCAAATACTGGCTCGAAAAAGCGATTTTGTGGGAAGCCGCCATCGCGGCGGTGCTCTACGACGAAGACGACGGCGTTTGGTTCGATTACGACACGAAATTGAGGACGGCGCGAAAATATTTTTACCCCAGCAACTTGAGTCCGTTGTGGACGGAAAGTTACGATCTCAACCACAAGACGAAATTTGCCAAAAACGCAGTTAATTATCTGAAACGTGAAGGGGTGATGCAGTACGCCGGGGGAGTTCCGACGTCTCTTGTTGAAACCGGGGAGCAATGGGACTACCCCAACGCTTGGGCACCGTTGCAGTCGATGCTGATTTTCGGACTTGAAAACACTGGAGAACTTGAGGCCAAGGCTGTGGCGCGAGATTTGGCCAATAGGTGGATCAAGACTAATCTTAAAGTGTTTGAAACTACCGAAGCCATGTTCGAGAAGTATGACGCCGTTTTTGGGATTTACGGCGGCGGCGGGGAGTACGACGTCCAAACCGGGTTCGGCTGGAGCAACGGGGTGATCCTAGAACTAATCGACTACTATTACGTCAAACATCCCAAGTGAATCGGCCAAATTGTCGTCCCTCAAAGTTTAAGTTCTGTAGAATTGAACTAAAAGTTGAAAATTTGGGAAGTTTTCTGAAATTATTTTCCTCGCGTGTATAATGTGTTGCATATACTGCGGGGCACTTATCTTAATAAATTTTATATTTTCTTTGTGTGTATAATGTGTTGCATACATTGCAAGGCACTTATCTAATAATAAATTTTATTGCAATATTATTTCAACTACAAGCACTAATTTCCATCAATTTCTTAACTGGGCTTTAACGACCAGTTTCTCTCGGTTTGAAACCTAACCAGAACCCGTCGTCAGGGTTCAAGTTCAACTCCTTAGAAGTGAACTTCAGCCGAGTTTGCGTCTTTACAACGGCAACAATGTGAAACTTTCGTAGAAGGTGGAAGAACAGTGCTTTAACTTCGAGCAGGGCAAACCTGGAACCTATAGAAAAAAATCTAGTTACGTCACTACATCAGGATCTCACCTATGCAGTTTCTGGGACCAACTCCAAACGGCATATACGCGCCACTAACCAGTTTCGATTTATTTTCGTCGTTAAACCTTTCAGGGTCGAAACGTTGGGGCTCTGGGTAGTACTGAGGGTCCCTATGTATAGCCATAATTGGAATTACAGCACTAACTCCCTTCTCTATCACTAGAGATTTTTCTCCAAGAATCTTTGGTGGAATAACGTAGTCCTTGACACATAAGCGATCGGATTGATAACCAATAGGCCAGAGTCTCAAAATTTCTAAAAATCGACAATAGAACCAAAAACTACCTCCGGTGACTGAATACCGCAAATAACTTGGTCGAAATATTTCATTGAAAGTAAAGCGTAATACGTTAGTTTTCCTTTACTGGCCACCTCGTCGATTTCCTCTTGGAGCTTCTTCTGGACTTCTAAATTAAGGGCGAGTTCGTGGGCGAGAAAGCAGGAAACGGTCGAGGTAGTGTCGAGGCCGGCAAAAAAGAAGAGTAGAGCTTGAGCCACGATTTCATCGTCGCTCAATTTCGATATAACCAATTTCTTGTCTTTGCCTATTTCTGATTCTTCGGCGGTAGCGAACCCGGTTTCGTTTTCTTGTTTAGCATCTTCGTGACGCAGTTTTCCCTTCTTAGCTTCGATCAACAAGTGGATGAGGTCGGGGCGGACGATCCCCGAAGCTTCGCGATTCGCTATAGTTTCAAGCACTATGGAACCGAAGAAATCGACGGTTTTTTTCGGAAAAAATCGAATCTTCAAGAACTGAAACGTTATTGTTAGCTTTATTTGTTTCAATGATGAATTGGAGTTGTTCATTATTTTTTTTTTTTTTTTGTTGCAATGGTGAATTCCTTACCAGTGCGAGTTTTGGCGCCATGCTTATAAAGAACGTTGTGAGTTTTCTAAGGAACGTCATCTCTTGAAGGGATTTACCCATTACAAAAAATTCGTTTTCCGGCTCGTTTAAGGAATCAGTTTTTATTCCGAACGATGTAGATGCGATGACGTCATTGGTGAATTTGCTGAAAATGTTTTTCATCTCGACGACTTCGGTTCGTTTGCCTTCGAAATGTTTGGCAAAATTTTCGGCACATTCTTCGATTAGTTCGAACATCATTTTCATTTTGCTACTGGTGAAAACCGGGCTTAGCGTGGCTCTCATGTGTCGCCACTCATTTCCTTTCATGGCGAACAAGGTTCTTGAAACTATCGGGTCAGAGTCAAATGAAACTACCCCCAAATGGTCGGTGAAATGGTCAAAGTCCTTCACTCCAATTTGTTTGATTAAATCTAGATCTCTTATCAAAATTGCAGGGTTTACAAACATCGTAAAGCCGACGTATCTGAAATTTTGTCTGGTTACAACTTTGCGTTAATTACTTTTACTGTACCTACCTCTCATTTGAATAGGCGTTGTACATGTTTTGAAAAATATCTGAAAAGTGAGTTTTTTTGAAAATACTCGCGCCCATACTGCCTACTATCGGCCATGACTTCACGTGCACTACTCCCTTCTCCTGCCAGTAGTTGGATGGCTTCACCAATTTGTAGTAAAACAGAACTGTGACCAAGATTCCCAGAAGAAAATAAAACATTTTTTCTGACCTCAAAACTTATTTTTTCTATAAGAATCCAAAAAAAAAAAAATTAATAACCAAACCAAAATACTTTAGCAAATGCTCACGCTAAGAGCTTACCAAAGTAGCTGTTGCTGGCTTCGCATCAGGAAGTAAATTCATTAAGTTTTGTTCCCAACTAAAGTGATACGACCTTGATAAATAATAAACGCGCCATTTCAGTCATTTACAGGTTTATTATCAGAGTTCAAACGTGTTAACCCCAAAGGACCACTTTTTTGTCAACAAATATATTCGGGTAAATCTCAGTAAAGAGAAGTTTGTGATAAATTTATTTATTAAAAATCCAAGTTTTTTAAAGTTCTTTGGTACAATTATTATTAATGAAACAATGTGCATCAACACTTAATGAAAAACAGTACTGGAGAAAGAGTCTTTGAACCTTGATGCGTTAGAAAAACGTAATTATAAAACGTTAAAAAAAGAAAACAAAGTTAAGGCGAAGAATTTTCGGTTAAAATATAAAACGTATCTCGGGTAGTTAATCACAATTTTTTTGAACAAAAACAGCTATTTACATTGATAGTTAAAGAATTCGTCGAGATAAAACTAATCAATCAGTTTATTTACATAACTCTATTTGTAGCAGTTCTATGAAACACAACTAAAAATAGAGAGGAATACTGCAACGAATAAATTGTGGGTTACTTAATTAATAACAAAATCAAGATCCAGTCAGCCATGTCTCGAGGATCCTGACGGTCCGAAAACTGATTGGATTCAACAGCCTTAGAACAGTGCCACACCTATTAAGCGAATTAAGGCGTCGATACCTTAGCGTCAGTCGAAATTTTCCTGCTACTTTGAACCTTATTACTATTCTCTTTAGGAACGTCCTTGGGAGTTTCGTTTTCAACTTTAACACTACCCCCGCCCTGACTGGAAGCGTGACTGCTCGACCTCGAGTGACTGCCCCCAATCGGCGTCTGAATTTGGGGAGTCGGCGGGTTTTTACCCCCGCTAACCGCGTTCGACCCGCTCAACTGCATGTGATACTTGTAGATGTTTTCGGTCGACTCCACCACACCTTGGGTCAAATTCAGACTTCTGCCTCTAACTCCCGATTCTTTAGTTTTGGGCGACCACCAATTAACGAAAGTTCCAACGACCGGAACTTGACGCAATATCCCCTCTTGCCACAACCTCTCCTCGTTCTCTTTTTGCAAATCGAGGGTGGCGGTTTCGATGCCTTTCTTGACGATCTCGCTCATCGAATCCAGAACGCGCGAGTTCTCCTCGACCGACTGTCCGACCCTCACTACCAAATTCAGGAGTTCCTCGACGTCCGATTGGGGCGTCAACATGCCGAAACGGACGCACATTAAACCGTCGGTGCCTTCGCCGAGCGAAAACGCCGAATCCGTCGACCTCAACGAATCGACCAACGCCATGTTCAAATTGTTCAGTTCCTCTTTCGCCTGGTCGGTCAGCAACTGTTCCCAGCCTTCGGGCGCGTACCTCACCCCCCCTAACCCCGCCCAATCCGGTAAATCGACGATTTTCAAAACGGCGGACTCGCCAACTAACTTGACGAACGTCTCCTTGTGCTGGATGGTGGCTCTCAGGATCACCAATTGCTGTTCGAGGCATTGGACGAAGGCCTGAATTTCGTCGGTGCAGGGCTGTTGGCCGGTCGCGTTTTCGAAAGGACAAAACCTCAACACCACGCCGACGTTCTCGAGTTCGCAAATGTCGATCGGGACCTGAATCGAAGTTTTAGAAAAAGGTCGCAGGTGAGACGAGTGACTCACCTGGGGGGCGTCCAGTTGGAGGATCTGGCCCAACCACGAGTTCAGTTTGTCGTAGTAGGGAGGCACTTTCGTGAGGACTTCCCCTTCGCCCAGCTCGGGGGTGAATTGGAAGACTACGCAACAAGCAGTTGACTCGAAGAGCAACTGGAAAATTCAGAAATTTCCGTTCAATTAGAACCAGGACAGATTCACACGACAAGTCGCTTCTCCGCATGCGCGACGAGAAGTTAGCTCCGCCCACTTTTAGTTAGACCACTGTCAGCCGTGCCAACCTAAGAAGTTAGCTCCGCCCACTTTTAGTTAGAAAGTTATCAGCAGTACCAACCTAAGAAGTTAGCTCCACCTAGTTTTAGTTAGAAAGTGGCCAGCGCTACCAACCTAAGTTGCCTTTTTTCAGGAAACAGCGTCAAGTCGCCATACAAAAATTTTATAATTGTCATAATCTCTATGCGCCGCAGTAAAAAAAGCTTTAAAAACTTATTGCAAAAAATTTTGCTATTTACCAGAGACAGAATTTTCTGTATTAACTCAAACTTCTTAATAAACAAAAGAATGTCACTTCAGAGAGACAACTGGATGATGCTTCAGCAAGAAGTACCTACCGGAATATTGGCCGGTTTTGATATCAACTCTGACACCGTGTAAGTGCCGCTCTCTCCTCCGGGCTTCTGGCTCTGAAATTTCTAAATTGTAAATACCGATTGCGCATGTCACGTGACGTCATTACCAAGACTCTGACGTGGCGGTAGCGATCCAGAGCCGCCCACAGTTTTTCGCTCGATAAAAAATCGTCTCGTATCCGCGAATGCACCCCGTCCCGTCCTAAACTTTGCAAAGCCGCCCAAAGGGGTAGAGCGAGCACCCTGCGCCCTTGATGGTCGTTATTGAGACCGGCCAAAAGCGGCAAAGTGCTTTCCCTACTCGCTCCCACTTGTTTGCTGCGACTAATGGCCGACGTTTGCTCCCATCCCCTATACAAAGTCTGAATTTAATTAAGAACAATTACAAAAAAAAATAATAATTTGATGCTAATGATGGTGTCGAAAAAGGATACCACCATGGGAAGTCCCGGAATTCCCAGCCAGCTCCCCAGGGATAGCGTGAAGCTGTCGGCGACGGGGGGAATCTGAAATTAATTTTTTAGATATTTTTTTAAAATTAGAAAAATTCGCTTTACGTGTCCGTTTCTTTGGTAGTTGGGGAGGGCCAGGGCCGCTAAACTGTGCCCCCTCAAATGAAGCCACGTATCGTGAAGTTTGCACAATTCCTTGATCCTGGTGATGTTGTCCACGTGACCTGTGATGGGCGTACCCGCGTCAGCAATAACGATCAGTGGCGTTCGTCCGGCAGCAACGTCGTCAGCCAACATTTTTTGCAGTGAAGCCACGTCCATGGTGTACTGGGAGCCTAAAATCGCAATTTTTTCAAAGTTTCTAGCAACAGTTTTGGGGTCCTACCGAAATGCGTGTTGACTGGAACTGGCCTGACGCAAACAAGCGGCAGCCCCAATTGCCGCCCTAAATGCTGCACGATCCCCAACGGACTCGCAATGCTACTGTAAATTGTCGGCAGGGAAGAAGTCAAGGTTAAGGCCCCATCCTCCAAGTACCGCGGATACTTGTAGTGCAGCATCATTCTCGTGACTCTGACCAAACCCTCGAGGTGGTCGTCGTGGTAAAACGACGACGAATCAAGAAAACTAAAATCTCTCGTTGGTAACGTCATCACCGATAATCAGAAGAACAGTTACCCAAACATCTGACTGATCCACCTGGTGGTGTCAGTGGTGAATCTTGTGCTTAATTTCTGCAAAATTGGCCTCTCCAAACCGCCACAATACGCCGCTAAACTATGCGAAACCATCACCAGTTTCGTGACGTTGTCCAAAAGGGGAAAACTCAGAGGTTCCCCGTCTTCATCCAAACTGATAAGGCCCTGGATGATCTGGATGATTTCGTCGGCGCGTTTCTGGTCTAAACCCAGAAAAACTGTCGGCTGATTGTAGGCGGCATCAGGACCCGTCGAACTCTCAACAACTTGTTCCAGTCTACTAACAATCTCGGAAGCCTCGATCGCTATCTCCCCCAATGGGGGCTAAAAGACAACATTGAAAAGAGAGTGGCGCCAAGAGAAAGACTCACGTTTTTAGCGGTGGAAGGCGGCATGTTGGCTTTCGTTATGTCCACGTTCACCGACATTTCGGGCTTTACACTGTTTTTATCTTTCGGCGAAGAAGCCATCGTGGCAGGTGACAGGTGAGTTATGAAATGTCAAAATTAGCCGGTTTACGTCACCGCGTCGATCCTCCTTTAGCCGGCGAGAATGACAGAAACGGACGTAGATGGGGGCGTTGCTGCCGGTATTTACCCGATATTATTAAACAATTGACGATCAGCTGATGCCAGGACCACCAATAGTAGAAATTAACGGCGCTACTCAACAGCAGACCCATTGCTAAATAAGGTAGAAACGATGAATGAAACTGTTGCTATTTTCGGGCTTTGGATCCAAAATAGGAGTTGGGATAGTTGGAACGGTTTTGGAACAATTTTTCGGAAAATAGTTTTATTTTTGTTGGATTGGCGAAAGTGGATGTTTACGTCAAATGCGTCCTGCGCGCTTGCGTGCGATGTTATTGCCAAATTCCTGGCGAATTCCCCAATTATTGCAAGGAATTGCTGCAGCGGAAATGGCAATGATGCCGTTCGGTAATAATTAATTAATGTAGGTTTTATAATTTTGTCGGTAATTAGCCGAAATTTAGGTAATTTGCGAATTGATCGGGGTAGGTGGCATGAGATTTGGCAACGATGGACTGAAGCTACCAAAACCCATGATACTTGAAGGTAAAAACGCTTTTTTTCAAACTCGATAAGTAAAACCCTTCACTAATCGCAGTGGTGACCGGCAAGATGACGAACGCGAGCTGTTCGCACATGCAGCACTTCAAAAAGACCATCAAAAACCGAAATTCGACCAAATGGGTCCACGAAGTGTTTGTGGTGACCACCAATTCCACTTGCCTGAAGAGTAAAGTAAGCAATGACGACGACCTCCGAAACGACGAGAACAACATTTTCTGACCTTTTTTTTAGTTGAAGAACTGCCGATGTCGCGTCTGCAAGAACCGAGGCCCCTACTTGCACGCGTGTCTCGAATGCTGCTTCTTTGGGTGCCACAAACACATGAGGGAACATTCCAGGAGCAAAAGACACGCCATATCCATGGACCTCAACTACGGACAAACCCATTGCTTTCAGTGTCATGACTACGTGTATGACCCCGAAATTGATGGCTACGCCACTGAAAACAAAATGAAGTCAAAGACTTTCAAAAATAAGTAATAATAGCCCAAAATTTTAGTTGAAATTACTTTTATTAAAAACTTGTTGACCCAATTTTCCAGACTGTTCACCCTGGACTCTTGGAATCCGACCCCGGAAGACCGCGAGTTTTTGAAGCATAAAACGAAGAAAATTATAATTTCGCCGGAATCGACAATAGGGCTACGCGGCCTCCTCAACTTAGGCTCCACTTGTTTCATGAACTGCATAGTGCAAGCCCTGATGCACACCCCGTTGTTGCGCGACTATTTCTTGACTGAACGCCACAAGTGCAAGGGGGTGCCTGGCACTTGTCTGGTCTGTGAAGTATCCAAACTATTCCAGGTAATTTTTTTTTTTTAATTTTTTTTCAAAATTAATTTGTTAAATTCAGGAATTCTACAACGGCACTAAAGTGCCGTTGGCCCTCCACGAACTCTTGCATTTAATTTGGACCCACGCCCGTCATTTGGCCGGGTACGAGCAACAGGACGCCCACGAATTCTTTATCGCGACTCTCGACGTCTTGCACCGCCACTGTTCAGAAACCATGCCCAACTTGAAGGCGCCGCCTCTCGGAAAGATGACGCGCTGCCCCTGCATCATCGATCAGATTTTCACGGGGGGGCTGCAGAGCGACGTGGTTTGTCAAAAGTGCAAGTGAGTGATTTCGCTTCGGTGTTGCGGGGTTTAATCGCGGTTTTTAGCGGGGTTTCCACGACTATCGACCCGATTTGGGACTTTTCGCTTGATTTAGGGCCGGTTACTTTAGGCGGCAGACCTCCCTCGTCTCTGGTTGATTGTTTAGAACGTTTCACTCGAGCCGAGCATTTGGGTTCGACCGCCAAAATTATGTGCTCGAGTTGCCAATCATATCAGGAATCGACCAAACAATTGACCATGAAAACTTTGCCGATCGTCGTTAGTTTCCATTTGAAACGGTTCCAACATTCCAAAGAGGTACTCCGCTAAGACTCGGTTAATTCGATAAAACGATTGCTTTCAGATGGAGAAGAAAATTTCCACGCTGATCTCGTTCCCGGAAATGTTGGACATGACGCCGTTCATGAGCCGCTCTAAAAACGAATCGCCCTTCCCGCCCGACAACCGCTATTCGTTGTTCGCCGTCATCAACCACCTGGGGAACTCCATCAATGCCGGACACTACACCGCGTACGTCCGCCAGTTGCAAGATTTTTGGTATAAATGCGACGACCACGTCATCACGAGAGCCACCCTGAAGGAAGTTCTCGACTCTGAAGGGTAATTTCGCCATTATTACGCAATTATTTTTTTAATTCCCCAATTTTGCAGGTATTTATTGTTCTACCACAAACACGTGCTAGAATACGACTGAACCGATTGTACCTACCGATAATTGTGCGATTCTACTATTTTTTTAACTTTTTTTTCGACAACACTTTTTTGTTAAGGCTGCCTATACCGCATCTATTTACAATTTATTTACACAAACCCCACGTTCGATGTTCTAAATAACTACCTGAACTGTATTACCGCCGTAATAAAACTAGTTAAGAATCTCCAATTGTAGTTTTAACGCCGTATCTAACCACACGCTAACGTGTGGCGTACTATCCCATGCAAAAGTGAGGTTAGAATGGACAATTTGACGTTGAGAACCGAACGGTAAGTTTCGCGTTTTCGCCATCAACCACCCAAATTTTTGCCCCATTTTTGCAGATTAGTACATCTGGACTTGAAGGGTGCCCCCCCGAAACCATGCTACTTCGAAAAGGTACGATTTTTGTTATCGGCGGAAACCTAACCTCACTTTCCGAAATCAACAAAACTCGATGGTTTGATTGCAGTTTTTTCCATTTCTAAGGGAAATTGGGGCCACGGGAATACTGTTGGAATGGGAAGACACTTTTCCTTATACGAGAAAATTGATGCCTATTGGGGGCCTGTCAAACAGCGCCCAAGCGGCAGGGGCTCCCTATTCTATAGAAGAAGCGCGTCAAATACTGGAACTTGGTAGTTTTTCCGGCTTATTGATGGTGGTCCTAATCGGTGAAATTGCAGCTGCCGATTGCAACCTGACTGTGATCCCCCTGGTGCAAACTTTTGGCCACATGGAATACGTTTTGAAACATGAGCAATGGCGCAATTTGCGGGAAGTCGAAGCCTACCCCAGCTCCATGTGCCCGAGTAATAGTGAGACGATGGGTTTGGTACGGGCTATGATAAAACAAATTATCGCTTTCCATCCAAGGAGTCAATACATCCACATAGGGGCTGACGAGGTTCTTATCCCAACACAACTCAACCACCACATTAACTAAAAATTCCAGATTTGGCATTTGGGGCTCTGCCCCGCTTGTTCCAAGCGAGTTACCGACAACAAACACGGAAAAGCCGGCCTCTATTTGACCCACGTCACGGAAGTCGCGCAGTACATCAAGGAGAATTTTCCGCAATTAAAAATTATCGTTTGGGACGATATGTTGAGGAGCATCGACACAGCAATTTTGCAGGGTGACAACTCTCGTCCGTTAAAACTTTTCGTAATAGCGCCGATCCGTAGATTATTACGTGGGGACTCTGGTGGAGCCCATGATTTGGCACTACAACTCGGCGGAGACTTTTCAATTGGGCGGTGCCTTGTGGGAGAAGTACAGCAACGTTTTTTCGGCTGCTTGGGGCGCCACCGCGTTCAAGGGCGCCACGAGCAGCTGCCAAATTATACCCGCTAACAAGTTCCACGTCAGCAACCACGAAGCTTGGCTCTCGGAGCTGGGGCTTCATGCTGGAAAGGTTGTCACTTTCAGGGGGATAGTCCTCACGGGCTGGTCCAGGTATTGGAACTTGATTGTGTTAAAAATAAAATAAAAAAAATATATTTAACGATTTATGTACGGCAGTTGGATACAAAATTGCAGCTTCATTCATTGCAACTTTATTGTGTTAAAAATAAAATAATTTAACGATTTAGGTAAGCTGGCCTGTAAAGCTGTAAGCTGTAAATTAGAAGGGTTACAGTCGCGACAAAAAATTATTGTAATTTATGCAATTCTGTGAAAATTGCCGAAAGAAAATGTAAACGTTTTCGCTCTTTTTTTAGATACGACCATTACGCCACACTTTGCGAATTGTTACCATCGGCGATCCCGTCTCTTTGTCTTTGCTTAAAAACTTGGCTGAGTGGGGGCTACAATCAGGAGTTGCACAAGTATTTTGTATTTTTCTGAAGTTTTTCAAATAAAGTTTTGGTTTTTAGCACTGTGGGGCTGATGCTGGGATACAACGACGCTAGTCCCCATTTTGGGAGTCCTATCAGGACGCCAAATTTGCCCCAGTTGAGTTTTCCGGGCTGGCAAATTTTTGTGGGGTTTGATTGGTTTGTCAACGTCCGGGCTAAGTACAAAACCATCATAGACAGCGACCAGTAAAACTTTTTTTTTTCGTTAACAATAAAATAATAATTGAACTTTTAGGATACATTCGTGGTTCAATCAGTGGCAAGTCTCAAACAACTACACTAACCCCATGCAGGTCGATACGATTTTACCTGTAGTCAGAGAGTGCGTCGGGGAGTTTTGTTTTCTTCCTGGCTAATTTTGGTAATTTCAGGTGTCTCAACGAACTAGTCTCGATAGAATCTTACCTCAAGGGGCAGTTGGAATTGATTTATTACCCCCACACTATTGACGAGCTTTTCGGCACATTAATCACCCCCATTAAGCAGCACTTGAAGCAACTTAAAGACGATTGCGATACCCAGTTGACTTTGGGGTGTCGAATTCGCGGCCATCGGCGATTGAATTTGTAGAATCGAGGGAATTAACTCGCTTTTATTGTGATATTTAAGTATACTGACTTTAGCAACTTTTTACATTTGTTGTGTCTATCTTACGAAGAATTTTCTTAATAAAAAAAATCAAGAAAGTGCAATTTCTCGCTATCAAGTCCTTGTCAGTCATAAATTAAAAGTGTCATTGCCCGCAAGTTCGATGTTTAGATTATCGAACTTGTTCTGTTGAATTTGTTAAAATTAGTCGGGTTGATCAGGTAGGTATGGTAAGCTTGAGTGACCCGTTCGATGGTGACGCGTATCAAGACAATTTGGACGATGAGTACCGCCAAATTTTGTTTATTATTAAGCCCTACATTCAGCGCATCAACAATCCAACTCATATCGAACAATACCGAGTTTGGTTGGAGCGACTCAGCGAGGCCCCTGCTGAAGAAAAGTTAGAACGAAACAAATTTTTGCTGGAATTAGCCAATCAGATTTACGGCGATAAATTAAAAGCGCCCTTTACTCGTGACCCCCCCGCAGGACCTCTAAGTTCCATAAAAAAATTCAACAAGGTAAAATAAAAAATTATTTTTTTCCATCTTTTATTTAGTCCAGATTTTTCTTATTTAGAACAATCACCAAGTGTGGTCGTCGACTCAACTACCTTCGGCTAAGGTTAAAAAAAAAAATCGCAAACCGATAACTTTTGAAAAATTGGGCAAGTCCAGCGACGACGATAGCTCTTGGTGCGACTTGAGCGGAGCCACTTCGCTTTCGACTTTAGCTTGCGGAGACACCGATAAGTCAGAAACGGATGATGACGAAACTGGGGGCCTCGCAAATAAAGTCAGTTTGATGCACAAACTGGAGGGGTTAAAAGCCCGAAAACGTTACTCGAAAAAAATCGAAGAGGACGTCAGCAAAAGTGCAGTTCTAAGGAGCGATGGCCAAATTTAACAAATTTTGTTCGTAGGAACTTCCAACTTTAGTGTTAAAGACCAGGATCTTGATGACGCAGAAGTTGCGGCTCTAAAATCCCGGATTAAGGTTTTGAAATCGATTTGTTGGTTCAGTTTAATGTTGATTTCTAGGATTTGGTTGAAGTTAAGAATGCGCTGCGAGACACCCATTTTTTGACCGAAGACCGCAAAAGGGTGCTGGAAAAGCTCCAAACAAAAGTGTATACGATGGAAACCAAAAACAGCGAATTGAAAGCTGTCATCGATTTGCAAACTAAAAAAATTATTGAACTCGAAATGAGCAAGTCGAAGGTAAAACCGTTAAATTTTTTAAGGTTGTTGCTTCCCTAGTTTTGTGCAGATTCAGAACGACTACAACGAGAAGTGTTCAAGTTTTCCCGGTTCTGAGTTGGAATCGGTGAAAGAACGACACGATGCGGAAGTTTTAGACGTAGAAAAGGCGTTTCAGGCCAAAATGCTTGAAGCTCAAAACGAATTTCAGAAACAAATCGAAAATATCCAAGAGTCCTACGAGAAAAAAATTAAGGAACTTGTCGCTTCGCACGAGGTTCTAATGAAAGAAAAAGACGACGAAATTTTTCGGTAACTTCCAAATTTCCGCTTTTCGCTTACGTTAAACAAATTGCTTCAGGTTGAACCAAGAGGCGAAATTGAAAATTGACGCTTCGGCTTCGAGCGAACAAGTCAACCATCTGAAGAAGTGCATCTCGAAAATGGACAAACTTTTGCAGAAATCCGAAAAGGATTATACGCAGAAAATCGAAAAACTCAAACAAGAACTGGACATGAAAGAAATGACAATGCAGGTTTGTTTTTGAGTGGGCACAACAGAACTTTTGGGAATTAATTTTTTTTTTTTTTGATGTAGATGAAACTACAAACGCAAAAGGCCGATCTTGTGATCAGGAGCAGCGCCACGAAACAGGGGGAAATCAGCAGTGCCATCAACAGTTTGGAAGCCAAATACAAGAATATGCTGGAACTGCAGAAGCTTCAGGCCATGGAAGTTCAGGGTCAGAACGAAAGGGTGATAGGGGAGCTAAGAAATATTCTAAACAAACACGAAATACCGTATAAATAAAAATAACAAGTAATAAGTACAAAACGATGTTTTCTTGGCTACAGATACTCAGATACTGTAATTATTGCCCATCTGATTGAAATAGTTGAACTCGATTCAAAAATTTTTGGGGCGACTAGGTATCTTGATTGGAATTGTCTGGCTCATCCCAAAATACAATTTTCTATCGAATGGTGCAAAAAAAATCAGTAGGTGCCATTTGAAAAAATGACTTTTTTGACCATTTTTGGTTGCGATATTTGAAAATTGTCTGTGCCGATATGGTACAAAATGGAACCACCATTAAGATATCAGAAGTTAGTTTGGACTTCGAACTAAGTACTTTACAAATTGGTTTTCATAAATTCAAAACCGTCTGCCAGATACGAATTTTTTCGTAAGCTACCACATCGACCATTTTTTTAACATAAATTAACATAATGTCAAAAATTGTCAAATAAGTTCACATAACAAGTGTTATAAAAACTCATAGTTGGAAGACCAATTAAACCATGTAGAAAAAATGGTACGTTTCCACTTAAAATAAGAAAGTTGATACCGGCTTCTGGCACATTCTGTATAGCTAGAGAGCTCAAAATATTTTAGATAGAATGAGCATGAGTAATTATGACTTTTTTCCAAGTTTCAAATTTCTAATCCAACTAGAAGTTGAAAAACTTCTAATGCACGAGTTACGTGAATCACCCTGTATAATTATGTAATAATAAATCCTTATCATAAAAATATTTTATTAAAGAAATGACAACAAAATTAGTTATAATAAAAATAAAATTTATACAGATAATAAAAAAAATCACAAAAATAAAAAGAAACTTAAATACCACAGTTCCTAAAACTGGACAATTTAAAAAATTCCTGACAATTTACTATTTCGGGCGGAATCCGGACAACACAGGAAATTCCGAAATTCCGCTGGAATGAACTGTATTCAAAAATAATCTTCTTGTCGAGCTTTTTGGCGCGTTCAAAATTTTGAGTGTCGATGGAGTTGTCCGCAAGATGTCGCTGCTGTTACCGTCATGAAAAATGGCGTCGCGCAACAAAAGTGTGCAGTGATGTGTTGACAATACTGATGATTCGAAAATGTCCAGCACCCCATCGAGTCGTCGAAATGGTGCCCAAAAGATCCGGCTGACGAGTAAGTGCCTCTTTATCGCGCTCCACCCCATCCACCCCCAATCATTCCCGATCAAACAGCACATTGTCGAACTGTCAAACAATATGGCCTCATTGCTGGACCTCCCAAGTTTATTAATTATTACCATTTCGTGAAGCAACGGTTTTATTAACAAACGACGTTTTCAGTTCTCTGCGCGAGGAATTTAGTCCGGAAAGATCTGTTCCGTGAGTATATTTTTTTTGGAGGTCGGTCAACACCGCGACTTGACTCGACTGTCTTTGTAGGGCTGCCGGATCCTTTTGCGAAAATTTCAGTCGACGGCAGCGGCCAGTGCCATTCGACCGAACCGGTGAAGAACACTCTGGATCCAAAGTGGAATTCCCATTACGACCTTTACATCGGCAAAAACGACACCATCACCATTTCGGTGTGGAACCACAGAAAAGTGATCAAGCGCCAGAACAGCGGATTTCTGGGATGCGTCCGAATTGTAAATTCCCACATTCAGCGCCTCAGGGACACCGGCTGTAAGTAGTCGGGAGGTTTCAACCCCTAAAATCGAGTGCCCCTGCTCACGTCACAATTGTTACCTCAGTGCCTCTTGAAAAGTCTTAGTAGGCGTAAAGGGAAACGTGCATTTTTTTTTCGGTGACTAAACGTCACTTTGTGACGTTTTGGAAAATTGCACAAATTCCAACCCCCACGAAGCTCCCAAGTGATGATTACTCATATCCTGGGGTAATTAGACGACTTTCGAGTTGAGGTATTACGTAAAAATTGCATCAGCACTTCCGTTTTTTGCAACAACAGCTCTGGTTGAAATTGTCCGCTATTTGGTACTGTGCCACTGGAATGGATGCGGGTCGTCGTCTCTAAACGAATTAAGCTATTGTCGCGTTTTCACTTAAACATCTGTTGTCGTCGCCCATTAAAGATAATTCGGCCGCAAACACATGAATTAAAATTATTGCCGAGTTCCCGTTCGGCCCCTTGTAGCGCCCTAATTATTTGCGAGACATTGTCCGAAATTAATTAGTAAGTCGTCGCATTTACCCGTTGACCTTTTTATTTGTGAATCAATGTTGTACTGGGTTAATGAAAAATTCAAGGTGAAATATACAATTCAGGTTGTAAGAGAGGCGTTTGTTTGCTGGCGCTTGCGAAATATTTGTTGTTTTCGTTATCAATGTTGTTCTTTTTGTTTATAGTTGTTGCGGAAATTTTTTGGTTGAAATCGTCGATTTTCGAACGTCCGTTATTGTGGTGAAGTTTGTTTACAGTTGGATGCGTTAATTGCTTTAATTAATGGGGCACCAAACCGTAACGCCCCCCTTCTACTTTCTTTGTTACGTTGAAAACGAAAGTAATTTCGGTTTTTAATCAACATATCGGCCACTGACGATTCTAAATTGGGTTAGGCGCTGTTTGCGCTGTTAATGGTGAAAATGGGCGGCTCTGGGGTAACTGTAAAACTTGTTTGAGCAGAACGAGGTGCAAACTGCTTATAACAACAAATTGTTGCTCAGAAAAAATTGTTGATGCTCAGACTTGGCGCCACAAAAAGTATAAACAGCTCAAAGAGAAACCAGAAGTTGCACTGGCAGATTGTAAATTAAAAAAACAGTTGACGGTAGCGACTTCTAGTTACAGGGATTTTTGACTGTTTTCTGGGTTCAATTGAAGTTTCCTAGAACCGATTGAAATCGCGGAAATGATAATTGCCGCAAGAGCGCGGTAATCGGCCTACCACCCTTTGTAAAGGTTGAGTCAGCACTGACCGGATGTGGAGGCTTCTTTGTCTCTTTTCAACAACAGTAATTTAGCGTTCGTCATATCGGTCGTCTAGCGGAAGCCGTTACGCAAAGGCTCGCTATGGGAAAACAATGATAATCTGTTTCATTTTCGAAGAACCACCCTTTGTCAATTTAAAAAAAAAAAAACAATTGCTGCGAGAACAACTTTACAGTGCCGCCTATGTTATTATAAAGTCGTAACTGGCGCAATTGTTTATTTATAAAGTTAATTGCCGACATTCCGCGCTTCGACTAATGAAGTCGCTTTAGTTACATCTTTTCACTTTCTCTGGCGGCACGTGGTTACGTCCAGTCAAAAGGAAATTGCGCAACCAACGATAAGTCACGGCGCCGTTGTTTCTGTCATCACACTGTCATTTCTTTTGTCGCCAGATCAATGCCTCGACTTGGGAAAGGCCTCCCAAGATGACAGCGAGCCGGTGAAGGGCCAAATAATAATCTCGCTCCTGTCCCGCGATGGTCCTCTGGGCGGTACACCTTTGGCCGTCGTGGGGCCTTTGGGCGACCTGCGCGGTCCGTCCGATCACGATTCCACCAACGAAGACCTGCCGCCCGGTTGGGAAGAGCGCCGGACCAGCAACGGTCGTCTATACTACGTCAATCACTTAACGCGATCCACTCAATGGATTAAGCCGCACCCGACCAACAAGAATCGTTTAAGGTCCCGATTGACAACCAATCAAACGAATTCCAGTGATAACAACAATGTCGACAATGCCAACGAAATTTTGAACAACAACACGGAATTGGTGCAGTCGCCGGGGTCGAGCACGTCGCCGGTTTCGCCCGTTGTCAGTCCGCAAAAGGAAATGATCACGACGCCGTCTAGACCGACGGCGACGGCGTCGCCTCCGCCACCACCGCCGCCGGTCGTCGAGACCGGCAGAAACAGTTTTATTACGATGTCGCCGACGTCCACGTCGGTCGTGCCCGCTCCGAACAATATTAGTTGTAATGTACCCGTCACGAATGTGCCTAGTAATTTGAACAACGCGCCGTCGGTCGCGAGTGATTCCCAAAATGTCGTCAATGCCCAGTTGGGGCAACGACCCGCCGTCGTCATGAGGGAGAGGCGACAGAGGAGCACGGAGGAGAGGCGGGACGGCAGCAGGAGGCGGTCGGGAAGGGCCAGGAACTCCGCCGTGATAACGCAGTCGCCGGCCCAAAGCAGCAACAACGTGCAGCACGGCAGCAAACTGGACCTCCCCCCCGGCTACGGTAGGGCCGCAGATCAAGAATTTTACGTTTTTAGTTTTAGCAACTTTTTTTTCCTCAAGTTTGTCAGCAGTGACAGTAGTAAACGCGCCTAACTTCACAACATGAGAGAAAAAGTGGGTGAAGTTGCGCGCGCATTACACTTTTGTCTCTTTTTAATTCATTGAGAATCGCATAGTTTTGTCTTTGTTTCGCAAACCAAAAACGTCTATTGATACCACTTCTGATCATAGATGGAGTTAATTTTCGGGTCGCTTCCTAAATTTTTGAAATTGGGGTGTAAAAAAATTATAACTTTGTGTTGCTTTTGCAGAGCTGCGAACGACCCAGCAGGGACAGGTGTACTTTTTCCACATACCGACCGGGGTGTCGACGTGGCACGACCCGCGGATCCCCAAAGACCTGGCACCTCTGAGTCTCGCCCTTGATCATCTCGGCCCGTTGCCGCCCGGCTGGGAGATGCGCCAAACCCAATCCGGAAGGGTAACAACTCGTCAATTCGAAACTCCTTCTCGATTAACCTCCCCCCCAAAAAACTATTTTCAGATTTACTTTGTCGATCACAACAAGCGAACAACTCAATTCACCGATCCCCGTCTCAATTCCCAAATACTCAGCAACATTCTACGTAGAGTTAGTACAACGGTGGCCGGTGTGGCGACGACGACGACCAAAACGACGACGGGCGGCGCGACGACGATGACGACGACCACGACGGCCACAACGACTACGACGAACGCGACGAGTACGGTGACGACACCTGTCGTTGTCGTGACGAACGGTCAGGCAGCACCGCAAAATCCGGCGCCGTTGTCGCCGCGATCCAGACAAATCGAAGATCTCCCCCAAGGACTGCTCAACGATTGTGAACATTTACCAAAGTATCGTAGGGATTTAGTTGCCAAACTAAAGGCGTTGAGGGCGGAACTGACGGCGTTGCAGCCGCAAAGCGGACATTGCAGGCTGGAAGTTTCGAGAAACGAAGTTTTTGAGGAGAGTTACAGGTACCTACGTTATCCACTTTGCGCTAAATAAAATTAATTAACACCAAACTGAAAGAATTTATCGAAAATAACTACTTAGTTCGATCAGAGAGGGCGCGACTTGATGAGTTCGATTAATATCTTGTTAAGTTGTCGTCAGCGCCATCTCGGGACTCGTTACGAACTTTCACAAATCTTTTTGATTTTTTCAAGACTAATCATGAAGATGAGGCCCAAAGATATGAGGAAGCGGCTTATGGTCAAGTTCAAGAACGAAGAGGGGTTGGATTACGGGGGAGTGGCTCGAGAGTGGCTCCATCTACTTTCGATGGAGATGCTCAATCCCCAATACGGATTGTTCCAGTACAGCAGGGACGACCATTACACGTTACAGATCAATCCCGATTCTTCTGTAAATCCGGAACATCTTTCCTATTTCCATTTCGTGGGCAGAATATTGGGCATAGCCGTTTTCCACAACCATCAGTTGGAAGGTGGCTTCACGTTGCCCTTCTACAAACAACTTTTGAACAAACCCATCACGTTACAAGACATTGAAGGGGTCGACGACGAACTCCACAGAAGCCTCACCTGGATGTTGTGAGTCTTGTTCTCTTTTAACAATTAATTTTTTTAAATTTTTATTTATTTTATATTTGCTTCCTTATTTTTAGGGAGAACAACATCGACGGGGTCCTCGACACGACTTTCTCCGTCGAAAACAACAGCTTCGGCGTCGTCAAGGTCCACGAGTTGAAGCCGGGCGGCGCCTCCATTTCGGTGACGGAAGACAACAAGCGCGAATACGTCAAACTTTACGTCAATTACCGTTTCATGCGCGGCATCGAACAACAATTTCTCGCATTACAGAAAGGCTTCACCGAACTCATACCGCCGGCATTGTTGCGTCCGTTCGACGAACGCGAACTGGAACTGGTGATCAGCGGTATCGGTTCGATCGACATTGCCGATTGGCGTTCGCACACCCGTCTCAAACATTGTACGGCGGAAACGCCGGTGGTGCAATGGTTCTGGCAGGTGGTCGAGTCGTATTCGGAAGAGATGCGGGCGAGATTGTTGCAGTTCGTGACCGGTTCGTCGCGAGTGCCTTTGCAAGGTTTCAAGGCGTTGCAGGGGAGTACGGGAGCAGCTGGACCCCGATTGTTTACGATACATTGCATCGATTGTTCACCGCAAAATTTACCGAAAGCGCACACTTGTTTCAACAGGATCGATATACCGCCGTACGACAACTATCGAGTTTTGGCCGATAAACTCACCCAGGCCGTCGAGGAGACGTGCGGCTTTGCCGTCGAATGATCGAGGGAAGAAATGGTGAGTGAGGTGACGTGGAGACGGCAAGTTCGATTTTTGTGTTTACTTCGGCTTACACAGGATTAGTGCAGTTTCATTGGCGTGAGAAGAAGCGATTTTTACCACAAACGCTCCACATAAATTTAATTCAATAACATTTGCGCCATTAATTAAAAACAATATATTTTTGAACCTCATTTACGTCAAACGATGGGAGGGGAGAGATTGCGGTTCCCGATTGGTGCTGGTAAGAATGTCGGTAACGTAGTATAGAAAACTTTTTTACCGACACTTCCATCATACTACACAATCACTAGTTTTTTACCGCGCAAAGTCGATGTGAACGCTAAATATGAAAGCTGCCGATGCAACAGCACAAATTCTGCGTTAGTGAATCTTTACTCATTGTTGTCGTTGTTTCAGGTGCTATCTACTTAATCGAAGTTTTTCTGCATTTCTCTCATATCATCTAAGGTTTGAGGTCTGTTTTCCAAGACTGGACAGTGCCTTTGTTTTGCATGTTAGCTCTCACGGTTACGGTTCACAAGTGCCTAATGCTAGTCATTCACGCTCGTAGAGAGTTTTATTTCTCGCACTTGGTTGAGGGAGATTTTCGAAATTTAGTACAACCCATCAAATAGGTTTACAAAAGGACGCGCGCTTCAGGCGTGAATGGCAAAATGTCGCTTCTGTCGACCCGCCAGGGTTCGCTTTAAATCAGTGGTCGCTGTAAATAGTGAACGGGGCCGGCAGGGTGTTTTGTCATTTGAGACAAGTTCAAGCTTTCACGCAAAATTATTGTTTTGAAATGATTGCTCTTATCGAACCAACGATTTAGAATTGCAATTACCATTGAAGGGTACAGGGGGAGGCGGCGAAATTTTTCAAAAATTGAATTGACCACGCCATCATGCAGTAAGTTTTATATGGTCCAATATTGCAGCCAACAGGAAGTGCAGTCAAAAGATAGAGACTAACTTATAGTCGTTTTAAAGTTTCAAATTATTTTTCTGTTTAATTCGTCCCCTCCACCCTTCAATTGTAAGACTCGTCTGGTCAGTTGCATTGGAATTTTTGCGTTGACCATTTTAACAGAACCGATGACCAAAAGTGCTTTAACACAACAATAAATATATTCTATCATTAAAGTTGTTATCTAATGTGAAAAGACAAAAATATATTTTTACATTGTTTCCTTGTGCAGGATGAAGTTTTTGAGTAGTTGAGTATTTTTTGTGATTGTTTTTTTTTTAATGTAAATAAGTAGATTGTTTCATTCTGTATATTGAACTGATTTTTGTATAATTAAACTATACAATCGAGAAGCGGTATTGTGATTTTTCTTAATTTATTGTATATATTTTTTTCTTTTTGCACCATTCTTTGTTATTTACTCTGTAATTTTGCAAGTAAGTTCACGAAGCAATATGTTAAATAGTTATAGCTGCAAATAATCTTGTATCACAATGAAGCATTTAATGATACTTTAAGTTCTATTTAGTTATACCTAAACTTTTACCTAATTCTGTTTCAGGACATTTACGAAAATACTCTGATTGTACATACATAATTGTTTTGTTCAGTTAATTACGACATAATTTACGAGTAATGATTAGTGATAACTTGATTGTGGTGTATCTGTTAAGATTTATTTGTATATTATTATTGTATTGAGAAATTATATTTTAAACTATTTTGTACATGGTCTAACATTTACCTGACTCAAACAGCAACTAATCCTAACACGGTTTTTCATAATTACAACAATAAGAATCGTAATCTAATTAGTTACATTGTAACATTACAGCCTCAATTTTTAAGTTGACACCTCCACAGTATGACTTCAAAATCGTTCTTTTGTTTCTGAAAAACGTATCACATTGTTCACCTAAAGAAAACCGCGCCACCTATCGCCAAACAAAGGAAGTTTACAACTAGATTGTTTGCTGCTGATCGTGGAGTCATGTCGTGGTCAGCGTGAGATTGCGGTTTCGATTCGGGTTTTGGCTGCGCTTTGGGTTCAGGTTGTGGTTCTGCTTTAGGTTCGGGTTGGGGCTCCGGCTCAGGTTGGGGTTCCGGCCTAGGTTGGGGTTCCGCCTTAGGTTCTCCAGTAACAGAATCATATTGAAAATGACCGTCGTACAAATAGCTTTTGCTGTCAACTTTGGCGGAAAGTAGTCTGAAGTTGGGCTGGTTGAGGTCGAGTTTGTCGAAAATGAACCTGTTGAGTCTATTCACGACCACTGTTAAGTTCCCCGATAAGTCGAAAGTGAAAGAGTTGGGCCATTCGATGTATTTGTCGTCTCGCGCGATCAATCTCTGATTCGATTGGAACGAAGTGTGGGTGTCCCATCTACCGATTCCGTTGTTGCCCAAGAGACTGTAATACAAAATTCCTTGGTTATCCATGATCATTCCGACGGTTTGAGAAGCTTTTAGGCCGATATCCTGGATTTCGGCGTCGTAGCTGTTCGCTGAATTCGCTTTATTTTCGTCGCGCAAAATCGTGGTGTTGATCGAGAAGAGATGGAGACTCGATAAGGGGCTAAAATAGACTTCTCGGTCTTCATTGACGACGATTCTTTGGTCGCTTGTGTGGATTTTCGGGCCCAAAGCGATGCCGGCGATGTTGATCGGGGCCGAAATTGAGATACCGTTGACCTGGAAGTGGGAAGCTGAGGGGTCAGCGTGCATACTTTGAGCGTGACGGATCTTCCACGAACGGTTTTCCTTGACTGAGTACACGATTATGCCTGGAAACGATATTGAAGAATTAAAAATTCTACCCAGTCGTAAAAATTAATCAGGAATTTTGACTGCACCAATCACAATCGGTCATTTGGTCTCCAAATTGGCAATTGTGTTTTTACCCAAATTGCCGCCTACATAAAATCTATTTTTTGTTTCAGGGTAAACGTTGTGAAACAAGCAAAACTTCCAAAAATTGAGGCAATGAACTGAAGAACTCAACAATCAACTGCCAAAGGGTTGAACCGGTTGCCAAAGATCTCCAAATATTTGTTGACGCATCACGCGAAGCTGAGCTTTGGCCCGACCAACCTCTGACTTAGCATCACCAGCTCCACCAGGACACACCCAGTTCTTTCCTCACCATTTAGCTAATTGCGCCGTTGTTTTTGACCTTTCGTTACACGAATTTTTCCAACAAACATCCAAACCCGTAATTCCGCTAACAAAAAATCTCCATACCTGGATCATTAGCGCCATTATCCGTTATGTACGCGTAACCACCATCCGTGTCATCCACCACAATATCGTACAAAAAACTTCCGTTTTTGGCGGCAACTTCTTCCGGAAACTGGTACACAGTCGACGTTCGATTGTTTTTGATATCGAAAATCAGCAGTTTGGGTTGGCATTTAACGATTGGATTCATCAAAGTTTCGATTCTGCCGCCATCAATTATCCAAATTTGTCCCTTAGGGTCGATTTCGACGTTCTGAACGTTCTGCAAACTGTTGCAGTCCTCAACACTGTTCATCTGCCACGAAGGGAAAGGTTCGAAATTCGGGGAGTTGTTGTCGGTGGGTCCTGCCGGTATCCTGGTCAATGTTGCGGGAACCCCACTCTTCATCCTGGGTAACGTTACGTAGTAGTAACCCTCGAAGAACTTAACTCCCGCTATTACGTTGTTTTCGGGGACGTAGGAGCCTTTGGCGATGGCCATTTTCAACGCATCTTCGTCCGGCCAGGTGAAATTCGCGTATTTCCATTGTCTTATCTCTTGGAATCGCGTGGATTGTGTCGCGGTCGTGCAGAGTAACGTAAATAAAACGATGCAGGTGAGACTGTTCATGTTTCGGCGCTTCAACACTTACTACGAGTCAAGTTCAACTAAGCGGCTACTTTAGCCAGCGAGATGTTATATAGTAGTGGAAACTTGTTAATAATGCTAAACTCTGACTCAATCGTAGATTTTTTCAAATGACGCACTTCTCTGTTTACATTGATGAAGGCGGACTGGCCGAAGAGGACTCGCGGCCAGTTTCAGGAGGGACGTAATTTATGGACGCGGTGGCTTATGAGGAGTCCGTTAGATATTTGGAAGGTGGCATGACAAGAATAAGGCAGCGTCATTCACCAAAGTTGCCAGCCAATTTGACGCTTCCTCGACTCCAAACCGAAACTGTTGGTGAGGTCGATTAACTAAGTTCGGGGATTGAAACTTAACAATTATAGCGTCAAGTCACTGAAAGCAGGAAATTGGCGGAGAAGGAAAAAACAGTTTTGAGATGCAACTTTCCACGTTGAGCGAGCTACATGGATCGGTACCTTCCTTCGTAAAACAATAAAAGCGACTTGAAGACTTGAACTATGAACAAATTAGAGTCAAGGTAGTTTCAGCAGGAATTACTGTGATGTAGGTGGACACTAAACATCGTGACATCCGGTTCAATTTTTTGATAATTACAATAACAGGGCTAACGATATTGACAAATCTTCACATTTTAAAAATTTTGGGGATGTTATTTAAAAGTTTCAGGAAAATAAGGAGAAACAACAGGAGGGTTTATGGAACATCTTGGATGCTGGATGGAGTGGTGCTAAGGTTGAGCGTAAGAACTGTGGTGGTTCTGCTTGCAGGTCTAATGATTTGCTTACAGCAGTCGTTGGTCAAATAATTTACAACCTTCAATGGGGATTGGAAGACGATCTGAAGAAGTGAAGAGCTCCAACTCTCCATCAATTTTGGAAAATCTTGGCATTGAATTAGTCACTTGGCCAATTCTTGCAATGCGAGGCAAATTTAACAAGTACTTCTTAACTCTGCAAACAATGGCCCACTAATCAACTAACACCGGCAGCCGCAATCGTCGTGTTAACGAACTGTGGAGAAAACTTGTTGATTATTGGCCATAATTACCGCGAAATACGTGGCGACCATGCGAAGTGGTCATGCGATAGTTAAATTAAGAGGTGTTAACTCGGAGAAGGGTAAATATGTCGAAATTGAAGACAATAAGACTTGATATCAGGAATGGGTGTGAGCTCACGGACCGATATGCACGATTTATTATTGTTCGTTGCATAACTGGTTTTGGCCGTTTTTCTAAAATTCGATATTGTTGTTTAAAACGTTTTCTTTGGCAAAATCGAGCTGTTGACAGAGTGAACCGTAACAGTGTTAGTTTTTAATATTTGCAGTTAGGTAACGATTGTTTACAACTGGTAACATGTACGACCATCCTCGGAACAGGTTTGGTTATTTATTCCGATAATGTTTCCAGCAAACAAAACCTACTTTTGTTATTAAAAATTTTGCAAAAAACTAATCGAAAAAAATTTTGACTTTGAGGAAGTTATCGCTAGATCTAAACCGCAGTTTTAATAACTAAATTATGCATTGAATAGCCATTAACCCAATTAACTGCGTGAGATTTTCGCATCAATTACGTTACGTAAAGCCGTTTCGACGACTTTGGCCTTGTCGTTTATGTGTTCGTCAAATCTCCATGCGTGTCAGCATTGTTCTTGCAAATTGTTAAGGTCGTGTCAAGAAGAATAATCTATACCTAAACGTTACTTTGTTGCGTAAGGACCACCGAACGCCCGTGTCTATAGGTCATTGAATGACTAATTTTGAATCAAAAAATTTAACCCAGAACGTTGCAACAAAAATTTACCTAATTGACTTTTACAACGGTGAGTCATTTTTTTAACCGCACTACTGATCGTCGGTTTATCATTTGAACTTGAGTCGTCCAAGGTGAAAATCTGTACAGAGAGAAAAAATTCGCTTATCGTGAAAACAAGGAAATTACCTTTGCTATATTTGTTTGATGACCGTTAAAATCGTGACTGAGCTGCAATTATTGATGTTTCGTTGCTATTTCTTTTTCTAAATTAAAGTACCTGGTCGTCAATATCCTTGAAGGTTAAAAGCCTTAATAGCTTTGTTGGGTGTTAGATGGTTTGTTGAAATGTGTGCACTGTTTTGTAAATAAAATAATTGTTAAAAGTCGTTGTCGGTGAATAAGTGACGAAATAAATGGTGGAATTGTAGAATTGCCACCAAAGAGATGGACTTTCCGTTTTGGACCCTGGGGCTCTTTGACTTGACTTTGTTAAATTGGCGATCGGCTATGAATATTAACCGACTTTGGTTCGCTTTGATTTATTTGCGGATGTGTTTACGGTCAATCGTAAAGGATGTCAAGGAGAGGACAGTCATGTTCCTGCATGCGATATTTTTGTTGCAATTGTACACCTTCCAAGCTTCAAATTGGTTGCCATTGTGTCACTGCGGTCCTTTAAGGCCAATAATAAAATTTGAAAACCTTCGCCGTTAAAATCCTCCACTTGGAGAAACCACAAGAGAACTGTTGCCACCTTTCAATTACGCAACTATTTAAATTTGTGGATAAACAGATATTAATTTAAGTCTCTGTTAACATCTCGGACTATTGTTTATCGAAATTTTTATTTAGTAAAGAGTCTCCATACATACTTGCAGGGCAGGAGATAAAATTCATCAAATTAGAATCAAGTGTTATATGTACTGCAATTATTTTTAGTTATCTGCAAAGGGCAAGTTGTTGTCTCTCAATGCAAAAATTACTACTCTTCTACCTTCATTAATTAATTTTTTACAAATTGTTAAATCGTGACCTGGCCTAGTAGTGAGCTGAAATCGGTGCGAAATGGTGGAGGCGCCGGGTGAATCTCGATTACGGAAGTAATAACTTTAAAAATAACTGCATTCAATGCAATTTTTTACAAATTGAAAAACTAACATATCCTAATGAATGCTGATTATTTAAAACCGAAGAAAACAATAAATAATGTTTTTACGCAAGATGAACTTACTAACATTTTTTAAATAGCAACGTTGCTTTAAAAATTGCAAATTCTATGTTAATTTGTCAAACGCACGGTTTTTTGCTATCGTTTCGTTGCATTTAAGTGTTGCATTCATGTAATTCTTGTTGGCACAAGTTCAAATTAATTTTTGTTACCATAATCCACCAATACGCAATATTTTGTTTTTACGGCTTGCATAGGCTCATTTCATGCTGAGTCTTACTACCTGAATTGCTAAAACGACACGTCAATAAGATTTATCACCTTGTTACCACCTACTTTACCAATAAAAGACAGAAATAATAAATATTGCCCCGTGAAGTTATGCAATTTTCTTCTCGCAGTTGTTAAACTGGCTGCATATACAAACATTTGAAACTTGTCTTTTCAGTCTCTTCCTAATTTGGTACCGATACCAGGGCAAAAATTGGGCAAATTGAAATTAAAAGCACGAAAAAAGTTTATAGGGAACAAAACTAAAAAATTTTGAAGAGTATTACAACGTTGCGTTCAACATAATGAGCAGTGTTGTTTTTAACTCTATAATTTGCTTCAAATTTTCGGAAATTGCATTTGGACTAACGAAAAGAAGAAGAAAAGACCTGCAGTAAAATCTGCTATTACGTTAAACCAATTAACTGTTTGAGACGAAAACGATGCGAAATTGGGGCAAGTTTCGGGTTTTGCAAAACCGTTAAAAATCGTTAAGTTTCTCACCAGCGGGCACATGGTGATGCTAATGGTGTTGGTGGTGACGTCACATGTGTAGAGGTGGTCACCACGTTTAGCAACTTTGCTTTGGTTTGGTTGGATGGCAAGGCAAATATTCACGAGTTGCGACACGGACACGTCGTGTTTTCGCGCTCTTTGGCGTGCATCCAAATCGACGACAGACGACAGTTCAGTGCTTTAGTGCAAAATGATTTATTACAATCAGTGGACTTGCGTCAAGTACGTAAAAAAGTACCAGTGAAACCATAGTTAAAAGATCTTAGGCAAGTAGAAAACATTTATCGAAAAGTTGCAATTCGGCGGCAGAATTTTCCCAAAAATTGACCTCAATTGAAAGTTTCGCAAAGGGGTTGCAAAGACGCAACTATTCATCCAACTTTGACATTGAAACTTAACATTTAGAAAAAATCATTTTTGTTCCCTTTTACGTAATTAAAAATTGGAGGGGTTGATAGGAATTTAAAAAATGTTTACTCAAGAACTAACGAGGTGGTAAGATGGAACAACTGTTCTTGTCTAGTGCTTTTCAAAATTTTTGCATCATCATCTTTTCTCGTGTTACGTGTACTCGACTGGCGTAAAAAATAGTTGATCTTCAACTTATTGTTGAGTAATTTTCTGTCGGTACATAAACCCATCATAGTGGCTACCGAGCAAAATACGGGCTGGCTAATGTTTGTTTGAAGGTTATTGTTAGTGTTATTATTAATCGCTCATTACAAAACGAAGCTTGGTATAATCTCTCTGAAACTTATTAGTTACTTAGTTGTAACGTCGCTTGCATGGCGATAAAATAGGTGGAATCTTCTTCGAGGAAGCTAATTTTTATCAATGAACCTTGCGACATTTCAAAACATTGGAAAATTGAGGAAATAAGTGTCAAATGTTGTCATCATAACGGATATTTGCTATTCTTCCCTCTCCAAAAGTTTCAAATTTTATTTGATCTTGAGCAGCAATTGACATTTTCTATTTTCGTTGAGGCGACGACAGTTTTCTTGGAAGATCCTCCTTAATTAGAAAGTGGTGACCGACACATCTATGGCTAATTGAGAAAAGTGTAAATAAAAGTTTCAATTTTCTCCCATCTCTGCCTTCTTCTTCTCTACTCATTCTCCTATTTACTCTCTAATTTGAATTTTCTTACTATCTATACCTTGAATTTAATTTTTTGAGACTCTCAATGAATTCGGGTGATTGTGGTTTTGAGACTCCTGGTGACCACAACCCAACGACGCCTCGTCATAGTCTCTTGACGCCGAGGCGTCGTTGACTCGCCCTCCCGACCTACCGCACCTCCAGTTCTCGCATAATTTACAGCCCCGGTTTGCCAGGAATGCTACCTGCAATTCTAATCGCACAGCAGGAGTCGTAAATTGTTGGTGGCGCCTACACTACAGAGGTTGTTGCCGCAGGATACGTCTCTGAATCAACCGTCAGACGCGACATCCTCATAAATACAAATTTGCAAATTTCAGCCATCCTAACCGAATACTACTTAGGAGGACTTGAGTTGTTTAAAGTTTGTGAAGGAAATAGAAACCTCAAGTACTTAGAAGGCGTTTTCTGTATTTAGACCGTTAACCACAATCGGAATCAAGGTAGACGAAATCGGATAATGAAGTGGGCGAAGTTGTTTCTGGGAGCCTTCGGTTTCTTTGTCCCTTGCGTAATAACTGACCGAGTGAATGAAAGCGTCTAACGTCCAAGTTTTAGTTGTGCAGTTTGATGGCCTTTTGTTGAAATGTTCTTGTGCGACAAATATTCTGATAATGATTATGCGGGCTTAATGAAACTTGATTCTGGAAAGGCTGTAACAGATTAGTTGGAACGTGATACGTTTTTTTTTTTGGAATTGTTAGTCAGGCGTCGTGACAAGGCTGAGGTTAATGTCATTAAATTGTCCAATATTATCTAATTCGGTTGTTTAAATAACGATTTGGGTAATTTGGCTGTTTCCTTTTTAAGTCACGAGATGATGGTAAAGACTTGAGGTAATTAAGTACCGATTTAAATATTTTCGAGGTTTTATCTTTATGTAGTTAACTTCTGCTATTCTGTTATTAGAAACTGTTTCAGACTAAACGTCTAAAATAGCTACGTAGGATATCTTTTTGTTCTCAAATTGTTCGTACTCTGGACTACTTTCTTGCTGAATAAGGGAAAATTAACCTTTTTGCAATATTTAAATGAAGAGTTTGGGTATACTTCTACTAATAGAGTGCTAGTTACATGTAGGTATTCTAAATTTAAACTCAAATTAACCATACAACGGATACGTTTTTAATAAATTTCTAGAAACGACAAAATTATGATTTTTTGGAATTTTCAAAATGTTTAATACGTCATATCTTCGAAATTAAGCCACTTAGAAAGAAACTACCGCTAGATTCGTGTTCAGCGGTCCAAAATCTACAAGAATATGTCATAAAATCGATGTAAAAAATGTCAATATTTTCGACTTTTTTTTTCCACCCCAATGGATAGAAATTTGAAAAAATCCTAAAATTGACATCGTTGCTACAAGGGCCTGGAGGTTGACATTTTCTTGTGTAATTGACTTCTCTGAAATCAAATCTGAACTCAATTTGACTCAAGAACCGATAGATTTTTTGTAAATTTTCAAAAACCACTAAAGTCTAATTTTTGCCATTTTTTAAATATTTGTTGCTTTTGAACGGAGACACTTATATTGTGTCGAGATACATCAAATTTATTCTTATTTCAAGGGCTATCAAATGGCTTAAGAATGGAAACAGGAGTAGTGATCTTTGACTTGGAATTTACTCAATGGCAGCTCGAAATAATCGAAAACTTAAATTTTGAAGAAAATATTGATCCAAATTATATTCAAAATAACGTTTTTGACATAAGAACCACCGCCAGGATCGTGTTACATATCTCAAATGTATCTTAAAAGGTACGATTTTAATGAATCAAAGTCTTCAAATCATCATAATTTAAAAAGTACGACTCGTGCAAAGAAACTACGGTCAGATTTGTGCTCAGCGGTTCAAAATCTACAAGAATATGTCATAAAATCGATGTCAAAACTTTTAATATTTTCGACTTTTTTTTTCTATCTCAATCGATAGAAATTCGAAAAAATCCTAAAATCGACATCATTGCTACGAGAGCCTGGAAGTTGACGTTTTCTTGTGTAATCCACCTCTCTGAAATCAAATCTGAACTCAATTTGACTCAAGAACCGATAGATTTTTTATAGAATTAGAGAAACCACTCCCTATCGATTTTCTTTAAATTTCAAAACTTGTAACTTTTGAACGGAAACACTCACATTAAATCTAGACACATCAAATTTCTCCGTTTCACAAAGGCAATCGAATGCTGTACAAACGAAAATTGTAGGTCTAATAATAAAAAAGTTGAATTTTGCAATTTAGGTCGATTTTGACGAAAATTTTGAATTGAAACATTGAAATGGTCATATCTTAAAAAGTACGACTTGTACAGGGAAACTACTGCCAGATTCGTGTTCAGCGGTTCGAAATCTACCAGATTAGGTCATAAAATCGATGTAAAAATTTTCAATATTTTCGACTTTTTTTTTCTACCCCAATCGATAGAAATTCGAAAAATTCCTAAAATCGACATCGTTGCTGTTTAAGACTGAAAATGGGCGTTTTCTTATGTAATGGGCCTTTCTGAACTGAAATCCGTAATTAATTCGACGCTAGAATAGATAGATTTTTTAAAGAATTAGAGAAACCACTAACTTTCGATTTTCTTTGTTTTTCAAATCTTGTAACTTTTGAACGGAGACACTCACAATAAACCTAGATACATCAAATTTCTCCGTTTCACAAAGGCAATCGAATGCCGTATGAACGAAAAATCTAGGTCTAATAATAAAGAACTTGAAATTTGGAATTTAGGTCGATTTTGACGAAAATTCTGAATTGAAACATTCAAAGGATCAAATCTTAAAAAGTACGACTTGTACAGGGGAACTACGGCCAGATTCGTGTTAAGCGGTTCAAAATCTACCAGACTAGGTCATAAAATCGATGCAAAAATTTTCAATATTTTCGACTTTTTTTTTCTACCCCAATCGATAGAAATTCGAAAAAATCTTAAAATCGACATCGTTGCTACGAGGGCCTGGAAGTTGACGTTTTCTTGTGTAATCGACCTCTCTGAAATCAAATCTGAACTCAATTTGACTCTAGAACCGATAGATTTCTTGGAAATTTTTAAAAACCATCAAAGTCTAATTTCTTCCAATTTTCAAATGCTTTTAGCTTTTGAACGGAGACACTTATATCGTGTCGAAATACATCAAATTTATCCCTATTTCATAGGCTATCGAATGGTGTAAGAATAGAATACCTACGCCTTGTAATAAGAAAGTTAATTTTCACGTTTTTGGTCGATTTTGATGAAAATTTTGAATCAAAGTCTTCAAATCGTCATAACTCAAAAAGTACGACTTGTACAAAGAAACTACTGCCAGATTCGTGTTAAGGAGTCCAAAATCTACAAGAATAAGTCATATAATTGATGTCAAAAATTTCAATATTTTTGAATTTTTTTTCTACGTCAATCGATAGAAATTCGAAAGAACTTAAAACTTGACGTTTTATTGGTCTTTTATAGATTCGCCAGTGGCTATTTATGTAGATCACAATCACACTGCACAACAAATGACTCACGATAATTAGCGGTCGTGGTAGAATTAACACTATCAGGTTCCAATACGTCATATACCTAACGCAAACAAATTACAGTTTCCCCGTTATGGTGCTTTTCCTAGAGATTGCTTAGCATAATCTGTGGCATAATCTTAAAACGTCTGACCAACCATAGATATTTTTAGTAGTGCTAAAACCGGGTGGCGTATCCACAAAAGAGGAATTGCCGATAGTAACGAATTATGCAATTTTTGTTTGTTGTCTCGACCTTTCAGCAACTAATGGAACATTTCCGCAGAGCTCCAAAGAAAATAATTGACTATTGTTTATTTATCTGAAAAGTTATTCGGATAAAATTTGAGAATTTACTTCTATTAAAAAATTGTTTTATTTTTATATTGCCGAAAATTAGGTCGAGCCCCCAATTTGCAGGACTTTTTCCGAAATCGTAAATACTCGAAACCTAACGCCCCTATTCTATTTTTTGCTCAAAAATTGACGTCAACACTTTGCACTACCAGCTTCAAAACAAGCGCTAAACGTGACCAGACCAAATAAACTAAAACTAACAAGATTTTTGATTGATCTGGATATTCTTGCACGAGGAGAATGCAGTTTAACAACCAGAGACGGCCTAAGGGTCTCGTTTTTGCGAAACTTTCATCGAACCACTTTCCCAGTTTCATCTTTTTCCCAATTTTTTAGCCATCCCGGAAGTCGACCGGTTGATGCAAACAACATTCCTCTCTCGCTCAAGAATTTTTTTTAATCCGCAGACACAAATGTTCCTCAAGCCAAACCGCCATCTGTGATACTAGATTTAGCCCCAACGCCATGACCGCCGTTGCCGTCCTCCAATGACCAACAACAACTGCGTGATGCTGGACGAAATCAAGATCGACAATGAGAAGAAACGCCACAACGAGCAACTTGAGAGACTGCTGACAGTGGCGACGGCACCGACCTTGGTGCCCGCCCAAATCGCCGCTGCCCCCAAAACCGACAATCGCCGCAAATCCGAAGGGAGTCTCTTGGGGTCCTTCAATAGAACGTTGCGTCTATCGATAGGTGGCGGGTCCAAGGACGCCCCCAACGGCCACGTCTTCAGCAGGTAATTCCCCGGTTATTTTCGGATTGACCCGAATCGCTTGGACATTTTCCAAAATAGGTCCAGAACACTCGACCTCTTTGCCGTCAAAATTTCGCGTCTAATCGAAATAGAATTGGGAACGCGAGCCAAACCGAATCGTGCGACGATTATTTGTTTAGTCAATTCACCAAGTACCGACACCTGAAATTTGAGGTTGGCTAAATGCGTCAATCAGTGTCTGGTTCGCGTCTACTTCCATCGACACTCCTTTGACGTTTCAACAATCATCTCGGGAAGTTTTTTGAAATTTTCTTCGCCTGTAATTGATTAATTGACGACGAAACGGTACGGGGTCACCTCGTGGTTGCCAGACGAAGTTTTTGGCGATAGGACAGAAAAAGTTTCGTCTGTTTTTTGTGCGTGTTGGACCGCCACGCTGCGGTCATTATCGCGAATTTCGTTCGAAAACAATGGACGTGAAGTAGTGCGCGGGCTTGTTCGTTGGTGGCGGTCATTAACAATTATTTAAATTGTTCTTTATTCGAAATCGTCCCCTGGCAAGGTGATCAGATGTTGTTTACATTCGTAATACCGATTAACCGTAACGCAATACGCAAGAGGCGGATACTTGTATCGCATCTAATAACAGTCGTCAATTTTTCAACCAGAATTGAAGCTTTTGATAGTTTCTCCAAACTCTTGCTTTGGAAAGTGTTGCGTTGTCATCCTAAAGTTTTGCGGGTGTTTGTAAAATTGTTAATTGTATCATCAATGGCTGGGCTAATTAAAAAAAAATTTACGCCCCAGTGAGTATCATGCGAGTAAATTTAGAATAATCAGTTCAGTTTGCTAATTTCCCAAATGTGCAATTACAATAACAATAGCTGGTTGTCCAGTCGCCTTGTTATCTGCAGGTAGGAACAAAAAAGAACAGGGGGCAATTTTCGGTTGGTACCACGAAAAACTTGGAAACGTTCCGGTGAGTGCGCGCGAGATAATATCCAAAGCACGTGTTAACAAAGAATTTTTTCACTTCCGCTTATCTGTTGTGCATAGCTGTGACAATTTTGGCACGTGTGGCAGAGTGAGAGGTCAAAATTCTAGCTTCAAGAAATATTTTTGCCAACACTGGCAACAGTTTTCAAAATTTTTTTCAAAATTTTATTTTATTTCTGTACTTTTGGCGCTGCTGTCAATACGGTCTCGGTGAAAACTGATAATTTCTCTGTACGACCAGGAGTCGCCAAAAAAAGTTATTGCATAAACCAGAGTCAGCGAAAATGTTGTTTCAACATTAATTTCTTGACAACTTTTTTTGATACCTCTATCTTGACATAGATAGCAAACTATACCCACCAGGTTATTAAAAATAATTGCTAAGAATTATTTAAGTGTGGTGAAGAATTTGTTGCTGGTGCTTTAGATAGTTATTATTTATAATCGCAAAAATGGGGAAAAAACGCGATATTGAGGACCTGAACCTGTTAGAAATTTTTCAAAATTTTTGAAATTAATTTTTTTTCAAAAATTTTAACGCTTCAAATTTTTAATGAAGCTGCTTGAAGTTCTGTCTGCCTATAAGAGGAAATTCATTTGTGGACATCGACGTCATAAGCAACCATTTTCATTGCCATCGCGTCATAAAAGTAACCGAACGGCATGCGAGACGAAAACAATTTTTAATATTCTGTTTTAGTAGTTTACTTTTACACTTAAATAGTTTTAGAACCTTTGTAGAAAGAAAACGAATTCTGCTAACGATAAAAGTGTTCATCTTACGGGAAAATAGTGGTTGAAAGCCCAGGAGAACACATTGAAGATCAACAATTTTGAAAAGCGATAATGTGCTTAAGTATCCATTTTGGTAATTTTGGTTCTATTTTCAAAATTTTATTAGTTTTTAACAAATTAGTCACGAGAAAAAATACACCTCATCACAGCAAGAAAATTTGACGAAATTTCAAAGTATTTTTTGTTCCGGACAAAAAATCTGAGGAAACCAGATCTGGTGAATTTTAAGCCGCCGTCTTGAGGTAAAGTGTCATTTTTAGTGGCCACATAAAATCTGAGGAAACCAGATCTGGTTAATTTCTAGACGTCGTCTTGAGGTAGAGTAAGTGTCATTTTTAGTGGCAATAAGGTTAAAAAACCGTGACTCACAATGTTCGTTACTTTTTGGGTTGTTAGAAACTTGTTGAGTATTTTTAAGAAACTGACGTAGGTGTGTTTATGCCTAAATCTAGCAACAATTTGTTAACAATTATGATATGGGTTGTAAATGATGCTTTAAATTCGCTGTAAATCAATCTTGATCGATTGTCATCAATGAGAGGTTGGTATACTGCGTTATTTACGCCCAATTTCATAATCTTTACCTCAAAAATTTTCTTTTTAACCTCACTTACAAGTATCAACGTTCTATGTTCGCTACATTTGTTATTTATGCAAGTATTGAAGACAAATGTTGGAGACAACTAGAAAAATAAAAAATACCTAAAAATAAAAATAGAATTATGCAAAGAAGATTTTATTCTTTACATGTGATTATGAGGGATAGTTTGAAATGTACTTCTTGGTTGTGAAACTGGTGAAATTTGACTTAAGTAAGTTGCATAACTCGCCCGGCTAGCAATAATTTTTTATTATTGTTTATTGTCGGTTTCGCCGTAATCGCTGAATTAACACATCGATTATCGATGATTTAGTATAGATTTATCCTCGGATTTATGGCAAAATCGACATCAACAGGACTCACGACCTGATGTTTTAATCCCGGTAATTCTCAATAATCTTTTTAATTCGTATCATCTTTCTTTAATAGCCGCTGAACTGTGATATGGTTTTAAAAATCGCAAGAAATGTAGTTTTCACTCCATTTGTCCCACGTTTTCAAAAACTTTTTAGAAAAATTTCCATTGGGAGGGTTACGTGCATTTTTCTAGATAAAAATTGTTGCGTCAATTCGCTTCCGTCACATTATTGTTATTTATTATGGCAAAATGCAATTTCAACGTTTACCCGCTAATTTTCGGCCTTCAACAAACAATAACGCCACAGTCCTCGAGCATGCCATATGCAGGTCGCAATCATTTATTGGATTTATTAATTGGTTCTTCATTTCTAACAGGTTCAGGTTCTCAATATCGCGTTTTTTCCCCATTTTGGCGATTATAAAAATAATAACTATTTACAGCACCAACAACAAATTCTTTACCACACTTAAATAATTCTTGGCAATTATCTTTAATAAGCTGGTAGGTATAGTTTGCTATTATCTATGTCAAGATAGAGGGTATCAAAAAAAGTTGTCAAGAAATTAATGTTGCCTTTGGTTTATGCAATAACTTTTTTTGGCGACTCCTGGTCGTGCAGAGAAATTATCAGTTTTCACCGAGACGTATTGACAGCATTGCCAAAAGTACAGAAATAATCCTAAATTATCGGTGGACACATGCTGGTCTGGCTGTAAACATTGCCTACATATTTTTTTTATGGCATTATTCCCAACCAATTAGATTTGTTAAGAGCTTTACGTTTTTTTTAACAACAAACGAAATTTTTTGGCAAAGTTACCGAATCATTGTGGCGTGCTAACTCGTCCAGACCAGCAGTTTTTGCGTGTTTCCACATTCCCGTTTCTTTTCCTATTATTCGTTACGTACTTCTTTATGTTGTCATTTCTTAATAACTTCCTGGCCACCGCTTCCACCATTCTGAGGTAAGTCCGCCAACAGTTGGCCGTTTTGGCCGAGACTTCGAAAATGGAACTGGGGACTTCAAAGGTTGGGCGCTAAAAATTCATAATTCAGAAAATTCGCAGCTTTGGGGTCTTAAATTTTAAAATTCTTGCCCTTAACTCTTCTGTAAGGTTTATACCCGTCGTTAGATTTTTTAGCGTCAAGTTTACCATCTTTACCCACAGAATTGTTCTTGCAACAATTTATGCAACACACATCACACTAAAGGACAAAGATAGTTATATGTGCTACCAATACATAGTATTATATGTTTGTGACGCACACATCATCATATGAGAGAGATTACGTTTTGTCATTCGACTTATGTGGTACGCTTCCGGTGTTATTATCAATTTTGCAAATTTAAAAAAAAAATTAAAGTGAATTATTTTTATTGGACGGCCGCGTGGATTCAAAGTTTGACAAATTTTTAATTAAAATTTTCTGAACGTTTGGTCCATTGATCTCTAATCGCAATCTTCAAAGATCTGCTTTAACGTCTTCAGCAATTTTTCTTTCAGTCGTTGTCCCAATCAGGTGAAGTCTGGTGCAGTTAAAGCCGGTGAACAATATTTTCGCTGACTCTAAATTTTCAATCTTTCGTATCCACAAAAATAACAACGTAAAATCTAATTCCGTCCGTTAACCTGGATGATAACTGTTATAATGTCGAAACCGCGACGTTTCCGCCGAAAAATCGCTACTTTCCCCCATTCAAACAAATTTAAAAAAAATTACAGCTACTACAAGCGTTCTGATTTTAGAAGTCTTTGAAAAAAGTTTCACACAGTGTCGCGATCATATGGTTTTAGTCCTGACATTGACCTTGTTAACCAGCTAGTTGAACTGTGGTTGCATTGAATGAATTGTCGATTCCAGAAATAATTTTACGCTTTACACGCTTTTAATCGTAATTGCTGCGATAAAAGTATCAACGGGATCCTCCACTGTTACTTACGAGATCATTTATTTGTTATTGCGGTCGTGAAGATAAATTGACTCTTTACTGTCTATACGCACCTAATCCCGCTGATGTGTACAGTGTCTGTCAATAAACAAGGAACGTTGTTTTCCACTCCATTCGGGAGGCGGGAGTGCCATTGCGGCCGACAATTGATTGGCGGCCGCGCGGCTGGTGGTAGGTAACTGCCAGGATGGCATAAACTCTAACCGGATTTGAAAATTAAGAAGATCTCAAACATCTTTACATGGACGAAGTGTTGGCCAATTTTCTGCTCGTCGGTTGAGAAAATTGAAAGAAATTTTTGCGGTCGGGAATGAAAGAAATTTTGAAGGGGCTAAGTCTGGTGAATAATGAGGCACTTGAATTTTACCTTAAATTTTTCTAGCCACTTGGGGTTACAAAATTGAAGTCTTTTCAAAACTTTGAATTACTTAAGGAAAACTTTCATCTTGACTTAAATGCAGGTTTATGAGTCTGGTGCAGAGTCCGGAGACTAATCCGGCTCTCGTCACCTCCTCACACCACCCGATAAAAACTAAAGTTACCGAACAGTAATACGAATGTAAACCCAACATCTCAGAACTTTATCTGTAATCCACCGTTGACTTCGCCAATCATCGACAATAAATTTTTTTCAATTAAATCCGTCACCAGGAAAGTTGTTCGTGCAACGCCTCGTGATAAGATGCCAACGAATAATCCATCGAAAGAAATTTGTTATCTAATCGGCGTCCGTGGCGCTTTAATAAATTGCCAGTGCTCGACGACCAACAAGTTAATTTGATGTTAGTGCCGAGCTGATGAACAGAGTGCGTAGTGTTGGGGACGCCATGGGGAGCATGTCGGGCCTGAAGAGGTGCTTCTCCCAGATGTCCATGATGGCCTTCAAAGCGACCATGTCCGGAGAGGAAGCTTGGCTCAACGCCTGGCACAGGTGCTGCCCATTCCCACCCCCCCAATTAGGGCCAGGTGGCTCGCCACCCCTCTCGCAGCCCGGCCAAACCCGTTTTCCTGCCGCGAAGAACCAACCGGATTTGCACCGCAAAAAATCACCTAACGACCGGCGTTAATCTCATAATTATTAATTAGCGGAGATGTGATTTTCACACGAGGCGCTGGTGGCTGTTGAAGTAGAGAATGTTGATTGCTCATTAACTTGAATACCTCGGCCAATCCGAAAACGTTACTGACGAACCTTAATTAATTGGCGAAGATATGCGGCACGTCACAGTTATTCAATAGAATAGGTCGCAGAATTTCTTTTAGCTGGCTAAGATAGCTGGAGGTCGCAAAACTTGTTTGGGGGTTGAACATTTTTTGGGGGTTAAAACTAAAATTTTGTTTCCTTCCAGATACCGGCAGTCGCGATTCAATGCCAGGAGGATACGAAAGCGCGTCGTCTTCAAGCATGGAGACTGCAACGTGGTGCAAGGGAACGTGGCGAAACGGCGCCGCAAGTACCTCCAAGACATCTTCACCACTTTGGTGGACGCGCAATGGCGCTGGACGTTGCTGGTGTTCGCCATGAACTTCTTCTTGTCTTGGTTGCTGTTCGCGGTGGTTTGGTGGTTGATATCCTTCACCCACGGCGATCTCGCCGAAGAACACACTGTAAGATAGTTTCTTAGCGTTAACTCGCTTGATTGAACGGCAATTTGCAGAATGGAACCGAACCCTGGCAGCCCTGCATCACCAACATCTACGGCTTCACTTCCTGCTTTCTGTTCAGCGTCGAAACCCAACACACCATCGGCTACGGTGGCAGGACCACAACCGAAGAATGTCCCGAAGCCATTTTCGTTATGTGTCTGCAGAGTATTACCGGTGTCATGATCCAAGCTTTCATGGTTGGTGTGGTGTTCGCGAAATTGTCCAGACCGAAGAAGCGGACACAAACTTTGTTGTTTTCGAGACATGCGGTTATTAGTCATCGTGACGGCATTCCCTGTTTGATGTTCAGAGTTGGGGATATGAGGAAGAGTCATATTATTGAAGCGCACGTGAGGGCGCAACTGATCAAGCATAAAGTTACCAAAGAGGGTGAAAGTCTGCCGTTTTTCCAAACGGAACTCAAGGTAAGACAGAGGAGCGACGCCATGAACGACGAGAAGAACAAACAGTTGCAGGTCGGTGGTGATGGAGAGGAAGACAAGATTTTTTTCATTTGGCCAACCACGATCGTGCACAAGATCGACAGGAACTCGCCGCTCTACAACATGTCCGCCACGGACCTCCTCCGGGAGCGGTTCGAAATCGTCGTCATACTCGGTAAGACCACCACACAACCACCGCCACCTTCCACCAACTCTAAGCACCATTTCTAGGTTGTCTTTAACCACCTCTCACCACCATTTCCAGTTTTCAGTAAAATCACTTAGAATTTTTCCAACTACTATTAATGGTATTTACTATCAAATTAATCTTCTTCTTCATCTACTTCTACTTTTTAACGTCTTCAATCATTTGGATCTAAAGAAAATTCTCATATTTACTTCTGCGTCCCCTTGACTGTATGTAACACACAATACACCAATAGCAAGAATGGTATTTGCTTGTGCAAGTCTTCGGGGTGATTGAGGGCGCGGAATCTTCTGACCCTTTCGTTTGTGTTTTAGAGGGCGTGATCGAGTCGACGGGGATGACGACGCAGGCCCGCTCAAGCTACTTGCCTTCGGAGATCCTCTGGGGCCACCGCTTCCAGTCGCTCATCAGCTACAAGAAGGAGTCCGGCGAGTACGAGGTGGATTACGCCGTCTTCAACAACACGGTGGAAGTGGACACGCCTTTGTGCAGCGCCAAACAACTAGACGATTTCCGGGCAATGTCCAGCAACGATTGCGTTGGTAACACGTCAGCGACCGTCACCAATACTCAAATTTCTCAACTTCAGCTGTTTTAGATCACCTGAAAGCGGGAATTTTCCCGTCAGTTCGGACGCATTCCAGTGACACTTTGTGCAGTATGGATTCACTTTCGATCGATGAACATATTATGATGCGATTGCCCAATAGTCCAATTCCTGTCACAGTGACCGCTCCGGATGAGGCGACGCCGCTCACCAACGGGTCGATCCCGAGAACTTCGTCTCATCCAGCAGTCGTTTGATACGCTTACTAGAGTCTTCTCTTTTCTCTCCCTTAGAATAATCACCAAGTAGGCAGGAAATACTCGAAAACTTTGATCTCCTAAAAAGATAACTTCAAGTGAAATTTGAGTCAAGTAATTGAACTGTTATTACTTCGTTCATTTGGGGAGTGCTGCTAAATTTCTTCTAAATTCTCTTAACCTGTAACTAGTAGTTTGTGTTGTTTTGAAAATTTTCACGTTTCTTCTGTTCGGTCCAATTTTTGTGTTCATTGCCATTTTTTTTTTGCTACCGGTAAACTTTTTTAATTTCGTTATTTATTTTTTACAGTGTACTTAACTTAGTTTCTAGCTATTTTAGTCTATGTTATACATAGTGTTAAAGATAAGTTAAACTGTAAATAGTCAGTGCCATAGTATTTATAATTGTCCGGAAAGGAATTTTTTACAAATTAATAAAACTATTTTAATTTATTAACTATTATTACGGTCGACGAAGCTCAAGCCTTAACTTTGCATCAGTCCCTTCCGTCTTGTTCACCAGATGTGCACCACAATGCTTGGGGCTAGTGCCAAAGTCAGCGTTGAATTGAAAGAATACTAGAATTAGTGGAAGTATGGTAAACTTGCTGATTAACAGGTTGAACAAAATGACTGGCAGGTTGAACAAAATTACTGTCAGGTTGAACAAGATGACTGACAGGTTGAAGAAGATGACTGACAGGTTGAACAACATAACTGGCAGGTTGAACAAGATGACTGGCAGGTTGAACAAGGTGTCTGGCAGGTTGGACAAGATGACTGACAGGTTGAACAAGATAACTGACAAGTTAAACAAGAGGACTAGCAGGTTGAACAAGATGACTGGCAGGTTGAACAAAATGACTGGCAGGTTGAACAAGGTGACTGGCGGGTAGAAGTGGTTGTCTGACAGGTTGAACAGGCTGACTTGGGCAATAATTACCCTGCCACAGTTAGCCAGAATCATCTCATAAAAGATAGATATGCAACCCAACATCTCTACAATTTTAAGCTGCTGATAAGCGAGATAAATTCGGCGGAGGATGTGCCTCTTTCTCCTTCATAAATAATAAATGAATGATGGGAATTGTAGGACTAACCACCAGTCAGTCGGTGAGTTGCTGTTCGCGCTTCTTAAACGGTTAAACGGTGAAACAGTTAAATTGTTAATTTTACTTAACCAATAAAGTTCTAACATTTACTTCTTTCAAACATTTTAAATAATGTGTTTCATAAACAATTTTTAATTAATTGTTAAAAGTGAGCAATTATTTACGTAGAGTTAGGGACAGAATTGCGTAATTGCGCTGCCACTTCCTTCTTTGCCACGAAGATAATCGACACCGTCTCGTAATGTAGGAAACATTTAGCTTTAATCAAACCAAATGGCATTTTCCGCCCATTAAAGTCGACTTGGGGCTCGCTGTTGCAACAATTTAGCGTCGACACCACTAATACCATCAATCAAAGAAAAAAAAGCGTTGCTTAACAATGGCTACTGGAAAAGTTTCCGGTGTCTAATTAAATTTGCCGAATTAATTCGGGCGAGTCTCCGGACCAGTTTTAGCAGTTTTTGCTGTTATGGAGGAAGAACAACAAATTTCCTGCCCCTCCAACAAGTAAATGGCGCGATTTCCGCACTGTAACGCCTACGGTGATTTGCATGAAGCCACAACGCCTATCCATCCTCTTCCCTCCATCAGTCCTTAATAAAGAAAGTCACAACCACAACTGCTCGGGATCTACTATTTGACCAGTCGTCACCACGACCATAGAAAGTGTCCGTCACAATTTTTCGCGTTTGACCCGTTGACCGTGAATTTTTTTTCGTAATCCGCCAAATATCAATCCGAATTATTGTTGTTATAACTGCTGACAGTTTAAGGTTGTGATGTTAATCGAACCTGTTCGGAGGATAATGAGTCGTTGTTTGTGGAATAAGAGTGAAAGTTGAAATTGTTTGAATCGGTGGCGGCAAGATGTCGCAGAAACTTTTCTATAGACCGGGAACTATCGAAGAGTCGGAGGAGGAACGTGAAGGGGCGACGTTTCGAATCGGGGGTGATTCTCCCCTGTTGACCAGACATCTACCTCTTCAGTTATCAGCGGCGAGGGTGTCGAGTCTCGCCCGCATTTCCACGTGCAACAGCTCGCTGACGCACGTGCCATCGGTGGTTTTCAGGCACGAGGGGTCGAGGTAATTATTTCGCTTTTTCAATGACCGCACTCGAGGTCTCCCTTCATTCACTTGATTGGTATTAATTTCCAATATTGACGTTTCCTGTTGTTCGGCTAAAAACGCCAATTGACTTAAATCGTCATTAAAGTCACGTAACGAAACAGTTTTTCTAACACGTGCAGAATTAATAGGAAAAAAGCGGACTTTTTCTTGTTGTTATTGTTAGTTTTGTATTACGCGGTAATCAGCGCCGCGCCTCCAAGACGCTGGATAGGCAACTTTAAAAACTTTCAAGTAACAAGGGTTGCCTACTTAGAAATTTTAAAAAAATGTTTTTTTGACCAAGCGAAGCGTCCGTTTTAAAAATCGGAGGAAAAGTCGATGGTGATTATGACAAAAAGTAAAACTTTGCATGAAATAAATAAAGAATGACTCATTTTACGCATCACCACCTTCACTGGTTACGAATAATTAGAAACCATATCTCTAGGCGCCTCCACCATTTTGCCAGTAACCAGTTAACTTGAGAAGGTCAATTAAGCAAAACTAAATCACAAGAAGTGCAGAAACGTATTTTCATAAGCTATACAGTACACGTGCGACATAAATCATTTTGCAGTGATTTACTTGTAGATTATCTGCAACTCGAAACTGATAACTTTATGTACTTTGACAAGTCTTACGTCGTGGGTTGTGGCGGTTCCTCGCTTTCGCAACACATTTACATAGAATGACACATTTTATTGCTGCCAGAACTTTCCCTTTGAGGACTGGTGTCTTGTGGTCGATTGAAACTTGTCCCGTCGTAATCTGGGCGATGATCCAAGATAAGGCCGAAGACGGAAATTTCCTTATCGCAGCTTCTTCAATCAACAATGATTCTTTTGGTCGTCAGAGCGCTGTCAAGAGACATCAGACGCGATAGGGTCTCGTCATACATCTCACCTCCTCAACCTAAACAAGATAACGAAATCACGTTACTCGCTCGTACTTGCGACTAGTTTATAACTTATTTGGGGAGATCGTCGGTGCTCCTTAATTCGACCGCTATCGCTAATTTGTTGGTAATTACGATCTCCCCCGTTGTTCGTTGTTATCGGACGTAATAATTATTATTGTTTGTTGTTGCTTTTAACACCCGATCGCTGGCTCGTTTAAAATGAAATTACTGCCAACTGAACGAATCAGTTAATAGAAGTGGTTGATCGGTGTGCGGCATTTATGACAATATGGACTCGCCAGTGGAGGGTAACGAGAAGAAGTACCTCATCGCCAACACCAAGACTTTCGGAAATGGAGAATTGACGCCGGGGGTTTATTACTGCCCCAAAACGCCCACTTCGCCGACGTCGATCAGCAGGTGAACAATTGCTCGTATTTTTGATAACAATAGCAACTTTCGGGCCATTACGAGGAAACTGCCAACACGTGTGGCAGCCAATTCCAAACTTTGGTGGTAAATTTAAAAAATTGTTGAAATTTTTTATTCAGGGATCGTCTGAACGTGGTAGATAAAAACATTTTTTTTTAATACTGAGACACTGGTCTGCAGTTAATTAAAGCACCAGCTCCACCTTTATGTCTCTCCAACAAAAAAATTTTTTTTTGGTTGCTTAACTTTTGCCAAGCAAGGTGACGCTCCGAGAATTCTTTCTAATTCTTGGCATTCTCTACAATTATGTTTTGCTGTCTTAATTCTTAGACTTTAGTTCTACAGTTTAAATTTTTTTTATTCCTGATACAACAAACTTTTTTTATCTTAAGATTATTTTAAAATTTCTTAAATCACTCCTTGGTCTTGTTTAAACTTGATATTAAAGGTACTCGACTAAAGGGAGATTGTCAGCACTAAATAAAAATTTTTAAAATAAGTTTTTATTTCTACTTTCGCTTGCTTGACTTTCTGCACGTGGGCACGTCAGCGTGCAGAAAAAAGCAAGCGCGCTCAGGAAGATACAGCTCGGTAACATTTCCAATAAAAACATGGTGGAGGTTACGCCAAATTTTTCTTCTGTGGGCTCTCTATGGTTCTTATTGCTTCCCATTGAAATGTTTTATCCTCTGAGATTGACATTGGAAAAACACTTGGAACCATATTTCTTCGGTACGTTGCGCAACGTTTGTATTATCAATTGGTGCATTGTGACGTTTAAAAATTTTTCCTTATCCAGTTTGTCGACTTTATTACTTGTCTGTATTGTTAAATCAATCCCAAGTTTCTGTCATCACTATAATGATGCAAGTGTTGTCTCGTTAAACTCAAAGTTCAAAAATAGGGGCATAAATATTTAGTTCAAATGAAAAATATTGAACGTGACGTCAGTCTGACCTCTCAGTAATTTTAAATAATTTAATGTAATAAATTACAGGTTCCTTTATTTAGATTTTGGTTATATGAACATTTTTTCTAAATTAAAAAATTCTTTTGTGAATTTTTGAACTTCTTGAAGATTCTTGAAAATTTGTAAAGCTCCTGGGAATTTTGGTCGATTACGCGCTGGCTACCTCTGCCCATAACATAAATAAGAGCGTCATATTAGCATAAAGCATTAAAGCACGTGAAATGCAAACAATCAAACAATGCATATTTGCCACTTTTAGCACAACAGACGTAACAAGCCAATTTGTCACAATTTTGCCACAATATCGCTAATAACCCATCAATAGCCAAATTTGGAGCTGCTAACCACCCAAATTGGCTCAATTACCCGTGGCTATTTGTGCAAAAACAAATTAATTATCGCAAAATTTTTTGCAGAAAATCGTTTCGTCCAGGGGCGACCCGCAAAATCCGGCGTCGAGCAGTTTTCAAAAATGGCGACTGCAACATCCTCCAATCCCGCATCTCCAAACGGCGATTGCGCTTCCTCCAGGACATCTTCACGACTCTCGTCGACATCCAGTGGCGATGGACGTTGATAGTTTTCGCTATTGCCTTCATCGGATCTTGGTTAGCCTTCGCGTTGATTTGGTGGTTGATCGCCTTCACTCACGGCGATCTAGAAGACGACCACCTACCCCTCCACCAATCCGAATCCAACTGGAGTCCTTGCGTCCTCAACATCCACGGTTTCACTTCTTGTTTTCTCTTCAGCATCGAAACTCAACACACCATTGGCTACGGAGTTCGAACCACCACCGAGGAGTGTCCGGAAGCTATCTTCATAATGTGTCTCCAAAGCATCGCGGGGATGATGATCCAAGCTTTCATGGTCGGCATAGTTTTCGCCAAGATGACCCGGCCGAAATTACGCACCCAAACTCTCCTCTTCTCGAGGAACGCGGTCATCTGCCAACGAGAGGGCCATTTGTGTTTGATGTTCCGGGTCGGGGACATGAGGAAGAGTCACATTATCGGCGCCAGCATCCGGGCTCAACTCATCAGGTCGCGCAAGACTAAAGAAGGCGAAGTTTTGAGCAACTTCCAGTCGGAGCTGGCGGTAACCGCGGACGGTTGCGACAGCAGTCTCTTCTTCATTTGGCCGATGACTATAGTTCACAAAATCGACGAGCAATCGCCGCTCTTCCACTTGTCGGCCAGCGACATGTTGCAGGACAAATTCGAAATCGTCGTGGTCCTCGAAGGCACCATCGAGAGCACCGGCCAAACGACCCAAGCCAGGTCGAGTTACGTCGCCAGTGAGGTGCTGTGGGGGCACAGATTCGAGTCGGTGGTGGCTTACAATAAAGACAGACAAGGGTACGAGGTGAATTACTCGAAATTTGACAACAGTTATCCCGTTGACACCCCTCTTTGCTCGGGGGCGGAACTGGCCGAGTTTTACAAAATGCAAGACTTACCTGGTGAGTAATCAACAAATCGACGCAATTAACTAACCTTAACGAGTTTTGTAGATTGTGGCGACAGCGACCCTCCTACGCTTGAAAGTGCCCCAGTTTTGTCTTAACTTGTGACGTCACTTAACACCGCGCCGGATTAGTTGTGGCGTCAACTTGTGATATTCCATTATTTGTTAGCTTGTGTGTCTCGAGAAAATTTTACAGGAAATAAATATTTATTGTTAAGTTTGGACGTGTTTTGCAGTTGCAAGGGATGAGAGCGTTTTGCAGCAATCACCTCCACCTCCTCGACCTCCGGCTTACAGGGGCTGTCCAGAAACAACTCTCGAGATGGACGATGGTAGCTTGGTTTGATATTTACCACCAATTCGTAAACTTATTACTTGATAAGTTGTACCTAATTGGTGCTAATTGTTACGTATGTGACAGATATAGGCAAATCAAGGCAATAAGATGCTTTGATGGTTTTAGTTATTAGTGACGTGTAAAATTTGAAAGACCAGATTGAATTATGTAGGATGTTCTAATTAATAAACTGTTTGCCCGCAGTAATTTTGACGACCACAAGAAACTAGCGAAGAAGATTATTTTATCTGGGATCGTATTTCTTGAATTATTTACACTTTGTTTGCATTATCAATTGGTGCAAGATGACGTCCACGAAATTTTCCTCTATTCAGTTTGCCAAATTTATTACTCCATGTGTACTTGTCTGGGCTTGTTGAATCAAGTTCAAAATTGCATCATATCGTTACCCAATACGCAGAGTGACAAGAACAAATAGTTAGCTTAGCCGAAGGAGAAATAGAAACTCAAAATTGATTTAATAATTTAGTTTGGCATTATTTATTACTAGGATACTTGTAGGTACTTGCACTCTCAATTAGGATGAATTTAGTTTAAAATTGGTATTAGACCACCTATCATCAAGAATGCTGTGGAACAATCAAGAATCACAGAAGCTTAATTTTTTTTACAAAGAAGACATGGTAATCGAAGCCTTACCTTAGATAAATATGCTTGAGCTGCCTCCATTTAGTTCTTTTCAGTTAGTAGTTGCAGGTCATCTCCACATCTCACTTGGAGTTTTCTCCGAAGACCTTTGACAACATATACAGGATGGGGCAATAGTGCGTCCGAGTTCGACAGCTCGAGTTCTATAATGGGTAGAAATTTCATTTAAAAACACAAATAAATTAGAGAAAGAAGTCTATAACCGGAAATTATTTTTGAACATACAGGATGAGCCAAGACAATTATACAGGAGCAAGTGACATTTTTTTAAATAGAATGTGGTGTGTAAAAAAAGATTTTTTGGAGCCTCTTCCTAGACTCTTTTCAATCCAATATTATTGCTGACTATTTCCAAACCACTTGGATGTAGCGATTTTTTTTGTTTAAATAATGCCATCTGCAGATGCATGTTAAAAAAATCACTACAATCACAATTATTAGTTCTAAGAAAAAAATATGTAAAGACTAGTTAGGAAACATCTGTAGAATGTCTTTGAATCGTTTTAACTTTTGAAAAATTATACAGGGTGGCTAGATTTAATTTTTTAATTTATAACTTTTTAAATTTAATTTTCTGCATTTTTTCAAATAAAACACCCTGTATATTTTTTAAACGATATGATGTAGAAACTAAAAACAAACATTTCTTGTATGTACACCCCTATGGTTATTTGTAACCATTTTCGATTTATCGCCCAATAATTACAAAATTCAAAAATAATCCTAAAAAATTAGATTGTTTTTCAAATTACTCGACAGATAAAATTGTAATAAGTGCTCCAGATGTTTTGTTTATAAAAACAGCATAAGTCTTTTTAGTAAGTTCACTTTATGTTTGTATCTTGATCATTTTTTGCATTTTATATTATCCGACAAGAAATACACATTTATTGCAGTTACCTGTCGTCAGTTGTCATTTTTGTGTCAATTTTGAAACATTTAAAGTTTTTTGTCGAGTTTTTTGGAAAACGATCTAATTTTTTAGGATTATTCTTGAATTTTGTAATTATTTGGCGATATTTCGAAAATGCTTACAAACAGCCATAGGGGTGTGCATACAAAAAAATTTTGTTTTTAGTTTCTACATCATATCGTTAAAAAATATACAGGGAGTTCTATTTAAAAAAATAGAAGAAAGAAAATTAAATTCAAAAATTTCTAAATTGAAAAATTAAATTTAGCCACCCTGTATAATTTTTCAAAAATTAAAATAAATCAAAGACATTCCACAGATGTTTCCTAACTAGTCTTTACATAATTTTTTTTTAGAACTCATAATTGTGACTGTAGTGATTTTTTTAACATGCATCTGCAGATGGCATTATTTGAGAAAAAAAATTGCTACATCCAAGTGATGGTTTGGAAATAGTCAGCAATAATATTGGATTGAAAAAAATTCTAAGAAAAGGCTCTGAAAAATTTTCTTTTAGACACCACATTTTATTTAAAAAAGTGTCACTTGCTCCTGTATAATTGTCTTGGCTCACCCTGTACGCTCAAAAATACTTTCCGGTTATAGACTTCTTTCTCTAGTTTATTTGTGTTTTTAAATCAAATTTCTACCTATCATAGAACTCGAGTCATCGAAGTCGGGCGCACTATTGCCCCACCCTGTACATTGATCTAGTCATATTATGTTCTATGCCATTGAAAATTGGTCCTATTTCTTAGGCTACTTAACTAAGTAGTGCAAAATAAATTTTGACTTCTAGAAAAAAATCTAATTTATTCAATAACTTAGATATAGAGCTACTTGGAGAAAAAATTTTCCTTATCTCTTGAAGCCTCACAATCGCTCTCGGTACCTATGTGAACAACATTTTCTTTGGCCTTCGGAAGGATCTCGCCCAAACTGTGCCTGGGGGTGAAATTGATGTGGAGCTGCGACCTCGACTTATTCACTGAAACAGTTTCTCCTAAAACAACGAAAGAAATTTTTTTAAAGTTACCACAACAGTTTTGCATTTGGTTGTACTCATCGGCGTAGGCGGCGGAGCACAGGGGGGTACTTATAGGTAAAAGTTGGTCAAATTTGGAAAAATCCGCCTCGTACTCCCTCCGATCGTAATTAAAATTGAGCAACGACCCGAACTTTTTTCCCCAAACAATTTCCGTCGAAACGTAACTAGTCTTAGCTTGCGTCATCTGCCCGGTACTCTGCATTGTTCCTTCAAGTACCACAACAATTTCGAAACGGTCCTGCAACAAATCGCCAGGAGCCACGTAATACAGGGGGGATTCCCTGGTAATTTCGTGAAGCACCACTAAAGGCCAATTGAAGAACAGACCGGTCTTGCAGCTATCAGCGACTAGTCTCATTTCGGTTTGTTGATTATTCAAAATTTCCCCTTCAACGGTCCGTTGGGACCTAACGAAATACGCGCGAACTTTAACGTCGATTATGTGGTTCTTCCTCATGTCCCCCATTCGAAACATAAAACACAACTGGCCGTTCCTCGAACAAATCGCGGCTTCCTTCGAGAACAGCAGAGTTTTCGACCGCAACCTCGGCAACGTCATTTTGGCAAAAATTATCACCGCCATGAAGCCCTGCATGATGAACCCGATGATGCATTGGAGGGCGTTAACAAAGATCGCTTCGGGACACTCGTCTGTGGTTGCTTTAATTCCGTACCCCACAGTGTGCTGGGTTTCGATGCTGAAGAGGAAGGCCGACGCGAAATTGTGGACGTGGTGCACGCAAGGGGTGTAGTTGTTTTGTTTTTGGAGCCAGGGGAGGTGGTCGGGTTCGAAATCGCCGTGAGTGTAGCAAATCAACCACCAAACAGCGCCGAATAGCAGCCAGGACGAGAGGAGGGTCACCAGGAAAACTAGCATGGTCCAGGTCCAGGAGGCGTCGACTAGTTTGGCAAACTGGAGGAAGGCTAGACGTTGACGTTTTGATTCCGGTTGCAGGACGTTGATGTTGCCGTTTTTTCGGACGAGACGGTGGCGGGTTTTGCGGGAACGCGACGGGGACCTTGAAAGAATTTTGTTAAGTTTGAATGGGGATTCAGGGAATAAACTATTTACCGCTTCAGGTAGGCCATTTGGCTGGATGCTGTAAGAGATCGCACCAGTTGGATGGTTTCGCTATTAGCGTCCATTTTTAACTAATTAAAAGATGCGCAGTTTTACACTTGTAACGTAAGCAAATAACTTAAGCCGGTTGTTAGCTTATCTTGTGGTGAAATAGCTTTAATTTAGACAGGTTTTTAGATTCGTTTAAAAGTGATGCAGATATTATTCTTGTGATTTTAAATTATCTCAGCGGCCATCTATTTGGGTTTTATTAAACTTTGTGACACAAATCGCACAAAGAGAAAAAAATTATGTTCTTGTGATGTAAGCGTAAACCTGGTGGTTAAGGACAATTATTGGCAGGCATCAGTAAACAAGCAAAATGCTTGAGAAATGTTATCTTGCCGAGAGGAAGTTGAGAACATAGTTTCCTTAAAATGTCCACTTTTCAGCAGGTGCTTGTAAAAGCGCGTGTTCCTCAAAAACAGTCAAACAAACACTTGATCCAACCGATTGGCGTGTGGTTAATGTATAAACATACAATTATTATCATTAAATTGGTTTAACAATACTTACTTTTAGGTTTTGTAACTCATATTACGATTTTACACATTGGCATTAGTTATGAAAAAATCAGATAAAAACTTAACAAATCGATAAAGGATGTTTTGAACTTAACAATAATAGATATTAAATTGTGATTAAACTTAGACTAAAAATACGTCTCTTTAGTATTCAGGTTATTAAATAAAGAATTTTGTTCCCAAGTTTTAGCTATAATTTGACCTACAAGAGTGATTTTGTGTTTTGTGTCAGAGCTATCAGATTCTTATCATATTATAGCGTACGAGGACCGACAAAGAGGAATGACTCCAATGGATTCCAAGTCTTCCTCTCTTCCTTATCTCGTGTCTTTTTTCTACCCTCAATTACTCTCATTCCCAGTATCTATTTATCTCTTTCTCAGCGTTTCTGTACCTGTATTAAAGGTACTTAGATAGGAAGATCATAAATCTGAGAAATAAAGCAAATTTAAGATTGGAGAAAAAAGAGGAGTCTAAAAGAGAGAACAGAAAGAAAGACCAGTAGTGGAGACTTCAACAACTTTTTTTTTCTTTTTGTTTTTTTTCTTTTTTTTTCTATTTTCTATTTGTCTCTTCATTTTGTCTCTTTGTTTTGTCTCTTTCTTTTGTCTGTAAAAGAGAGAAAGAAGAAGACAAATAGTTGAGACTCCTTTGTCTAATAGATTTAGTCTTCCTCTCTTCTTTGCCTTTTTTCTACCCTCCATTTCTACTCTCAATCTATCTCTTTGTCAGCGTTTCTGTCTTTGTATCAAAGAGACTAAGATAGGGGATGGTAAATCTGACAAAGAGGAATGACTCCAATGGATTCCCAGTCTTCCTTTCTTCTTTATCTCGTGTCTTTTTTCTACCCCCAATTACTCTCATTCCCAGTATCTATTTATCTCTTTCTCAGCGTTTCTGTACCTGTATTAAAGATACTTAGATAGGAAGATCATGAATCTGAGAAATAAAGCAAATTTAAGATTGGAGAAAAAAGAGGAGTCTAAAAGAGAGAACAGAAAGAAAGACCAGTAGTGGAGACTTCAACAACTTTTTTTTCTTTTTGTTTTTTTTTTCTTTTTTTTTTCTATTTTCTATTTGTCTCTTTATTTTGTCTCTTCGTTTTGTCTCTTTCTTTTGTCTGTAAAAGAGAGAAAGAAGAAGACAAATAGTTGAGACTCCTTTGTCTAATAGATTTAGTCTTCCTCTCTTCTTTGCCTTTTTTCTACCCTCCATTTCTACTCTCAATCTATCTCTTTGTCAGCGTTTCTGTCTTTGTATCAAAGAGACTAAGATAGGGGATGGTAAATCTGACAAAGAGGAATGACTCCAATGGATTCCCAGTCTTCCTTTCTTCTTTATCTCGTGTTTTTTTTCTACCCTCAATTACTCTCATTCCCAGTATCTATTTATCTCTTTCTCAGCGTTTCTGTATCTGTATTAAAGATACTTAGATAGGAAAATCATGAATCTGAGAAATAAAGCAAATTTAAGATTGGAGAAAAAAGAGGAGCCTAAAAGAGAGAGCAGAAAGAAATACCAGTAGTGGAGGCTTCAACAGCTTTTTTTTCTTTTTGTTTTTTTTCTTTTCTATTTTCCTTTTGTATCTTTATTTTGTCTCTTCGTTTTGTCTCTTTCTTTTGTCTGTAAAAGAGGGGGAGATGAAGACGAATAGTTGAGACTCTTTTGTTTAATAGATTTAGTCTTCCTCTCTTCTTTGCCTTTTTTCTACCCTCCATTTTTACTCTTAATCTATCGCTTTCTCAGCGTTTCTGTCTTTGTATCAAAGAAACTAAAAAAAGGGATGATGAATCCGAGCAACAAAAAGAGTTTAAAACTGGAAAAAAGGGCGAATGAGGGGGAATGGTTGAGAAAGACTTGAATAAAGCGTTCTTAATAAAAAAAAATTTTTTAGACCAAAAAGAATATCATTGTTCAATGAGGTAGTAGAAAATACACAGGACTGGTGTGATTGGCTATGAGTTGCCTTGGAATAAAAAAAAAACACGTGTCATACGTAATGCAACAAAACTTGCAACAAACCTTATAATTATTACGTAAATTTGCCTAGGTATGTACGATAACATTTTGATTATATAGTACTAGGGCTACGCCCTAGTATCCGCCGAGACGTTTACCCGCAGGGGCTCCCGGGTGTATGAGGGTGCCACGTTGCAAGTGGGGTTCGCAGCTGCGCTGCTTCCCCACATGCCGCACCCGGGGAGGCCCTGCGGGCCTCCCCGGGTGTATGAGGGTGCCACGTTGCAAGTGGGGTTCGCAGCTTCGCTGCTTCCCCACATGCCGCACCCGGGGAGGCCCTGCGGGCCCCCCCGGGTGCTTGAGGGTGCCACGTTGCATGTGGGGTTCGCAGCTTCGCTGCTTTCCCACATGCCGCACCCGGGAAGGCCCTGCGGGCCTCCCCGGGTGCTTGAGGGTGCCACGTTGCAAGTGGGGTTCGCAGCTGCGCTGCTTTCCCACATGCCGCACCCGGGGAGGCCCTGCGGGCCTCTCCGGGTGCTTGAGGGTGCCACGTTGCAAGTGGGGTTCGCAGCTGCGCTGCTTCCCCACATGCCGCACCCGGGGAGGCCCTGCGGGCCCCCCCATGTGCTTGAGGGTGCCACGTTGCATGTGGGGTTCGCAGCTTCGCTGCTTCCCCACATGCCGCACCCGGGGAGGCCCTGCGGGCCTCCCCGGGTGCTTGAGGGTGCCACGTTGCATGTGGGGTTTGCAGCTTCGCTGCTTCCCCACATGCCGCACCCGGAGAGGCCCTGCGGGCCTCCCCGGGTGCTTGAATATGCCACGTTGCAAGTGGGATTCGCAGCTTCGCTGCTTCCCCACATGCCGCACCCGGAGAGGCCCTGCAGGGCCTCCCCGGGTGCTTGAGGGTGCCACGTTGCAAGTGGGGTTCGCAGCTGCGCTGCTTCCCCACATGCCGCACCCGGGGAGGCCCTGCGGGCCTCCCCGGGTGCTTGAGGGTCACGTTGGAAGTGGGGTTCGCAGCTGCGCTGCTTCCCCACATGCCGCACCCGGGAAGGCCCTGCGGGCCTCCCCGGGTGCTTGAGGGTACCACGTTGCAAGTGGAATGCGCAGCTGCGCTGCTTCCCCACATGCCACATCCGGGGAGGCCCTGCGGGCCTCCCCGGGTGCTTGAGGGTGCCACGTTGCAAGTGGGGTTCGCAGCTGCGCTGCTTCCCCACATGCCGCACCCGGGAAGGCCCTGCGGGCCTCCCCGGGTGCTTGAGGGTACCACGTTGCAAGTGGAATGCGCAGCTGCGCTGCTTCCCCACATGCCGCACCCGGGAAGGCCCTGCGGGCCTCCCCGGGTGCTTGAGGGTGCCACGTTGCAAGTGGGGTTTGCAGCTGCGCTGCTTCCCCACATGCCGCACCCGGGAAGGCCCTGCGGGCCTCCCCGGGTGCTTGAGGGTGCCACGTTGCATGTGGGGTTCGCAGCTTCGCTGCTTTCCCACATGCCGCACCCGGGAAGGCCCTGCGGGCCTCCCCGGGTGCTTGAGGGTGCCACGTTGCAAGTGGGGTTCGCAGCTGCGCTGCTTTCCCACATGCCGCACCCGGGGAGGCCCTGCGGGCCTCTCCGGGTGCTTGAGGGTGCCACGTTGCAAGTGGGGTTCGCAGCTGCGCTGCTTCCCCACATGCCGCACCCGGGGAGGCCCTGCGGGCCCCCCCATGTGCTTGAGGGTGCCACGTTGCATGTGGGGTTCGCAGCTTCGCTGCTTCCCCACATGCCGCACCCGGGGAGGCCCTGCGGGCCTCCCCGGGTGCTTGAGGGTGCCACGTTGCATGTGGGGTTTGCAGCTTCGCTGCTTCCCCACATGCCGCACCCGGAGAGGCCCTGCGGGCCTCCCCGGGTGCTTGAATATGCCACGTTGCAAGTGGGATTCGCAGCTTCGCTGCTTCCCCACATGCCGCACCCGGAGAGGCCCTGCAGGGCCTCCCCGGGTGCTTGAGGGTGCCACGTTGCAAGTGGGGTTCGCAGCTGCGCTGCTTCCCCACATGCCGCACCCGGGGAGGCCCTGCGGGCCTCCCCGGGTGCTTGAGGGTCACGTTGGAAGTGGGGTTCGCAGCTGCGCTGCTTCCCCACATGCCGCACCCGGGAAGGCCCTGCGGGCCTCCCCGGGTGCTTGAGGGTACCACGTTGCAAGTGGAATGCGCAGCTGCGCTGCTTCCCCACATGCCACATCCGGGGAGGCCCTGCGGGCCTCCCCGGGTGCTTGAGGGTGCCACGTTGCAAGTGGGGTTCGCAGCTGCGCTGCTTCCCCACATGCCGCACCCGGGAAGGCCCTGCGGGCCTCCCCGGGTGCTTGAGGGTACCACGTTGCAAGTGGAATGCGCAGCTGCGCTGCTTCCCCACATGCCGCACCCGGGAAGGCCCTGCGGGCCTCCCCGGGTGCTTGAGGGTGCCACGTTGCAAGTGGGGTTTGCAGCTGCGCTGCTTCCCCACATGCCGCACCCGGGAAGGCCCTGCGGGCCTCCCCGGGTGCTTGAGGGTGCCACGTTGCAAGTGGGGTTTGCAGCTGCGCTGCTTCCCCACATGCCGCACCCGGGGGGGCCCTGCGGGCCCCCCCGGATGCTTGAGGGCGCCTCGGAGTCGATAGCCCCTTCGGGAATCCAAGTTAGGCCCCTTCGGGGCCTTTTTTGGCACTTTTCCGGTACCAGCAACGAAAATATTTTCTCGACCGGTGACCGTTTTGTGAATTTTTCTGACTTTTTTCAAAATCACCATAGATTCGACGAAACTCGCGTCGGGCATCTCTTTCTCACGAACACACAAAATCGTCACGGGCCCCGTTTCAGGGCCTCAACTCGAAAATCGCTCAGGTCTATTTGTTACAAAACGTAATTCCACGTCGAACTGCACTTTCCGCTCGCCGCTTCGCGGCTCGCCACGCCGCCCAGCTGGTCCTCCGTTTTTCGTGCGAGGGGCTCTTCCAGTCGTCTTTTATATAGTATAATAATAGCATTTTGACAGCTACGATTTAGATACCAAATACCTCGTCAAACACCATTGATAAATTTTGGTTCCTGTCGCTTCTTCACGCGCCTCATGAGTCCGAGAGTATTTCTTCTTAAAAAATAGCAACAACGTTTAACTTTATTTGGTTGAATAAATGTCAGCTGTCAATGACTTCTGTTGTTGCTAAACTTTATTAATTGCCAAAAATTAGTCACTCACTCTAAAAACAATCGGAAAATTGTTATCCTGTGCAGCTCGCCTCCCATTCAACGATGAACATCTCAACCTGCTATCGGTCGTAAATAGTGCTTCTTTTGCCCAAATCGTAAGTTAATCATTGTTTTGAGATAGGATCCATTCATAAAAAAAATTATCAAACCCCTCGGTACTTGGTTAGACCCTCGAGTGTCTTATAGCATAGAGAGATGAGGCTGTAACCAAATTCAAATTTGTCCCCAAAGAATCTTCCAGAAAGCAACTTAGAGGTTGGAGGGCAAAAAAGACTTATGAGTAATAATTATGGAAAGGCATGTCTCGGGTTGGGCTCAGAGTTATCAAATTTGTAACGACCTCACTATCAAAGCTGCAGATTAATCTCAAATATGTATATAATTATATAGAGATATTTTTTTTTTAATTTGGATCAGTTACGATTCTCTTCTATAAACTTCTAGAGATGAGTTCTCTTTGTAGTGTTGTTGCAAAATTGCCTTCATTCGTCATTATGTAATCTGACGTTACTTTTGCTAATATGCGGCAAAAATAGAGAACATAATCTTTGTTATGAACAGGAAATTGGTTAATTGTGGTGGAAAACGCAAGGAAACTGGCAAAATGGAATAACGCACACACCTACGATTAGGTGCATACCAAGTAAGTGGTGATACAACTAACGATCTCCTCATGTAAGTATTTCTACATTTTCTTTGCTTGAATTTTCCACATACTTTCTCGCCCCTAATTTCTGTGTAAGCTGAAATTGTTAACGCAATTTTGGTGTAATTGGCCAAGACCTTGAAGCTGAAACGCCAACTTGTTGTTAGTTTTGCTTATCTGCACTACTTGTTGCATTCATTCTTAATGTTCATGAGTTTGCCAGTTGACTGCACTACAATCTGGAGACTTGGCCCTCAATGGTTGAGTTGAGAGTGGGGTGAGGCACATCAAGTGTTTTCTTATCCGAAAATAGTTATTTTAATTTTTTGAGTACCAACGATAAAAATCTGGAGTCTTGTTTGCGAAAAGCGTGCAACTGGTGATTGAACCGACAACTCCACTTGAACTTTAGCACCGGACCTTTCTGTGTTACAACCAACCACACAGTCCAATTTGGGTTGTTCAACAGAATTTTGTTAGCTTCCAGATTCAAAATCTAAAAAGTTTACAGTTTTTTGAAAACAACAACATGTTGTTGTTGCGACATTTCGTTAAAAACCTTCAACTCGTATCAATTTTGGAAATGAGTTCAACCAAATGGTGTCACAATTCAAAGTAATATTGTCGAATCTAGCTCAGATTCTAGACGATAACAGTCAAATTTTGACCCATCAAAAAAAACTGTTAAACGATATTGTTTCTAATCTATCAACCTTCCCTCAAAGACCTTACTTTACGCTGTTTCTACAGATAACATATATGTCGACACCGTTGCCTTCCACGAGACGTACTTCCTGGTACAATCTTCAAAATCAACTCAAAACCAAAGCCAAGGATGGTAATCACTCGATAATCAAGGTAAGTAATTGCAAGATAATCAAAAAAATCTTCTTGTTGTTTTGAAACTAAATAAATGTCTATCACTGACTCGAGATTAGATGCATATCACCGAAAGCCGTTTTACTTCTACAGCATTTCTAAACTCTTCACTTTTCGTTCCACTGCTGCCGTTGTAGCAATGATAGGATTCAGCAGACTCGGTAAGTCAATTTCGAAAAAAATTGACCAAACCCTAAGAGAATTCTTGCAGCAAAATGGTTCGGCAAGAGACATCTCCAGTACATCTTCGGCTTCTTCGCGATGGCCCTGTCGATGGGCCTCCGAACCATCCTATCCGTCGCCATCATCCCCATGACGGACAAAAACCCTCCCGACCCCAGCATTAAAGTTAGCATCCAAAGACACCATTTCTTCACCATTATTTATTTATTTTTTATTTCGCAGACCTACCCGGAATGGGAAGATAGTGTGGACGCCATCCTCTCCTCCTTTTCGTGGGGTTACATAGTGACCCAAATAGGCGCCGGCCAACTCGTCGAACGTTACGGCCCCAAATGGTTCCTGACGGGTTCGATGTTGTTGGGGGCCGTAGCTAACACCCTCATCCCAGTAATGGGCGAAGCGATGGGTGCCAGCGGCGTTATGGTGTGTCGCGTGATTTTGGGCCTCAACCAAGGCTTCATCTATCCGGCCATCCATCACGCTCTAAGCAAATGGGCGCCTCTGCCCGAACGGTCCAGAGCGGCCAATTTTGTTTACAGTGGCGGCTCGTTGGGGGTGGTGGTTTCCATGCCGATCACTGGCGCTATTTCCGACACTAAACTCGGATGGCCCTTTACGTTTTACGCGTATGGTGCCGCCACTGTTCTTTGGTCTGTACTTTACGCAATTTTCGGCGCCGACAGTCCAGCTAAACACTCGACAATTTCCGAGGAAGAGAAGGCTTACATTGAGGAACACACCAAAGGGAATTGCCACCATTCGAGGGTGAGTTTTGAAGTTTTGGTGGTAACGAGAGTTAGTTTGGGTTTTTTTAGAAAATTCCGACGCCCTGGAGGGCGATAGCTACGTCGCTGCCGGCTTGGGCGATTTTGATAGCGTTGTGCGGGCAAGCTTGGGGAGGTTTCATTTTGTTGACGGAAATCCCGAGTTACTTGAGTAGCGTCATGAAGTTTGATCTCAAAAAAGTAAGTTTTTGTTTTTCCCCAATTTTTGGTGCAACTTTTCGAATTGCAGAACAGCGGATTATCGGCTTTGCCCTATCTAGCTAATTGGGGAGTGTTCTTCATTTGTGGACCCATCGCCGATAAGCTAGTTTCGAGTGGCAGGTTGCGGATGGTTAACGTCAGGAAGCTCTTCAACTCGATAGGTGATTAAAATTAGAGTGATTTTTGAGTGTTAATAGTGAAATTTTAGGATTTTTTGTGCCGGCGATAGCTTTGATTTGGTTGGCTTTCATCGATAAAGATCAAAGAAACCTTGCTGTTGGTCTCTTGGTGATTGCAGTCGGTGCAGGGGCGGCTTACAATTGCGGCTCTTTTATAAATCACATTGATTTGTCTCCCAACCACGTCGCGACCCTTATGGGGATCACCAATGGCTTTGCCACGTTTTGCTCAATTATGGGTCCTCTAACTGTGGGATTCCTCGGGGACGATAAGGTGAGTTTTAACAATTTTCTGGAAGAGTCTTAATTTTCGGGTTTAGGAAGATCCAATTCTGTGGAGAAAAGTCTTCTGTTTGGCGGCGGGAATTTTTATTGGGAGCGGCGCTTTCTACGTCGTCTACGCTAAAGCTGAACTGCAGCCCTGGAACGATCTAGAGCAACTAGAGAATAACAATGATGGTAAGTTCTTTTCCCATATAAAATTAACGTCTTTCTACTATGGCAGATACTTATCCAAAGGACTAAGACCTCAAAATTATTTCAAATAATTACTTAGAGACTTCTTAATAGACCTGACCTGACCTGCCAACTTTGCATAAAGTTCCTTACTAAGTGGTACTTTTCAGATTCTACCGAGACTACGTGTACCCCTGACTCCCCTAAGCGATCAATATAGAACTCTGTAATTTTAGCTAAATTAACTTATTTTATTATTTATGTTAAGTGAATAAACTCCAATTTTTTTTGTTAATTTTTAGTTATTAAGTTTATGCGAGAAAGAAACTGATATCAAAACGGATGTACTTACTCTAGATTTAAAATTGAAGACCTTTAAAATAGCAAAAGATAATTGTTTATAGATTTCCCATTATTGATTGCGCGTGATTCATTGTTCCTCTAATATACATACAATACTCTCATCGAAACGCAATGTAAGAAATACCAGCTCTCTAATTAATTGCTAAGTAATTGTAAACAATTAACACTTATCTTACAAAATAGAATAATTGAGAAATACGTTACAGAAAATTGTTTGTTACATCAAGGATTGTGCTGAAGACAAACTTTCTAAAACTTCAAATAATACCCCAACTCTTAATTTGTTAATAAAATTTAAAGTATTATTGGTGGATTGGTTAATTTGCAAAAAGTTTTGAGTAAACAATGCTGTTGAACTTTGATGCACTTATCATGGTCTCGTTGACTGGAAAATTCTCTGGAACTATCTTGTTGCGACGCCGATAAGTCAGGTGACTATTTTTTCCTTAATTTATAATCGAAGCGCAATATAAAAATTGTTTATTTTTATAACAAACTATTGTAATAGTAACATCATTAGATACTAGTAAATCACAAACTTTTAATAAAATACTGCTAAGGCTTGGTAGCTTCATAAATTGGAAGATCTTTAGAAGAATAGTTAATCTCGTTATCAATGTGACCATTTTCTAAAAAGTAGATTAGAAAAGTATCATTTCTTATCCCAACTTACCATTTTCGGGTTCTTCATTCCAAAATTGTACTTCTCCTGAAGCATAAACCACGTAAAATAAATCTGCAGCCACATACATCCCGGAAGATATCAAAAACACCGTTCGCCACAGCAAGGGGTCTTTCTGCAATTGAAGTTAAAATTAGTACATCAAAAGATGTTAGTTAATACGACTTTAGCAAAGTATTACGAAATTACTTTTTTGAAGTATGCAACCAAATATACACCAATTAAAATTTTGAAATCTTGGGCTTTCCGTAAAAATTGATGACGTTCTATAGAAAACAAACCGCAAAGATAACGTTTGATAGATAATGATTGCTGAGGCAAAAAGACGTTACCTCGTCTCTTCCAACGGCCCCTACTACAAGTGGGGCCACTATAGACAAAGTGTTGGAGAGGCTGTTGGTGATTCCCATGAGGGTCCCGGCGTGATTCGGGGACAAATCAATATGATTGACGTTAAATCCAGAATAGACGGCCGCATTGAACCCAACAGCCACCACCAGTAGAGCTAACGCCAAATCTTCGTTGCCAGAGTCGACAAAACCGAGCCAAATTAGGGCTAACGCCGGAACCACCAAACCTGCCAACAAAAAAAAAATCAAAAACATCAACAATAGTAGCGCAACTAACCGATGGTATTGAGCAATTTCCTCGTGTTAGTAATGGATAAATATTTTCTCACAATGAGGAAATCGGCGAGGGCGCTGAAGCCAAAGTTCAAAATCCACAAGACTAAGTACGGCAACGCTGACAACATACTGTTCTGAAATCGGCCCAAATTAGTTTTTTTTAAACAAATAGTTAGATAGTTACGTCTTCAATGTCGAGGTTCATGATGTTGCTTAAGTAGGAAGGAATTTCTGTCAGTAACGTCCAAAAGCCCCAGTTTTGGCCGCAATGAGCTATCAAAATCGCCCACACTGGCATGGACGTAGCGATAGATTTCCATGGAGTCGGTATTTCCTTCTTATCATCTTCAACAGTTCCGCCTTCAATATACTCCCTTTCTTCCATCGAAATTGTTTTGTGTTGTGAAGGTTTTTCGGAACCCAACCACCCCCACACCGCCACCCACGCCAAACCCATCGCTCCATACAAATAGAAAGCTACAGGCCACCCTCCCGAAGAGTTGGAAATAAAACCAGTTACGGGCATGGCGACCACGTTGCCGAGAGGGCCTCCAGTGTAGACAAAACTGCCGATTCGCGACCTCTCCGCCAACGGCGTCCATTTCCCCAACAAGTTATGGCAGGATGGATAGAGGAAACCTTGGGCGAATCCCTGGATCACTCTGGCAATTATCACCCCGGTTTCACCCACGTTCTCTGCCATCACCGGCGTCAACAAGCAGAAGAGAGAATTGATGAACATTGAACCGGCCAGGAACCACTTGGGGCCAAAATTTTTGACCAACTGACCGGCTCCTATTTGAGGAATGACGTAACCCCAGAAGAACGACGACAGGATGGTGTTCTTCTGCTCCCAGTCGGGGTAAGTCTAGAAAAGAATCTTAGTTACCACGAAGAGAGAAAAAATTTCTTGCCGCAGCTAGAGATAAGGAGAGTGAAAGAATAGGTTAGGGAGAGAAAATTTTGTTAATGGAAGACTTACGGGGATGCTGGGATCTGGTGGTCGCTTCTCCATCATGGCTATGATGCCGACTGATATGTTGGTGCGCATTCCGTAGCCCAAGAAGACCGCCATGAACAACATGAAAAATTGCAGGTGTCGCTTCCCCAGAAGCTCTGTGGATGTTGAAAGGTTAAATTGGGGGAAAAAAATTGCAAACTCTTACTGGACGTTGTTCCAATTGTTGACATTGTCGGTTTCTCTACGTCGGCCATGGCTGATGCGGGCTTCCACTTGGTTGCGTGTTGTTGATGTTTTTTCTGCCAAAACAATCACTCAGGTGAAAGCTGGTTTCGATCTCTTTTGAGCTATTTGATGTTATCTAATCTGAGCCACTTGGTGATGCTACAATTGAATCTCGAGTTTGCATACTTACAATCAAATTGTAAGACCATTAGACAATCAAGTGATTAATTACCCCCTTGTGCAAGGCAGAAAGGATCTAGAGCCATCCTGGAAGTTGCCATTCAATTGCAAGACACGTGTCACTTTTTTGGCAGCCACAACACAACAAAAATTTCTGATTTCTGTCAATTGTTGCTGCTGGAAATTCTTAATAATTATTATCGCACCTATGAGAGGTTACTGCATTCTTTAAATATTGTTAAAATCAGATCAGCGTTATCAGGGACTTAAGTTTTTTTAGTTTTTAGCTAGAATCTATGCATTTTGGTTAATCACGTTGATAAGATTAGGAAATTCTCCTGATCAGAGTGGCAGGAACAAGGTGCCACATCACCCCAGAAGTCGGCAAACTTTATCAAAATTTTAAAATTGCAAATTCACGGTCATCTTTATTCATTATTTGCACATAACTAGGAAAAAATTATCACAGTATTGCATAATTGTAAATTCTAAACACAAAATCACGTCATCGGTTTTTCTGTTATGTCACTTTCTTCAACGGTTGCGTCGTTCCAGGTCTGCACCTTGCCAGATCCATACGCAACGAAGAACAAGTTGCTGAAGAGGTAAATAATGGAAGCAACGCAGAAAACGATTTGCCACTGCGCCGGATCTTTCTGCAACTCAACAATTACCATCAACTTGCTGGTTCGCCAGCCAAAAACTTACCTCGTCAGTGACCACCACTTGCACCAAGAGCGGCGCCACCAGCGAAAACATGTTAGAAATGCAATTGGTGATTCCCATTAGAGTCCCGGAATGGTTGGGAGCAATGTCCATGTGGTTGACGTTAAAGCCCGAGTAGATAGCGGAATTGGTGCTGACGGCTATCACCAGAATCACAATTGCCTCAATTCTGTGGGCTTCGTTCATGAAGCTGAGGAAAACTAAAGCTACAGCAGGCACCACTAGACCTGTTGAACCATAATTAGTTAACAGTCGCAAAATTTCGATTATTACCAATAGAATTGAAGATTTTTCTCGTCGTTCCTATGGTTGCCGTGTTTCTGTTGATGAGAAGGTCCGCGAGAGCGCTGAAGACGAAACTTAGCACCCACAGAACGAAGTAGGGCAAAGCGCTTAAGTAGCTGTTAGATTTGATTTGGAAGTGCATCACGTGGTTCATGTAAGACGGAATTTCCGTTATTAACGTCCAAAATCCCCAATTTTGCCCGCAATGCGCTATTAAGATTGCCCAAACAGGAAGTGACGTGAAAATTTTCGCCCAAGGAGTCGCCATCGGTTTGTCTTCGCTCCTCCCCAGACTCTCTTCGATATAAAGTTTTTCAGCGTCAGAAATCGACCGACTTTCTGACGGTTTATTGGAGCCAAAAATCGCCATAGCTACGGACCAAGCTATCCCAACACCCCCATAGACGTAGAAAACCATCGGCCAGCCGTACCAACTTGCAGAAATAACTCCACTCAAGATCATAGAAACGACGGTTCCGAGAGAGCCTCCTGAAATTTTCTTTTTGGAACTATTTTGGGAAATTTCGTCAATTACCTGCGTAGACAAAAGTGCCCATTCGGGAACGTTCCGAAATTGGCACCCATTGGCTGAGCAAATTGTGGATGGAAGGAAAGATGAAGCCTTGACAAAACCCTTGAAGAGCTCGCGAAATCATGACGCCCTTCGACCCGAAGCACTCCGCCATTAAGGGTAGAAACAAGCTGAAGAGCGAGCACGTCGACATGGTTCCAACCAAGAACCATTTGGGGCCGAATTTTTTGGCAAGTTGTCCCGCCCCTATTTGAGGGATGATGTAGCCCCAGAAGAACGACGACAGAACTATGCTCTTATCGTGCCAATCGGCGAAGATCTGCAAAATTACGATGCGATCATTGCGGTCGGTTGATGAGGTTACGTACCGGAACTTCCGGATTTGGGCTCGATTTCGTTGTCATTGCCACTATGCCCACGGAGAGGTTGACCCTAATGCCATAAGCGATGAAGGTGAGGAGGAAGTTGAGGAAGACTTGGACGTGGCGCACGCCCAAAACACCATCTGAAAAAAAACAAAATTCAAATTCGGGCTATTGTTTTTGACCGTGACCTTTCCGCGACTTTTGCGGTCAGGCAAATTCGCTTGATCTTGTTTCAAAGTTTAATTTGACCCTGCATGAGCTTCACCAGTGTCCAAAAATTTTGTAAAAATACATCAAAGTTTTTCGAATCCTTTGTGATGAACGCATGGTTTAAAACCACCCTCTTTGAACCCTTTTGACACTTTTTTCTAAAAAACTTTATTTTAATGCTGATCCCACGTACAAGAACAAGTCTATCACCTCACCACCATCCTCATTGAGTTTGTTATTAACCTCCTACAAAATTTAATGTCAATTTTAATAGCTTATCGATTTTTAAACTTCTTTAGTAGCTTTCGAGAAGAGATCGTGTTCAATGACACTTTTTATTGCATTTCATAAATTGCTTACTTTTCCACAAGCCGCAAAATCGGTCGAATTGCATCAATTTTTATTTTACCAATTGAGGTCACCTGTTCAGGCTTTTAGATAACATTGCAGGTCTCCGGATCAAGGCCAGTAGATCTATTGTCGATCAATATTGAAAAGGAGAGGGTTTTAAGTGCTTATTTAATAATTTGGAGAGCGCATCAACAAAAACAAGGATTTGCAACAATTATCCAAGAGTTGGACTCAAGCTAATAACAAATAAGTTACAAAACTATTTTTTTTTTAAATTACAAAACTAGATGGCCAGCACTTCTTGGGGTTCTCTAGACCTCTAATTGTGTTATTGACTGCTAACAATAACACTAGGTACTCGTATATATGAGTAAAAATTTGGTAGTTGCCAAATTAGTGTTGGTCCAGCTGATGCTGGAAGGGAGCTGCATTTTCGGATTCGTCGGTCTATATCTGTGGATTAGATTTTTTTCTGCACGCGGAAACAACAATTAAATTCAATAACTGACAGATAATTGAAAACGTCAAGGTGGAACTAAATTGTTTAAATTATTTCTACTGTGCAAAAAACGTCAGACTTTCATTTGCCCAATAATCCAACAGTAGCCAGGAAATCGTTCCCGTTAAATTGTCAACAATCAGTTTCTTGTTATCTTCGACTTTAAACTTTGTTACCGTCCAGAGGCGCAGGTTTATTGACTTGAGTTACAACTCTAATATTTGCCCTCTAACCCCAATTATGGTCGATTCTATCGCCTTATCTTCTCATTTCAGGGGTGGTCGTTAACTTTTTTTTTTAATTGGCCCCCGATAAGATTCGATAGTTGTTTTGGTGCGTCGCCGACAAATTGTGTATAACCAGCGTGATTCAGCCATTAAACACAAATTAATGCAAAAACTATGTAGATCGAAACTCAAACAAACAATTGTATAAACACACAAAAACGTGTCAAAGAGCAAACCGGCCAAAAAATATTTTGTTCTGCATTACGTAAGAATTGATTGAAGCCGCAACAAAATTTGAGCCTTTAAAAAAATTAAAAAAAAAACTGTTGTTAATAATTAGGGGGGGATGAAAAAAATTATTTTTTTTACGTCTAATTTCCCTCCAGTTGTTGTCGCAGATAACTGGGAAGAGACGTCCCGGAATTACTTACTTGGAACTTTAGCTTCTTTAGGGGCTTCTTCCTTGCCCTTCTCCAGAACTCCAATTTCTATGGTTTCTTTGGACATGGTGCCTCGCAAATAGTTTCGACGTGTCGTTACTCAATTGTCATAATTTTTGGGGGTCGCTGTGTGGACGGGGTGGAATCGTAACTGTTGAGGTTGGCGGCACAAGTGTAACTGAACCCGTCTCTGTACTGGCAGCGGACCGACGCTACTACAGCAATCCATGACCTCCAATGCTTGCAGAATAGGTACTTACTAGTTTTATTATTCTTCGAAATGCGAAAATGAATGGGGAAAATTTTATCGTTCCCAATCAGGAAGAGGCTGTGCGTGCTAAATATCAATCAACTTTCTAATTCGCAAAGGATATAATTGCTACTTTTCTACTAGATAAAGAGCTCCCAGCAAATTTTTCTTCGAGAAATTGCCAACCTCAACACGTTCAGATAATTAACTAATTGGGGTAAAGGGGAAGAAAAAAAAGTTAAGTCTCAAAAAGTTTCCAGATTTTTCTTCCAATTCCCCGAACTTTGCCCCTAATTTCTCGTCTTACCACACGGCGTCGCAGCGATACCCTTTCGACCCGAAATTTCATACACCAATAAGTAGTAGAATAAATCTAGATAAGCGCTTTTTTTTTGGTAAATACAACTTGTGATTGAAAATAACCAGTTTTGAAACAATTAGTTTATAAATAATATCATCTCCGGGTGGTTGCGGTTATCGCTTAATTGCTCCATCCTTGAATCCTCGACTAATTTGGGGAACTACTGTCGCAGCCAATATGCAAATCGTTAACATTGGCGATATGCAGATTCTTGCAGGACTAGATAACTGACGACAACTAGGTTAAGTCGGCTAGTTTATCTTTAGTTCAAGTGCAGCACGGGGAAAGGTGAACGGTCCTATGAAATATTGTAAAATATTGCAACAAGTGTAAATAGCCAACTATTTAAATAAAGTAAAGTCGTTTGTCTCATTAATTGCTCTGGTCCAGTTTGTAATTACTCTCGAGCGCCCATTCATTATGGATGAGTGTGGCGGACAGAACAATTATCCTTGCCAGTTACCAATTGAACTTGGAAAACCAAAACCGAGTGTTGTGATGTGACGATTTTTTTAATAAGTTTAGCGAGGACGTACGTCATACAACAAATGTTTTATTCAGTTGCAAACCCGCATCTTACCAGGAACAGTTTTTGTTTCAAAATTTCAGCTGCATTTTGATCTCTCACTTACACTTTTCTATCGAAAACAATGAAACAAATACAAAGAGAAGAAAAAATGTGGTGTCACTAGGAAAAGAAATATTTTGTATCATCTACAAGTTAAAATTCTTGTGATAAACATTCTCTTAGGAATTTTTTCTTTAGTGATTACCTATCTGTTATTATGTTAATCTTGACAAAAATATAGTGCAGCTCAGTGATTCCAAATAAACATAAATAAGTTCTGTATTTAGTTGTCAAAATAAGAAAACTTTATCGTTATCAACTGCTGACACAACTAAGAATTAATATTAAAAATAAAAACACTATTTTGGTATTGATTTATTGTTTTGGTCCAGCCTTTCGTATTTTGTAACTCAAAAGTCGATTAGGTCAACTCTAGTTATTTTCCTCAGTCAGCATAAATGACCAATAACTTGATTCCTTGAACGCTTTTGTTTAGAATTATGGACACTTGTTGTAATTAGTTAGAAATCTCGCTATTGTGTGGCTTGTATTAGTTTTATTCCAAGAAATCAAAGATTAAAAGTGAGAATTCGCCTGCGATGTATGCCACCAGCAATACACAAGCACAGTTCAAGATCAATAAAACAGTAATTATTATTGCTACGTTACTAACATTTAATAGCCTTTATAAATGACAAGGTTTGGCAAGGTACCGCCATATATAGTGGCCAAAATTTTTGGTTCAGAGGCAGTGTTATTGGAGGTTACAGGTAATTAAGTGCCAACGTAACATAAGTAGCAAGAAAAGTTGTAGAAAAATATAATTATTTAAACAAACTATACAAGTTTCTAGATTAGTTCAGTAAGCTTATTATAATAAGGTTAGAATTGGTTAACTATTACCAACGTTTGATCAAAACTTAAGGGTAGGTAGCTGGAATGGCGAGAAAATTGATATAGTTTCACAATTGAGCTTAAAAATGGCGCTGCCAAACTTAGTTCTTGGTCGGCCGCCTCAAAGTTGCAGATCTGACTTCCAAAAGCACGGGTCGTTCCTTGGTGCTGGGCATAAACGAGTGGGCTCGCCTCACCCTTTCCCCCTCCTTAAAATTAGGCGCTACTTGATACAGTCGCGCTTCGAGCACTTCCTTCCTGTCCTCGGACTGTTTAATTTTATCATGAGCTAATTTTAGTTGCTCATCCAACGCTTGACGCTCCTTTTCCAACTGCACCAAACGTTCCTCAGCATCTGAAACCCGCCACAATTACAAACAATTTATCCAACAACCACCCGACAACTCACCCCTTAATTGTTGCTCCTTATCACATTGCAACTCCTCAAACTCCTTCCTCTTACCTCGCTCTTGCTCGAGAAGAACCTTCTGTTCCTCCTGCAACCGCTCCAACTCTTCGCGCTTTTCCCACTCTTCCGCCAAAACTCGCGCTTGGAGAGCTCTAACGATTTCCTCATCCCGTTTCGCTTGCGTTTCTTCTTCCAGCAACTTTTCGAGTTTATCCCGCAATTGTTCGAGTTCGGTGAGTTTTTTCGATTCTTCTTTGACGACGGCTTCAAGTTCTTTTGCTTGGCCTTCGGCGGCTTGACGAGCGTTACGTTCCTGTTGCAGTTGTACTTTCGCCCGAATCATCTCCTGGACTCTCCCGGCTCTTTGGAGACGTCTTCGGGCCGACTGCAATCGCTGGTAACTTTGAAAACCTCCGGAGTGGTCGGCGGCCAGTTGCAACGCCGAAATCCATTGAAGTCGCGTCATGTGGTTGGTGGTTCCTAACTCGAAGGCCCGTTCAGGGGTGTGGAGGACGATTCGGTAGTCGGTTTTGGGTTCGATTCGGCTGCCGGGTTCGATGGGGAGAGAACCGCAACGGTCTTTCTCTGAACGTGTCTTGTAGTAACTTAGTTCTGATGGTCTTAAGACGAACCAGTATTCCCGCATTGTTGGGAAAATGTAACCTTTTTTGGTTAAGTAGCCTTTCTTGATGACGTCTTCGACGATGGTTTGGTAGATATCGGTGACGGCTTCGGTGATGGCGTAATTGTCTCTAACGGCGACTAGAGATCTCGATTCCAGGACGGCGATGAAAGGGGTTAGACGGAAGCTCCCCATCGAGATGCTCAAACTGGCAAAATCCTCGTCGTCCCATGGACAACCCAGGGAGTTTGCTAGAGTTTGGGCGATATTGCATGCTTCTGTTGGGTGGAGGAGGACTTGGTAAGTGTTGTCGTTGTGAGTGTCAGGTACTAGTTCGGCTAAGAGGCAGAAGATGCGGAAGATTCTGTAGACGGAATCGTCGGAGAAAATTTTGTTGTTTCTCTCCACGAAGCGTTTCCTGCAAACCAACCAACAAACCTCGGCGATTCTGGACTCGTAACTTCTCAGTTCGGACAATGGCAGCTTGTTGGGGAGGGACGAGAAGACCTCGTTCTGCAAGTAGTACTTGAATTGGTCGAAGTTTAGGGTCGGTGTGCTGCGGAAGTGCTCCAGGCCCCTCTCGACGCCGTAGAGGTCCAGGAGCGTCCCGATGTTGGCGGTCAGAACCTGAAACCGATTCATCGAGAATCTAGAAATCTAGAATCTAGAAGTCTAGAATCTATGAAAAGAAGAGTTGGAGAAGTCATAAAGAAAAAAAAGTTTTTTGTGAACCGGAAAAATTCCTCTCCAAGACCTAAGAGTAAAAAAAAAAGACTTTAAAATCTAAAGGCCTTCAAGGGGCCTTAACATCTTGGAGACCCCTGGAAGCTCTTGTCTTGGAGACCAAAAATCTACGACTCTTGACTCTTCCTTCTGCTTCACAAAGAATTTTTTTTCAAAACCTTGGAGCTTGGAAACTCTTGTCTTGGAGACCAAAGATCTAAGACTCTTAGGTCTTTCTTCTGCTTCACTAAAAGTTAACTTAACCACTGTTAATAAATAATTTTTTTTAAGTGGATGATGTGTAATCTTGGTCAAAATCTTAACGATGGTTTAATGATGATTGATGATGGTCGCTGCAAGTGGGCAAGGCAAATTAATAACGCGATGCAAAAAGAAAATATTATTAACATTAACGACGCGAGAGAGTGGCTGCTGTCACTTCCGCCTCTGGTCTGCCTCTGTTATCACTAACTGTCGGGTTATTTTTAACGGCCCGTCAGCGTGAGTCACGTTTGATAACGATGCACCGGCGCGATTCCGTCTCGAAATTGTCCAAATACCAGCACGGAGTCGAAACCTTGACACACTGCAAAGACCTCAACACCACCTGTGCTACTATATTAGGAAAAATCGGCAATCGCGACCACATCTGTTGTTTTTCCGTTAAAATCCGCCGAATTTCCCCGCCACCGGAAGCTCCGGACGCTAAGAAGAAGTTGAGGACAGTTTTAACGGTACCTTGAGTTTGGATTTGTGCACGAATCCGGACTTGTCTTGTTGCAACGCATCGAAGGCTTGCCACACACAATTCGTGATGTTTTCCAATAAGACAGCCATGCTCACTGGTGTTGGTTGGCGTGTGAGTCACTTAAGTCGCCGGAGTTTGCCGACACACCCACCTCCAACAGCTGTTTAACAACACTGACAAGCAATTGGGATTTACGTTCCCTTCTCTTTAGGTATTAATCTTATCGGTAAATCCGGACGTCAATGGTAATGTTGTTTGCTTTCGAAAATCTTGAAGTTAAGAGGGCCCAACGTCAACGTTTTTCTTGCAATTTGAGCGGGTCACTATAAAACTTATCTTATCGCAGTCTTTATTTAATAAGTGCAAATGACATCAAGCGAGCTATTTTTTCGAAGATATCAGGAAAATGCTCAAGAGGAAAGAGGTAAAAGTTTTCGCCTCTGGAATGACGAAGGATTAGGTTATCAGCCATAGAGGATTGTGGGATATCAAAAATTATCAGCAAAGAGGTTTGAACGAGTTCCAGATATAGCTACCAGGTAATATATTTAGAACCATCCAGTTAACTACATATCTAGTCTTCTTCCAAATTTACTACAACGTTCTTCTGAGCAAACGTGTCCTCTGCTTTGATGTCTTCCAAAAGTTCCTTGTTAAATTTGCTCTCAATTATAGCATTGGGATCAGGTCCTCCCCTCAAGGTGGTCGATTGTTCCTTCTTTTTGTCTAGAGCTCACAACATAAAAACTGTTATGAGCAAAAATTAAGAAAACTCACCTTTACTTTTAGCAGTACTTTTCTGGGTGCTAGCACTACCACCCTTTTTACTCCCTCCTTTTTTACCACCGGCGCTTCCGCCTCTTTTTTTCGCTAAAACAACTAATCAGAAAAGTCACAATTTTGGTAATTACCACATTTTCGGGCCTTCTTCCTGGCCATCTTCCTCAACCAATAGGCCCTCCAGCATCTCTGTATCCTTCTCGCCGACCTGTTCAACAGATACTCGTAGGCCTTCTCTTCGTAAATTCGTCTCTCTTCGTCCTCTTTCTCCTTCATTAAAACAACATACTCTTCCTCTTGATCATCGAATTTTTCTTGGAGCACATCAAACTCTTCTTTTTCGGCGTCGAACCTACAAGTGCTAATTGAAAAAAATTCACCCAACAAAATCGGAGAAAGTTGAAACGTTTTTTGAAGTTCCTCGAGTTCAGTTTGTTTCTCGCCGATGTCCGCATCGTATTTGGTCAACCAACTCGCCAGTTGGGTTTCGGTTTTGTAAGTTTTCGCCCGCCAACTCTTCTCGAGTTGCAAATGGTCGTCGAGGAGTTGCTCGAATTGTTGCACGGTTTGTTTTGCTTGTTCAGCAAGTTCGATTTGACGACATTCACTGACGACGTGCCGTTGCATCATCAACTTTTCCGAATCGTACACAATTTGGTTGACGTCCAGACGAAACTTGTTACGTAACGATTCGACTTTTTCTGTTAAACCCTCCAGCGCTTCCGACTTCTTATCGTGCTCCTTCCTTAATTCGGCCCGCTGCTTCTCCAGCTCTTCCTCGAGATCTAGAAATAAAGTTGGTAAGTACAGCAATTCCACTTGAAGAAATACACAAACGTCATCGAAAGCTGCGCGAATAATTTCCACCAGTGGCGTACACGTAATATTGTCAATGAAGCAATGGACGATTTGGCGAACGTACAACACTGGCTTGTTGTCTTGGAGCGCAAGCACCCCCCAGTTCTAGTTTTTGAGTGGTTCGGACTGATTTTGTTCAAGCGCCCATCATGACGTATGTGCAGTTCTTTAAATGGAGTCGCTTTACCTCGGACGTTTTGGGTGAGGATGATGTTTGATCTGTAGGCGGCTTTCAGTTCGTCCTCTCGTTGCTTTTCTTCTTTTCCTGAAGTGTTGAGTTTAGTTTCGACAATCTCTTGCAGTTGCACGAAGGAATCGATGAAGGTGGAAACTGGAGGCTCGATGGCATCTTCCAGGTTTTGCAAAAACTCTACCAAGTTGTTGTTGTTCAAAACGATGTCGATGGCTTGACTCATGTAGGCATTGGAAGCTTCCTCCGAAACATCTTCAATGTCCTGCTGCTGGAAAAGATACGAAGACAAAAAAGGGTTAATTGTTAAAGTAAACTTACAATAAAATAACTAGTTCTTTACTTTTAAATTTTTTAGAAATATTGTTGACGTCACCTTTTCGTAGAAGCTGATTTTCTGCAAAGGATTGGTGATGGGAGACAAACCGGAAGTGGTCAATGGCGGTGTTAGATCAACGTGGGTCTGACTCAATCTGGAGCAGACGGCCAGGACGAAATCCGCTTCTAATGTTGTCAAGTACTGCCTCAAAACCTCCCCATCATCCCTAATGAGAGCCGGTAAATTGGCCTAAAATCACGAGAAAATTGACGAAAACCCCTTCAGAAAGCCTCACAAAAATCTTCAATTTGCGGATGGTTTCCCGAAGAATTTTCCTGATCCGATTTGAGTGTATCTGGAACTCATTTTCGTTACTTTCCTCAACTGTTGTCTTACAACCCGCTTTTTTCGCTATAACCATTTTAAATATTTACGAGAAAAAAATGACATCGAACTAAAACTATCGATTCAACTTGTCACTATTGCCATAACCACAGTTACTAGGATAAACTACCCTTAACGAAGCCACTTGAAAGAGTCTTTCGGGCGAGATGGGCGCGAAAAAAAAAACTTTGGCAAATCGCTTGGCGCGAATGTCCGATGAAGAAAGGGCGAGGTATCTCCAACACAAATCGGACATGGAAGAGGAGGCTAAAAGAAGAAAGGAGCAACTAATCGCCAGTTTCATGAAGGTATTGATTGATTTTCTAACCAACCACTTAATTAAAGAATTTTTTTAGAACAAAATTAAAAAGGAAGACGGATTTTCGAGACTGAACTTGGCCAAAATTAACCAACACTGGCACCACATCCTGCGCCTCAATAAATGCAAACAAATGAAAGAAGACGTTGAGGTACCTATTGATTTTTTTTATTAGTAAAAAAAATTATCGTAAAACTATTTTTTAGCACATGAAGAAGCAAATCGAAAGAGTTCTCGATTATAAAAATCGAACCATTGAGAAGTTGCTGGAGGAACTGGCGATGGCCGAAGATCAATATTCGCACAACTTCAATTGCCACGTGACCCACATCGATCAAACAATCGGTGGTAACTTTTCTGGAACTACCCCCAATAATTTGACGAGTTTCAGATTGTCACAACGACTATTTGAGGGTGTTGCACGGCCGATATGGCGACGATTTAGGTGGCATTTTGGCCTGGAATCGAGAGGAGAAACTGGAAATTTTGTCGAGGGCTCGAGACAACCAGGAACTCCTCAAAACGGTGATTTTCGGCCAACAACTGCGGGCCGAAGAAAACTTGAAGGAAGATCACGAAAGTTACTTGAAGAAAAGAGATGATGCTGTTTCTACGGTAGATTTATTTTCTAATTCACAAATAATTAATTAGTGGTGGTGAAGGGTAAATTTCCAATTGGCCAGTCGGCGCAGTTAGCTTTGCCTTTATCCGCCAAACACGTGACGAGCTTCGAGGAAAACGTGCAAGAGTCAGTAGTGGCGTCTAAAAAAAATTGTTAGTTTCCGGGGTAATTAGGGGAAATTGGCAATACCTTTCTCGGTTTCCTGGAAGCACTCGTCAGCGCTGTCCTGGATAAAATCCCGGAATTCCCGAGTTGGCGCGTTTTTCAGGAGACTTTCCAAAATTTTGCCATGTTCCGGATAACCCTCAGCGCCGATCTACGGAAGTTAAATTAATTTAAAAAAAAATGTTGCAAAACCAATCACCATTTGCAAATTTTCGAAAATGCACTGAATCGCGCAATTTTCTCCCACAGTTTCGCTGGAATTGGAGCTTTGAGACGATTCCGTGTTTTCCTCAACTTGGTCAGGCGACCGCAATTTTCTAGTTTGGAAATTTTCTGAATACCAAAAAAATTATTTTTGAATTTTTCTCCAATTGTTGAAACTCACCAACGGGTACTTCTTCGGAAGAACTGGAATCGGAGGATTCCGACGATGTTGGAGTCATGTCCCAAAGGTCCTCGAGGGTTTTGTTGTTGCTAACGCATTTTCTTATCGTTGCCTTCAACTCTTCGTTCTTTGCCACGTGAATTCCGCACTCTAAAGCCTGCAATTCGTAAATAGAAACAATTCTAACGACACTTCTTCTCACCTCGGCATACACCAAGCTTAAGGCTGTCAGTACTGCTAGTCTCATTGTTACTATTGGATCTGGATGGCGTGTTTCTCCTCTTTATAGCTTTTCATTTCAACGATTCTAATTGTTTGCGCGCAGTAGTTAATTATGTCAATGGTAGGAAGTATGCCAAATTAAGGGAGCAACAATGGTAACGAAGCCAATTTGTCAATCAGTTGACTCCGTGTTTTTGAAAACGACCCATGAGGACTTCCGGTCAATTTTATAGTCACATAATACGATAGAACTTTGCTTTTCCAACATCAGTTGAAGAAAACTCTATTTAACTATCTTTTATTATAGTTAAGTGATTTTAAGCAAAATATAATTTAAAAAAAATTCTTTTTGGCGTTTGCAGTATCGCGCTGGTCTGGATGGGTTGGTGAGGGCCCGGGAGGCGGTGGGCACTGCCATCTGGCGGGAGATAGCGGCAGTCGTGTCCTCCTACGTTCGACAGAACGACGCCAGACGTCTGCATCTTGCCGAATTGAGAAGACTAGACGCCGAGAGCGCCGCCGAGATCGCCAACAGTCAGGACCACATGAAAATTCAAGAAGTATCCAGAAACCCACCCCTTGCGTAAACAACCCTTAATCCCGCCCCCCTTTCCAGGAAGAAATCAAAATTCTAACCGCCAAACTTGAGACAGTAATAACCACAACCGAGGACCAAATCGAAAATTTGCAAGAAACCGTCAAAGAACTGAGCGAAGAATACAATTTGAAACGGCAGCAACTGCGGAAGGAAATTGAAACCGACGAGAAAAAGTTGGGGTCGTTAACAAAATTTTCCAACAACGCCATCGATATTTTGGAGAAATTGAAAGTTAAGGGCGAACAAACCGTCGGTTTGATGCGGACTTGTCGAAAATTCGAGACTGAACGGGAGAAAATTGCGAAATATTTGCAGGTTTTTCAGCAGGAAGTTGCGTTACCGGCCGATTTGGCTTCATCCCCTGTGCCTTTGCTGGAAAAAGTTGTGATTGGCGAAAAAGTGGGCGAAAGTTGTCGAGACGACTTTGAGGGGGGAGTCGCGGACAAGTTCGACGAACTTTTGAATTTGGAACAATTTTGGTTGGTCTTCAACAAAGTCGATGTCGATTTTAAGGAATTGAGGCGCGAAAAGCGGGCGCTTCAGGACGAGAACAAGCAGTTCAGGGGGATGATTAGGGCGGTTCTAGAAGCCGCGGTTTTGGCCCAAAGCGTTCCCAACAGCAGAGTTTCCACCAGAGCGCCGTCCAAGAGGCGAAGCGCCGCCTCAGCACCACTCACGAGGATTATGTTGTAGATTTACTCAGTTTCTTGCAACTAAACTTAAAAAATTTTCGCTTCTTTGTTTTAATTTTAAAACTTTGTGATTTTTGTGAAAAGTTCTTTTCTAATTATGAATTTTGGAATTAAATCTGGGATTTGTTGTCAAACGTTGTATTTACTTCTCCCGGCGCCTCCGCCATTTGTGGACTCCTAATTATTCTATATTCTATAATACAAATCATTCGTATAAAAAAAATTTCAATATTTTCAAACTTAAACTACAAAACAGGAGGCTCAAAAAATAGTAGAAACTTGCCTTTTGGCGTTAAGATCTTCAAAATCAACTTACTGGAGCAATAGTTAATATTTTCTGTCGAGAGCAAACTCTTAATGAGTGTATAATTGGTTGCCTATACGCTACAAAAATTTTTAACGATCAAATGGTACTTTGGGAGCCTAATCAAACGAAGAATTTGTTTTATTATCTCTTTCTACAACTTCCCATTTATTGAGCTATTATAGCGTCTTGACCATAAATCTGGCGCCAACTAAAAAACCCTTTCGAGTTTCCAAACCTCTTATAATTAAAAATCTCGAGATATCTTAATAACGACAATTACATAGCGCCCATGTGTGGCACTCTTTTATCCATTTTGAGCGTGACATCACTTTAACTGTTGCTGTTGCAGATAACACTAAGTTATTGGTCACTGCCGCTTTATTATCATCGACTCAACCAATTTACGATTAAGAAACGGCCGCCGGTACAAACAACGCCGATAAAATGTAACAATAATTTTATTCAAGTTATTGCTTATTACACGACCACATTGTTACAAGATTCTTAAACTTACACAAATACAACGATTGTTATAGAACTCAAGTGCTTCAGTCGCAATTATAGTTATATTGTCTAGAAACGTTGATGCATATTATGTAAATTTGGCACAAAACTAAAACGCAATATGTACAAAATTTTCATTTCCGAAATAAATAATAAATTAATACAATTTGTTTCTTAACTACCGACACACTTGACTAAAAAACGACATCAATACGGAAGATTGTCTCTGAGGATGGCGTGTTTTTCGTAGCGATACTTCTGGCATTTGCCCCACCAGGACATGCGGACGCAACGTTTCCTCGGCTTCAAGACGAAACACTTGGACTGAACCACGTTGAAGAAGAGCTTCCCGACGAGATTGGCGTCGCCGCTATCCACCATCTTCAAGCAAGCCCGGAAGCTGCAAGAAATCAAAAATTAAAACTAGCAGAAGTCACTTCCGGTTAAATAAAATTTTGGGGGTGGTTTGTGGAAATCTCCAAAAAGAGGAAGTAGTTGACTTCGATCTCCGATTTGGGGCAGGTCCAGATTGCTGGCGGTCGCAAAACGAAAACAGGGCATTTATTAGGGCAATAAACATATCGCGACCAGTGGCGTTCGAGAGGCGATCGTCTCGAGGGTGGATAACGACTTGAGACACTTCGCGAACGGTCGTTAGGGTTTTAACTAGCATTTTGCTGTCTCGGCCAGAGGTTGGAGATTATCATAATGTATTCGAGACGAGTAAAGTCGTATTTTATGAAATAGGTGGACGAATGCGACACGGGACGTGTCCTACGTGCCATTTCAGGCTCGTTTCTACATTTTTCACATTATATCAGTCAAATACAAAGTCGAAACAATCGGTGCTAAAATTTCGACGTGCTGGATAGCAACAATTACCTACTGGAACTTGTTCCACGAAACCAGCAGATTTTTAGGCGAGAGGTTAGCAACGATCGATCACTTAACGTTTTTAAATGAGATTTGTGAAATATGGTCCCGTCCAACAAAGACTCCCCGAGCGATAATTTGGATGTCTACTTTGCCGGTTTATAAACAAAACGTTTCGACTTTTTGCGAGACTAGATAAATTTGCTCGCCTGAAGAAGAGATAGCAGCAAAGTTCTTCCAGTTGGTGGAGATCTATTATCTTGACTTGCAAGTTGCTCGTCAGATCTGGGTCAAGAATTCGCTTCTCGGCGACGCGGTCCTATTTTTCTATTTTTCCAACAATTCCATCGTTTAGTTAAAAAAGGGTCGTATTTAACAGTCTACCAAATTTACCCAATATTTTCATACAAAAAAATACTTTTATTTCCCAAAAATACTAAATGCTCACCAAAATTAAGAAAATACATAATCTTAAAGCGACAACCAAATATTGACATAATGCTGGCCTCTTATATATTTTGTTCGCCAAAATAACTTTTGTTGACCATAAATACTAAATGTTCACCAAATTTTATTCCGCATTTAATTCTAACATAATACCCAGATATTTAATTTTCGACAGTGTCTTATATTGTTTAGCAGTTAAAAATACTATTTGTTGATCAAAAATACGCAAGCAATAAAATGTTGTGCAAATGGTAAATAATTTTATGCAAAATTATAAATGTAGATGAGCTAGGGCAAGGAAAATAAGAGTAAAAATAGAAGTGGTTTGCACAAAAAAAGATATTGATTTCCGTAATATATAAATGCTTTGCTGTAATTGGCTTGCATTATGTAAAACGTAAAACTTTTTTTAGTGGTAATTTCTAATCGTGCTTTTAAAAAAAAATTACAGGGCCCTGAACTGACCTTGTACAAAACTTTTTTCGCGTGCCTCTTGTCTGGAAGCGCAAGCGGCAAGGAGAGATGCGCGAGCATATTTCATTTTTGGAGTAATAGAATAATTATTTGACGCACAAATAGTTTTATTAAAAAACACTAAATATAAATGGATAGCGCGAATATTTATTATGTGCAGCACGGACGCGTAACTTGAGCGTTCTAAATTTGGTGAACATTTAGTAAAATTGATAGACATATACAATTTAAAATTTAAGCAATGGTAAAACAATACGCAGCATAATTATTTTAGTGGTGATGTTCTCATTTTCTGATGTATAATAATTTGGGTTTTATTTAGATTTTTTGATGCTCATTAAATTTTCTGGTGGACAGTGCAAGGGATGTATGGTTTAATTTAGTAGTACATAACAAATATATTGGTGGTAACTCGTGTTAATAGAAAGTTGAAACAAAAGTTTTGCAACCTTCACTAAAACCTCCACTTCCATGGTTAGAGACTCATTAACCGAGTTATCGCTCCCGTCATAATTGTGTCTCGCTGTATCATCTGTAATTTTTTTTTATTATTATTTTAAGCGATAAGTAGCTCATTTTAATTAACCGTCTAACTTCTCCGTTTTAATCCTCAAAATTCTCCTGAATATTTCAAGAGCCGTCTACCATCAGCCTCATTACCGTCGGCCGCGACACCCAGTTCCAAAATTGAAAAGGACACCCACCCGCCAACAGGTTGATAATTAAGCCGTCGTCTGGCCGAAAACTCCTTGTAGTAATTATTAGGGAATCGACCGCGTAGCGGGGAAAAAGAACAAAACAAAAGAAACGACGGATCGTAGAACAGCATCGCATCGCGGTGGCGGCGGCGGCGGTTTCGGCAATGAGACAGTAGGCCGTGTCTAACAATTGACAGGCGCAGAAAGGGCGCGGCCAAGTGTGAAGATACTTCTCAATCAGATAATACGCGTACGGGTCATTTCTTTGCCGCCTCCCGCTTGTGTGTCAACGCGGGACCAGGACGCCGGCACCAGGGGTGTACTCGGAACGTTTCTAATAACCGGACGAGATCTCTTATTAGGCGAGATAGCGCGGACGGGTCAAGTTACCGAAAGGCCACCGCTATCTTTATCGACTTTCACTAAGTCCAGATCGTTATCGAGATGAGTTCGAAAAAAAACAACAACAACAAATAACTGGACGTGAGAACTCGTCCACATTTTTGGTATTCGAATTGTTTTGTGCCAAATTTAGAATTTTTGCCGCACCGCGACAGGTTGACCGTACACGTAGGACACTTCAGAATTTTTTTACGAATTTTAGAGGACGCCACTAAAATGTTCTATTCATTCCAGAGCTTCGACGGCAATTTTAACTTTTTTTTAATGTTATAACTGCACGGTGATTGAGACTTTCGGATCAGCAAACGTGTTTACAGCAACAACTAAATGAGCAAACCGGCTGTCGTCCTCGAAGAATCGTACCTATAAACAACGGCCGCTTTGATGAGAACTCGAATTTTCCGCTAATGAATTTGTCTTTTTTTTGGCGCGAAAAATGGCGAGAGCCGGTTCTGGCGTGCCCGATAGTCATTTGTAGGTTTCCGCTTGACTAAAGCCACGCACAACGGTTAGCGATACCCTAATAGCTCAGTAGGGTTGTATCATAAATTTTATTATATCTTCGGCCCCCCGTCCGCAATTTCGTTTTATCGTCATATTTCAATTAGATTTAGTCAATTTCGCGACACTGCCGTTAGTTTCGCTATAAACAAACAACTATTGGCGTTTATTCACGCGTAAAACTTCACCAACGAGCTTTCAGTGTCTCAAGCCACTTGTAGCTGCAAAATTTACAGTTGTTGTAGAATCGTAAAATTAATTTTAGAAAAAGAGCGAGTACAGGCCTGGCTAATGGGCATTGACCCACAATCGGACAATCGTCCCCTAAAAGCTCGAAATAATAACGAACTTTTATTTTCACCCACATAATACGTGTCTGCATTCGTGATTTATATTCCTCCCTTTTCGCCATTCATGCATCGCGGAGCCAGGGGCGGCGTGGGAAATTTTAAATTCGGGAAATTTTTGCCAAAACTTGAATATTTTCCTTTCTGTCTCGGTTTTGTTGGTTGGGCGGTTTTGCGATCTTGGGGGTGGCAATTAGGGCGCTCCAACACTAATGATCGGGTCGTTTAAACCGCGATCGGATTGAGCCAATCGAAAAAAGCTCGACACAAAGCGCGATAGTTGGAACTAAAGTTGGGACTAATTGACAGTGATCGCGCTAAGTCGACCGGAAACGATATAACAAGTTCGGGGTTGTAGTCGTGCAATTTGCAGTAAGGGAAAAAATAAATAGGAACTTTAGTCGCAGCGAGACAAAAAAAAAAATTGTTCCCCCACCGCAAACGGGGATTTTTCGAATTTTTTCTGCTCTATTTAGAGGGGATGGAGACGATAATTTAGGGGGTGGGAAAAACCGCAAACGGGGATTTTTCGAATTTTTTCTGCTCTATTCGGGGGGATGGAGACGATAATTTGGGGGGTGGAAAAATTCGAAAGTCTCGCCGTTAACGTCGCGGCAGCGATAAAACAAATAAAGTTGTTGATCGTTAAAAACGTTGGTATTATATTTCTGGCCTCGAGGAGATGGTACCGTCGTAGGTATAAAATCCGTCGAGGTGAGGCTGTTAGTTTTAATGGCGACAAGTGGACTTATTTATGATACGGTGACGGTTTTTACGCAATAATGGGGAAAACTGGGAATTATTATGGCGTTTCCTGCGGCTGGCGCTTGGTCATTGTTAAAAACTAATCGAATATTCGCATTGTGCCTTTATCACCTGTTTCCGGTCGAGCGCCGCCTGAACTTGGGGCGTCTACTTGTTTATGGCCGACGCCTTATATCATCGCCGCAAAATCCCAAAAATCCCCAAACCAGCCTCGTCCCCGAGAAGGCATCGGCAAACTTGTCCTTGCCACAAAATCCCAAAAATCCCTAGCTTCGTCCCCGAGAACGAGTCGGCAAATTTGAAAATCACCCCCCAACTTTTTGGTCTTTACGCGCTGAAAATCTTGTGGTTCGCGGTCGGAATGCTGGGCCGCCCTGTAGGTTGCGTAATACCTGCACACATCTCCACGATTATTGTTATAAATGTTCTTAATTAATCAGTCTCGACGTGGGGCAATCCTCGATGGAAACTAATGACGCAATCACGAACAATCGACGAAATTTGGTCCCGTGCAATGGTAACGAGCCCGCGTTAATAAATCTCTCTGTGTTGTTTATAATTTGTTGGTAATAAAACGCATTGTAAATCATATCGACCCGACTTTCTTTTCTTTTTTTGTTTTTAATAAAGTTTCGGAGAAAATTTATAGCGAACGCTAAAAACGCGACGCAACTCTCCCATCGTAAGTCAAACAAGCATCATCTGAAAAAAGAAGAACGTTACGTCGTCGATTGTTTTTCGACGAAATTCCGACGTCATTCTTTGTAAATTTTCGTCCAGATCAAGTGTCAATTGTTAAATATTTACAGGTAACTTCTAATTGATGCGTCTGTATGTGGCGTTCTCACGACATTTTTAGTGGTTGACCCCAATTGTGGTTATTTGGGTCGACGCCCCATCGAGGGAAAACTGCACGGAAATACCGAAAACAAAAAGAAGTCGGACATTAGATGAATATTTAAAGAAGTTGCGACCGAGAACCGTTTCCTGTTGCGGGCGATTACTAAATTTTGCAAATTTGACTTTTGCCACCCGGTTCAAGGACAACACCCAAATAAATCGGTTCCAAGAGGTCGCAATTAGAATACCAAATCTGGCTTTCAATGAAAGATTGTTAAGTAACATTGGACAAAATAAATTAGGGCGCTTTGGCGTGGCGCCATCTAGCGGCATTTTTTAAAAACTCTTTGTGTTATTCAGTTCTTAATCAGTAATTTAGTAACGTGGTTAGTTAATCTCTTCAATAGCCCATGCAACAAAAGTGCACTTACTCCTAAACTGTACATTTACTACAAGAAGTAATAAAAGTAGGCATGTCGTAATTAAACGCAATCTAAACAAGATTTATGGCAACTTGTTCTAAATACGTAATTTCAATAACGCGGATCTATTGAAGACTTGGCAGACTGACCAAGTCTTCCGGGGTTTGAGGGTGAATTTTTGTCTAAATTTTGTGTCTTGAGGGTTGGGCAATTATTTAAACAAGCCCGTCACGCATTCCCCATCCCTCACCTGTCCCATTGTGCCTGACCGCTTCGGTGTCCCACAAACGCTCCGCACATAATTTGGCTGAATTTTCGGAAGGACACCCCGCTGTTCCACGACCAGAAAGACAACAATGGTGACTTAAAAAGGCACCCTCCAACGCACTCGAGTGACGAAACCGGCCCTTTGGACCTGGATTTGTTTAGGACCGAAATTAACGTGAATCGGCGCCCTTTGCAGGTAAACTGTCGTCACTAATTAACCGGTCATTAGACGAATTATTTCAAACACGCTTCAAGAGGTCAAGACGATATCGGATATGGCCGAGTTCGGTGATTCGGTCCGATAAGGGTGGTAATACGAGAAGGAAATATTTGTGCTCAGGCAGGTGGATGGAGCCGATTTTTTAGGCGAAGCCACCATCTTGATAACGCGTCGCCGAGACGGCCCTCTTGTCTAAAATGCAAATTTGTGACTTATGGGGGGTGTCAAACGTGTCACCAACCAAAATTCTTTCAGATCTTGCTGGAAACCACAAACTTTTTAGCGCAAAAAAATATTTAAAAAACTGCCAAGAAAAAAAATATTTATAAAACTGCCAAGAAAAAAATATTTAAAAAACTCTCAAGAAAAAATATTAATAAAAACTGTCAAGAAAAAAAATATTTAAAAAACACTCAAGAAAAAAATATTTAAAAAAACTGTCAAGAAAAAAAATATTTAAAAAACTGTCAAGAAAAAAATATTTAAAAAACTGTCAAGAAAAGAAATATTTAAAAAACTGTCAAGAAAAAAATATTTAAAAAACTGTCAAGAAAAAAAATATTTAAAAAACTGGCAAGAAAAAAAATATTTATGAAACTGCCAAGAAAAAAATATTTAAAAAACTCTCAAGAAAAAAATATTAATAAGAACTGTCAAGAAAAAAAATATTTAAAAAACTCTCAAGAAAAAATATTAATAAAAACTGTCAAGAAAAAAATATTTAAAAAAACTGTCAAGAAAAAAATATTTAAAAAACTGTCAAGAAAAAAATATTTAAAAAACTGCCAAGAAAAATATATTTAAAAAACTGTCAAAACACATGAAAGATTTGGCGAAAAAAAATTATAAAAACGCGGTTAACCCGTAAAGTCGAGGTGGGGTGAACCGGAAGTGCTACTCGCTTTCTACCGGCCGATCCGAGTCAATAGGGCGACGTGTCCGAATCGCCGGTTTCGCCTCTTAACGAGCTATTTAACTATGATAATTGGTGTTAAGAGTGGCCGTAACAGCAATTGTATTTACCCACTTAGTTCCTCAACTTGACACCGGCCCGTTCCACAAACAACAATTTCTGACCACATTGCGCCATCTCCGTGAAGAAATTGCTGTTATTAAAGCGTAATCGCATGCATTATCAAAAAAAAAATTCTTTTCTTAAGCTACTGACCGTTCGTCGCAGCTGCAATGCATAATGGTGTTGACTCTCCAGTTGAAGAGTTCGTATTTAGTTTCGAAAGCTCCTATCCAGAAGGGACAGGCGAGGTCGTGCCTCCTGCAGCACTTGTCCGTCCTGGAGAAGCCGCCCAGACGAGTGTACTTGTCGGCCGAGTATCCCTTGCCGCACCATTTCGTGCCGGGGATGCGGAGGAAATCGCTAATATCGCGCTTCTGCCTGAGGAACAATCCAACACCTTTACAGAATCGCCCGGAACGTGCCAGCAACCGACCCAATCGCATCGTGTTGATGGAGAAAGACGAAGAGAAAAGTTCCATCTTCGAAACAGCTCCGTGGAGCTTTGACAAGTTACCAATTTAGCTTAAAGAAGAGGTGCGAGAAAATTTGCTACCTTTAGATCGAAGACAGTTTTAATTAACAATTAAGAAAAAAGAAAAAATAATAATAATAAAAAGATTTAATGACTAACAAAAAAAAAAAGATTAGAGGATAGAAGAGGGAAGAAACTACTTTCACTAACCTAAGCATATTGCCACGTGTTTTGCAGCCCCCGCCACCTTCTCTTTTGCTCTAATAACCTTCCCAGAGTTTGCTTTTTTGAGCTCAACACTTGTCCAACAATCAAAAAAGAGGAATTAAATTGTTCTGGCCGCGACACAGCGAAAAGTTTGAAAACCGCCCACTGTTCCCAACAGTTCTATCAATTATTAACGCGTCCCTCAATTTTTCATCGCCGAGGAAGACGTGACTAGTTATTAGTTGGGCAGCTCTTTCAATGATCCACGCAACAAAAGTGCACTTACTCGTAAAATGTACATTTACTACGATGAAGTAATACAAGTAAGTCTGACATTTCTCAACGCAATTGGAACAAGTTTCACGCGAGGCTGCTCTCTGTATGCAATCCTGCTGATTATTTGCAAGCTCTACGTGGCACTCCTGGTGCTCTTTGGTCTGCTGATCGACGACCTCAACTTCCAATACTTCGTAGAACTTCTAATCAGCGTTACCACCTTAACTCACGTAAGAAACGCTCGGTTTTGGTGTCAAAAATTTTGAAACTTCCCCAATGTAAAAGAGTGCGTAACGAAAAGTGAAACGTTTCCATTATATCACACTTGGGAGTTTTACGTCAATTGTGGAGATTGTCACTATTTTTTCAGACTTTCACAAAGTTAGCAACAATATTGGCCAAAAGAACCCAAATAAAAACGTTGTTGCGCAACATCGATTATTTCTGGCCCATCGCCGGTAAACCCGGAAGCTTCAACAGAGAATGTTTCGACATCTTGAAGCATTGGAGGATTTGTCTGCAACTCTTCAGAGGCTACACCGTCGGTTGTCTCAGTTTCGTCAGCGTCTTCGCTGTGGCGACGAAAAATTTAAATTTTACGTGTCACGTTGCCGATTACGTGTCGCCAACGTCTTTCGCCGTGTTCAACACGGCAGTTTTTGATTTTGCAGCTTGCGTTGCCATCGCTTTCGATTTGTTCGTTTGTGCCCTGTTGGTGTTGTTGAGGGTGCAATTCAAAATTTTGAACAACCACTTGACCACGATCGACTACAGAGTAGCGGGAGAACGCTACTGCGTTCGAAAAATCAAAAAGTTGGTTAATCACCACAACTTCTTGCTGAAGTAACAAAAAATTTTTTAATTGCAAAAAGTTTTTTTAACTTTTTTTAGTTACACCCAGAGGCTCAACGAAATTTTTGGACCAATGCTGCTGGTTTATTTCGGAACTGTTCTCTTTTGTTTATGTCTTCTTTTGTACGCGCTTCTAGAAAGGTAGGAGCGTAACTTAATTTTTAATTGTTTTTTTTTGGGAAAATTTTAGTGACAACATCGGGCTGGCCTTGAAATATTTGGTTTATCTCTTGGGAATTTTTGTGGAATTTTTCGTCTTTTATTGCGTTCCTGGGGAATTTCTCAAAAACGAGGTGATTGTTGCCGTAATTAATACAGGGTGTTTCAAAAATTTTTGCAGGCTTCAAAAGTGATCGGAAGCATTTACGATTCGAATTGGTACAAGTCTCCTTACGTTTCTGTTAGAAAGTCTTTGATTCTTATAATGAAGAGGGCGCAGAAACCTGTCGAAATTGAGGCGGGCGGCATGATGGTTGTCAATTTTGAAACTGCCACAACGGTAAGTTTTACTCAATAACTGTCCCGGGGGATGATTTTGGAAATTTCAGGTGTTTAAGACCACCTCTTCGTTTTTTACTTTTCTTAAAAAAATACGACAACCCTAAACCACCCTCCAACATTTAGTCAAGTTTCTTTGCTTTTAAAAATATAGTTTAGCAGTATTAAATTGAGAAGCAAAATTTGAAAATTTTTCTGCCCTACTTTTTGCAAGGGTTGCGCTTCTGGAGTCGCACCCCCATTTTTAATTAACCATTCAAGAAAACGAATCTGCAAAACTTCGAATGATTGATGTCTTCATAACGCCGCCTACCTTTTATCGCAGCTGCAATGAGAAATGGTGAAGGGTGAATAGTTATGGTAGTTGTATTTGCTCATCAATCCAGGTATGTCCAGTTGACAATGGTCGTGTCTTCGGCAACACTTGTCAGTATCGGACATGACCCCGAGCTTGGTATAACTGGTGGCCACGTGAGACTTGCCGCACCACAAAGTACCCGGCATTATAAACATCGAACGTTTCTCCCTTCGAGAGGACCTATCGGAAAAAGTTGGTAGAAAAAAAAAAGAAAAGAAAAAGAAAGTGTCATCACCACCAACACAATGCGATTCCGGAAGCGTCGTAATTGGTCGACTTACCTTTCGAGCAGATGGTGAGTTTCTTCGACAACCTTCTTCAGTTGCTTGTGGAGAATTTTGCAACTTTTTTTCAACCGAGTGTAGTTGAACCAACTGGCAACGTCTCCCGGTAAACGTTTACCATCGAGGGGTTCTATGGTCAAATTTGAGGTAGCTATTAGATAACTTAGGTCGCTTTTGAAGCTAAGTAGGAACTCGTTGACTTGGTCTCTTTGATGGACGATCTCGCAGTCCGTCAAAGAATCATCACCGTCGTAAATTAATTGGATTAAGCTTCGATTATTCGCTAGCTGGCGGAACCTGATGTCGCTCGATGACCTGCAACAGAATTTGCCTTGCAACTAGGAATTGTGTGGTAATTTCGAGACAACTCGACCCAGCAGATCTTTTTGACTGGATCGTGGTTGCGGTAATCAAAGTCACTTGATGGTAGAGATTTTTTTTGTGGGTGGTGGCGATCGGAAAATTTGGGCACCTAGTGGGCCGCGGTAATGGCTGTGAACACCTAGCATCCTCGGCGCGTCTCTTTATCATTGTAGACAAATACAAGAACTGGGGCCTTCAGTCGTTCAACTTTCAGCGATCAATCAAAGCAGCCAGATTCCAGCGATAAAGACGACTAGAATCAACACACTCGGTTTATTTCATTATTAACCCATATCGCCTTTGTTGCTCGATACCCCGAAGACCGAGACCGGAAGATTAACAGATAAGCGGGCCAGTTTCGGTTTTAATGAATTAATTAAAGCTTTTTCGGCAATCACCAATTAGTCGCAATGGAAGCGTTAACGAGGGAGTTGCCGGGGATTACCCGGGTGCATTAGGCTTAACCCGGTTCTGAATGGAACAGTCGTGTTCAACTCGCCGCCCGGAGTTCTTCCAAAAAATTTCGCTTCGCTTTTTGTCGCTTGGCGAGATTTTTGGACGTCCCTGTATGTGCGTCGGGCTGGGGCCTTAATGGATAGTTATCAAGCAAATCCGGGAATGGGCGAGCGAACAGCCGACCACAATGGGCCGGATTGTGAAGTGGTTGGGGGAGCAGCGGTCGCAAGTGCTTTCGAAAACCCTCTCGATCTCGACTTGAAGAATCGGATGGCGAGGCGAGTCATCCGATATCGGCTGCAGACACGCAACCACCCCGGCCGCAATACGCATTCGGTCAAGGAGGTCGCTAATGCTAAAGACCAAAAGGATCGTGATGCGCTAATGTTGAAAGAATTCGCTGCCAACCAGAGGCAGGTATCAATTATTGTTCGCAAATCGTGAGGAAAATCGATCCTGTGAGCTGGAGAACTTCTCCGAGGAATGTGAAAGTTGCAACTTGGCCACTTTGCTAAACGTAAATGGTGTTTGGAGGAAAAATGCCCAAATCGTGACCACTTGACGGGCTCACTCACTTCCAGCTTAATTACCACCTCTTCAGGCTCTCATTTTTTTTGCAAAATTATGTTTTATTTCTTAAGTTTTTAAAAATTTTAATTAAAAAAAAGTTCAAACAATTGTTGCTTCTTGTAATATACAGGGTGGGGCAATAGTGCGTCCGACTTCGATAGCTCGAGTTCTATGATAGCTAGAAATTTGATTTAGAAACACAGATAAATTAGAGAAAGAAGTCTGTAACCGGAAATTATTTTTGAACATGCAGGGTGAGCCAAAATAATTATACAGATGCTAGTGACATTTTTTTTAATGGAATGTGGTGTGTAAAAGAAGATTTTTCGGGGCCTTTTCGTAGACTTTTTTCAATTCAATGTTATTGCTGACTATTTCCAAACCACTTGGATGTAGCGATTTTTTTTGTTCAAATAATGGCATCTGCAGATGCATGTTAAAAAAATCACTACAGTCACAATTATGAGTTCTAAGAAAAAATTATGTAAAGACTAGTTAGGAAACATGTGTAGAATGTCTTTAAATCGTTTTAACTTTTGAAAAATTATACAGGGTGGCTATATTTAATTTTTCAATTTAGAACTTTTTAAATTTAATTTTCTCCATTTTTTCAAATAGAACACCTCTATATTTTTTAACGATATAATGTAGAAACTAAAAACGAACATTTTTTGTATGTACACCCCTATGGCTATTTGTAACCATTTTCGATTTATCGCCCAATAATTACAAAATTCAAGAATAATCCTAAAAAATTAGATTGTTTTTCTAATTACTCGACAGATAAAATTGCAATAGGTGCTCCAGATGTTTTGTTTATAAAAACAGCATACGTTTTTTTAGTAAGTTCACTTTATGTTTGTATCTTGATCATTTTTTGCATTTTATATTATCCGACAAGAAATACACATTTATCGTAGTTACCTGTCGTCAGTTGTCATTTTTGTATCAATTTTGAAACATTTGAAGTTGATACATTTGAAAACAAGAACCTTCAATTTTACAATCTACTGGATAATTAAGGGTGGTTTATCAGGGGCGACGGCCACGTCAAGGTCAAAGTTAAGCAAATAGAAACGCATTTTTGAACTAGTAAAATAAAAGCCGATAAAAGAAAAATCATGAAAAATTAAAAAATAAAATTTAGACTGCGCCAAATTTTGTCTTAAAAGAAAATGATATACGCTTCATAGGGTGGTACCAAACGTTTCGATACAACATTCCGTTAAAAAGTTACGAATATTTTTGTTGTTCAAATAATGGCATCTGCAGATGCATGTTAAAAAAATCACTACAGTCACAATTATGAGTTCTTAGAAAAAATTATGTAAAGACTAGTTAGGAAACATTTGTGAAATGTCTTTGATTCATTTTAATTTTTAAAAAAGTATACAGGGTGGCTAAATTTAATTTTTCATTTTAGAACTTTTTGAATTTAATTTTCTCTATTTTTTAAATAAAACACCCTGTATTTTTTTAAGATATGATGTAGAAACTAAAAACGAACGTTTTTTGTATGCACACTTCTATGGCTATTTGTTACCATTTTCAAAATATCGCCAAATAATTACAAAATTGAAGAATGATCCTAAAAAATTAGATCGTTTTCCAAATTACTCGACAAAAAACTTCAAATATTTCAAAATTGACACAAAAATGACAACTGACGACAGGTAACTGCGATAAATGTGTATTTCTTGTCGGATAATATAAAATGCAAAAAATGATCAAGATACAAACATAAAGTAAACTTACTACAAAAACTTATGCTGTTTTTATAAACAAAACATCTGGAGCACTTATTACAATTTTATCTGTCGAGTTATTTGGAAACAATCCAATTTTTTAAAATTATTCTTGAATTTTGTAATTATTTGGCGATATTTCGAATATGGTTACAAATAGCCATAGAGGTGTACATACAAAAAAATGTTTGTTTTTAGTTTCCACATCATATCGTTAAAAAATATATAGGGTGTCCTATTTAAAAAAATGGAGAAAATTAAATTCAAAAAGTTCTAAATTGAGAAATTAAATTTATCCGCCCTGTATAATTTTTCAAAAATTAAAATGGATCAAAGACATGCCTCAGATGCTTCCTAACTAGTCTTTACATAATTTTTTCTTAGAACTCATAATTGTGATGGTAGTGATTTTTCTAACAATCTGCAGATGCCATTATTTGAACAAGAAAAATCGCTACATCTAAGTGGTTTGGAAATAGTCAGCAATAATAATGAATTGAAAAGAGTCTAGGAAAAAGCTCCGAAAAATCTTCTTTTACACACCACATTCTATTTAAAAAAATGTCACTTGCCCCTGTAGAATTGTCTTGGCTCACCCTCTATGTTCATAAATAATTTCTTGTTATAGACGTTTTTCTCTAGTCTATTTGTGTTTTTAAATCAAGTTTCTACCTATCATAGAACTCGAGCTATCGAAGTCGGCCCCACCCTGTATATCAGTGATTTTAGACTTTAGAAATTTGAAAAATGTCTGCCCTTTATAAGATAATTTTTCTCCCCGTTTCGGTCAACTTACGAACTGCTTCACTAAATTGATCAAGACTGTCCCACGTCTTGATCAATTTAGGGTTGCCTCCTCGCCGCCTCTGGACCAGTTTTACCTAAATCACGGCGGAGGGTGTAGCCGATCCTCCCCGATCGCATTCCCGTTTATGCATTTTAATTGCGTTAATTCCAATTAAAGTCCCCGACTGTATTTCAATGTTGCTCGTTATTGTTTTATCTCGAGACATTTGTTTCAATTAAATTCTTTTCCTTTTCGTGTGTGTCTCGTCCGAACCGAACAATGTGTAAACGACGGTTTAGCGTTGAAGTGTACTTGCCCACTTTCATCCTGGAATTGATGGGTCTTATTTTATTGCGCCATTCGAAACAATGCTGTTCAAGTGGAGCCATCAAAGAGGGCCGTTCTAGTATGAGTAAAAAGGGCAATAATGATCCTGCGAGTCTCGCAGCCTATTGCAAGTTAACCCACATAAACCCCGATTCCGGCATCAGAGCCTTTTTGCACTATTTATACGGAGCAGAGCTAGACCCTGATTGCCAAAACAGAAGTGAAGAGAAGTTGACGAGCAATTTTCTTTAGGGCCGTTGCAATTTTTAATTCGCGCCGGGTGTTCGAGAGCTGAAAGGGTGAAAACTGCCACGAAAGACCCCGGCTTTGATCTCCAGCCCCAAACCTGCTAATCTAAGGGCGCCTCCACACCTCAACCTACGAGGGTGGGCGCGCCACAAGAATAATAACAGCATAAAAATTTTAAAATAATAAAAATAGCAAATTTTTGTTTTGGGGAGATCTCTAGAAAGAGCATTCAAGCAATAACAAAAAAAAATAATAAAAGGTTAATAGTATTTTGGATCCGTTTAAAAGTCTCTCTCCCTCCTTCTCTTTTTGCGCCATAGAATTGAAATTTTATGGCTCGGCTAATTATTTTTGTCCAAGAGGTGGGAAGGGGTCGGTCTGCGATTGTTGCCCCCGGCAATGGGAGTCGGTGCCGTGGGCAAGTTGGCTGCTGCGGTGATGGTTAATGGTTCCAGCAATTACTTTTATGTTTTGTGCCTTTCCGAATCAGCGCAATTGTACGACGTGGCACAAATCAATGCAAATTTACGACCTCATCTCGACTATATAATAAGCCGTCTTGGAGCGATGGCATAAAATTATTATAAAAAGGGCGGGGCACGGATAAAACAATAATTACAACGCATAAAAACAATTTAACAAGGAAACAATGGTGCATACGAAATGCAAGTAGGCGAAACGCGGATTGTGCAACATTGGGTGCGTTTGTTTGTTTCGGTAATAATTTTCGGGTGGTCTAATTCGGAGTTGTTGGAAATTTCAACAACCCCGTTGTTGTTGTCGAAAAAATTATGTTTATCATCAGGGACATCTGCCCCGCGAGTTTCTTGACAGGGATGTTTACCGAATGCTGGGAACTCGGCCTACCTGCTTCTCGCGGTATGATTTCCATAATTTCGTCTAAAAGCCACTGTTTAAGCATATTTGTACATCTGGAAAGAATCTTAATGTTTGTGTATCATCATTGTTTGTTAACGAGAAAAGTCTGGTCCTTGAGGAAAAAGCTACTCCCACAGAATAGTAATAGAGCGCCACTGTCGACCGTACAGCCCCGAAAAGAAGATGAGGAAGAAGATTTGAAACTAAAAGAGATTTAGATTTGAGCAAATAACCAAAAGATCTAAAATAATTTGGATACATACGCCACCGCTCACAACCCTTTAAGTAATTAAATCAATTCAATATTATAGAAATAATTTTTCTTATATTTGCCACCACTATCACAACCCTTTAAGTAATTAAATTAAAAATCAATGGATCGTATTTAACAGTCTACTAAATTTACCCAATATTTTCATACAAAAAAATACTTTCATTTCCCAAAAATACTAAATGCTCACCAAAATTCAGAAAATACATAATCTTAAAGCGACAACCAAATATTGACATAATGGCCTCTTATATATTTTGTTCGCCAAAATAACTTTGGTTGACCATAAATACTAAATGTTCATCAAATTTTATTCCGCATTTAATTCTAACATAATACCCAGATATTTAATTTTCGACAGTGTCTTATATTATTTAGCAGTTAAAAATACTATTTGTTGATCAAAAATACACAAGCAATAAAATGTTGTGCAAATGGTAAATAATTTAATGCAAAATTATAGATGTAGATGTGCCAGGGCAAGGAAAATAAGAATAAAAATAGAAGTGGTTTGCACAAAAAAAGATATTGATTTCTGTAATATATAAATGCTTTGTTGTAATTGGCTTGCATTATGTAAAACGTAAAACTTCTTTTAGTGGTATTTTCTAATCGTGCTTTAAAAAAAAAATTACAGGGCCCTGAACTGACCTCGTACAAAACTTTTTTCGCGTGCCTCTTGTCTGGAAGCGCAAGCGGCAAGGAGAGATGCGCGAGCATATTTCATTTTTGAAGTAATAGAATAACTATTTGACGCACAAATAGTTTTTTTGAGAAACACTAAATATAAATGGATAGCGCGAATATTTATTATGTAGTACAGCACGGACGCGTAACTTGAGCGTTCTAAATTTGGTGAACATTTAGTAAAATTGATAGACATGTAGAATTTAAAATGTAAGCAATGGTAAAACAATACGCAGCATAGTTATTTTAGTGGTAATGTTCTCATTTTCTGATGTACAATAATTTGGGTTTTATTTAGATTTTTTGATGCTCATTAAATTTTCTGGTGAACAGTGCAAGGGATGCATAGTTTAATTTGCTGTACATTATATTTGTTCCCAAAATCAATTAAGGATCATAGAAATAATTTTTTTTATATTTACCACCGGGCCCTAGAATTCTCGATGCGCCTCTGCAAGTTGTGGGGGGTGGCCCGAGCCGAATACCGACACTGGTGTCGGATTTCACGACGATAATCGAATCAAACCGAAATGACTCACTTGGTTTTGATCTGTGAAGCTTGTCACCCCTAGCCCTAGCGACCACCCCATCATCTCCCAACTTGCATAATTGCAACAGTGCATTCGACACAAATAGTTTTGTAAAACATTAACAAGTTTTTTATTTTTTCGTCGCCGATCGGAGGGCGGTCTTAACGACCACGACACGCGATACTCTTGTCCGCGAACATAGCGCCACTAAAAGGGTTGCCCGATCGCCCTAATCAATCATTGAATCCTCTGGGTAATAACTGACGGACGCCAATGCTAATTACGTCACGGGACCACGCAAATCACTACTATTTGTTATTGTTAACGGCCGAGAAGTGTTGTAATGGGAAAATTTTAATTTTTTTGCAACAATGACGCAACACGCTCTGCAACTTCGTTATCAGGAGGTGCGGAGGTTCGAAAAAATTATCGTTTTAACCGGAATTATTCGTGATAAGAGGAATAGTTATTGGATGCAATAAAAAGTGTTTTGGAGAATTAAAAAAAATTGATCACACCACTTGTTGGAGAGAGATATTATTGAAAACCGGATTTCGCGTCTGCAGCGATAAAAGTTTTTCTTAGTAGCGCCTAATAAAGACTAATAATGCAGATAATAGCAAGTAAATAAACAGTTATTGACTTAAGATTGGCGGATGTTCAATGTTATCAATGCGTAACAATTTTTTGGGAGTGGGACCCCAAAATCAAAGTCCAGGTATTAGACATTTTTTTAATTTGCAACAACAATTATTTCATATTTATTCTCAAACGATATTCTAATTACAAGAAATTTTATCACAAATCGTACGAAGAAAATCTTTGTTCTTGTGCAGCATTTTTTTCTAGTTCTTTCTGTTGATATTTTCCTATCAAAATTTAGTTTTTTTTGTGCGAATCTTCAGACAGTATTATCAATGTTGGTGCTTTTAATGAAGCTTCCTCATTATAAATTTTTCCACTAGGAGCAGTCAACACAATTTCAAAATTCTCCTAAATTTTTGAAAAAGTTAAATTTTTTATCATTAGCCTAATTGACTCAAGTCGATAGGCAATATTTTTTAAAAATCTGAATAAACATTTTTTTTCTATTAAAAAGTTGATGATGTGATTTTCTTCTTTGCAACCAAATTGGAGAAAAAAAGTCCAAACTTCTAATAGTCTCGATTAAAAGAAAGTTTTGATAATAATATTGCTAATCCAGCAGGCAGGTCCTCGGGTTCAGGTATAGAATTGCAATTTTTTTTTGCCCCCTCGCCCATTGAGCCAATAAAGTTATTGTAATTTCCACCTCTAACAATGATAAATTTTTTCGCCTTGAACAATACCGCACGTGATTGCAGAGTTGTCGCAACTTAATTACCATTTAGAAATTTAAAAAAAAATTGTTGCCCGTGGAAAAAATCTTACCCCTTTCCGACTGTGGTCTCCTTGCCGCTGACTCCCCCGTAATAAATCCTGGTTTCGACCTCGCCATCCGGCAGCGAATTAACGGCAACAAAATCCCTAATTTCCCCACTTCCAGCCACCGTCGTGAAAAATGCTACCAGAGCCACCAGGAGGTGGCGGCAACAACACCTGGGGCGGCGTTCCTTGAATTTCCACATTGACCACTAAACAGCACCGGAAGGCCTTCGCATGGCCTGATGAAGTTGTTTTTGGTTTAGAAACGAAACTGGCGCAACATCAACATCACCGGACCCCTCGTGTTTAGTTAAATAAGCGATTCCGAAGTTGCGTCGCTTTTAAAGGATCCGGCGAAACCGCGCGGTTAATTTGGCGACGCACGCTGACGATGACACCCGCGATTCCTTCTTCTTCACCGTCTTGATCTTGGCTCGCGTGCGGTGATACTGGCCGTGATGCACTTGCTACAAGAACTGAAAACGTTACAAGCGCAGCTTATGGATCCTTCCTATGCGCCCTCTTATTGTTGGTTCCTCCGGTTGTCCTTTTCTAAGCGGTGGTGGAGCCGGGACCGGCGGATCCTTCCGATAAAGGACGCGGCGAGATAACGCGAAAATTGGCAATTTTGTTAACTTAACAACTGGAGATTTTACACGGAGTCACAGGCTAGATAACAATATTCGCGATTTTTTTACTTAAAAAAAAGATTAGTTTCTATTTTTTAATTTTTTTTTATGGTTTACAACTTTTGAATGGAAGAAAATCAGTCATAAAATCTATCGAAAGATGCAAGAATGAAAGACCTTAAGTTTCAAATAAAAAAGAAGACTTTTCGATTTAGACCAAAATTTGGTCTTAAAATTTTTAAACCATCGTGTCATAGAAGTGACGTCTTTTTGCATAAATCATTAGATTGCAGATTTCTGTTAAACTGTGTGAAATCTACAATTAGTGAAAGTCATTGATGACCCACTCGAAATTGAGGATTCATGGAGCTCCCGGCCAATTTGTACCCAGAAGTGGGCACTCGTCTAAAGTATAACCGTCCAAAGAATCAGGGTTTCCGGGCATGTAAACGACTCCATTTTCAGTTCTTTTACATGTTTCTGATGGCTGGCCGTGAATACTCAGTAACAAATAATTACACAATACCGTCAGGTACTAAACCCGAAGAACTGACCGCCAACAATAGAATCTTCAAGGCGGATCAACTGTCAAAGTTAAACCATCATTGTCGGCCTCCAGTGAATTAACCACTCAATAGTGGTCAGGTAAAAAAATTTTTTTCTAAAGACCTCTTGCGATGACATAAAATTAAAATAATCACGCATTATAAATTTAACTCGTTCATATACAATAAAAACCGTTTTAAGACCACCAATTACTGTTATGACGCGAGAGGACCCAGCAGGGTTGGGCCTCCGTTATGTGGATGTTTTTATATCGTAATTTCATTCACAACGCTTTCCATTTTATGTGTAGAAAATTGATCGGAATGAGGCGGTGCCAGTGGGGCCTTCTGAAATCTTGATATACGACCGTTTGTTATTAAAACCCGGCGTTTATTAACTGAATTCTTTCATTCAGTTGGCACCGAGTCAAATTCGTGACATTTCCTCGGAAAATAGCCACGACTGCACCTCAACCAAACGAGACTGTGAATAGGACGATATGGCCATGAAGAGGTTCTGAACAAGAATTTGCCCACCAAATCCATCAAGATTAAAATTTTTGTAAAGAGTGAAGTCTTAAAATGAAGAACTTATGGTTGGAACAGTATTGCTAGAGACTAAAGATTCTATAAGTTTTTAATTTAAGACTCAAATACTTCTCTACCCTTGACCCTTCGCCTCGAATTTGTAATTAGAATATTTTGAATTTCAAATTTTTATCACCGACATGTTTAGTGATTGTGAAACGTTAATGCAGTAAGAAGCAAATTATAGTTTAGTTGTTTCTGGACGTCCCAATTTCTTGCAACGTTGATAGGAAAATCAATTAATAATTAAAATTAATTATTGAGCCGGAAATTTTTAAACGCTCCTCGTAATTGAAAATGCAAGAGTGTATACGAGGGTAAATTGAAAAACTTTTCAGTTTGATTAATACTTGAAAGCTACCAACAACTAAGAGGTAGGTAGGTGAGCTAAATAAGTAGATTATGCAGAATCGGCAATCAAAGACAATGGTGATGTGAACCTATCTCTTAAATCCTCTTATTCAAAGCCAGACTCCGGAATCGTCTGACTCACAACCGAGTCATAAATCCTTCGCTCAATAACAAAAATCACTTATTTGTGTTATAAGTGATTTTGCACAATAACTTACACTTAACTACACGAACTGCATGCAACTGAATCAATTAAACCTAAAAATACTTTTGTGCATAACTCAAATTATTAGTTTCTATCAAACTTTCAATAATAGATCGGTTTCCAGGGACGGCGCATTTAAAATTAGGCGTTTATTGACGTGTTTACAATACCTAAATGCGGCATCTTTCATAGAATTATGAATGTTTACGCGATTAACCCAAACATATCGAGATTAAAGGGAACAAAACGGGAATAAGAAGAAGCACAAAGCGAGCAGCGCGTAGAAGCGGCGCAAAAGTAAGGGTAGCTCGAACTACCCCTAAAGCAAAGGCGGAGCGACTCGGGGTGCTTCCCTTTAGTTCCATCCCTCAACAACATCACCCCAGAATTTTTATCAGGACAACAGAAAAGCGAGAAGAAGCGAGCCCGATAGGGTGCGGGCAACAGGTGGCGAAACCCTCGTGAGTGGGACCCTTTGTCACAAAACCAGTCTATTGATAGACTGACAAGGGGTGGAAATCAATAGTCACCGACGATGCTTGTTTTCGGAATTAGGAACTAACACCAAATTATTTAAGTTGTTTTTGTACATCTTGTTTAGATTTAGATACAAGAATAGATAGGGGTGAAATTGTTAATGTAAATTTTTTTTAAGTGAGGGCGCAAAAATTGCGCGATTAGCATTAAAAAGTTATTTGGAAGAATTTTTTGGCAACCTGTTTTCAAATTAGTGAGTTTTTGGGAAATTTTGAAAACAATTTTAAAAATTAACGAGTATATGCAACCAAATATACAAGAATAGAGTAACTTAGAAGTTCGGTAGATGGCGCCGCCTCCGTCAATTCTGACAGTTGGAGAAAAACTGACGTTTCTCCGTTTGTCAAAAGTGAAAGTTATTGTTATGATTATAAACAATTTGAACCGAAATTGTCAATTTGAAGCGGCCGAGCTGTTAAAAAATCCGCGCCCTTTTCGGCCCCACCCGCTCGTCGCCGATGCGCTTGTCGAATTTTTTAGGTTAGAAATGGCCCTTTGCTAAAATGTGCGCTGCCGCTAATCTCTCAGCTTTCACATATTGGCCCGCCGTTGAGCCCCATGTGCCGGAAGCTCCCATCCAAGCCTATTCTTCTCCCGCTTTTCTGCAGGACACTTCAAAGAGCAAATTTTTCCGTCAGTCAATGTTGTTCTTCAACAACATCGCCAAACAGGAGTTCTTCACCGCTCCCGAGAAAACCGCTCCGGAAACGGAATCGAAACACTTTCTGGCGCCGTTGAACGCCGTTCAATTCGTCGACGAACCTCCCGCGAAATCCGACCAGGAAAAGGTGAAGGAACCGGGAGAGAAGGCGCGGCCGTATTTTTGCGAAGAGTGCGGCAAATCGTTCCTGTTGAAGCACCATTTGACAACGCACGCCAGGACGCACACGGGGATCCGGCCGCACGTTTGCAGCCATTGCGGCAAGACCTTCACCCACAAACACTGTCTCAACACGCATCTGTTGCTGCATTCCAGCGACAGGCCCTATCAATGCCCCGAATGCAAAAAGAGTTTTACCCTGAAACACCACCTGATAACGCACAGTAAAGTAAGGGTCTTTGTTGGCGCGAATTGCGCAATTACTTAATCCGGTGATTTATTGAAAGGTTTCTTGGTTGTCAAACAAGTTACGTGACTAAGAAGTAGTCACGTGTAGAAGGGTTTCTTTGGTGTCGAGGGATTAATTTCGGCTTCTTGTAACTTCTTGCAGGTTCACAGTCGAGAGAAGCCGTTTGTTTGCACGGAATGCGGTCAAGCCTTTCCAGTGAAGCGCCACCTGACGACGCACAGCAAGTTTCACGCAGGCGAGCGGCCCTTCGTTTGCGAGGACTGCGGCGAGTCCTTTGCCCAAAAAGAACACCTTGTAAGTCATCTAGGACCGCCAACTTACCCTCGACGTAAATACAGTTATCTGTATTATCGACTGTTGTTTTTCCGATTATTGCTGCTAACTAAAAATCAGTCACTAACTTTAATTGTTTTTGAAGTGATGCGGTAGCGTTTCCACGGCTCTCAACAGCTCAAAATCTGTGTTATCGACTCACGGCTCTCAACAACTTAACAGCTCAACAGTCGATAACACAGATAACTGTATTTTCTGTGTTATCGACTGTTATTTTTCTGTTTATTGCTGCTAACTAAAAGTCGGTCGCTAGCTTTAATTGTTTCTGCTGAAAATTCCAGGTGATGCACTCGCGCTTCCACGGCTCTCTCAACTCCTTCGCGTGTCCGGATTGTGGCGCCACCTTCACCCGCAAGTTTGAACTAGTCAACCACGGCCGGTTGCACGGCAAACAGCCCCATTCATGTCTCGTCTGCAACAAGGAGTTTTTCCAAAAGCGCACCCTGGTCGCCCACATGCGTTGTCACACGGGCGACTACCCTTATTCTTGTTCGAGTTGCGGTGAATCTTTCCAATCGAAACTCGACCTGTCCGCACATATCAAAGCCCGCCACAACTCGAACCAGTCGCAAACGAAACAGGTGTGTCAGGATTGCGGTTGTTTGTTCAACACCCCCGAAGCGTTGGCGTTACACGTGAAACTCCACACGGGCGACACGTCGTTAGTTAACGATCTGTGCGTGTTGACGTCGGGTTTGCAAAATACGAATTTTTCGGTGGGACACAACAAAAAAAATTACGTCTGTCAGCACTGTTCGAAAGGTTACAGTGCCAAACACGGGCTGCAACAACACACGAAACGACATCCCGACGGTACTTGTGCCTTAAGATCGCATATTTGCGCCACCTGCAACAAAGGGTTCTTCCAAAAGAACCACTTGTTGTTGCACCAGAGACAGCACATGGATCCCAATGAAAGAAACAGGCAGGGAAGTGAGTTTCATAGACAAAACGTTAAGAGGGGTTGTTTGGAAAAAGTTAATTAGTGATGTGGTGTTGTGGAGTCAAAATGGCCGGTTGTTGTGGTGTTGTTGGAAAAGTGGAATTTTGTTATTTTTTTTTTGTTTTTGCGGTTTGGTTTTGACTGATCCTTCAGAACTTTTACTGTGTATGTGATGCTTTAATTTATTATTTAAGCTTAGTTGATATAACAGTGTTATGATTAGCGTGTATTCACTCATTTCTTGTGTAAATTAGGCTTTAGACGCAGACAATTGATTTAACTTTGTATGATAATTGTTGGCCTAAGGAATAAACAACAAGGACAGGACAACGTCTCTACTGCCCACTAACAAGCGGTTCCACCAGTGGCGGCCAAGCAAAATTTTTGATAAGGCCAGAGAAAACAATAGAACTTTATTAGAACATGAGATGTCGATTTTCGAAATTAGAGGGCCAATCAAACCAGCTAAAAAATTGTATATTTTTATTTCAAATAAGAAAGCTGGTACCGACTTTTGGAACACTCTGTATGATTAATTATGACCCTGTACTACTAATCCGACTGCAAGTTGAAACATTTCTAATGCACGGTCTACGTGAATCACCCTGTATTTTACTGTAGGTAAATATACAGAATGAATCGACTTTCCTGAACTCAAATCTGTAATTAATTTGACGTTAGAATAGATAGCTTTCTTATAAAATTAGAAAAATCACTAATTTAAGATTTTTTCAATTTTTCAAACTCTTGTAACTTTTGAACGAAGACACTCATATCAAATTCAGATACATCAAATTTCTCCGTTTTACAGAGGCTATCGAATGCTGTAAGAATGAAAAGCCTAAGCCTAATAATAAAGAAGTTGAACTTTCCGATTTTAGGAAAATTATGAATTGAAACATTCAAATCGTCATATCTTAAAAAATACGATTTGCACACGGAAACTACGGCCAGATTTGTATTAAGGGGTTCGAAATCTACAAGAACAAGCCATAAAATTGACGTAAAAAATTTCAATATTTTTGACCTTTATTTTCTAGCCCAATCAATACACATTCGAAAAATTTCTAAAATTGACACGTTTATTAAAAGACTGGAAATTGATGTTTTCTTATATAATCGGCCTTCCTGAGCTCAAGTTCGTTATCAATTCGACGCTAGAATGGATAGATTTTTTATTAAAATTAGAAAAAGCACAAATTAAGCTTTTTTCAACAATCAAACTTTTGTAACTTTTTAACGGAGCGACCTATATTAAATCCAGATACATCAAATTTCTCCGTTTCACAAATGCCATCGAATGCTATGTGAACGAAAATTGTAAGTCTAATAATAAAAAAGTTGAAATTTGCAAATTAGGTCGATTTTAACGAAAACTTTAAAAATGGTCATATCTAAAAAAGTACGACTTGTACAGGAAAACTACGGCCAGATTCGTGTTAAGCGGTTCAAGATCTACCAGATTAAGTCATAAAATCGATGTAAAAAATTTCAATATTTTCGACTTTTTTTTTCTACCCCAATCGATAGAAATTTAAAAAAATTCTAAAATCGACATCGTTGCTACAATGGCTTGAAAGTTGACCTTTTCTTGTATAATCGATCTCTCTGAAATCAAATCTGAACTCAATTTGACTCTAAAACCTATAGATTTCTTGTAAATTTCCAAAAACCACCAAAGTCTAATTTTTGCCAATTTTCAAATGCTTGTAACTTTTGAACGGAGACACTTATATCGTCTCGAAATACTTCAAATTTATCAGTATTTCAGAGGGTATCGAATGGTGCAAGAATGAAAAACCTACGCCTTATAATAAGGAAGTTGATTTTTGCGATTTTGGTTGATTTTGACGAAAACTTTGAATCAAAGTCTTCAAATCGTCATAACTCAAAAAGTACGACTCGTACAAAAAAACTACGGCCAGATTCGTGTTCAGCGGTTCAAAATACACAAGAAAATGTCATAAAATCGATGTAAAAAATTTCAATATTTTTGACTTTTTTTTCTACCCCAATCGATAGAAATTCTAAAAAATCCTAAAGTCGACATCGTTGCTACGAGGGCCTGGAAGTTGACATTTTTTTGTGTAATCGGCCTCTCTAAAATCAAGTCTGAACTCAATTTGACTCTAAAACCTATTTATTTCTTGTAAATTTCCGAAAACCACCAAAGTCTAATTTTTGCTAATTTCCAAATGTTTGTAGCTTTTGAACGGAGACACTTATATCGTGTCGAGATACATCAAATTTATCCGTATTTTAAAGGCTATCGAATGGCGTAAGAATGGAAACCCTATGTCTAATAATAAGAAAGTTGATTTTTGCGATTTTGGTCGATTTTGACGAAAATTTTGAATCGAAGTTTTCAAATCGTCATAACTCAAAAAGTACGACTCGTACAAAGAAACTACGGCCAGATTCGTGTTCAGTGGTTCAAAATCTACAAGAATAAGTCATAAAATCGATGTAAAAAATTTCAATATTTTCGACTTATTTTTTCTACCCCAATCGATAGAAATTTGACAAATTTCTAAAATCGACATCGTTGCACCCAAAGACTAGAAATTGACGTTTTCTTATGTAATCGATCTTCCTGAACTCAAATCTGTAATCAATTTGGCGCTGGAATAGATAGATTTCTTATAGAATTAGAGAAACTAACTTTCAATTTCTTTCAATTTTCAAACTTTTGTAACTTTTGAACAGAGACACTTATATCAAATGAACGAAAATCCTAAGTCGAACAATAAAGAAGTTGAAATTTCCGATTTTGGTCAATTTTGACAAAAATTATGAACTGAAACCTTTAAACAGTCATATCTTAAAAAGTACTTAAGCGGTTGGACCTTAATTTCCAATAGAACTAGAAGAGCAGACCTCCGAGGAATAACAAAATTGCAGAAATTTCTTGAAAGTAATTTTAGCACTTTTAATTTAGAAATGATTGCTTCTGACTTATTTATTGCAAGTTATAATCTTCCACGTATCTTGAGGTCCAGTTCAAACTCTCTTGGTGTCAGCTGCAGATTGTAGGGTTGTGAATGAACTGAGTAGCTACTTCTTTTTGAATGAATACCGTAACCGCACATGACGCGTATGAATGAATTTCGGATAAAATATTTAGCCCCAGCGTAGCGTGAGGGTTGCGAGGAGGCCTAATAATATCGCGGGGGTCCCCAAGCAAACAAAACGCGGCGGCTATTGCAGAAACAAATTTTTGTCGTCTGGCGGCGCATTCATTTGTTTATATTGCGCACCGCGCCGTCAGCGCCCCTCCGCTATTAAGCGGCCGTGCTCCGAATCAGGCGTCAGTGTGCGCTTGTCCGAAGTGGTCGCAGTGACAGATAACAGTTCGAAAAACGCCAGCGTCGTATTCAGTGAAAATTGCGAAAAACTCGAAGTGATTCACAGTTCTACCACCGTCACCCCATCAACTGGAGCCTTTCACACACGCATGATTTCAAAAGTAAGTCGAAACCAAAAATTTTACGTCGCTTTCGGTGGTTTTCTTTGTTTGTGTGCGGCCAGTCAGGCTGCCATTTTACCCCATGCAGTTTATTTATTTTTCGCTTGACAGCGTCGCGACGGCCCCGAACCGACCCAACAACCGAAACACCCCGTCAACCCCGAACCACCCCCGAAATTAACGTTTCAACCCCCCGAAAAAATGGCCGAAAAACGCCAGAAACCGGCGACAACGCCGATTTCCGCGAAATCCGCCCCGATCGCCCCCCGATCCGGCGAAATTTCGCCAAATTTCGACGGGGTAATTGTTGCCATTGATTGATCAAAATCGAGCCAGCTATTGCCGAGTCTTTGTTATGGCAGTCAGCTGTTTATTTTTCGCGGCAGCGACGCGCTACGTTCACGTTGCGTCTCTCTCGGTCGGCGAGTTTCGACGGGTGTACGTGCGCGCCGGGTCCGTCGTTGATAGGAGCGGTATCGCGCAGTTCTGCGCATTTGTCGGTGAAACTACTTGGAGGTGGAGGCACAGCCACCTACAATCCAGCTGGAGACTGTTGTGGATACGGGAGAGAGGATTGCGAGGTAGATTGTTGACCTCACGTTAAACGTGGACCACTGAACTTCTTGTCGTCTTTTTGCCTCGTCTAGTCTTTGGTTTGGTTCCGGATGGAATATTCATTCCGGGTACGATACGAGACGTGCAGATAAGTTGCGGTTTGGCGGCGAAAAAAGCGTCGCGACGCCCGTCTTGTTGACTTCCTTGTTGGTTTTCGGCATTGTCGACGCGAGCGACTTCTGTTTATTAGAGTTTATGCAAATAAAAAGCTAAAAACGACGGTTTCAAGGTAAAACTTCTTTCACTGCACGTCTACGACTACGGTTTAGCTAGTCGGTGAGTGGCCGGCAGAAATTACAACAAAAGTCTAGTTTTTTTTTTCTTTTTTGTTAACCAAGAGGCGTTCCGAAGCGTCAGGTTTTCCGCTCATGTCTGACTGCAGGCCCCCGAGTTTGCTTAACAACATTCTTTTTCATTGTTATTGTCGACACGTTACTCAAATTTTGCGCAGGTACCTTGAACCAGGTACAGACGGCCGCAAAATTAATGCCAATCCGACAATTTTTAGTGCAACGATTTTTTGCACAACTAAACCAAAGGATCTTACGTAATAAAAATAAAGTTGGCCAATGCCTCGAATTCAGGTTAATTTGCATCTCTCTTACATTAAGTTGATAAGGAGGGGGATTAATTTGCAGCCAATTTGTATTGGAGGAACAAAATTTGACGTTTCGGTAATTGTTTACAATGTCCACTTTTCGCTTTTTGCGGTGTTTTTTTTTTGGAAACCATCGTGAAACATCATTATAATGCCATTTTGAGCAATGAAATGTTGTGCAAATGATAAATAATTTTATGCAAAATTTATAGGAAAAAAAAAGATGTGCTAGGGCAAGGAAAATAGAGTAAAAATAAAAGTAGTTTGCACAAGAAAAGATATTGATTTTCGTAATGTATACATGGTGACGAATGCGTTGGTGTAATTAGTTTTTTGAAAATCGAAGAGTGGGTAAAGTAAACAATGACCGACGTGTCTTCTGTCATCACATGTCTTAACCTCAAAATTTAACGTTTCTTCTGTCCTCACATGTCTTAACCTCAAAATTTGACGTTCTTCTGTCATCATATGTCTCAACCCCAAAATTTGACGTTTCTTCTGTCATCACATGTCTTAACCTCAAAATTTGACGTTTCTTCTGTCATCACATGTCTTAACCCCAAAATTTGACGTTTGCCAGACGAACTCTAGACCTGATGGCTTTTCCAAAGGTGACTTTGATGGGAATTTCTTTGGGAGACTTGATTCTCACAGGAATCACAGTATTTGTCGGTATTAGCTTTAAAATTAGATTGTAGTCTCGCAAAGCACGATAAACCGTATAGACTTCATTGGATAAAAAAACTGTGCCTATTTATAGCTTCGCGTATAAGTGTTAATAGTGTTATTTCTGACATTACGTGGATGAAAGCTGATCACGTATTCAACTCTAACTAACTTCAGAATTTTGCTCGTAAAACTTCTGACGTCCTAAACGCTTATCAACAACATAAGTCGTAAACAAATTTGTTTTTCATCAAAATATTTTCGAAATTCTTCCTATTTTAACGAGGCATTTGCTTCCAATCAAATTTCTGAAAACTGAGTCACTTTTTTGCAACAAGGAGGCGTGTACGTTGATAAAGCAATTTTGATAACGATTTGGTCGGGTCTGCGCCAACTGTCAAAGTGACGTTTTGTTGCAGTTGCCGGCTGAGCGGATGGCGCGACCATTACTCTCTCGAGTCGGGGTGAATGACCGCCAACTCTCTTTCGGGCCGCAAATTTTTCAATCTACCCCCGTATACAGGCAGACCGACTCTCTTACTGATTCGAATCTTGCTCCAAAAAGATTCGTTCTTGTCTTCATCTGACGAGCGGCGCTAAAATTTGAACAGTGGGTCACTAGAAAATTATGATCGGGCCTGAATGAACGAAGCGATTCGGTGAACCAGAAATCGCTTTTATTTTTCTGAGCGAATTTTTCGAAATGAACGAATCTTGCTAAAGTGAACGATTCATTAAATCAGTGGGAATTAACTGGTTCGATTTTTGGTGCGGCAGGCAATGGACGTGGCAGGTATTTTTCAGATTGCACAAAGTTTCTCTTAATTCGCTATAAATTTCGTTATCCCTGCAAAAGTCATAATTTGGTTTCACACATGAAACGGAACAATGGCACACGTCTGCATTATTGTACGTTAATTAAATGTTGTTTCAAACCGCTACAATGAGGATAATCATTCATTCACCTGGAGGAAATAGTACTATTGTTTAGCTTTAAAGAAAATTAATAATGCGGTTACGTAAGGACAGTTTCAGACCGAAGTACGTCGGTCTTTATAGAGAAACCAATTCATAAGTGGAACCTACACCAATTTTACTACGATTCGTGGGACACAACCAAACTTTTTAACAGTTGTACATAATTGAGGTACTGGGTTCTTGACTCGTACCCCAATTATTGTTCACCAAAGTTCGTCAAACTTTCGGTAGTACAGTTTTGACGACATCGACGGAAGCCCGACAAAAAGTAGAGAACTAACAAAAATAAAATTGTTTTAAAATAAAAAAATAATAATTAGTGTCGAAAATTTTTGTCGAGTAATTGTTGTCGATTGTGACGCGTAAACAAGCGAACCTGGCTGTGACAGATAAGAAAAAATTGTGCAAGTCTGCCGATATTTCGCCGAAAAACCGGAACGATCCGGAACGTTTTTATCCCCGCGAGGACCAAATGACAAATTCCGGTACTTAATTTCTTCCCTTCTTATTATTTCTGTTTTTAACGTGTCGCCGAAAAGCTTCTTGCTTGCATTACTCACTATTTAGAGATCTTGGAAGCGGACCAAAAACGCCCCGAAGGTCGACGTTCGTCGGGAAAACGCATTAAATTAATTATCGAGGGCGTGTAGAAAAAGTTGTAAAAAAAAAGAAAAATTCTCACTGTCTGTTGGGGTTCGCAAATAAATTGTTGAACTCGGCCAACAAAGGAGCTAAAAATAGCGAAATCGCAGATTGCCGCAAAATGCATAAGTGAGTTAATTAATTGGTTAATTAATGCGGCCGTTGGTAGCTATAGCCTTAATTGGTGGGGCTCGATTATTCGGAAAAGCATGAGGCGTCGGGTCGGCGAAGAACGATGACCCGCCGTCGTTCGTTCTATTAGTGCAGTCGGTGTAATTGCGAAAATTCGCTTGGGGGATTATTTTTATTATTGTTGTTGATGTTATCGTTTATCAGTTTGTTTACCGTTTTTGTTCTGTTGATAACGCGATTAGAGAGACAATTGCGTTTGTTTTTTCAACGGACGACTTTTTCGTCGTTTCCTCCGAGAGTGCGGCGCAATAATTACGTCGTGACGTTTTTCTTCTATGATGGTGGAGGCGACGGCGGTGGGTGATGGAGAAACCAGCTGCCGCACGCCGGAAACCGAAAGATTTCGTAATTTTCACCGGCGGTGGCAGATGGTTTATAATCCTGGGCAACCCTTGCACGACATTTTCACCCGCAACAATAAATTAAGAAATTAATTTTTTTCCAAGCGAGTTTCGTAACTTTTTTAAATAGTTCTTTTTATTTAATTTTTTTTTTTCGCTTTATTTAAGAACGTAAACAAATGCGGCGATGAATTTTGCTAGAAATCTTGACGATACGGCGAGTTTTCCACGAAGTTAGGTCAAGGTTTTGACATTTTTGCTATCCGACAATAATCACTGCTTGGTCGCAAAATTAAGTGTTGAACACTTGAAGCATCTGCGCAATTTTTTGGCACTGCCTGCAGGTGTAATAACTAGATGAACAAGGAACAGAGGTGAAGGTCCAACAGCTGAATCGTTATATACAGGGTGGCCTTCTCATCAACATAGACTTATTTACGACTTTCTAAGCTTCTAAGTTTTTAGTTATTTTTCTTTAAACCACCAAAGATTTTCGATTTGAACACGATCAAGCAACTTCGTTTTTCTTTTTTGACATCATTTGGAATGCTGCAGCTTTTAGTTGCCATTTAATCTGTCGGATTGAAAGGCAACTCCAGACGGCATCTAAACGAGTTAAAACCTAGCCAAGTCGAGTCTACTATCCGATTAGACCTCTTCATAGCGCTAATTGCCCGCCGGCCCCAAAGTGACTGGCCCCACTAACGGTTTCGGGTCCGTCTAACTCTCGAGGTCCGCGACCCTGCTCGAACCGCACGTCTCCTCCTCCATCCTTGATCCGGCTGTCCCGGACAAATTGGACAGTTCCGTCTTTTTCCGCAAGCCCCTCGTCATTCCCCTCTTTTCCCCGTTCGTCCTGCCGCATGTACTAGGAACTATGGGGGGGGGGGTGTTTTTAAATCTGTTTATTTATTTCTCGGAATTATCGTCATTTTTGAAGTTTCGTGACGTCGCCTTGGCGATTCCTGGGGTTGGCTCGCCGTAAGGCGAGAGGTATCGGGTTTAATGGAAGGGAATAAAACGAAAATGTTCGCGCTGGTGTTTTATTATGTTTACTTCGGTGGAAGACTCTTAAGCCTTGTACACACTACAGGTGCAACGTGTAATGCAACGTGTAATGCAACGTGCAATGCAACGTGTGTGGACGTGTGTTGCGCGCGTGTTGCATGTTGCACCTCGTGTTGCACTGACTGCGCGCCAGCGATCCGCCGGTTGTCGGTTTTTGGTGCGAACACAAAGGGATGTTGCATTGCAGTGTGGATGTACAATTTGTTGGAACAGTAGCGAATAAATACACCGTCCATGTTGCATTGCACGTTGCATTACACGTTGCATTGCACGTTGCGCCTGTAGTGTGTACAAGGCTTTACACGGAATCGATCCCGGGGATGTTTTGGGGAAAACGGGAGGATTCCCCCTTCGTGCAGTTTTCAAATCAAATAGAATCCGTTTTATATCGCGGGAGTAGGTAACGGGATTCGGTATTTCACGATCATTTATTTTAACTTGCCGGTGTCGAGTCGGAAGCGATTTTCAACCCCGTTCCCTCACATGACGGTTCTCAGTTTTCCCTATCCTCCTTAAAGCGAAATTTTCTTCCCTATCACCGCTGAAAACATTGCAACTTTTTCCCGGGGAAACGCCAACCCCTAACTCGATCCTCATATTTACCAACTTACATATTTAGTGATCCACGACGGATGCGGAGGGACGTGACGCCGGTATCGCAAAGATGCAAACAAATGTTTCTCTTGCGGCTCGGCCGCCTGACGTTTTTCTTAATAAGTGCGTAGTAAAAGTTTCGACAGCTCCCCGTACTAACGACCTTTTCGTCGAAATTTTTAACAAACTTATTTTTTCCACCCTCAACTACTTCAGTTGTCACGCAAGAATTCCGGTTTTGAAGTCTTCTAACAGGAAATGCAACGTGGAAGTTTTCTTTCCTAATTATAGAACTTGGTCGAGTCGATCGTTGCAAAGTGAAAATAAACCGAGAAATCGCTTCGACGTATTTGACGAGCAATTATATTAGGTAAATGTCAATAATTTCAAGGATCCAAGAATTTTTTTTTTTTTGAAGTTCCGGGCAAATACACGACTGACGGGTCGGGATCCTGGGTCAATGGGGGAGATCGAAATGCCATTTCATTAACGTAATTGGGTCACGTGGTCGCCAACGATACGTTTAGTTTTTCGGTAATTCCCTCAGGACGCCGATGGCGGTTCCAACTGCTTATTGTGGGTTGTTAAACGAAGTGCGGTGGTGGAAAATTAAAACATTTTCTTTTTGTGTAGGCGATAACGTGGAAACTTCGATTGACGTCAAAGGGGATGAAGCTAACTAGATTCGTTTAGTTATGTTATAGGTGCCGTTTCGCATTTCGTTACGCATAGTTTTACACTGCGCTGAAGAAATTTTAGGTCCAAAATTGAAATTATTTCGAATTGCGACACTTTATAATTAACTCTGGTATTTGGGTCGTTGCCATTTTGCAAAAACTGTTTTTTTTTTCTTTCATTCATGACTTGCTTTGTACAGTTACAACACACTACGTTAGTAATTTATTTGTTAAACCGAGTAGAATAGGTAATTGTGGCTCAAATGACTTGTTGTGGAGAACGTGGGATTCCGGAAAAGCCCTTGACCTGCTCAACACCCCCATCAACAACCCTCACTTTTATCCGTTATGGATCGTGCTGTACCTTTTTCTCTTGCGTCCGATGTCCGATCGACCGGACGTTTTCCACGTAATTTCCTTTCGCTCATGGGACAAAGTAAACAACGAAAATAATTTTCTTTGTGTGTTTTATTGAGCGCCACCTTAAAATAGACAGTCCACTTTCGGTATGAGGCCATCATCGTCGCGTTTCGTTGATCCATACGATGCAAACTATCGTCGCAATTTTCTGAAATATTTTCTCAGTGAGAGGGTGTTGAGGGTGGCTGACCCTTTGGTTCGGGAGGAGTTCGACGGCACCGTTGCGGTGTTTGAGTTTAAAAGAAAACTGTTCCGGACTCGCTCAACTGGACCGTTGAGGAGATCACGTTTTTGTTTCTATTATTATTATTTTACTTTTAAAGCGAATTAAGGAGCATTGTTCGACGACGCGAAATCATGAGTGCGGGGGCAAGTTCAAGGTTTTCGACGACGCCTCTGACGTCGTCCTCGCGATGTTGAAGCGACGACACAAAGCGTGGAAAGCACGTGGTGCGGTGTTTTGTGTTCGGTGTTGTTGTCATTTCTGCCATTTACCCAGATCCAAACCAACGACACCCTACGCGATAATAGTACGTTGCGCACAATGACCAAAACACCAAAACTTTGTTTTCATACGTCCCACAGTTATTGACATCTTTTGTTACATCTCCGCCCTTGATTTTTTCGCCATTGAGACAACAATTCTTCTTCTACTGTCTTCACCCAACTTCACTCCATCACTTCTAGAGACTCCCTCAACCTCACTTTTCTTCGTCCAAATAGTCCTATTCTTCATTACGTCACCGATCTTACTCTTTGACTTGGTAGAAAAACTTTCTTTGAGGAAAGCGCACAATTCAGTCTTCGACAGGCCTTTGCTACCGTTTGGGGTGGTTTTTTGCAACTGTTGCGCTTGGCTGTCCACACTTGGATTTGGCCATCTATTTTCGGATTCCATCAAACCCCATCCTTCTGATTAGATTGCGCAGATGACTTGTCTGTCCACTTTGACATTGGGCCATGCAGTTGTCGGTAATCGCCACTTTTTGCGCAGCGATTGTTTAATAAAACTTATCGTCGTTCTTTGACCGTGAAATTTTATTCGAACGCTTCAACGCAAATTTTACGTCTAGAACTCCTTTTAAGCGAACATTTTTTTTTAATATAAGCCCGTTTTGGCTCCCAAAGAGATCTTTGACTTGCGGTCGGGGGCGGTGTGGCGGATTCTTATTTGGGGGGGCGATAAGGGTGAAGTTAAAAATGAAACGAAATCGCTTTCAGGCGACGACGACAAAACTGAAATGTCAGCTTTCAATGCCGCGAAAACCTCCCCAACTTTCTCTCGCCGAACTGAATGGCTGCGTTGCGGGGGGTCAGGTTCACGGGCCTCATTTCCGTCGTCACGTCTGATTCGAGTTTTCTTCCAACGCGACTTTCCGAAAAACGTAAATATTATCGAGGATTCTTCGAGCCGAAACGGGGGGGCCTAAAATAAATCGATCGAAAATAACGGAGGCTCTGCCAAAAAAAAGTTTGTTTACGTCTTTGCGTCAGCGATGTTTATTTGTAAATATAAAATTGGGGGGTGAGGGGGAGTTTTTTTTTTGCTCGATTTTGATTACGTAGCCGGTTTAATTTCCGATTTGTCGACTCGCCAGCGCGAGGATCCCCTAATTGGTTTTAATGGCATTTTCCACCTTCCGCGTGTCGGTTCGTGATCGATGGAGCTCTGACGCGTGGGCGATTTTAAAAATATCCGCGGAGGCTTCATTGAAATTTATATTCCGGGAGTGGGTGAAAATTTCGATTATTCAAGCAGTTTCGATCGAAAATCGAAGGTTTGTGAGTCGTTTCCGGCCGATGGACCGTTTATCCGGTCTTGATCCGATGCTGGGGCAAGCAAAATTTTGATAACTATTCTAGTCCCGTCGGAGCGCTACGACTTGGAATGGAAACTTCGCGGCGTGAAATAGAGAGGGCAGCACCTTCTGACACACGATTATTTTTTACGAGGTTAGATTAGAACTGTCGTTGCGAAGTTTTCCGTTCTGTTCGAACTAACGACATCCCTTCCGATTTCGTAAGTAGAACGTGCATCGAGCAAAACAACGTCAAAAGAAAATTCTCGCAAAGTTTTCACCAATCTCGCAAAACGCACCAAAGCCACCACCATTCTTGCCATCAATTTTCCAACCCTTTAGGATTTTTTTTACTGTATTTTTTTTGTTGGTGCGTCGTCAAGGACGAAACATTTATTTTCTTACCTATGGCAAGTGTGAACGGTCGCTTTTACAGTCCACAATTATTGGGTTTTCCTGAAGGAAATTTCGGCGTCGCGACGCTAATTGCTAGGACAAAGGTTTTTTTCTTAGTAAAAAAATTGCAGTCTAAATTAATTTTCTTTGGTAAGGGAAGCCGCTCCTGGCCCCAAATTGATCGCTGATTAATTAGGGAGGTTTCGTGCGACAAATTCCGCCGATTTGTTGGCTGAAGAGGCGCGCGGTGGTTGGTTAATGTGCGAGTTTTGCGACAGGATTCCCGGATTCCGGGGGCAGGAAACTGAATAAATTTCCATGAATTATTCGCCGGGAATGAGTCTCGGGATTTTTGAAGCCGTCACAGGACGGAACACCTGTGGCATCTTCAGCGACCGTTCACCGGCGGCGCGAAACTTGTCGAGGGGAAGGGGGGGGGGGGAGGTTTTAAAGAGACCAAAACGACACCACCTGTGTCTGCATCACGTTTTTTTTTTTGCTTTGTTTTGGCGTTTCCGGTCGATTCGCCCGGCGCATCCACCATTTCGTCATTTTGTGCATCTTTTTTTTCGCCGTTATTAAAAATCGATGGGGGAGCCGAGTTCTCTTTTCGCATCGCCGCCGCCACCATCCCCTTGTCCCTTGTTAATAATTCCACTTTCATCGTAGCGAAACGGAAACGAAAAAAAGTAAAGTCTAGTAAAGCTGTCTCGCCTCTGACACTAGTTGTCCAACATTAGTCTCGCTTTTGGATCGATACTGTATATAAACAGACACTAGTTGCGCGTCGTCTGTCTGGCATATTCATGTGTGGGGTTGATGCTACCCTTACAGTTTGACGGGGAGGTTCGATTCGGGGAACTTCACCGTTCAGCCGCCGTAATAGATGTGAATTGAGCTCGTAAAATTTTGCCGAACCGCCAGTCCTCGAGGACCTATTCGTTCAATAACTAATAGCTTTCGCATTGACCCGGTAATTTTCACAAATTTACTGCAACACAACCGAAATAACTGTTTAGAACCGTAAAACCGCAATTGACTGCGACTTTAAGTGCTGCTCCTCCAAACGACGAAATAGATCCTCCTCGAAGTCAAAAAGACGGTTTTAGGGACAATTCCGTTTGTTTTATGCGTCTTTCGGAAATAAAATTTTTATGGATTTTGTCAACGCTCGACATATTCTATTTAAATGTTTCGAAGATATTTTTCTAGGGCGACGACGCTGCAAGTTGTAGAAACTGAAAGAGAGAACTCTTGAACTCGCTAATGGTGTTAAGAGATACTTATTGACAGAAATCCATTAAGGAGCGAGGTCAAATAAAACAACTCGTAACATAGTCAAGTGGGACGATCACCATTAAATCGACATTATCGAGGGTGCTTCTGGAAATTTAGTTATATTCATTTGTCTGCCGGCATAGCTGGCAGGTGACTCGGGGCTCTTAATGACGGAATTTGTGGAAATCGTGCGATCGAAAGATGGAAAATGTTGACGTACATTTTTTTTGGAGAAACAAGAATAGCTCGAGGATTAATTTTTTTCGATATCTTTTTGAAGCACTTTGTTGGCGTTACGGCTTATCGTAGATTCGCCCTGTCTTAAGTACCTGCCAAATCGAGTGGAATGTTGTAATAACCATCAACGTGCAGACACACGTCGTATTGTCTTGACGTGTGCACCGAAAGCTCTCACTCCCACCCTCGGGCGACGCCATTTCCGTCTGTCTCGGGAAACATTTAGGGGTTGCTGTGCAATTCTGATTAAAGCAAGTTTCCTCAGGAGCCATTAAATTCTAATCGATAGGTCGTAACTGGGAGGTTTTGTAAATTTTTCAAAATTCTTGTCAACTTTTATCAAAGTTTCTGGAGTTTTCAAAGGCTTTTGTCGAAAATTTTGAAACTTTCTAAATATTCCGTAAATGACGGAATCTCCGGAAATTTTCTCAAAATTGTTTTTAGGAATTTCAAAATTGTTGCTGTTGTCGGATTTTTGGCCCAGACCGAAATTGCCGTGTGGAATCGGCGTCGGCCTTGAACTTCCGGTTTCCGTCCGTTTCCGCCCACTCGCCACCTGAACGTTCAAGGTTTCGCGATGTGAACGACCCCGGATCTCGGTTTTTTTTTTTTGTTTTTTTCTTTCTCAATTCGGACCGCTCCCCAATATTTGTTTTTAAATAATTCATCGTCGTGACGAAGCCGTCGCCGCCCCTCATTATATCTTAAACGGAAACGTAAGGAAACGAACCCCGACTTTTTCGTTTTTGGCCGAACTCGAGGATTCGGTGGAAATTTTTCGAAGACGTCTCTGCGTCGCGGTTTGGCGTCACGGCGCGATAAGGACGAGGAAGTGGCGTTTTTCCCGATTGGGACATTTAAAAATAATAAACAGTCGAACCTTGGAATAATGTGGCTGCCTAATTTTTCTGTTGCGAAAATAAATCAGCCGCTTCTATTTATACCCCGAGGCGTTGACAATAAACAAGCAATCAATTTGAATCAGCTTCAAGTTCGGTTTTGCAGTCGATAAGTTGTTGTTGGCAGGATTATAGCGCCCACCCTTCTGGCGGGTACCGAAATCACCACCGACAAATGGCGCGCATACCTCCCCAATATTTCTGGTGAGATTTTAATAATAATAAAATAATTCAATGTACAGACAATTTAAAGTTGAAAATTTTTTTTTCTCTGCAATTTGCAACTCTGTTGCTTTTACAACAATAAAAAAAATTCTAAACGGCTGTCAAGATATTTAGTCGTAAATTACGTTCGTGCTTCAATTAAAATATGTTCAACAACTGCGTCAAAGTCGTGCGATTGTGTGCATGCACCTAACTGGCTCAATGAAAACGCTTTATTTTAAATCATACGGTGCGGGGCATTGCGACACAGCCGTTTATAAATTATAATTTTAATCAAAGCGACAACCTTGGCTGAATCGTGTATCTGTGTACAATTCGAGATAACAATAATAACAATATTAGAAAATATAAACAAACTTATCTGTCCCGTAAGATGCTCTTGAACCGTTATTTGTCTATTACGTTTGAAATTTTCCCGGCTGGCTCGTTACGCCTCTGGAAATAACACGGAGACTCGATGCAAATTGTCGAACACGTTCGATTCGGTAACATTCATCGACGTAACCTCCAGGGTGTGTTAGATAAGTCCGAGAAGAAGAAAGGCGTCCGTTCTTCCGTGACCGCGGTACCGCAGCATATTTCCCCGATTTTTTGCTTTGTCGTATGCGCTTTTGTCACCCCTTTTTGATTTCGTTTCGCTTCTCTCCACCCCCCGATTTTGATTAATTAACATTTCCACTTTTGACTCTTGCCAATATTAACACTAAAATTTGCAGGTTGTTTTGGGACTAGCATCATGTGGTAATGTTTGTAAAGGGTAGGTATTAACATTAACTAACTTTTACGTTTTTTTTTTCTTCAAATTGTTTATTTAATTGTGCGATAACACGAGCAGCACCATTGATGATGATGGGGTTTTTTTAACGTGAATTTTCGTTGAATTTTCCAAATTTTCAGTGCGCATCGCCGAAATTCGGTCAAGAAAAACAAACCGCTTCCGCAGTTGAAAAATAAACGCGGGGCAAAAACATGCGCGTCAGTCTATTTTCGGCCGTTCTATTCAAATATTTGGATGCATTATTTATCGAAAATGTAACTGTGGCCGACATATTCGGGGAAACATAATTCGATATAAAAATAGAGAGGGAGAGAGAGGAGTTTTGTGTTATATATGTATAGAGGCCGTCACTGGATATCGATCTGGATTTCTGGAACTGTTTGTTTTGCCTGCTCGAGGATTAGAGTGCCAAGAAAATGTTAGTTAGTGTACGTGGGTTCGCTTCCTAATTCTAACAAATTAATTTGGTCGGAAAGTTCACGCCGGAGCTGTTTAATTCCAATCGTAGAACAGTGGAGCGCCGTTCGAAAACAAACGAGCAAGCGCCGCGATGCCATGCAGAGGACGGTTGAAGGAAAGGTGCGCTGGCAAGGAGATGTTTGACGGCACACGAAGCTCATTGTTCGTCAATCTTGAAGATCTCGTCGCCATCAGGTCTAATGCATTGACTTGACCTGACTTGGCCGACGCGCAGACCGCCCACTACGCATACTATTTTTAGAGCCAAATCGTAGGTTAGAGATGGGAGGAAAGCTCGTCAGAACTGACTACGATTCGGTCTGACTTGACCTGACTTGGCAGACACATAATTTTCGGAGACCAAGTCGTAAGTTAAAGATAGGAAATTTTAAGCCATCATCCCCTTGGTTGTCCTGCAATATTCAATACCACTATTATCTCTTCGATTGTTGCTAGTTGTTTTTTTCAGTTTCGGTAAATTAATTTTGTTTTATTTTTTTTTTATTTCTAACCATCTTTTTGTTCTATTAACTGGGTTTTTGCAATCCCGGAAACTGGACAAACGGTTGTTGTCGCCGGCGCTAATGGGTCAATCATCGTGACTCCTCTCCTTGACATTTTCGACCTCTTGCAACTTCCCAACACCCAGTCAGTGTCGTTTAGGTCGTTATTAAAATCGCGCCCGCATAATTTCGAGAACGTAAAACCACCCTTGTTATCGACGTTCCTTTATTCAAGGTAACATGCGACACGATCCCCCCGAAGGCCGTCGTCGCGCGTCCGTTTCTCACCCTCGAGAAAAGGTCGAATAAGTTTCCGGTGTAGAACAGTTGTGACAATTGTTGCCGGATTGTAGACTCTTCTTTTCTTTTGTTTCGTTATGTAACTTGCAACGTGATCGAGTTGTTGAGCGATTTCGAGCGACAAGGTTGATTGGTCGATGAAGAAAAAAAAAGTGTCATCGTCAGGTGGGACGACAAATATTTGTCGGAATTTATTCTTTGCGATTTTTAATACGTCATCGATTCAGCACTGGGATCCCCGACAAAGCGTTTCGACCGCCTCGCTTTCAAAGCGACCAAAAAAAAAGTGATAGCCTCTTGGAACTCTTTGTTTAACCGATAGAAATGCTAGTCGACTCGGTCGACATTGAAGCTTTTCGGTCGCTTTGGAAGCGACGCGGTCGAAACGCTTTGTCGGGGATTCCAGTGCTAGGTGGCGTTCGCGTTTCGTTAATTGGATGAAAAATTGCTGGAGATTTTTTCTTTGCAGTTACGGCTTAAAATAATAAAATTTATTTATCCAACTTTGATGCTGCTTTTAAATTTGTCGCAGTTTAGTGGGGAAATGGTTTGGATCAAAGCTGATTGCGTGTTTGAGGACCACTCGTCAATAGAAGGTCGGTCGTTGACGAAAAATTTAATGCAAAGAAAATTCCTTGGAAGCTTTCGACGACGTTTGGAGCTTTGTCACGAAACTCTTTTATAATTAACTCATATCATCGACTTTAGCACTGTCCCTATGCTTCGGAGGCATTATTTTTTTAAAGATATAGTTGAAAGAAGTTTTTACGTGAAATTTTTTCCTCGTTTTGTTTTTGAAGGAATATTTTAATGTGTTTTTAATGTTACTTGAAGCACCAGCCGCGCCATCTATGGAATTTGTGAGAACTTGCGCTGTCTTCTGCACTCTTAAGTGACGCACTCACCTACATATACAGGGTGGGGCAATAGTGCGCCCGAGTTCGATAGCTCGAGTTCTATAATAGGTAGAAATTTATTTTAAAAACACAGATAAACTAGAGAAAGAAGTCTATAACCGGAAATTATTTTTGAACATACAGGGTGAGCCAAGACAATTATACAGGGGCAAGTGAGAGTTTTTTTAAATGGAATGTGGTGTGCAAAAGAAGATTTTTCGGAGCCTTTTCCTAGACTATTTTCAATCCAGTATTATTGCTGACTATTTCCAAACCACTTGAATGTAGCGATTTTTTTTGTTCAAATAATGGCATCTGCAGATGCATGTTAAAAAAATCACTACAGTCACAATTATGAGTTCTAAGAAAAAATTATGTAAAGACTAATTATAAAACATCTGTGGAATGTCTTTGAATTGTTTTAACTTTTAAAAAATTATACAGGGAGGCTAAATTTAATTTTTCAATTTAGAACTTTTTGAATTTAAATTTTTCCATTTTTTCTAATGGAACAGCCTGTATATTTTTTATCGGTATGATGTAGAAACTAAATACAAACATTTTTTGTATGTACACCCCTATGGCTATTTGTAACTATTTTCAATTTATCGCCCAATAATTACAAAATTCAAGAGTAATCCTAAAAAAATAGATTGTTTTTCCTCAGTTGTCATTTTTGTGTCAATTTTGAAACATTTGAAGTTTTTTGTCGAGTTATTTGGAAAACGATCTAATTTTTTAGGATTATTCTTGAATTTTGTAATTATTTGGCAATATTTCGAAAATGGTTACAGATGGCCATAGGGGTGGGCATACAAAAAATGTTCGTTTTTAGTTTCTACATCATATCGTTAAAAAATATATAGGGTGTTCTATTTAAAGAAATGGAGAAAATTAAATTCAAAAAGTTCTAAATTGAAAAATTAAATTTAGCCACCCTGTATAATTTCTCAAAAGTAAAACGATTTAAGGACATCCTAAAGATGTTTCCTAACTAGTACTTACATAATTTTTTCTTAGAACTCGTAATTGTGACTGTAGTGATTTTTTTAACATGCATCTGCAGATGCCATTATTTGAACAAAAAAAAAATCGCTACATTCAAGTGGTTTGGAAATAGTCAGCAATAATATTGGATTGAAAAGAGTCTAGAAAAAGGCTCTGAAAAATCGTTTTTTACACACCACATTCCATTTAAAAAAATGTCACTTGCCCCTGTATAATTGTCTTGGCTCACCCTGTACGTTCAAAAATAATTTCCGGTTATAGACTTCTTCCTCTAGTTTATCTGTGTTTTTAAATCAAATTTCTACCTATCATAGAACTCGAGCTATCGCACTATTGCCTCATTCTGTATAGTTAGTAAATTTGACAATGATGGGGTTTAGAAAAAAATCCGGTAATTGTTTACAATTTCCTCTTTTCGCTTTTTGTGCTGTTTTTTTTGGAAATCATCGTAAAACATCATTAGAATGCCATTTTGAGCAATGAAATGTTGTGCAAATGATAAATAATTTTATGCAAAATTTATAAGGAAAAAAAAAGTGCTAGGGCAAGGAAAATAAGTAAAAATAAAAGTAGTTTGCACAAGAAAAGATATTGATTTTCGTAATGTATACATGGTGACGAATGCGTTGGTGTAATTAGTTTTTTGAAAATCGAAAAGTGGGTAAAGTAAACAATGACCAAAAATCCTTTGGTCCAATCATAAGAAAGGATTCAAACTCTTGATGTGTACAAAAATTTTGTCAATTTTCATTTAAGTAAAACCTTTTTCTTTGGCGGGCAATTTCCAATGCTCGAGACTTGCATTCTCGCTTGCACTTGCAGACTCGTACTTTTTCCTCTGCTTTCTTTTTAATTTCCTAACTTGTAACGATCACAATTATCTTCCGTCTCTGTGTCGATTGTGAAAACCTTTCGATCGTTTAACTGTAAACTTTTTTTTATATAATTACTCTTGTTCATCTTTGACCTCTTTTTCTTGCGATACGTTGAAAACTTCTTGCTTCCTGGTGTTTTTGCTGTTGAAGAGTCGAGGTCGGGAAATGGCGATTAATAGTTAGAAAGACTCTTCCCGAGTGTCGAGGAACTAGTTAACTCTTCGCTTGAAAGAACCCGGCCAAATTCGTCAGCCAGCATCACGAGTTCCACAAGTTTAGGCAACCTTTGACGAAACAACAAATCTGGAGTCTCTTCGCGCGATATTCATTACGGGGGCGACCGGGCGGGAGGGATTTCAAACTTTAATTAACGAAATTTCCGCTCGGTTTTGCCCCGGTCCTCGGCTGTCATACAATTTTACGAATGAACAGACAGTACGGTGTTCTTTATTAATGAATCGCTATAAATTATGAACGAAACGAATTGAAGAGGTTTGAACGCACGCATCAGAACGACGACGATATTGTGGCGGTGCAGAGTCATGACGATTAATCGTCGCTTTTCCGATAGGTTGTTAGCGACGCCCTGTCAATGGATAGCGAGAACGGTCGATTGAATTATTCAGCGGAACGGGAGCCCCTTTAAATGTCACTTAAGCGGCTTTCCGCGGAAATGAATAAGGCGAGATTATCATATTTTCTTCGGAAAATGGCACGAATCGATGCCGGCAAGGCCGCCTCTCAATAATAAGTGTCCACCTTCGCAATTTAGCTTTGTCGCATAAAGAAACACCGAATTAGGAGTTATGTCTTCGGATGGAAGGTTAATCTAAACGTAATATCTCTGTCGCATCGGGTTTATAGTTCCGGGAAAGAGATGTTATGTTTTGGGTTGAAGTTTTTTTTGGTGGGCGGAATGTTGACGGTTCTGTCGTTTTGCAGGTGTGACAGCTCCGCATGGCCTGCCGTCGCAGCCAGCAGCAGCAGCAGCACCGCCACCACCACAACCAACCGCACCATGGTAAAGACGTTCCAGGCCTACCTGCCACAATGTCATCGCACCTACTCGTGCATCCACTGCCGGGCTCACCTCGCCAATCACGACGAGCTTATCTCAAAGGTTGCTCAACTAAACTCAAAAGAGGAAAACACATTTTAACTTTAACCAAACACCACCCTGCCTGCTTCCCCCATCATCACAAAACCGATGATAGCGTTAAATTTTGTGTTTTTTAATAACAACAATTACTAAACATCAACACGTCAGTTGTTGGTTTCGGGTAAAATGTGTCGGCCAGATTCTTCTTCGCGATAGAGGGTTGTTTGAGGTCTTCCAGCACCGGATTGAAATTACGACCAGCCGTAAAACCGCCATCGAGGAATATTTCGCTTGACATTACGCCAGCGAGACCTTCGTAATTGCAAATTCTATTATTTTTATCGGCGGCCGAAGTGCTATGACCTGTGAACACGATCGCCACCACGATAACCGGCTGCCGTAAACAAAGTGCGCTCGATCAAATTTTAGCCCTCGCTGTTTGTTGTTTTTAAGTGCTCTTTTAATTAAAAGCAAGCGTTCGACGAAACCGTCGCCGTTTCAATTACCGAAGATTGGAACTATTAAACATGTTTTGGGCTGGTAACACAAATCGTAACGCCGACGACGATTACGGGCTTCCTGATTGATTAGTTAATGGTGTCGTAAATCTGTCGAAATTGGACGTAAAAACTTTTTATTAGATGCCGTCACAAGGTTGATTGAGGGGGTGTGGAGCGAAGCGCTAGGTGACTTTTGAATTTTGCCGTTTTGGCGGAGGTGCCGGTCGAAGATTTTTAGTTGGAAACTTTAGGGGTTGATTTTGGCCGTTGCGGGTCCGGGAAGGAGCGGGCAAGTGTCAAATTCGTTGTTGCGTTATTTATGTACTGGGTTATTGTTAGTTCCGTTTGGCTTTCATTGGGAACCTAAAATATTACTATTTGTGTCGACAGTATTTTTATTGTCAACAATGGCTCGACCTCCCCCAAGAAGAGGAGGGTGGCTGACTGACAACTTTTATTGATCTTTCTCCATTTTATAACATTGTGCAATGTCTAGATTGTGTAAGAACAATTTGTAATTTTTACGCTCAAATTTAATAAAAATATTCAGTTTTCAATTGAGGCATCTTCAAAATTTTTCTCTAGCGCACCCAGTACCGAATGAAGAAGAAATTTGACTCTTGTTCCAGCAACACTAGAAACAGTTTGGACAAATGAAGGATTTTTAGGGGGTGTTTCCAAAATTTCTTCTTCGCCAAACACGTGGTGGGGTTTTGAACCTTGTAACGTGACTAACAAGACCATGGTTGTCTGGCTATTGTTTCTATTTTGGCAACGATCAAAGAAGAACATTGGTTAACGCCAAGTTTTTACCGCAACCTTGTATTGTGTCTCCTTTAGCGTAACTATCTTGCAATTCAATTGACCATTACGCTTTTTTGACCAAGTACCCTTCAAGTTTTCAATGAACATCCTGATAATTCAGCGTTCAGCCGTTTCTCACTTCCTGTTACCACAACCCGCCTCCTCAAACCAACCACGCAATTAGTAATTACCACGTTAATTTCTGCTTTTAATAAGAATCTTAAGGAGTCTCTGTTTTGGTTTCCGGCATCTCTTCGGACTTGCTCTAAAAGCTATTTTTGGCCGTCCGTGTCAAGTAGGAGGTGCCATTGTATTGTTACGATTAAAAATACATTTCGAATCAACATTTTCGTTGTTTACACGACCGATAAGCGAGGTCAGTACCTCGCGCACCCTCTGCTGCTTCAATCCGCACCAATTACTCTGGCACAACACGGTCACGTTCTAGTTTGCGCGATATTTTGGCCGAATTGCATCGATCGAACGATACGGGAAGAGCACTTAAAAAAATTCGGTTGGTTAGCGAAATTTGCCGGTCGCCACCGGGGACGGCGCAGAATTGGGGGTTGACGCGATAATTATCGGGGATTTCTTTTTGTTAACGACTATACTAATTGGTTTTTCTTTTGCAGTCATTCCAAGGCAGCCAAGGCCGGGCTTATTTGTTCAATTCTGTGTAAGTGTCTTTTTCCCACTTTTGATAAGGGTGCTGATGGCATGATGGATGCGTAATCTCAATCCTGCGATTTTGCTATAAATAGCTCTAATATATTTAACCCGATAGCACGACTTATTGTATGATAATTTCGACATTAATTATTATCCGCGTGTGCGTGTTTTTTGTCTTTGATTGTTGTTGTTGTAGACCGGCTGGTTGCTGCACATTTCTACAATGTATGTATAGAGCACCGCGCTGATAATATTTTCGTGTTGCAAGGTCTTCCTTTGTTTCAAAGATGCTCGCTGACGACGAGGCTTTGTTTATGACGAATATAACGTGATCTGGTCCTCGACTAGACTTGTTTACTCGACAGACTGTTGATTTTTTTAATTTTTCAGAGTAAACGTGGGCTGTGGGCCAGCAGAGGAAAGAGTTTTATTGACGGGTCTTCATGCCGTTGCAGACATTTACTGTGAATGCTGCAAGACGACGCTCGGCTGGAAATACGTGAGTCTCCCAGATTTCTCCTGGATCCAAGTGCCACCGATTCAAACGCCACCCTTCTACGTGTTAACCACCAAAAAAAGAAAACCAAGAGGTTCCGTGGCATTTTGACCAAGTCGCGAACAACAATTGAGTTTTATCTTAAATTCCTGGTTAGATAGTAATTTTTCCAATATCATTGAATCTTTTTAATTGCCCTTCCCCTCTAGATAACAAACTGCACGTTTTTAACAAAATTTCTGTCTCGAGATAAATCTCCACGATTTTCGGCACAATTGTTACGTTCAGAAATACTTGCGTTACGCCTCTTAATGGATGATTTAGCGGAAAAGTGGATGAAGGGTGTCTTGTGATCTAACTGTGTTTCTTTTGAAGGAGCACGCGTTCGAGTCCAGCCAGAAATACAAAGAGGGTAAATTCATCATCGAACTAGCACATATGATCAAAGAAAACGGATGGGACTGACCCTTTTGAAGTCGGCCGTCCCCCATTTGAACGTGAAAAATGCAACCGAACACGGACCGTCACGAAAAAACAATTTTTATTTCCTCGACTGGAGTTAATCCGTATCGCGCCATGCTCATCGCCCCCAAATCAAGGACAACCGAAATTATTTTTTTACAACGTCCCACCACCGCCACCACCGAACAACGCCTTTGTAGCAACAACAAAAAAGAAAAAAAAAAGATTATTTTGGAATTTCCAACCAGTTGGTGACGTCGGACCATGCGAAAAGTAATTAAGATTGATGTCAATTCTGGATGTTGTTTAGATGAATGATTGGCTTGATAGATGGCACTTTTACCCCGACGACTCGTTTCGGCCCTCGGAATTGGGGGGGCCCCGTCGCTATCTTAACTTCTCTCTTCACTCAACAATTCAGCTCTGTCGAAAGCGTTCTGTGGTAGATGAACTGTGTCTGTGGTAATGAATCTGTGGTAACGAATGATTAGGTGCTGATTTAAAGTGGCACAGTGCGCTGCGCCGCCACTTATTTAGGACTTTCATCGGACGGCCGATTCGTATTTTCGGGCCGTCGCCGAAAGACAATTGGGACGCAGTGCACGATTAGAGGTAATTTATTTATATAATTCGTGTATCACATGGTTTTCTATCCGTAACTAGAGTTAAGGTGTTCGTTTAGTTTAGTTCCGATTGGTTTGTGCGGACAACAGAATTGTAGGAGGCTTTTGAATTTTTCAAACAATATTTCTATGCGGCCTCCAGGGCCCGTTAGAACTGATCTCAAACCGTTACAGCCTACAAATTTGGACGATCTGTCGTTTCTGTGTACCAAAATAGCCCTTTGGGATGAAAATTAGATTTAATACAACCAAATATTTTTATACACAAGACAACAATGTTTGATCCCCCAACATTCAGACCCGAAATTCGTTTTGCGGTGTTTGAAACGAACTTTTTGTTAACGAGCGATTAAAGGTTGGCTTTAAAAGCGGATTATTATAATTTGTGATAGTTTCTTTGTGATATCATTTTCATGTTGGAGAATTGCACCTATTGTTTTTGCCACTACCTAAATGGTTGAGTTTTTGGATCTTTTTTTTTCCTAGAGCGATTCCCCACCATTTTTTACGTATAATGCGACTCTAGTTACTTTTTAAATGTGAAAACCAATAGTTGTAAGGTCACGCGGCAATCTCACGTTTCATTCATACTGCCAGTAGCATTAGTGGTGTCATTTATGTCATATATTTATGGTAACATAACGTTTTGTATTGTTTAGGTTAATTTTTTAGTTAAGCGCTCCATTTTAACATGGGACTTATTTATTTAATTGAGTTATAAACGTTTTGGTTTTGTGACTCATGCGAAATTTACATAAATAAACGTAAATAACCACAACCGCCGTTTTTTTCCACTTTATCATAACCAAACTATTATCTTCCAAAATTTTTGATTTTGGAGATCAAAGGAGAAGCACAAAACAATAAGTTTAAGCTGCTGCAAGATTAAATTGAAACCATTTTTCTTACAATCTACAATGAAATAGATATCGAGCTTTGCTTTTGAATTTGCAAAGCCTTTAACCACACATTTAAGCGAGGTTAATAAACAACGCCGTGTCTAACCACACGCTAACGTGTGACGTGTGGCGTATCCCAAAGTTAACCGCACGCGAAATGTGGCTGAGTACCGAATACCTAAAAAACGTATTTTAATCTAAAAGTTTCTAACATCTTCATTAGAAATTTCAAAATATTTCCAATCAGGCGACCTTCTGTTAATTACTGGTGGCACGTTTCCTCCCCCCAACGCGTTTCGCGTGCGGTTAACTCTGGGATACGCCACACGTTAGCGTGTGGTTAGACACGGCAAATAAACAATCTAAAGTTAGGTTAGGATACATTGTTTGACCGGCAAATTTGCTAAAAAAGCCAATGAAATTTCGCACTTCTATAACAAAGAGTTAAGAAACTGTAAGTGGCAAACAATGTGGTATTTGCGATTAATAGCGACAATTGTTGCAAAATAGATTCAGCTGTCACTGACCACGTGCTGTTGTTTGTTTACGTTGTCACATCTGGTAACTTTTGGTTTTATAGGGTTATCGGGTTATCGCGTCTGACACCTGTCAGAATGCGTCAATTGAACTGAGCCAAAGTACAAACCCGTTTTCGTCAAAAATGAGGCGTAATGAGGCGTAAATCTTTCGTTCCACTTATTTCCCGTTGATTTCCGATTAAAAAAATGTTTTTCGACCAAACCGGGGTGAGCACAATCGAAAATTTGAGGTTATGAATTTAAAAAAAAAAAAAACTATTTAGTTGGCCATGGCGGCGCCCCCCGACGTACCTGAACTTATGGGAATGGAGTCCGAATACGTCCAAACGCAGTGTATTTTGGCCGATGGCGGTGACCGTTTTGGGGTCAGCGCCTTGACTTTTGACCGGTTTGAGGAACTGCTCTGGATGGGAAACCAAGGGGTAGAATTTTAAATTAAAGTGTTTCCATTGTTATCTCGATATTGCAGGGTCATGTGACGTCGTATTACACCGGGGCTATGCAGAAATACACCTCGTTCCAGATTCACGCCACCGAAGACGTGCGCCAAGTCCTGACGATGAACGACGGGATTTTGGGGCTCACTGGAAGCAGTTTGCGGTACCAGATACGTAGAGGAATTCCGGTTTTTACCCACACGTAGTTCGGTTGGAATTTAGCGATTTTTGGACTAAATTTTGTTTTTAGATCGGTCAACATGGCTGAAATGCAGTGCATGTTACAGTTGACCAATACGAGACTGCTCATGGGGGGCCACCACGGTAAATTAATCGATTTCAATCTAGATTTGTGCAAGGAAACTAAAGTGGTTAGTCAATAGTTACAACTATTTAATTTTTTTTTTTTTTTTGAGAGAGAATTGGTTTCAGGTTGAGGTAGGTGAGCCGGGTTGCGTAATGTTGAGGCCCCACAGTCGCTTTGTGTGTGGCGGCAATCCGGTGGGTCGCATCGATCTGCGTGACCCCAACAACCTCAAAATTGAGCACACCTTGGAGACGCATAGTGGCAGTTTGAGCGATTTTGACGTCCAAGGCAACCTTTTGGTCACTTGTGGTTTTAGTAATCGGTACAGTTTTGGTGATTGACGTTGTATTGACGTGTAAATTTCGTCGTTTTAGGCACGGGAGCTTGAGCGTCGACAGATTCTTGATGGTTTACGATTTGAGGATGATGCGTGCCGTAACGCCAATTCAAACTGTCCTCGATCCGATGTACCTGCGATTTGTGCCGTCCGTCTCCTCGAGACTGGTCGTTGTTTCGGCGATGGGGCACGCTCAATTTTTGGACACCGTCGCCTTCGCAGAGCCGCGGCTCTGTCTCATGCAAATGGACAGCCCAGGTAAGGAAAGCGGAACTCGCCCAGACCCATCCTTAGCAGCTGAAGACACGATCGGCGTCTGCACAGAGCTTTCAGGACGATTAAGCAATATAGGGCTTTTAGCTTTCCAGCTTCTCTTTCTGCAACAGGTTTTGTCTTTTATTTTTGATCTCATTTTTAATATTTTTTTATTTTTTTGTTTTTGCCTTTTTTCTTTTGCTGTCTTTTTTTTTGTTTTTCTTATTTTTTTATTTTTTTTAAGTTTTTTATTTTACTTTCCTGCTTTTTCTATTTTTTTATTTCTTTGCTTTTTCTTTCCTTTCTTTATTTTTTTTTTTATTTTTTTTAAAGCTTCTCAAAACTGCCGTTGAACGCCACCAAAATGGGGAATGTCGGGTGTAAGGGGTTCTGAAATTTTTTTCTGTAATAGGGATCTTTGTTCCGCAGCTATGTGTCTGACGTTCGACATTAGCGCGACGAGTCAGGCCCTCGCGTTTGGCGACAGCAGCGGCTCCATCCATCTCTTCTCTTCGACCGCTCAGCCTCTCTTCAACAGCTATTCCCGCATGACCGAACACGGCGACCCTCTCGTAACATATCCGAGTTTCGCAATAGATGATTACGAAACGCCCCTGTCCGTAATACCGATGCCTCTGAACCACGAACCTTTGTCGTCCCATTGGCCCTCGGAACTATCGAGAAAGTGCTACAGGTAGTTTTTTTTTTTTTATATACAAAGAATTGCTTGTGACGCAACTGTTTTCGCAGACGTCCTGTTGGGGTCGATTCGGAGGTTCTGCGCACGATGAAAATGAAAGGCCCCATCGGCTACGCCCCAAACCCCCGAACCACCAGGAGAAACCAAGTGAGGCCCGATAAGTTACCAACTGTTTATTTTTATTGATCAAATCGAAACTCGAATTTTTGCCAAAGAACTTTTTTGTTTTTTTTTAAATTTTATTTTATTTTATTATTAGTTATGTTAACGTTGTTGGGTTATTAGTACAAAGTCAGTTTGATTTGTGATAATTTTCATGAGCAATAAATTGTTAATTTTCATTGAGAGGGTTTCATTCGCCTCTTCCTGTCTGTGGCTGTTGGCGATTCGGTTGAACTTGACGATAATTAATTGTGACTTTTTAGGTCGGCTACGACATCGACAGCAGCAAAACTCGAACGCCGCTCAAGAGCGATCGTGGTCAAAAGTCGGACGATTCGGACGGTTTCATTGCCATCCCGAAACGCTACAGGAAAACCGACCTTAAGTACAACAAATTAGGCACCGACGAATGTCAATTCGACCAGTTCAACAAAACCGGACATACGGGACTCGAGGCAACGCTCCCCAACGCCTACTGCAACGCCATGATCCAAGTACGTCACTAACTATACTTCGTTCGCGTGCTGCGGCACCCAACAAAGTTGGCAACACTGCCGTTACACTTCGTTTGTGTTCGCGATGGTTCGTCGCGAGTCCCCGCCCACTAAACGATAAATTAATTAAAACCTCAGACAAAAAAATTTTTTTTCTTTTAAATTTTTTTTCTAGGTGTTGTACTTCATTGAGCCCTTGAAGGCGGCGCTGCTGTCGCACCTATGCAATAAAGAGTTTTGTTTGTCGTGCGAACTGGGATTCTTGTTTCAAATGCTCAAAACCTCGTCCAACAACTACCCGTGTCAACCTGCAAATTTCTTGAGGGCGTTCAGGACGATTCCTGAAGCTTCCGCGCTGAGTTTGGTGTACAGCGATTTGACGCCGGATCAAAAGTCGAAAATTAATTTAGGAGCTTTGATACAGGTGAAGTCGGGCGTTTGTAAATTTTTCGGTGATCTCATTCGGGTCATTTACAGTCTTGGAACCGATTCATCATCCACCAACTTCACGTGGAACTTGCCGAAGCTAAAAAGAAACTGCTCGAGAGGAAAATGGCGAATAAAGCGCCGTTTTCCTACAACGTCACCGACTTTCCGGCAATTGACGACAGAAGCAAAAGGGTCACAGGTAATTTGCGCCTGGTCCACCTCAACTAAAGAAGCATTGTTTACAGCGATAATTTTTTTGTAAAAAATAAAAAATTAAATTTAGAATTTTGTCTATAAAAAAAGCATGAAGTTCTAACTCTCCTCTTAGTCTATAATTTTTTTTATGAAATTCTGACAGCTTCTGAGGTGAACGCGAACATGGAGGAGGAGAAGAGGGACAGCGAGAGCGAGATCATCCAATTGGTGGGCACCAAGCAGATCCAGCAACATTCTTGTTTAAAGTGCAAGCGCGAGGTGAGCGCCCCAAAGTTCCCGAAATTTTGCCAATTTCCCGATTTCAGGTCAAGAAGGAGTCGATTCTTCTCGTTTGCAACCTGATTTACCCCACCAACGAGCCGGAACGGGACGAATGGAGCTTCTGCGACATCCTGGCGAAATCTCTCTGTTCCCAACAAACGACGCCGGCTTGGTGTGAACAGTGCAAAAAATTCTCGCCGACGCAACAAAAGAAAATTTTACAGGTACCTTTTTTTTTGTGTCAATTGTTTTACCGAAACTTTTCGTAGTCGCTGCCCAAGTTGTTGGCTATCAACACCGGTTTGCACAATCCGCAACATAAACAGTTCTGGCAAAGTCAGATGGATAAAGTGGTGGCTAAGGCCGCCAACGTTGATGCTCCAACTCCCGTAACTTCGATTAACAGTTTGAGTTCGTCGAAGCCTTGTCGGTACGGGGATCATTGCTCGAGACCCGGCTGTCGATTTCGGCACAGTTTCGACGTCCTGCCACCGGCTCCCGTCAATAATCTCTACTGCAGCAATAATTGGTTGCCACATTCCATTTCGATATCGTTGCGGGATAACGACTTGATCATCGAGAAAATCGACGTAAGTTGGAGGCGTTTGTTTTAAATTGTTTCGATTTTTTTTTTTTTTTTAGAAAAAGGGTGGAAGTGATAGTGGGGACGATAGTAAAAATTTGTACGATTTGACCGCTGTTGTTTGTTACATTAACGATCAATCGTCAACTGAAAAGCGCAACGTTGTCGCTTTAATCAACGTACCTGACTCGTACGCGTCAGACAGTTCTGAGCACAAATGGTACCTATTCAACGATTTCAGCATTTCGCCGGTGGTGGCTCAAGAAGCCGTTTGGTTCAGTTTGGATTGGAAAATTCCGTGCATTTTGTACTACTCCACCAGGGAGATTATCGATTCGAAATCAACAGTGGCAGCCCCAATTTCGAAGGTTTCACCGAAACTCTCAATTGATTCAATAATTAAGAAAGTGTTAATCGTAGGAAGTCTTCTTTGAAGATGCTTGTATAGCGAGGAGTGGCGGCACTAGCGGCATCACTTTCACCCCACTCGCTGACAACGAGTTTCCCAAAAAAGCCGACCTAGTCGCCATGGACGCCGAGTTTGTCACGCTCAACCAGGAAGAAGCCGAGCTGAGGAGCGACGGGAAAATGTCGATGATAAAGCCCAGCCAGATGTCCGTGGCACGGATAACATGCATTCGGGGGTACAACGCCAGGATTTTATCTATTGTAGTCTGTAGTAAAGTTTTTTTAACTTGAGGTTTTCGTGACTTAAAAGTGCTATTCGGTAATTAAACGTTTTCGTCATCTTGTCGCGACCTTTCTCTTAACACGTAAATTTTCTGAAACTTGCAAGACGGCCAAAAATTCCGATTTTGTGATTAAACGTTTCCGTCAACTTGTCGCGACCTTCTCTCAAAACGTAAATTTTCCGCAACTTGCTCTCTGCGATATCTTCTGAGGTAGATGGCGCTACCAACAACCGAACTGTGAAGAGGGTAGCGTTAGATTCACTTTTTTGTGCAGGTCCGGCGCGATGGAGGGCATCCCCTTCATCGACGACTACATTTCGACGCAAGAGCAGGTCGTTGATTACCTCACGAAGTTCTCCGGAATCAAGCCCGGCGATCTCGACGCGAATTTCAGCTCCAAACACCTCACCACCCTCAAATCTACTTACACGAAGCTGCGCTTCCTTTTGGACAGTGGCGTAATTTTTGTGGGGCACGGATTGAAGAACGATTTCCGGTAATTTTGTCGTCGATTTCGTCGCGTTTGCTCGAACTTTGCTTGTAGGGTGATCAATTTGGTGGTGCCGCCCGAACAAGTCGTGGATACAGTCCACTTGTTTCATCTGCCTCACCACAGAATGGTGTCGCTGAGATTCTTAGCGTGGCACTTTTTAGGTGAGACGGTTTTGGGGATGCGGCGAATTTTTAATTTTTTTTTTGGCAGGTGTTAAGATTCAATCGGAGACGCACGATTCGGTTGAAGATGCTCGGGCCGCCCTCCACTTGTACAAAAAATACAAATTGTTGGAAGCTCAAAACAAGGTAGGGGACGCTTTGGGCGAGTTGTACGAGAGAGGCAAAGCTCTCAATTGGAAAGTTCCAGAAGATTCCTAGTACCGTCTCGGGCCCTCTTTTGTTACTTTTAATGTGTCTATATTTTATTTACAATACTTTTTAACATGTTTCTTTCCAACAGTTGTGTTGTCCGAGATCTAGCATTCCAGTGTTAATTTTTTTCTTTGTATATCGAACATCAAGGTGAAGTAATAATTTTTGTAAATTATTTTTTCTAATAAATTAATTTTATACGAAACCCCCAAGAAAACGCATCAACGAAAACACGATAAAGATTTAATTCAATAATTTTCTAGCAGCAATAATAAAATATTTATTGGATATGATGCGAAAGCTACTTATTGTGCTCAAAATTTTGATTGTGGAGGTTTAATGCCTATGGACCAACCTAGTCCAGTGGCGGCGGTCTGGTGATTCGCTATCCATTGAGATTCTTCTTCCGTCACAAATAGACGTCTTCCTGCTGTCGATGGAACTTCTTCGGCTGTCGATAACGGAAAGACGACGCGAGTCAATGGACGTCCTGCGGGACTCTGGTGAATAAGACCCGTAGGAGAGACGCTGACTGAACTCGCCGGGGCCCACAGGAAACGAGCATCTTCGATTCAAGGGCGGCGGCCTGAAACCTGATCAAGAAATTAGAGAAATTGACATTTTGACCGTTATTTGGACTTAAAAAAAAAACAGTGGAGGTTTGGTAGTGGAAGAGACTAAAATTGTTTTTCATGGTGAGCAAGGGTCACTTTTATTTTTAGCAGTCATTTTGAAGCAGTTCAGCGTGATTAAATGAGTTGGGGTAGTAAATGAGGCGTTAAAATTAGCGAAGCTTAACAGCCCTGATTTTATGGGGGTATTTGTGCCATCCACTAAAGAACGAATGGCTGTTGTCAATTAGTTAATGAAACTAACGAGGTAAATTTCAGGTTTCCAAGGACTCATCTACAGGTAAGGAACTAAAATAAAAATTTCTGCAGTCTAGCGATGCGTTTCTTGACGTTTCGGCCAACCTGTCGCAACCTTCATCAAAAACTTTTCTTGTAAAATTTATTTTTTTTACCATTTTTTCAACTGAACACTTAAAGTATGACTGTTACAAGAGGCTGATGTCTCAAACGCGGCCAGATAGCACATTTAATTTGGATTATTAATGACACATAACAAGTGTTACGTAACTTAATAGTTATCAGTCAAATCAATAGTCATACCTGACGGATAAAGCGAACACGTAATCATTACAAAACATAAGTTTTGTGGTCGTGGAAAGGCTTCATGAGTCGTTTAATGATTATTCTGTAAGGATTCATTTACCTTCAGACAATGTTGCAAATTTGCCTGGTGTCTAGACTTGATTAAAAAACAATTTAGAAGTAATATCTGGAAAGTTTCCTAAACTCTTGATTATGTCGCCGTATCTAGATTCAATCTTGCCAAAACAATGAATTAGTTTCAAAATCCTTTTCAAATTTTTTCGAAAGCAATTTGTAGCAACACAACTCAACTAAAGCCACACACAAAAACTAGGGAAAAGGGGAAAAGACTGCAAACACTCAATAATTTTAATAACGTTACTATTAACACAAAAGTACCTTACAACGAAATTCTACAATCGTAACGATCGTCGCCCCTTAAAACGAATTCGCCCTAAAGACAACACAACAATAGCGCTCTCTACCTTAATCTAAACGTAAAGGTGGCCGTGACACTTTCCTACCCAGTTGTAGTTTGGACGAGCCACCCCCGTTTTCCGGAATTTCCAGAATCGACTCCCTCCTGACAAGTTCCTTCCTGTTGTGCTTCAACACCGTCAAATCGGCCAACGAGCACTTCCTGCTCATCGGCGGTTTCGCTTTCGCCGGCGTCTGGGCCTTCGCCTTGTACAATTCAACGAAAGCCGCCCCTAACGAAGTCATCAACAATCCGGCAGCCAAACATCCGACGATGGTGCCTCTGGGTTCGCTGGTCGTGCTGTTCTTCGCCGCCGGCCTGGGCAGTTTGTGTTTCTCTAAATTATTGACGTCATCGGGGGTGCATTTCTCGCGTCGCACAATCAACTCCTCACATAATTCGGTGAGAATCACCTGGATGTAGGACGACGGACACGAGGGTTGTTCGATAATTTTTGGTTTGATTTTTGGAACTTCCACCGGCAGCGATTCGTTGATTTCGGGAATTTGTTGGAACGGTGGTTGTTTGACGTTTTCGGATTTCAGAACAGTATAGTGGATTAGGGGGTAGAGGAACACTGCGGCTATTACCAGTTTCAACACTGTCACTACAACTGCCGAATCGTTGGTCCGTTGGTGCTGGCGGGTAGTTTCACTCATTTTGGTTCTTGCGGGTGGCGCATTCCTGCTGTTTTTCACCTACCAAGTAAATAAACACGACCAGTTATCTACGTTTATAATCTAGGTTTGCGTGAGGATCGATATAAGGGGTGGATATCCTGCTGGGTAGTCGAGCTGTTCCTGCTGAAACTCGGGGAGTATTGGGATCGTCCACTTTTGAGGCGCGCAAGCGTTTCGAACGGGAAAAATTGCGCCATACGGCTCTGACTTAATTAAAAACTTAATTAGCGCCCAATTTAGATAACTAATAATTAATTAACTTAATGGAGACGCTTAAGTTGGGGTAATCGGGGCGCCCCCTGAAACGGGGGCCTAGCACTTATTGGCCCGCAATTAGTCAGGTAAACAACGAGGCGGGCGTGTAAACAGTGACCTTTATGCTTATGACACACTGATATCAGCGTAACCGCAGATAAGGTATGACCCCAGATAACAGGCACGTTTCCTTCTTACCTGTACAGCGACAAGTTACGCTCGATAAGCCGCCCAGTCCGCGTTTTATATTACAATAATTTACTTGTTCTTCGCGCTTTTCTAGCACCAGAACCGTAAACAAACACTGAAGGCCAACAATTTTTTTTAGACAATTGTGGAGGTGTGGCAGGTGAGCTTCTCATTTTCCAGCAACCCTTCCCTTAATTACTTTCTACGTAATTCGTTACTTAAATTTTTGCACCTCTTTCCTTAATTACTTTCTAAGTAACGAATTCTCATTCGTTACTTAAATTTTTTTGGAAATTGTTGTTGTTATTTTTGTTTTGCTGGCGGTGTTTGGATTTGGCGCTGATCTTTGGCCTGATTAAATCGGACCGCGAAATCACCCGTGAGGTCAAAGTTTTGTTTTGTTTCGAAAATTTCGTCTGATTGCAACGCAATCCTTATCGTTATCGACAGGTTGTTGCAATTATTTAAGGAATAGTGACCCTCAGACGGTGCCTATGTGGGTTAGACTCACGACGGATCTTCTAGCGCTAATGATTGTTGCAAATTTTTTCTCTTTATAACTCTTGCGAAACAAAGTTTTTACTACTTTTAATTGTCTTTTGTTGTTCGATATCGCATAGTGCTGTTAAAAACTTTTATGGTAATAATTGATCTCAACAAATTAAGAGCGGTGTTATTGCCTGCTAAACTTTTAAAATAGTTACTAACAAAACAGTCGAAGGCACAATTAATTCGTTGGCTAGAAATGGTTTTGTTGCTATTCTTGGCCTCCCTAATGCGAGTATTTTTTTATTTACCCTAAGAACGTAGGCAACCAACAATACAGATGCGCTGCACCTGTCGCGTTTCCGCTGAAATCGGCGCTGCGCTTGTAGGCGTAGCGCCCGTCTATTTCCGTATCCTCGCTCAGAATTTATACGTTTCATTTCCACTGAAAGGTGTCAGCTATTTTGAACTGTGTACATTTTTAGACGGAGAGGTCACATCAGGTCACGATTTTTTAACTTTAACCTATGTGCCTGCAGCATCGCCGTCGTCCGATCCAAAAGTAAAACTTTCAGCAAATGACTCGTCCAGTTCCGTTTCAGGTCGGTTCTGCTGATCTCGTTCTATTTAAAACGCTCATGTTTTTAAATATTTACGTTATATTTCAAATTTCTACACTAGTCCGGTTTTCGGTTTTGATTTGTGTACTGCGGCCCCTCATTTGACGTGTTTCCGCCACTAGCCGCCGATGCTCCAAAGGTGAGAGGAACTTTTCAAACCCCGGGAGAAAAGGTGAAACTTTAAATGTTAGTGCGGCCAGACGGGACAAATCAAGCTAATTTTCGGCTTATCTCCAGCGTTTTTTGATGCTTCAAGAGGCGCGCTATCGCTAAAAATTTTCAAACAATAACAACAGGTTCAATTGTCAAGTGGACAGAGAGACGGTACTCGAAAATAACGCATAATTTTGTAGCAACATTTAATTGTTGCTGTTGTGAAATTTTAAGTTAAGATAAAATGTGTTTCTCGCAAAACACGTTACGGTTGTCTGGATATCCAAAAATGGTAGAAGAAACAAACATTACGTTTCCTCCTTTCCTCTTAGGCACCTTGACCGCTAAGGAAGGTGGCCCCAAAATTTTATAATTTTCTGAACAAATTAGAAGTCTTCAAAAACTTCTTTCGGAGTCATTATTTTTTAAATAAAAATTTCGGCCGATTTGTGTAAAACTATCAAAATGTTTGGCTGAAATTAATAAATTAATAAAGTTAGGAATAAATGGAAATCTTAGGGAGTCAAATCTGGCGAGCAGTATTCGGCACTTGATCAAAAATAACTTCCTCTATGTTCAAAGCGCGGTCAACTGTCTTTAATTTCCGCTCCCAAACATTGTTAAATGATAAATAATATTTAAAAAACCATAACAGTTTTTTTAAAAAAGTTCTTAATGTTACATCACCAACAGAAGCAAAACAGTGTCCTGATTCGCGTTGTTGTTGCAGTTTCTCGGTGTTGAGTGGTGAAGATGTGCGACGACTACTCGAACTGCGTGGAAAGGCCTGATGATTATTTTCGGCGAAGGAACGACCTCACCAACATCATAGACAGCTTGAGGATCCAGCAAGGTCTACAAGTCGGTGAGTCTGTGGTTCGTTCTTCTCCGGTGACCGACCCAAAATTTGTATTATTGCTCTACAGCAATATTTCAAACGATAACATCGCTTCCCGAAATAGTGGGATGAAGTTGTAGAGTGCCCCGGCACTATCTAACCGTGTAGTTGGTCTATCTGAAAGCTATAAAGTTGATTGTCACATCCAACGACCCACGGTACCAAAGAGTGCCGCAACACTGGTCGTCAAAACTTTTTCTGCACCAAAAAACCCATTTTGTTAGGGTTCCTCTTGTTACTTTGGAGTTGTTGGTTTTTTTTTTTTTGTTGTTGTTGGTGGCGAAGCTGCGAAATTTGGGGATTTGTTGAAAAATCGTTGTAGGTCTGTGATGGATGTCGCGTCCGTCCTGGTGACGCGGCAGGTTGGGCTTGAGAATTAAAAAATTTCCGGCACGATGACGTAACCTGTCACATAATTTGGGCCCCAGAAAGCGAAGTTACGTGATTTTAATCGTCTCGTATTTCTTTCAAGACCGAATTAAAACGAAGTTATGATACCTCGGCCAAGAAGAGCGGTCCGGCAAGACGAGGGCCGTGCCCGGAAAAATATTAAAAAGTGATAAATTCAAGGGGATCCTCGACAAGTAGACGTGGTTCAGATCTGGTCGTATCAAGAGTTATGGTTGCTACCTTCGCCTGGCGACCTCTAAAACGAAAAGTTTGTGCCAAATCCAAATCGTAAAAGTTTTTGAGTGCTACACAAACTGAATTCGCTGAAAAGTGCGGTTGATACATTACTTATGACGCGGGCTGTATTCGGGTGTTTATGATTATTTCGACCATTTAGTGCGGTTTTTTCACTTCTGCTGCTTTGAGCTATTTTAAATTCGAAAAGTTAATGTTTTATGCAAATATTTACGTTTCAGTCGAAACAAAATGTTAAATAGACAAAAATTGATGATGATGATGTTGCTAATTACATGGACACCCAAACCTCAGTGAATACGTAATTTACAAACACATCGACATTCCGCAACTTTTGAACTGCTCGTCGACTTTTGAATCCCAAATTTATGTTTCAAAAATTGTACCTACAAGGTAAAGCTTTTTGACAGTGCACTCAAATTTAGAAAAAATCGCCAATGTTGTGGAAGTAACAGTTTTTATTTTATCGGCAAGCAATATTAATGAAAAAAGTTGAAGGCAGTCCAGAGAGCTACGCTTCTCTATTTTTTTTTTGTGAAAATTTCTTGCCAAAATTTTTTTAATGTCACGTGGTTTAAAAATTAAGACACGAAATTACAGAGAGTTGCTTAAGGGCAAATGGCCTTGAATTAGATGTGTCGAATCAAAACTAAAAGTTTTATTTAGCTTGAATAATTGTTCTTTAATTAACAAACAGCCCTCGTATTATCTAACCGACTGATAATTGATACAATTTATTTTATGTTGTTGTCCGTTACGCAAGAATTAATTTTTGGTCGTTTTAGCCGAAGGAGCCGTAAATCAAAGACTTTGTACCCTGTTGAGGTGTAGTGGACGGTCTTTGGCTTCATAAACTCCGGTCAGGCTTCGTGCGTTGATAAGGACGGCGAAGCCTGACCGGAAGCTTCCAAGAACGCGTAGTAGATGTTAAGTTACGATAAAAACGCTAAACACAAAGTTCTTTTACGTCATCCGTCCGCCCCCCCGTCAATCGTCCAATTGTGGTAATTACAAAAACACCTCGAAACGCAAGATACCCGTGAAGATAAGAAGCGGCGATAACGGAAAATTTAAACGCGTCGGAGATTGTTCAACAATTATATAATTAATTATACAAAGAAGAACGGCTAAACGCGTGCTGGTCCAATTAAAGGGGGGGTCGTAATTACAATAATTCCCGGATTACAATTGCAAAAGAGAGATGGGCACGTGGCGGAACCGTTGCGCCTGACCCCCGGTCACAGGTCACTGGTGCACAATGTTAAAGTAAAGCATCCGCCTGGAATTGTTTTTTCCGTAATAATAACGTTAGGCTGACGTAAATTGAGGTGGAAAAAACTGACATTAAAGGGCGGAAAAAACGTGTGCTCGCACGTTCGGGCTTGATGACGGCAACAGAAGAAAGAGAGGATGTCGCTAATTAGGGACGAAATTGCCGGGTGACAGTTTTTGTCAATTAAAGAAAGCAACAAAATTTACAAAACTTGGACTGCCGCTGTAATTATCAAACAACCCTCGTATCTTTCGTGAGTTAGTGTCGTCGCGTTATCGAACAACCCTCGTTGTAATTATCAAATAACCCTCGTATCTTTCGTGAGGCCTCAGCAGGAGTTAGTGTCGTCGCGTTATCGAACAACCCTCGTATCTCTGGGTCTCTTGAGAGGGTGCAGCGGGAGTTTAGTGTCGTCGCGTTGGGTGGTTGCTGTCGGTGAAGGGATCTTCCGGATGTTCCGTTCACGTTTTGCGCCGACAGGAAGCGGCCCCCGAAGATGGACATGTCGAGGTTATAGTTATGATGTGCAGCGAGCATGAATGGCGGCAGACGCGGGGCACGCGACGACCGGAAGTCTTGTCGACCTCACTGGATCCGCACCGGAAACGTGCACTATGCTCCTGCGAACCCGGCTCGTGCTTCTCGCACCGTGACCACGTCGCCTCCTGCTGATCCTTCTCTCTCTCCCAATAATAATTTATTCCGATGGACGATGATGGTTGATTTAGCGTGCAGCAGCCCGCCGAGATGGTCTTCTCTATTGTGTTCCACGCAGAAAACCGGTGGTACCGGCACTGGACTGACCCGACCCCCGGTGCATGTGGAACCGAAGCCGATTCAAAGGCACACCGCCTACCTGTTCTTGATTTATTCGGCCGGGTGATTCGCCGCTTCTTCTGATCGGGACGCTCACCGCGTAAATTGAATAATTAACAAAGGGAACAAATATAATGTACCTACACCAAATTAAATCATACATCCCTTGCACTGTCCACCAGAAAATTTAATGAGGATCAAAAAATCTAAATGAAACCCAAATTGTTATACAGCAGAAAATGAGAACATCACCACTAAAATAACTATGCTGCGTATTGTTTTACCACTGCTTACATTTTAAATTCTATATGTCTATCAATTTTACTAAATGTTCACCAAATTTAGAACGCTCAAGTTACGCGTCCTTGCTGTACATAATAAATATTCGCGCTATCCATTTATATTTAGTGTTTCTCAAAAAAACTATTTGTGCGTCAAATAATTATTTTATTACTCCAAAAATAAAATATGCTCGCGCATCTCTCCTTGCCGCTTGCGCTTCCAGACAAGAGGCACGCGAAAAAAGTTTTGTACAAGGTCAGTTCAGGGCCCTGTAATTTTTTTTTAAAAGCACGATTAGAAATTACCACTAGAAAAAGTTTTAACGTTTTACATAATGCAAGCCAATTACAGCAAAGCATTTATATATTACGGAAATTAATATCTTTTTTTGTACAAACCACTTCTATTTTTACTCTTATTTTCCTTGCCCTAGCACATCTACATCTAGAATTTTGCATAAAATTATTTACCATTAGCACAACATCTTTTTGCTTGTGAATTTCGATCAACAAATAGTATTTTTAACTGCTAAATAATATAAGACACTGTCGAAAATTAAATATCTGGGTATTATGTTAGAATTAAATGCGGAATAGAATTTGGTGAACATTCAGTATTTATGGTCAACAAGAGTTATTTTGGCGAACAAAATATATAAGAGGCCAGCAGTCAATATTTGGTTGTCGCTTTAAGATTATGTATTTTCTTAATTTTGGTGAGCATTTAGTATTTTTGGGAAATAAAAGTATTTTTTTGTATGAAAATATTGGGTAAATTTGGTAGACTGTTAAATACAACCGAACGGATCCGATTCGTCCGAGTCGACCAAAAGGTTCGTTCATCGAACGAGAAAAAATTAATTATTTAAAATTTGGTTACAACTAGAATTTTTGTTGAGGGGGTTGGAGGGCGCCACGTGATTCGAGCGCCGGCGTCCGCGTGGCGTGAGTGATCGTCCTCCGGCTCCTCATGACATCGCCGTAATCTTCGCAGTGTCGTCGCTGCTTTATTTTCGCCGACATTGTTCGTCTTTCCGCGCAATATGCTTTGCTATTTGTTTTCGCTACCTTTTATGCTGTCCGAAAGCGGGGACAATACCAACAACGGCATATGCTAATGCGACAATTATTTTATGAAGCACCGTATCCGGCTGAGTGGACATAGCGGTGGGTTTTGTATGTAAAACCCCATCTCTTTCTCTCGACTCAATAAAATTCTTCAAATTTTTCCCTACGAACTCGCCCACAAAACCGCGAGCTACCTAGCGTCCCCACAATAACGCTACATGGAGTTAACAAAAAAGAAAAAAGAAGAAGAAATAAATAAAGAGAAGATTCTTCCACAACAAAGCTTCCATGGACAACATAGTGGTCGTATTCAAATCCCAATTCATCATGCAGCAATCACAACAGTTGGTCATCATAATCATTATCGAGTTGAAAGAAGCGGCTGCCGCTCTTGTACGGCAAAAGGTCGCGGTGACCCCAGCGCTACCTGCCGGGAATCTGCCGAATCATTTCTGGTAATGAGTCTTGCACGATGGGCCCGAGACACTTGGATGGGTTTCTGTGTGCAGGACCTTTCAACGGCCTCTGTTTACGAGCCGAGCGCGCATTGTTTGAACGCCAAATAAAGAAATGTCAGATGTAGGCCCAAGACACGGCGACCGTAATGGCGAACTAGCAAATGCCGCGACAACCACCCTTTAGAAGAAGGCCATCTCCAAGTCGCAGATTGAAGCGCAATCCTCCAATGTAATTTTGCTGATACGTGGACCTGGAGCTTGCGAAGCTCTTGGATGACCGTCGGTGGTGCGAGGTCCTGGGGGAACGCGGGAGAGTTGATTGTTGACGAGTCACGGCAGTGTCTAATCAGTGAACAGGCACTTTGTGTGTGTGTGTATTAATAAGAGCGAGCTAATCTCTCCATCGCCATCTCTACATGTCCGTCGGTTCTCCTCCCTTTGCTCTTGTTATTATTATACGTCTTGCTACTCCGCTTCGCCGGCCTGATGACCGGCGGCGTTTTGCATTGTTGCTTTTAAGGATGTGCATTTTTGCCATTTCACCAACGCAACCGGATTTTTCCGCGATTATAATAAGAGCCACCAGAGAGGTCCAGATGGCGGCCGGAGGATGCACATTTCTTAACCGCTGACAACTAGGAAGCGACACACATCTCCTGATCGCGACTGAAACGAAACTTGAGCGATAAGAACTTTTGGGTTAACAATAATTTTTGTTGCACAACCGTAATCAATCATTCAATTCGTTTTATTCCTCGAGTAATTTATCTGGTGTCAGGTCGGCCTTTTACTGTTGACGACATTGCAATGGTCATTGCTCCGGTTCTAAAACTCCACCTAGATACCTAAGCGACGGGACAAAAAGCTCTGCTGCACGCTGCCGGTGTCCATTATTGTGGAAAAGGTCACATTTAATTTCGAGCAAAAACCCGCCACATCCAACACTAATTGATCTACTTGCTTACCGCAATTACCGCTGGCGATAATAATTGCTCCGTTTTTAGTTATGCCATAATCAAGAGATAATAAATAATCTCGCCGCGCATCCCGCAAAACCTTTCTAAAACCACCATCAGAAGTCCAATTCAACACAAAGCTTATCTATAAAACAACGACAGAGACCGTCAAAACAGTCGCATTACGACCACGAAATTGCTACTCTCATCTCAACAATCTGGCGCAGCAATGAGTGGACATTACGCTGTGCGATACGCGAGTAAGCGTCCGTTTCCGGTGGTACGGTGGGAAAAGTCGATCCAGGGACACCGGACGATGATGTGGACATGGGACGGTGAAGAAGAAGCGCTACGTGGAGAACTGACCCGTTGCTATTGAAGCCGACACTAATTGCGGAACGATCACGGTTTTTACCATCATCGTCCTCTACAGTCCGCGGCAGCAACCGGTCAACACGGTGGAAACGCCACGTCAGGTCAACTGTGATTTATAGCGGCGGAATTTCGACCCCGAAACCAAAGAGGAAGCGCCAAGAAACTTTTTTATTTTTTAAATTTTGCCACTGGAAGCTTCTGTCGGCGAGAATTAAATTTTAACGAAGAAATCGCGAGTTGGACGAGGAGGCGCAAATTTGGCGGATGCGCCGGGAAAGAATGTTTCTAAATGGAAATGGACGTTTCGTTGAACGTAATTTTCGAAAGGGGGTTTTGGGGATTTTTTTTTAGGGGTCGTCTGATCGTGACCAACACCTCGTAACTCGTCTGCTCGTTACCAGAAACTGTATGTGCAGAGTAAAGCGATAGAGCGAAATTACGTGATTAATCCATTAACGTTGCTGGTGGCTAAAGCCACGTCCGAGATTGCGGCAACGGCCGCTCTATCGAAACATATTGCCAATAATGACATAGAATTATTCCCGGGGCGCCCGTTAACGACTTCCTCGATGCCTGTTTGTCCAACGGGCCGGCATCGCGCTTTTAATAACAAACATTACGGTTTTTCGTTTAATAAAAATATGTGCGAAAAATGACGGATCGCCCTCTACCTGCCTCGTTAGCGCCCAACCCGGTGCGTCGTTGAAAACTCCATAAGAAGCAGCAGGAGAAGAAGTGATTGAAGACGCGGTGAATCAGGATATTGTTATTGCAAGGTTATTGCATGGTGAGGATTCGCCCACAAACAATCATCTCGCCACGCCCACGCATCTCGATGAACTTCGACCTTACGTCGCGGCACAATTCCTTTTCTGGACCCGGCCAGGGGTCGTCCCTACCCTTTCTCTCTAGTCCTTGAATGTTAAATGGTATTGTTTGGGCCGGCACGAATTCATTAAAAACTGGATCGTAATCGAGGAGGTTGAGATGGATGAATAACATTCGCTTTTGTTTGTTGCCATCATCCATCTCGTCGGGTCGTCGCCGATAGATGATCAGCGGTTCCAGTATTGAAATAGATGCGAGAGAGAGTCGGAGAGGAAATTAACGCTATCGCACCCCGACGGTCACGAAGAAAAACAATCGAAGTAACATCGTCACGAAGATTCTTTGATTCCAAAATTTCCAAAATCGGGATCGTTGCTACAAGAGCCCGAAAATTGGCGTTTTCTTATACAGGGTGGAGCAATAGTGCGTCCGAATTCGATAGCTCGAGTTCTATGATAGGTAGAAATTTGATTTTAAAACACAAATAAACTAGAGAAAGAAGTCTATAACCAGAAATTATTTTTGAATATACAGGATGAGCCAAGACAATTATACAGGGGCAAGTGACATTTTTTTAAATGGAATGTGGTGTGTAAAGGAAGACTTTTCAGAATCTTTTTCTAGACTCTCTTCAATCAAATATTATTGCTGACTATTTCCAAACCACTTGGATGTAGCGATTTTTTTTGTTCAAATAATGGCATTTGCAGATGCATGTTTAAAAAAATACTATAATCTCAATTATGAGTTCTAAGAAAAAATGATATAAAGACTAGTTAGGAAACATCTGTGGAATGTCTTTGATCTATTTTAATTTTTGAAAAAATATACAGGGTGGCTAAATTTAATTTTTTAATTTAGAACTTTTTAAATTTAATTTTCTCCATTTTTTTAAATGGAACATTCTGTATATTTTTTAACGATATGACGTAGAAACTAAAAACGAACATTTTTTGTATGCACATCCCTATGGCTATTTGTAACCATTATTGAAATATTTCCAAATAATTACAAAATTCAAGAATAATCCTCAAAAATTAGATCGTTTTCCAAATAACTTGTCAAAAAACTTCAAATGTTTTAAAATTGACACAAAAATGACAACTGACGACAGGTATCTGCGATAAAAGTGTATTTCTTGTCGAATAATATAAAATGCAAAAAATAATCAAGATACAAACATAAAGTGAACTTACTAAAAAAACTTATGCTGTTTTTATAAACAGAACATCTGGAGCACTTATTGCAATTTTATCTGTCGCGTAATTTGAAAAACAATCTAATTATTTAGAATTATTCTTGATTTTTGTAATTATTGGACGATAAATCAAAAATGGTTACAAATAGCCATAAGGGTGTACATACAAAAAATGTTTGTTTTTAGTTTCTACATCATATCGTTAAAAAATATACAAGGTGTTCTATTTGAAAAAATGGAGAAAATTAAATTCAAAAAGTTCTAAATTGAAAAATTAAATTTAGCCACCCTGTATAATTTGTCAAAACTTAAAACTATTTAAAGACATTCTACAGATGTTTCCTAACTAGTCGTTACACAACTATTTTTTAGAACTTATAATTGTGACTGTAATGATTTTTTTAACATGCATCTGCAGATGCCATTATTTGAACAAAAAAAAATCGCTACGTCAAAGTGGTTTGGAAATAGTCAGCAATAATATTAGATTGAAAAGAGTCTAGAAAAGGACTTCAAAAAATCTTCTTTTACACACCACATTCCATTTAAAAAAATGTCACTTGCTCCTGTATAATTGTCTTGGCTCACCCTGTATGTTCAAAAATAATTTTCGACTTCTTTTTCTAGTTTATTTGTGTTTTTAAATCCAATTTCTAACTATCATAGAGCTCGAGCTATCGAAGTCGGACGCACTATTGCCCCACCCTGTATAATTGACCCTCATGTTTTCAAATCTGAACTCAGTTTGGCTTTAAAACCAACAAATTTTCAAAAACTACAAAATTTTTATTTTTTTGCAATTTTTTATCTCTTGTAAGTTTTGCCGGAATAAGTCAGGAAATCAAAAAATTCAAAATCTTGAGCGATTGTTCTTATTGGACAAATTTAACCTTTTTCCGGAATCCACATTATTGTTGTTACGAGATGCAATCTCGAAGAGGCGGCGACGTTTTCAATTAATTCAGTAAAAATGTTTGTAGCGGTCATTTCTTTTCGTGGGCTTGCTCTACACTACATAAACAAGATAACGGACAACAAGCAATATAAAGCAATCTAACACGTAACTGCATTAGCATAAATATTTACACCGGAAGAAATTATAAACAGCATGTACCTACTTTGTGCAACAAAAGGAAATGTTGCACAGAACATTGATTAATTTGGTCCCGGGACCGCGGGGGGCGCAACTACCAATCCAAACATCACAATTTTTTTTATTATTAACATCACAAACGTAATTATTGCAACAATTAAGGTGAAGAAGGGTGAGAATTTTTTTTCTTCCTGGTAGGGACGTCCGGCATTTATCGGCGCCAATTAGATTCCGTCCTGATTGGAGATTGCACTTGTCTCTTCCGAATCTGTGCACCGGCAGACAATCAGATGTAATCAATTTTCGATCTGCGCGAGCGATAACGATTGAATACGATTGAAAATTAAGACGCTATCAATATCGATTTAATCATCGCATGCAACGATTGTAATAATAATGGCACGAATTTTTTTCTTTTTTTTTTTTGGTACGCAATCAATAATTTTTCGCGTTCTAGAACTTCTTTAATTGCCAATTAAATCGGACATGATTTATGTTGTGCGTCACTTACTTTTCCAGTGTGAAACGTTGCGTTTTGTGTAGCAGTCCGGAGGCGGTTCACGATGACCCCTGGTCAGACCTCACAGGTCAGAGGTGGTAGTTCAAGGAGTACTCGCACATTCTGTGAACAACGCGCTTTTAACCTGCTTACGCTTAACCCAACACAGTTCAACTGATGGCAACAACAGCATTTGATCGTTTGTTTGAATTTTACATGGAATCGGAAATTTTTTGTCAAAATCGAAAAAATGTTGTTTTGAGGCAAGTTTGACTCTTGAACTGGGAGAGACAGCGATTAGCGCCTTATCGAGCAGCCGATGTCGCAACCACGAAGATGTGACTGGAAGAGTCTGAATAAAGAGAATCTTTCATTTTGTAACTTTTCAGCAATCGCAAAGAATTTCGAGACTTTTCTTCTCCTCCTCATTTAGACAAAGCTGGTCCAGTGTTCAGAAGTACCTCCCGATACTTAATCATCTTTTCTACGTCTCTCCAGGTCCTCTTGGAGTTTCTCATTCTGAATCTCCTGATATTGTCTCTACTTGGAGAACATCTTGCTTCATTGAAGAGAATGTTGGGAAGAAGAATTGAGACATTGAGGAAGAATGGCGCAATGAGCAGAAGGGTCCATTTAGGCTGTAGAATCTAGTTCTACCACCCTATTTTTTTTTACAAGACCTTTGAACAAAACTTTTTTCTCGGTCAGAGAAGGGTTGGACAAGGAAACCTTTCATTGGTTATATAACGCGGAGTGCTTGAACCATCCGAATGAGTTATAGGCGAGTAGAAATGTCGCTGGTCGCGTCAACTGCCAACTAATTCGCCAATAACTCAAATCTTCGCTTTGCAGAAGGCCACGACGCTGCAATAAATTCAGAATTTTGGCCAGGATTAGTCACCAGAATCCCCAAATCTCTTCATTTGCAGTCATCATCAGATTTACGACTCGGCCTGCCTGACACGACCCAAATTCGTCGTCTGAGGTGTGTAACTGCTGACGCTAGCCCGTTTTTTTATGCAACACTTCCACAATTTTTTCGCTGCTTATGATGCGCAAAAAAAAGAAGTTGGTCGTCATGTTTCAGTTGTCGACTTGAATGCCAATTATTAGGCCGCAAAGTTTCGTCAATGCCCCGCCGACCCCGAAAGTTCAACAGCGATACTCGAGCCGTGGCACGATTTTGATATTTAAGGCCAAAAGTTGCCTTACCTCTGAACCTCGAAAGGTCGTTTCGATTGCGGCAACGCCGCTGACGCACCAAAACGACCCATTTCTGGTGGCTGGTGGTTGTTTCTTGTTGGGCGTTTTCCTGTTGTTTTTCCTCCCGAGCGGTTGTGAGTGTGGCTGTCGTATAAGGGGAAGGTCACAGGTCTCGACCCGGCCCTGACCTGCGACCCGCCCGCTTTTGTGCCGACGTTTGCTTACTCACACTTGAGGCTCGTTCTGTGTTGTTTCCAGTGCTGGCAACGTGCTTTACCTAACCGGCTTTTGGTCTTTGGTGATGGCAGATTTGGTGCTTGCTTCTCTTGGCGCCGGCGACAATTCATGCTAAACAGTGAGAGTGTTTGAGGAAACTGGTCGCGCCGTGATTTATCGTGTGATAATTGTCGTGGAGTGTTGGGAAATTTTCGCGATATGATCAAAACCGAGACCGGCTACGAAGTCTTCCTGAAGATCTGTGAGTATTAATGGCAGATTCGTGTTGAAACGTGACGCTGGCCAATAAGTTGTCACCAGCCATAAAAACTCAATCAAAAATGCAATAAAATCGCGATAGTGTCAGGAATGCCGCTTGTATTTTTCTAAATACCATAAAACTGAAGCGGTAATATCAAACGTGTCATAAATTTTCGCTAACATTTCGAGACAACTTCAGGAAAGTCTGCAATTTGCCCAACGAGTGGCATTTCCGTTGTTGACATTGCCACTTGCCTCCCCATCATTACCCGATTTACATATCGACTTCTTCAGACCAGGAAACTGTCATTAAAATTAAAATTGCTGTTGCCAACATTAAAGAACCAACACTGATGCGGTTGAAAAATTGCTGAAGTACCAAGAACCAAAAATAGATTAGAGAGAAAGGAAAAAAGTCTCGTATCAAACGCACGAAGTAGAACAATTATGAAAGGCTCTGGACACCTTTATCTACATAAACAAACAGAGATCTCGATAGCAATACAATGAAGTCTCGGGCCCAATTAGAGCTACAGGGTCCTGTCGATTATTGTAAAGTCCGTGCCGTGACTCCTTATCGCGCCCGATCGTCCTGTTAATTAATTATTAAATTATTAACGAAGCCTCGTGCATCGCCAGTGATAATTACAGTGTAAATTGCGGCAATTATTTAAAATAGTCCGTGTCCGTTGTTCGTGGCCGTAACGCTCCTAGATAGGTACCACTATCCAACTGGATCTCTCGTTAGGTTGTTTTGTTTAATTAAAATTGACGGCTAATTGACCGAAAATTGTTGACGAGTTCGAACCTTGCGTCTTTGCACTTTGACATTAACGTCGCTAAAGCCAATTAATTTCCTCCGCTAATATTTACTCAATTTTATTGAGCAACACCTGTGCCAAACGTCAAGGTTTTAACCGAGACAAGGATTTATCACCGACCACTTCCTATGTTCTCTCTAGCTCTAGCACAATGCAACCGTGTTTTAAATAAATATTTATTGTTGTTTACGGATTATCTACGGTGTGCACGGTCAATGTTAAATGAAGTGGCGCAATGGCGTGCAGTGACGTTCGTTGTTCGCGAACGAGGCGATCTCGAATCGGGAGGAACGACGTCAATTTAGTTGGATTTTAAATTTTTTCGAATTTGAGGGAGTGCCGACAATGATAAGAAACGGGTATTTAGAGTAACGGGGCAGTCGTAAATTTGAGATTTAAGATGCTTCGGTGTTGGGACCATCTGCCACGCATCTGACATTTTTCAAGTCTTCTCTTCGTGTTTGATGTAAAAACAGATTTTAAATATATAGATGATCGCTCAGGTATTATGAGAATGACATTTCAGAATTAGCTGTGACATATTTGGAGGTTCCTTGAATCGTGTTAAAAAAAAATCGACGTCACCGATGCTTTGACATCATTTTTGGAAGATACAAAATTAAGTCTGACGCTTCAAATAAAAAAGTAGAAATTTTCAATTTCGAATTTTTTTTTAATCCAAGGTTTTTTGCATCGAAAAAGTTTAAGCTCTTCGTTACGCCCAACTTTCCATCTCTGCAAGGAAAGATTTTTTTTTATTGCTCTTTTGCCCTTTCTGTGTTCAAAAATAAATATTTACCGCCATTATCGCATTTCCCGTTCTTCCCCACGCAATACAATCTTGATCAAATTTTTTACATCGATTACCACTCTTAACTTTTCTTTCTGTTCCAGATAAATCTCCAGAAGCCTTCGACAAATATGGTGAGTGCCCTTTTGCCGTTCGAACTAATTAAGCAAAAAGCCGACGAGCAACGAGGCTCGCAGGTAATTGCTTTGTTGCGTTCAATAATTTCTTCGGCGTTACAATAAACGCTGGTACGATCTTTGCGTTATCTGATTAGTGGCGATGCCGGTATCTACCTAATTATCTTGCGATTAAAATTGCCACAACGGTCGACAACGCCGGCAACTTGGTGCATTTCTATACCCATTGGAGAACTAGTTTCTTTTCGTCGTCAGCGCGGCTTTCTCGACTTTTCGCTATCCTGCTGGCGATCGAACCGATTGGCGCCACGTAATTTCGACGGAAAAGTTCGACGGAAATGTCGCAGTTAATTCCTGGTGTTAATGGCAGTTAAAAAAGGTCGATCGGCTTAGTGGTTTAACGATTTGAAGCAGAGGCGCACCTTAAAGTTGGTTCTGTAAAGCTTGATAGATTGCTCCACTTTACTTTCTTAACAGGATTCGGTTCCTGCAACCTCGCGCTAATAGAAAATTTGTTTTAATAGCTTTATTAGTAGTCGACGTTATTAATGTAGAGTCGTTTTATGCGACACTTTATTGAGGCAATAAGAGATTTTATTTTTGTGGCGAAGCGAGGTAGCGGTCATCGGTTAATCCTCGCAAAAAGGATGGGGCAATTTGTTTTTTAATTATTTACAACTTTTTGCTTCTCCGGTTGCTAATCCGGTTAAATGGCGGTTCTTAAATTATTTTTTTATCGTCCTCGCGGCCGGAGTTTGCGGCGCCCCGTCGCGACGCCCTTGTCCCCGAACGTCTTTATCCTCGCGGCAATTTCGCGAATAAATCTCCCCGAATTCGGACCTCAATTACCATCTAAATCGCATAACTGTTACAAATGTAGCATGTGGGTCCTACACCGGCCTTTTACTGCTATTTTCGATATTTTATTGGCGAAGATCGCCACTTATTTATGGGTGGTGTTGTCGAGAATTAAACGAATATTTCAACGTCGAGTTCGGAACGCGAGATTGGCCAACCTCGAGCTAATCCCATTTGCCGGAAAGAATCTGGACTAGAGCCGAAGGATGAGTGACCTTTCGCGGCGGCGAGAGAGGAAACCCGATATCTTATTAAAAATGTATCATTTAATTTGTTATGCACAAGGCAAATATCTCAGGCATTTACGGTCGCTTTAAAATGCTTCCGCGCCGTTAAATCGCCAAGTAAACGATTTTTTTTCGCTTTCGTCATCGCCGCGATGTTGGCGAATTTAACGGAATCCGACGTTAATTCGAAGCGACAGTTGTTGGCCAGATTCGGCCAAATTACGTGGCGCCCCGCAATCGACCAATTCGGACCAACCGCCCAATACACGTGTCTCTTTCACAACGAATTTGACACATCGCCACGAGTATGATTCATGACCAAGAACACCCATCGCCGATGCGCCTCCAACCTCGCATTCGATCTCCTCTTCTTCAACCTCTACTTGGCTCGTAGTTTTTTATTTTAGCTTATTCTTCTCTTCTTCTCTTCTTCTCTTCTTCTCTTCTTCTCTTCTTCTCTTCTTCTCTTCTTCTCTTCTTCTCTTCTTCTCTTCTTCTCTTCTTCTCTTCTTCTCTTCTTCTCTTCTTTTCTTCTTCTCTTCTTCTCTTCTTCTCTTCTTCTCTTCTTCTCTTCTTCTCTTCTTCTCTTCTTCTCTTCTTCTCTTCTTCTCTTCTTCTCTTCTTCTCTTCTTCTCTTCTTCTCTTCTTCTCTTCTTCTCTTCTTCTCTTCTTCTCTTCTTCTCTTCTTCTCTTCTTCTCTTCTTTTCTTCTTTTCTTCTTCTCTTCGGAAAGCCTTCGGCTTTGCTTGGCCGCGTTCGCGAATAGTTGTGAGCGAATTGTGCGAGCCTCGGGTCGTTTTAATACAATCTAAACCCATTAAGTTGGCTCGGGCCCGATACCATCTCCTGGTGTTTAATTCGAATGGGAATAATTTAATCGGCTCCCGTAAATCAGCCGTTCCTTTTCCATTTCCAAGAAAATAAATCGCGCGGTATTGTCCGGACCTTCACGATTTATACCGGGTGGTCCGCAAAAATCCACCCGACCGATCGAAAAAACTCGACAGAATCTAAATGCGATATCTGTGTTACTTTCGCGACGTTTCGTAAACACTCTTCATTAATCGCTTCTGGATTTGTCAAAGTCATCCTTAATCAAAACCTCCGGAATTTCTAACAGTATAATCAGGAAGGAGATGAAGAAAAAAAAACGTTGGAGCGAGTTGACGTTTTGTCAAAATTCAACGCGTGAAGATAAAAGTTATTAATTGAACGGATTGGTCGAGGCCGGGTCCGGTTATGGTAATGTGGCGGTGTTAAATTTTTCACAACTTTATCATCGTTGCCTGTTTACTGGATCGATGGGAAAGTTGCAACCTGCATTATTTGAACCGATTATTAAAAAAAATTTGTTGACCTGACTGATTTTTTTTTCTTTGGCGACTCGCTGCTCCTGTTGCTGCCGCTGCGGATTGTGGCTGGCGGTAATTAGTGGTTGGTCGGGTGCTTTCTACCATCTCTGCACGTTGCAGGCCATCAGCATCCTGCTACTAAAAGAAGCGAGGCCGCACACACCGGTTGTCGGTTGACCAGAGGCGGTGGCAGCAACAGTGGGCAGCGTGACCGCGCCAGATAATAGTCCGCTTCCGGTGACCTGCGTAACTAACAGCAGTTCACTTATTTCTTATTAACTATCTAAAGGTAATATTTGAAGATAACGTGCCGTGTTAACAGTACGTTAAACGATGCGGTTAGCTGATCGCTAATGGCCAACTCAAAATACTGCAGGCAGAACACTGTCAGGTATTTGGCGCAGGATCCGGAATTTCTAACAGCGAGACCCGAAAGACCTCATCTTCGAAATTTACGTTTCTTTAATTACCTCCTTAGGCAGGAAAGGTTAATAATTATTTAAAGTCTTTTATTTCGCAAATATCTGGATTTAATATCCGCTGAAGCACCAAGACACGCTTCAAGCGTTGAGAACTTGAAGCTCAATGGCTCATAGGTCAATTTATTCTTTGGCTTACAACTATTTAGTTGTCGTGAAGGAGTGGACGAGGGAATTTTTATTTTTAATATCTCGACATCGTAAGAAGTCTGCAAAATTTTGGAAATTTTGGCAGATTGGTGGCAAACTGTCCGAAGAACTGGGATCTTGAATTTTCAGAGGTTCGTAAAAATTGCAAACATATTTTCAAAAAGTTTTTGTAAATTTTCAAAATTTTGTATAACTTTCGTAAATCAATAATCATGTTCTTCAACCTCTAAATAAACGAGGAATCTGCGGGTGCTTCTGGGCCATTAGTGAAGTTGGTTTTGGGATTTTTGGCAGCGGCCAACCTTATAACTTCTGATTCCTAGTTATGTGCGTCGTCCAGTTTTACACCTCCAATAAATTTGATCTTAATCTCAAAACTCGATGAGTTATTTGGATCAATGGCCGCCGAATTTTCGGTCATTTCTAGTTTGCAGTTGAAATTTTCAGTCGAACTTTCATGCAATAGTAATAATTATTAATTGCCGAGTGAACTTTCATCGTGGACCGAGATAATTTTACTTTCGCCGTTGTAACACCCAAATAACTATCTCCGGCAGCAGGTCGCCTTACATAAACCGATCGGATCTTTGACTTTTAAAACTTTTGGAAATGCGGGGTCGCGACACCTTTAAACGATTTGATTTCATGGCCTGCTTGACTCAAAGGCGAGCAGGTGGAACGGGTCAACTCCAAACGAACACTTTCATTTGAGACATGTCGAAAGTGGAGCAATTGCCGGTTATAGAGCCGATATCGCCGTTAATGTTATTCAGTACTTGGATATAAATATAACGACATGTCAACGCGTCGCACCGGGCCCAAAACCGAAATTATGGAGCTTGGACAACGTGAGTCAGGCTGAACTTTTAACGGTGAGAGGTTGGACAAATTGCCAGGCCGCCTCTGTACCGTGTTACATCGGTGCATTCAATGTTTTACTTTTACTGATTGCGAATCGGAGTGAATGGGCTCGATTCTGACAATAATGGGCAAATGAGGCCGTTAACGCGATTAAACACCTGTCGCAGTCATGGTAAGGTACCTCAGGATATCGCCAATCAATTATTCCCTCACGCCACGCAGCTGGAGCGAGAGGCCAAAATTTGACTCCAATCTGTGAATCTTTGCCTCCACAGATTTTTGCAATAAGTTGAGGATTTTTCTAAAACCTCCAAAATATTTCTGTCCATAATCTTAAATTTTATTATCACTGTTTTATGCAACAATTTCTTTTATTACTTCTTCTAGTTGTTTTTTTGCAGAAATTCGGCGTCTTCAGATTCAGGGTTAGTTCTCGCTCTGGCCCTGATCCGCGAAGTTTAGAAACTAAGGATCGGCATGTCCGGCAAAAATTTATAGGTTTTGCAATGTTTTCGAAAAACCCCAATTTGGGCTTTTCGAATTAATCCGAGTAATAAAAGAGGCGATCGTAAAACGCCTCGATTTCGGGCAAAACAGCAGAAAAGAAAAGGTGGAAGAATCTAAACACCTGTCGCGTGATTTTAACGACCCGAACTTTATGAAACACCCAAATTCGACGATCGGTCAAAAAATTGCCAACTAGATCTAGAAATCGAACCGCTTGTTGCATAATTAAAATAAACTTTTAGTTTTATTGGCAAAAATAGACTGGAACTGGAATGAGATGCAGACAACAAGGCCGAGAATTGCGCGCAACCGCTGCATTTCCAGGTTGACAACATGATAGCAACAAGTGGGCGCAACACGTTTACATATTTATTGGTTATTGCCGCCATTTCTGACCTAAACACTCGTTATGTCACAAGAAATTAACAAAAACTAGTTGTAGGAGTCGGTGTAAAACAATTAACTCTGCCGTTTTAACAAAAGTCGTTCAAGGCAGAATCCTTGACCCTCATGCCTCACAACTCGCTCAAAAAATTTTCGAAATTTTCCAAAATCTAGTGTTTAGACAAATGGCTGAAGTTGTGCTTTTGCTGGCCGTTGTTGGTCGATTCCGAAAAATTGGGAAAGAGAAGCTGAATTGTGGCTGGCAGCGCTATCGGCTGGCACGAATGCCGACCGGTCCGGCGTCGTGCCCCTGGGGCCTTATCAGTGCAGATGTCGGGGTCGTACCCGAAACTGCTCAATTCCTCCGAGCGGGGCCCAACCCAGCGCTTCGGCAGCCGGCCAGCCGGCCGGGTCATCTTTTAATGGATCTCCATTAAAAAGTCGGAGAACGTTGTAAAGTACAGAGGTTATTTCGGAGGCCATCGAGTCTCATCGAACTGAGTTCTGGTCCAGATTCTTGATAATATAACAGGTTGGGCCGCCAATTAGGAGATGTCCCCGGGTCACAGACTCGTTCTCCCGCCCTCCCTGCAGCCGCCCAGGGAGATGTCGGCGATACCCTCGAAATCAAATTTCGCGAATTCCACATCGGCAAACCTGTTCCAATTACGCATCGCCACGCTGAACTGTCTAATTTATTGTTGTGAGCTTTTGACCCCGAAGAGGGGGGTTTTTCGATTTCCGGTCCGAGAATTTTAAATATTTTTCGTGGGATTCGTTAGGTTGGCAGCAATTTGTTAATTGATCGATAAATCGGACGCTATCTCCCGATCTCGGCGATGACAGAGCCAGATTGGGGGAGCAACGTTTTGGTTATAATAGCCGTTTATCTATTTTTGAAACGTATTGTGAAAGATTTTAACGTGAAACGGGCTAGATCGTAATTTCTAATTAGCGCCGACGCATAAGTTGATGGCTGTTTAAGTGATTATGGAAAAAAAATGTAAATTAGCGCGGCGTTATGGGCGAAACTACATTTCGATCGGATTTGCATCCAATTAATCGAATCTCATTCTTTATGCTGGTGCTTCGATAACATCATTTTTGAGTTGGCAAAACGGAATCATTACGTCGTCCTCCGTCCTCGATTTGCAAGATCCAAGCTACAATTAGAGATTTTTCAACATTTTCTTAAACCATTAAATAAGAATTTGGAAGTGGCGAAATTGCCGCAAGCGACGGAGGGCTAGAAACAAGCGATTTAGACTGGAGACTCTGGGCGATCAAGCGACGAACCCGCTCCCAAAAAGATTGCTGACGCCAAACCACCGAGCTTCGGACATTGTGATGAGACGATTTCCTGTGTGCTTTTTAGTTTCTGTTTTGTTCGTCGCAATTACGTTCAATTTCCTCGCTTTTTCAATTTTTTACGAAAATAAAAACCAAATAAAACTTTTCTTTGCAACTTTGTGCTGTAACATCCAAAATCTGGATTTTTGGCAATTCTCAAACTGGTGATTCTCCTCTTGGAGCTCTGAACGTCCTCAACTGAGATTGATCGCCGGTCAATTTGGGTCCGCAATTTACGTAACTTCCAGTACCCGATTCGATCCGTCGTCAATCGACCGTCTCTCGCCGCTTTTTCAATCGTCTTTCCTAATCCGAACGAGAGACCTCGTTGAAAAAGCCAATCAAGAATCTCATCAGTTCCCGATTTATGAATGAACCCATGAGAAAACCCTACCGCGTCGACCTGCGATGCCTGTTCATCATTCGAATAATTCGAAAATAAATCAGCCACGGTCACCTCTTCCACGATCGGAGCGGCAGCCTTGCGGCACAGTCAGGTAGGCTCGAATTATTGGTCGAACTACCAAAATAGAGACGGAACACACCTGACCTTTGTACAGCGACAAAGACAACAAATTGACGTTGGAAACGTAACAGAAAGAAACACAATTCGGATGACCTTACCTGCCAAGAGAGAGATTGGACAAAGTCGCGGGACATTAGCGAACAAGGAGAGACGGAAACGGACAAACGTGCGGGAACCGGTTAGAACGAGACGGATGACGACAGTAGCTTATTGGTCAACGAAACAGGTACATGGAGGTAAAAAGAGAAAAAACTGGTGCATACTTCGGGATAAAAAGAGAAATGGAACGCATAAGTTAGGCGAAGTGACGATAGAAGACGACGGGCGGTTATCGGACGAACTCGTCAAAGACGTACGACCTCTCCAGCGCTGGATGGAAGAGACAAGGATGAGGCTAGAAACCGGTGTCGGGACGAACAAAATTTGTAACAGGTAGATGCAAATTCTTGAAGCGTGGGGTTAATTCTAAATAGATTTCTCGAGCAAAGGGAGGGCTAACCACTAGCTGCTCTTATGTAAATTAATTACGGAGTCGATACGTTATTTACGTTACTGAATGGCGAGAATTTTAAATATTTGAAAGGAAAGAAATTGTCAGTTGGTAAATTTTAAGATTCTTAGGCTGACGCCAATGAGCGACAGTAATGAAGCCAAATTACCAAAAGCCTCTAACTATGAAGTAATGCTTTTCTTTATTTATAATTTGCAGCAAAAAAATTTCGTACCTCCGAATTATTAATGGTGGCCTTTTGACCCGCGCGCCGCTTATTTTTCTGGTCGGGGTTGACCCGCGAACCGTGAACCCGAGCATCGTCTGGGGCCCCCCGTCGCCCCCAGGTAATCCGGTGATAGGGGCAAACCCGCCTCCTACTGGTCTCTACAGTGAATGACAGCGCAGTGAGTGGTGGCGACCGATTTCAAAGCAGAGCACTTCTTGATCAGTGCGCGCCTTGCCGACCTGCCGAGGCCGTCCATGCCCAACTATCTCACCTGACTTGCACCTGCCGTGGTCATAAGATCGTTGGGTCCTCCGTGTACACAAAGTGATGGATAGTTTTAACCCCCGGTAACTTGTGCCGTTCGCGTTATCGACAATTCCCCGTTCGACAAAAAACAATTATCATCATTATTACGTGACGGAAGAAGTGAAAAAGAAACAGTTCGCGCGCGTAAACAAAAGGTGTTGTTAACGAAAAAAACAATTAATTGATTCGTTGACGGGGATGGCGTTTTAAAGCGTCCGAAGACAGCGTCTTTTAATTAGCAATAAAGCTCGTCGATTAGTGTTCACGATTAAAGTCGCACGATAAATCACCGAAGAAGCGAGAGATCATTCTTGGCGCGCGCCTGAAATGAATGTTACGGTCCTGGAAAAGCGTCGGTGATAACATCAAAGTGGTTTGAGTGATGGACGCGTGTGTGTTTATGTTGACGTGATAAAACCCTTATGAAAATGGATACAGAAAGCCCCGTCATTTGGCCATCGTGGTGTTACAATACAGGTTAGATTTATTTACTTTCTAATGAAAACTTCCAAGCTCGCCAGCATTAACAGATTGAAAGAAGGCCCAATGAAAACCATATTTGAATAAGAGTGTCGTAAAGTTTAATAACCACAGGGTGGCCAATTTCGTTCTTGATTTGGGTTCGAAGCGAGCGAGTCATGAATATGGAAAAAATTTTGTAAATGGAGAGATTTAACTGTGGTGCGTGGGACTCCATTAAAAATTTACAACCCTCTGGGGTTCCATCCATAATAAATTGCGTTTTTTTGCTTCACTAAGGTCTTTAGTATTTTTTTCTAAATTGTTCTTGAAAAATTTTATTTCGAAAACAGCATGGCAGCTGATCTCTTCAAGGATAAGCAAAAACCAGATCTAAAGTCATATAATTAAATGGCTGTGGTTGCTCTTTTTTGAAATAAGGAGAAAATTACGGAAGCTGCGGTTTAATTGCATAAGGAGAATCAAGTACTCAACAGTAAAAGGATAAGAGATAAAATAATCGCGGGGGGTATGCGCAAAACCTGCTTAAAGAAATAGGCATTGACATTTATTCAAAGTTTAACACCAACCCATTTAAATTTGTGGTGAAAGGTAAAAATTACAATAAAATCCCTATTATTACTGTTATTGCAAAAGATCATCGAGATTTGGTCGAAAAAATAAACAAAATTGTCAATTTAAATGAAATTTGCCTTTAATTAAAGTGCAAGAATAGTATTTGGTAATTTGGTACCTACCCAATTATTAATTTTGGTTAATCGTCACACCTGTTTTTGTGACATTTCGATTTCCAAATCTTGTAACTCAAATGTTGCGATTAAATTGTCAATATTTTCAAATTTGGGCATTGATTAGAAGTTGTCTATATCAGATTTTGGAGAAAAGTCATATTGCGGTCAGAAACAAACGATTTAGACCGGAGACTCTGGGAGATGAAGCGACGAACCCGCTGCTAAAAAAATTTGCTGCCGCCAAACCACCGAGCCCCGGACGTTGTGATGAGACGATTTCGTGTGTGCTTGCTAGTTTCTATCTTTTCCGTCGCAATTACGTTCATTTGACTCACTTTCTACAATTTTTTTACGAGAATTGCTGAACTTTGCAATCCTAACAGGAGAACTGTCTAAATCTGAATTTGGAGCCAATCTTTGCTTCTAGCCTGAAAGTTTCGTTTCCCCAGCTGTTATTTTACCTGAAATAACAAACCGCCAAAATTTTCGACCGTTAGTGGTAACGATGCGACAAATACTTTCCTGATCCTCTTTTCGCGGAAACCAACTTACTTTATTACCCTCGTCGGTGAAATAAAAAGCCGCCGTCTACTTACTCTTTCTCTTTACGACGGTTTCGAAATCCCTCAAACTTTGGGCTTTGTGTCGCCATTTTGACACCCAGCACTCTCAGGTACCCAACCCCCATTGTTGGGTGGTCACAACTACTTCCCCAATTTCCGACTTTACGACCTGACAGCAATAAACTTTACGAGATGATTTTAGCAACGACAACTTCTTCCCCCAATTTCAATAGAACGCCGATAGAGAAGTCGAAGGTTCGGCAAACATGACTTGATGGAAGGGCACTTTAGGGTTGACGTTATAATTTTATGACATTTTATGACATTTCGTCTCGATGTCGCGTCTCATTGTTTGATCACGATTCAGGAAAATCGCGACACGGTTTAGGAGCGTCATTATTGTTAAATTTTTGTTTATTGAATGCGGAGCACGTGGCGGAAGTGGAAGGAATCTCGGGAGACCGCTAAAAACCTTTGACAGGCGATTAATTGCGATGTTTTACAAACTGGAAACTCAATTATTTCAAATAATGGAGTGTCTATTAAGAAATCAGTTTTCGAGTCAAGTGTTTCGTTAATTAAAATTTTACCGCTAATTATTGAGATTTTTTTAGCCGCGCTATAAATTATACGGCCGTCTGTAGTGTCGTTATTGTTTAACTTTAACACTTTGACGAAAGCAGATTAAGTCGGGTTAATTTAATTATTGTCTAGCACTTAACCATCGTTGGGGCGCGCTTTACATTCCAATTTGAACTTAATTAAATTCCAAAAATACTTTTAAAGAAACGTGTTTAGAAAAATAGTTAATTTAAAGAGTAAACAATGTCCAAAGACTCGGTTATGGTAGGTAACCTTTAGTTATGACTTTGCGGCCATCTATTGTTCCCAGAATTAAATGTAAGTCGAAATTATCATTAACCTCATTAATAAGAATGTTAACAATGTCCTGCTTAAAAGGAAGCAACGTGAGTCGCAAAACTAAAATAGTTTTAGTCTTTCGCGAAGCTACACGCTCAAAGGACACGTTTCTTGTGTTATTTTGAAACTACTGGCAATGAAAAGAAATAACTTTGGATACATAAAACAGGTGTCGGACCTAAATAGTTTAATTGTCAGCGGAAACGTATCAACTATTTTTATATTGCGAGATCCGTTATCACTAGATCGTTTTTGTCAAATATAGTTGCGAAATTTAGTAATGGCAGCCATGGGTTCAGGGACCGCCCCTGGTTGGACTTGCGGTCGGGCTCTAGAACCCCGCCAAATAATTACTCAGCGATCCTTAATTAAGCCGTTGCGGTTTCATTAATAGCCCCCGAAAGCAGGAGCCTCCAATTTCAGTAAATCCATCCAAGCAACCGTCCGAAACAACGCAATCGTATACTGTGTTGTTTAAAAAATTATACAGTGTTGAAGCATTTTGGTTGGAGGAATCCGCAACCTCTCTCGATTGGTGCCACTTAAATTTCGCGTTTGGCAAAAATTTTGTAACGAGGGGGCTCTCGCGCCAAAATTGGGTCATGGTGGATCGCTAGACGGGATGTGAATAATTACAGAAATGACGCAAGTCGATATGGCAGTGTTGGATAATAATTATGATAATCGCACATAGTTAATTATAAAATTGCCGGGCTTCCCTCAAATAGACTTAATGATACCTTCTTGCGATCGGCCCGAGGCGACGAAATTGATTTCTTTTCTCTCCGTTCCGTGCTTGATTACAAAGTGGCAGATCTTATCTGTGCATCACGGCCGAGATGAGACGACGAAAAAACGCATTTGTAATTATTAAACAAACTGATGGCTTAATGCGCGCGGCCTAATCGCGATTTATTCGTCGAAACAGGTGTAAACACGTCGTAAATAACGTTATTTCCCACATGGCTTCGATTGTTGACGAAACTTAATAGAGTCCTCCCATACTTTATAGTCGGCCGGTAGTATTGTAAATAAGTTGGAGTTATTGGGCTATAAACTGTTTGGATACTGCCGTTTTCTCGCCCTGACTTGAGGTCACCTACCTGTGCTTCTTTTGTCAGGTGACTTAGGGGGGCCGCGGAATGCGGGACGACACCCTTCCGGGACCGCTTCGGTCAGAGGGTGACGTTAAGTAGTGATGGACGTCCCCGAGGTCGTTGTGGAAATTCCTAGAAAATTTCAATCTTTGGTGGCCTTGCGACGCTTTTGTTTGTCCAAATACTTGGCGGGTCGTAGCGGCAGCCCGTGGGGCCTCTGCCAAGTACACAATGGTTTATTTATTGCTCTATTACCGCCATTTATGACCACGTATCAAATAGGATTTAATGGACCAACCGTGACACGCAGGGTCACGGATTTGCGCAACTTGCACGCAAGCAGAGCCAAATCAAAAACCCCAATAAGTCGACAAAACTTTCCCTGAAATTGAATTGTATTTGCTTTTGCAGAGGGCGACTTTTGCGTAATAAGACGAGAATTACCACATTACAAAAATTGATCTGTTTACGACATTGACGAACTCAGAAGAACCAATTTTATTTCTTGTCCGATTACGTGACGGTACCGCTTACAAAATTATTAATGAGGCGTAAAGGTGTTGGAATTTGCACGGCTACTTATGATTAGTAACATATGATGAAGAGGGAAGCGTCTGGGAGGCGTCAGCGATCGAAACGGGCGATTTTCTTTGGAGACCCTAGCGGTCAAGCGACGAACCCGCCAGTAAAAGAAATTCCTACACGCGATCCGGGAAGGGCGTGACAATTCTTGCGAAAAAATATCGAGCAATCACCTAATTCGGGCCGTTGTGATAAGAATACTTATCAAATTTAACGAGTAAATCAGCGTGAAAATCTTTGTTGTTAAACAGCAACTCCGCCCACGCAATGATATAATCGGAGCTGACGGGACTATTACGACAAATTTGCAATTTTATAAAGGAAGTTTATTGCTTGTTTACCGCAACCTGAAATCAAGATTTGATTGTCCGAGTGCTGATAAGATGATTTTTTTCAACCAACTTCTTTTAGAATGAAATATTTGGTGAACTACCGATTTGTTAGCGAATGCTATTAATCACAACATTGTATTTAGCAGCTTAGCTCTTTAGAATAAAAAATTAATCATTTGCATTTTATATTGCTTTAGTTTTTTTGCGACAAGGCTTTCAACACCACTTATATGTCGACCTCTTATCTTTTTATTATAAATAATTTTAATACTATTATCAATCTTTTCCGAAAAAATTTTGCGTGGCTGCCGCGATGTTTATGATACACTCACGTAGATTTGGAAAAAAATGTAACCATAATGTGTTTAGTAGATAAGCCGTGACTCCGCTGCCCATATGCTATAAGGTAAATAATTGATTTAACTGTACAAAGAGCGCCTTCAAAATATTTGTCAACCTGTTACAATCAACGAAACCTGTCGCTGGAAAAAAAACCTATTAACTACACATGGGAAATCCTGCTTCATTGGCTAGATTCGGCCATCAATATGAGAGATTGAAGAAACGTAACGAAATGGTGGTTCTCCAGGAGTTGCCCTGGAGGTTACGCTGGAGAAACAGTGGTGGTTTTGACGCTTAAATTAATAATTAAAAAGTGACGTAACAAAAAGCAAGAAAATCGATGGTTACATCTTGGCGGTGTTGAATGTTGTTCGTGGATGCCCTTCCTGAATTGGGTGTCGGTCGTGGTCGGGCGTTGGAGCATACCATTGTATACGTTCATCTAAACGGCGACGTTTATTGTTATTCCGCAGAAGTGTGTACTTGTAGACGCACAGGATGGACATTGGAAGACCGGCTCGGAGTCATTGTAAACGTCAGACGGTAGCAGCCACTTCCTCGGTTGACGTGCCATCCGTCGTCTTTATCACATACAATGGTCCGATGTCAATCGTGGAACGAACCGGACCGCACAACCACGTGTCTGACATGTTTGAACAGCCATCGCTGATAAATATTCACGTGGAGTGCCGAACATCGAGCGGCAGTCAGGAGGCGAAGGAGAGAGCCTGCAGGAATTTTCGTCGGAAATTCGTCGTTCGCGGTCATAGCGTCGCAACAAAAACGAGACGACCATCTGCAAGAATGTAACAAAAGGACGACAATGTCGAAGAGTTCGCACTTCAACAATGGGCAGTTACAGATGCAATACAGACTAAGCACTCTTTGGTTTATCTAAATATTAACATCTTCGGAGAAGAGTGATAATAAAATCGTCATGAAAAAGAGTCGAGGTCATCGTCGAGAGAAACCCTCGAGATCACCTGTAGCGAGCTCGATTCGAATGTTTTTCTAAACTCTCTCGATTACCGCGGATGCTGGATGATGAAGCGGTTCGGGCGTTAAGCGCCCACGATGTCCGTGATAACTTCAAATAAACGCCACAGTGATATGGGCGATAAATTCGAAACGATTGCGTTTGGCACGCTGCTGTTAGTTGCCGGCGGGTTTGCAACAAAATGGCGGTTATTGATAAGTTGCAACGGATCTCGTAAAGTCCAGGCCAAAAGTTACGACCGATATAAAAATGAACGGATATTAAGTTGTTGGGTTGGCCGGACCCGCACTAGACATTTACGGAAAAGTCCGTCGTAAAAAGCCCGATGCAGTTTGCGACACTCTTCGAAGATGACACTCAAAAAAAGTAGAATTGGTTTGAGACCTTTGCGAAATATACAAAATTTGATTAACTTTTCAAAAATTACTCAATAACGCTTTATAACTTGTTAATACTAAATAATTGTAAAAAGGGAACGTCTAGAGGACCGCCGGTGACCGATAGGACAGTTTTTGGTTGGAGACCCTGCGCGATCAAGCGACGAACCCGCTCGCAAAAATTTAATTTTCCGTCGATCCGATGGAGTATTGATTTTTCTACAGTTGTGGCATGGAATAACTACTTTGTTTTGGTTATTTCGATGAAACCTCCGTTTTTTATGTTAAAGATCGAGAAAAGTTACGACCAATATAACATTGAACGGATATTAAGTCGTTGGGTCGGCGCGGAAAAGTGCATCGTAAAAGTCTGATGCCATTTGCGAGAGTCAGTAGAGTCCCAGGTCAACAAATTGCACTTTAAGATAATAGTCTCTTCACTCTTCACTTTATCGCCCAGAGTTATCTTTCAGTTTCAATATCCTCGTCATTATAAATGCGTAGCTAGATTTCTGCCGACGCTAAAATTGTGGAAACTTTCTCAAATTATGATAAAAAATTATGAGAACAATGGAAACAACTCAACTGACGAAAACGAGCCGGTAATAGCACCTCTAAAAGCCCTCAACGCACGTAATGGTGCGCTCCCAACAAATTACCTAATTAGTCCAGTAAGACGTAAGCACGCCACCGTAATTGTTGCGACAATAATTAATATGCAACTGTCTACTTTTACGAGGTTAATTGTTCCTAACTTGTCCATTATACATATTGGTAACTTTAATGGCCGTTGTTTTATAAATTACTCTGTTTTGACTAGCACGGTAATTTTTATAAGTAAAACAGAACTGAGAGTATGATTCTCCGGTGGTGGATCCCAGGAGGCGGTGACGTAACCGGTCGGTAACAATAGCCACCTGTGCCATGATAAATGGTAATTGGATACCGGTAGCCTCCATCACACAAACCCGCCTTTTGTTTCAAAACGGTTTTAACATCGCTGGCGTAAAAAGTTATTAATTAACAAAGCGTCGATCGCCACGCCCAAACAATCTTCGTGGAGTCGGTAACTTTTGTTTGTCTTTGATAGAGATTAATCAAGAACGCCAAGCTAAGCCACCTCGATTTTTGTTGAAGCTACAAATTTTTAATCAAAAAGAGATCTTAATTTTCATTAAAGCTACATTTTTAGTTAATTAATGATAACTTTGAAAATGATTTAATGTTTGGTGTTATTCTTTCAGGCGATGCGCCGTCCTCGGCGGAAGCGCTCGAGAGCGGCACCCCCATGCAGACTACGAAACTGTCGAGGAAGCGTCGGATGGAGAGGAGCGTCACCAACAACAACGGCGTTAACGCCGCCGCCGATTATGCCATTCACAACAACAACAATCACGTCAAGAACGAACGATTGAGTCCCGGAGGGACGACGGACGTATCGAGTCGGTCCAGATCGGTGACGCCGTCCCCGGCGTCGCACCCCAGCACGCCCCCCGCCTCCGACAACCACCTCCTGCCAAGAAACTACAGCGACATCATGAGGAGCTTGGCGGCCAAGTACAACCACGTGAATCCTAACGAGTAAGTTGAACAACCCCATCTATTATCCGTCATCCTCCAACCCACTAGAACCAATTAAAAAAAAGTTGAAAACCAAAAATTAATTTTAGTAATTTTTCCAGTTATTTCACGGCCGCGAGGAACGGTTTTGCCCCCCCGATCGACTCGCGCTTCAAACCCTCCAACTTCCCCGGCCTGCTTCCCGTCCTGCCCCCGTCCAAAGACGGCGAATCCTCCAGCAGCAAGAAGAACGATTTTACTTCAATGATCAACCCTTTCGCCAACGGTCCCGTGTTCGCCCCCATGATCGACATGACCAGCACCCAAGCCCTCGTCGCCATGATGCGAACAGCCAAAGAAGTCGAAATTCAGGGTCTGTTGAAGAACGTGAAACGACCCGACCCGACCACACCGCTAGATTTGTCCGCCGCAGCACCACCCCCCAAGAGAGCTCGAACGAAAACGTCCGCTTCAAACAGTCCGGTTAACGTTATACCATCGAAAAGAGCCCAATCGGAGAGTCCGAGACTTCACGAGGACGTGTCCAATTGGACGGTGGATGACGTGTGCAATTTTGTTGCGAGTATTGATATTTGCGCCGAATACGCTCAGGTGAGTTGAACCAAGACGAAATTGTGATTGTAATTATTAAGTTTATGGCCTACCGGGTGCATGTATCATTAAACAATTTCACTTCGGCCGGTGAAAGGATAGTTAAGCTAATCGTTGGCGGTTGAAAAGACGCGCGACCTCGCGAATTTGTTGCAAAAAACGCGATTTTTAATCGAAAGTGCAGTTGCGCAACCAATTTACGTCTTTTTGGACCGTTTCACTTGGACGACTTCGAGTGCGTGAAATAAATATAAATTATTATCGCTAAAATCGCACCCAAGATCTCAGCAATCGAAGATCCTTTTTGGTTCAAGATGATGTCCAATTGATCGCCTTGGGTTCAATTAGGTTTTTAGTTACTGGGCCAGTTTGAGGCGATGCCTGCCAAATTTATTTCCCCGTTGCAAAAATTACCACACATTCGCAGCAGTCAGTTGCGCGACTTGCTGAACTCTTGCTGTTGATGTGACGCATTTGGTGTCGTCGGATATGAAAAATCGCGCCTCCCTCGAAGCGGCCCTGGTCGGTTGTAACCTTTAACGGGTCTTCGGCGCGCTGATTCGTATTCGAATTCCACAAATTACGATAAAGTTGCACGATTAATCAGCGGGCATCGGATATTAGCAGAATTTATGTTTAAACTTGGAGATTTTAATTTATTTTTTGCAACATTCCTCTCGGACGTGTCACGAATTTAAACAGGAGCGCCGGGTCGCCCCTCCCCCGTCTCTTCCTGACGGTGTTATTGGAGAATTGCTGCACGACGCTAAACTGGGACGTTTTCGGGATTTTCGTCACGTCGCATTTTTTGGTTGGTTCCACGCGTCAATTAACAGCGACATGCTTCACTTTTACCGATCGGTTAATTATTCAACGTAATCACTTTCGCGCTCTTAAAATTAATGCGGCCGCTTAAGTCGAGTATTTTTCGAATCGGCCTCGATTAAGCGATGGTCCGCCGAATTATTAATGTTTTTCAAAGAGCGAAAGTGGCGCAATTAATTAGGCCCACGACACGACACCGCCGATATAACAATATTTTCTCGGAACCAACGCGATTCTCCAAATGTTCTATTTGATATTCTAATTTTTCCATTGTGACAGGTGTTTGTTTAGTATAATTCGAGATTAGTTACTAAGTAAATATCGCAACAACTTAAATAAAATCACAAACAGTTTATCCGAATCTCAGCAAAATTTCTCCAGCATAACATGTCCATCAACAACTAATTTTCTCGAGGCGATTTTAGGTGGGTAGGTGTTGGAAACCGAGAAACTGCGTTGACTTGAGTTATTGAATAAGGTCGTGCCGCAGGAACTGCGATCAATCCTGCGCCGCGAAGGGCAGAGCCAATAGTAGCTGAAAAAATTATGATATTCGCCATAGTTAATGATTGTCTGCAAGACTATTCATCACGTGCCGAGATAACTTGGACATTAAACCAGAACGAGTTTGGACGAGAAGCCACAAAGCGCCATTAAACTAACTGCAAGTTTGATATTCCTGCAGGGCGATCCATTAAGGCTTGTAGCCAGTTCGTGACAGCATCCTGCGATCTACTTTAATTGATTTTGACGTCTCTAAATTAATTTCAACTATAAAACTAACTTTTGCCATAAATAATCGTAGCCGGGGAAAGCTGCAACTTTGATCCTCAATTTTCTCAAAGAACATATTTCTTTCCATCATCTAAACAGTAGCTTAAATGGTATGAAATTCGGCATAGCGACGTTGAAAGGCCATTTATCACGCCGCGAGATTGGCTAGTTACTCCGGGTCCATAACCGCAACCCGTGCAAAATTTTGTTTGGAGATTCAGCGATCAGGCGACGAACCCACACACAAAAGCCCCGTAAACGGCTCATAATATAGACGGCGATAATTGCGCGAAAGCGCTGATGGGCCGAGAATTCTGACACAGCCGAAGCAGTTTTCGACACTCTTCGACAAAAGGGAGCGAATTGGTTCAAGAACTTTGCGTTTCGGTGACGAATCCAAGCACAAAGGTTGATTAACCCCGCAAAAGTTGCTCAATAACACTTTGTAACTTGTCAGTATTGGCTAATTATGATAAGGGGATGTCTAGAGAACCGCCGGTGGCCGATAGAACCGATTTTAGCTGGAGACCCTGCACGATCAAGCGACGAACCCGCTCAGAAAATGCAATCTTCTATAAATCTTTTTGCAAATGTGGCTTGGATTAACTGCTGTTTTGGTTACTTCTTTGAAAAACCCATTTTTTTACGCAACGGATCTTGATCTTCTTCTTTTATGAGGGGAGCGGGTGATTAGGTTGCGAAACGAAACAGTGGCTGGAAAGCCCCGATTGGCGGAAAATCTCGGCCTGGAGGTTTTGAGCGCGCCACCTAACCACGATGGTGGGTTCGGCGTTCCTGCGACACAAAGCCCCTGAAAGCGCGCCACAAAACGTTACATAAGCCGTGTTCAGTCGGCGAATCCGCTCGCACATCCTCAAAAGGACGTCGGTCACGTTCCGGACTCCTTTACCATCACGTACAAGAGTTTACGCGCCAACACATCTGTACCATTGTGGCAGCGTGAAACATCTATAAGTGAATTTTATTTTCAATGAAGAGATCTGAAATATCGCCACCCCGCCGAGAGGAGAGGAGCACATCGTGACGGCATTGTCCGGCATTGCCGACGCGAAGAGTCCAAAGGTGTTTTTCGGGTTGTGTCGATAATGAGCCGATGGGTCCGCGTTCCCACACCTGACAAAAAAGACGCATCGGTTCCGACTCCCATTACCATACCGAGGTGGCGACGCTCGATAAAAACCCAATCAGTTTGCGGGCAACGGACGCGGCCTACTGGACCGGACCGACACTGGACGGTCAAACAATTGAATTTCAACCACAACGTTCCGGTCACGGGCGCGATGGCAGGATAGCGGCCGGGTTATCTCGCTTTATTGCGGATAACTCGACCAGAGCTGGGTCGAACACTACACCGACATTCATTACTTCAATTTTAACGCTCTTCGCTACATGCGCTGGATACCTCGCAGCGTCACACTACATCCCTTGAATTAAGACTTCGGAATTGCAGTTATTCGACTTTTTGCTCAAATTCATATTAATGGTGAGCTTTTACGGTCGAAACAAGTCGGAACATTCATTAGGCATTTTATAGTTATCTTAATTGGTTTGAAAGTGGCGAAACATCCAAATGAATAAGCATAACGATAATATTGAGCAGAAACTTTTTTATTACTTTTAACAGCAACATGGCCGCGTTAAAGCGATTTTTTGTTGGAGACCCTTCGATCAAGCGACGAACCCGCTCGGAGAAAAATCGCTGACAAGAGAGCGATTTCCGCTTTCGTCGATCGATGAGACTATTTTCTTTTGCGACGGCCCGATTTCGTCGTTGCGTCGTGTGGGCTTTCAACTAATTGACCGTTTTACGACCCGAATAAATTAAAAACGTGTTGCGCTATTGTCTTTAGGATAATTACGATTCCTCCATTATATCCCTCCAATAAAGGCCCTAAAGCGTTACGTAATGACGTTTCGACATATCATGATGATACCTCAAAAACAAATTAGTTTCTTTATATGGCCCGTCCGTACCATTACTATTGGATGTTGGCCGAAAGCGGAATGGATTTTCGGCCATTACCTATTGTTGTCCAGTACCGATTTCGCCAGAACACGTCCCAGTCGCGGCAGGATAACCGGGAAGTTCCTGCAACCGCAGGACTGAAATTCCTTCTTTGCGAAACATTTATTACAATGTGATTATTATTATTGAAGCTGTGTCATTAATATGTTGTGGCAGCCGTAAATTGCTGCAGGAATAGAGGCAAACAGCTGCCGGCATATTAAAGTTGCCGTAAATCGACCAAAAACAGTTAAACTTGCCACTGATTTGTGTTGGTTAGTGAAAAATCGTTTCAACAACAGCAACTGTTGGTACCGCTGCTATATTTTAACAAGAACGGACTGTTAAAAAATTATTACGTACCGGTTACGTTCGGATAGTTTCGAGTGAGATAAAGCCGGCATAGTCCCGTTGAGTATTGAAACCTTTATGCCAACAAAAACTCAATATCGGCATTACAATTGAATAACTACATTGGTGGTGCGCGTTAACTATATATGGAGCGTTGTGCTGAAGAGTATTAAGTTCCTGGAACTGGTCATTTGGAAACGTATCCGTTGCAAGGTTCACGATGAAGGATTCCGATATGCGACGCGATATTCCTGCAAAAGATGTGCTGCATAGTTACAGTTATCTGATTTAATTATTACGTAGGATCTAGCAGGATATAGGATTTATTCAATCAAACGAAGAGTTTAACAGCAGTCGTAAGCTGCAATCCGCCACTTAGTTATGGGAGAGGATTCTTATCGAGTCTGTGATTTAGATAAACGAAGCGTCAGAACGGGAAACCCGATGTTAAATGAGAGAATTTTTATTTTTATCTATTTGCACTTGGACAAGTTTGGACTGGTTTGGCTTTTTAAAAAAATTTCCAAGCAAAAAGAAATTAGGTTCCAACTTTTCCTTTGACTGAAATTAAAAAAAATTCTTTTCCGGCAAATTCTGTGCGTTTTTTGTCCTTTCTTGGGCAAAGCCGGCAGATTTTTTTTTTGGCGCGGTGCTGAATCGCTGATGGCGCAACTTGGGCCAAATTAAGTTATGCGCGTAGTTTCTCGGTAATTAGGAAAGCCCACACGGTGCGCGGTTCGAGGAGTTCGGTCGGGCGATTCGCCGGTTAGGAGAGCGTCTCGGCCGCGTGTCAGAGGTCGGTGGAGTAGAGGATGAGGTAGCAGGCACGTGCCCGGGGGCTCCTGTAATAACACGGTGCAGCAGTGCCTCGGCGGCTAATGGCGGCCGTATACTTACCTCGCGTGCAACCACCTTCTGTCGTCTCTTTTTCGGCCCACGTCAGACCGCGTCTCGCTGCATACTTTCGTAATTAGTTTCAGTCCACTTGCGCTGAAATTCAGCGGCCGACCGAAAAGAGAAAAAAAATCCAATCTCAACAGTTAATTTTCGTTATTTATAAAGTTATTAATTTGAATAACTGTGACCTCAACGCCCGTGGCCTCTCTTTAAGTTTATTGTTTTTATAGCTCTCTTTAGGTTGTAGGTCGCTATAAATTACTCGCTTTATAGCGATTTTTACTACCACCGTCGCTAATAAACGACGGCTCTTTTTAGAAATTTTCAGCCCGAGTACCAATTGCTGCGGCCGTAAATTCGCCTCTTCTAGCTTAAATCTATAAATCCATCGGCCTTTCGTTAACTGTTACTTTTTTATGGGCTCATCCGAGAGGAGCTTCACCGCAATTTTAGGAATTACCAACCAACATCGCCATAAATTTCTGAATTAAGCCCGAATTTAAACGCTGCCTTTGCGTGCCGAAGCGCCATTCAAGTCAATCGAGAAATTTCGCTCTTAACACGTGATAAACACCAATAACTGCACACGGATACTTGTTAACTCAACCAACATTAATGTCTTTGAAATATCGGCTTCGTGTCCCGATTAATTTTCCTTGCGCTAGAGTTTCCGATTCCTCTGCAATACCACGGGTTCGTGTTCTCACCGCGTTCAAATCGCCAGAAATTACGTTGCTGGTGATCCTCTCTACTTACCCTAGACGCTAATTATTGGATTGACGATGTTATTGGGTCAATGTCAAGAAAAGTTTGGCGGGTTCGTGTCTTGATCGCGGAGGGTCTCCCGGTGATCGGTTCAAAAATCGACCACACGACAGATCGCGGAACAATTTTGACAAAAAGCGCAAATCGCGAGTGGTTGTGCTCGATTGACGGCGGTCGCATAAATCTTTCAATCAAATCTGATGCAAGGCCAGATCCTGTTGTTCTTCTGCTTGATCGGCCACACGGTTGAGATTGTGAAACCGCCGTCATGACCAGAAACCGCTGCAGTAGTCGCAATGACGGTGTATGTCACGACCAAATACAGAACGACACAATTAACGACAAGTCCGGTGATTGACGGATCCAGGCCAGGGCGAACGTTCTTTAGGACGCACGCAATCAATGATAATCCTAATTGATGATTCCGGTCAAGATGGGCGCGTGAACGAACGAAATTTCTCTCTGCAGTGAAAATTACAAGTAACGGCGTGACGAGAAAATGAGCTTTAGGTGCGATCCAGTAAATTTCTGAACTTTGGTGAGGAATTCGAATGGGTGGGAGCGGACCTGTTGTCGTTGAGTTCGATCGGTTTCGCCCAGGGCAGGGTCGTTTGCCACAACAAATTGATAATTCGGAGGAAGCTTTAAAAAAGACTTAGTAACCGCTAACACGGCACCGAATTTGTTTTGCCGGACAGAATTATAATTTATTGGACGGCCAGTTTATCACTTCTTTATTCTCCTCACCAAATGGATCTTAATTTTGGATGTGGCCCCATTCATTTTTAATTTAGATTTTAATTTTTTATCTATTAATATTAATCACGAGTAGGAGACGGAAAATTTTCCTTCATAAATCGCGGGGACTCGAAAACAATACCGACAGCTCTTGCCGACTACTTTGTAATTATTTTTATTGTTCGTGTGGGCAGTGCCCATCACAGTTCAATAGGTCAGCCTCCCGCGGACCCGCATCCTGCGATCGGTGCCCGCTGGTCACTTTTTTGCGATAACATCACAACTATGTTGCTGTAATTTATCTCCCTGACCACTAACCATAGATAGCTACTCTCCAATACAACAATTACTCTTCTAACGTTTCCTGCAGCTCGAACAACAATTGTGTTTGACACACTGATAACTGTGCTTGTAGGCCTTGCGTTTCTACGGTGGTCTGTTCGATGGTTATCTGGAAAGTCTCTAAACTTGGATCAAAAGTGGGAGACCGAGAAAAGCTTTCCAAACGTCCCATTTTAGAAAATTAATTTGGAGACCCTGTCGGTCAAGACACGAACCCGAAAATTTCCATAAACGTTTTAAGCGTTCCTAGATTTGGAAGAAACGTTTTCAAGCGTTCTTAGATTTGGAAGTACCAAACTACAAACGGTGTAAAACCACTGAATTCTTTGCTGCAAATTGCGGACGATTTGTGGAGAATTTTGTTGGAGACTCTCGCGATCAAGACACGAACCCGAAAATGTTGTTTTAGTTGCTACGGTCGCGTGGGGTTATGAAAAATCGCTCGCGAGGCCACGATTTGAATATCTCTGGCTTCCTGTGTTCTTCCTGCTGCTATAAATATTGGCGTTTAACTTAATTAGCGGTCGGATCCCCGGGTACGCTTCGTTAGTGGTTACCATTTAACGGCGGAACCTTCATCCTCTTGACATATGACTACTGAGGTTGCTTAGGTGATTTAGTGCCGCCGCGTAAAAGTCAACTTTTCCTAATTCTCGGCCAGATATTTGATCTTATAAAATCGTCATTTGTAACCAATTCCGCTTAACCTATTTATTTCAGGTCCGGCTCGACGCAACACTGTTGCGAGTGGAGTCGAGGCCCGCGGCCCGGTCCAATTTGGTTGAATTACGCGATTGCTTTGCCCAAATTTACGTGTACCGGCGGGCGATTTGGTGAAAACTCGATGATTTAATGGTTCGTTTTGTCAGCGTCTTTGTCCGTGAAGAAACAAGAGTGGTCGATGATTATTCAAACGGTTCAAATGCATCTCTTTGGCGTAATTTATTATCAACCGGTGTGCCGATAAAATACTGCCTTATACTCACACTCACACGACGAAGTGAACGACCTTCTTCTGTAACACCGTCCTCCGGAGAGGAGAGATAAAAAGCTGTAGCTATCGGCAGCCATATATATAATAAAATAAATTGCGTCCGGTTGGCTGGACAACCTTTGCTCTGACTTTTTCTAATCTAGTTGCGTCCATTGGAAATGTCATAGTGCGAGAATTATGTGAGATCGAGGTTGTCAAAGCGAGGAGTTATAATTACGGAACCGCGGGCTAGTCGCTCCGATAAGACCATTAGCGCTCCCAATAATTAGCGGACGCGGAGGGAACATATGGCGCATGGGCGAACTTTTCGAAGCCGCCCAATTATCTTCCAGTTTCGCCATGGGCCCCGACGACCCCGACCAAATGTCAATAATTATATCATTGCCGAGCGATTTGGCAATCGATAGCATGTGACACAGACTCTCGGAAACCGATACTTACCAGCTACCATTTGGAAAACCTAATGACGCCGATGGAGCCTGAGGACTTGCATCGCAACCATTCACCCGAAAAACGATTTTTTTCGCTGATTAGAGGCTTGGACCCTCGAGGATCGGTCGTGAGGTTAAACTTTCCTGTCTTGGCGAGAGGAGCCAAAGTGTCGCTGGTCGAAACTGCGGGACTTTGCGATTTTTGTCGGTGGTGGAGTTCCGGCAGAAAAATGGTCTGGGTCCGCGGAGACGGAGCGGTAATGAAGTCGTCCAGCCCCGTGCTTAGACCGGTAGCCGGGTAGGAATGCAGATGCCGTGGTGCATAAGCCCGTTCACCGGTGGTCAATACAAGACAGGACAGGTTATTTAGCCGATCTGATCTGGTTCAGCCGGCGAGTGACCTCGCGAGTGCGGGGCGCGGCCCCGCCAAGTGGCTGCGGGTCACATCATGCCGCGCCCTGAACTCCCCAATTCCCCCCCGATCGTCGGCGCTCCTTCGTGTGTGATGCGTGTGTGCGTCGGTCGCCTGCGCTCTTGAACCCCCGGACCGGTGAAACGCGACCAACTGTCGCGGCGACCTAGCAAGGGCGTCGGACCGATTTTCTAATGGACCAGCAGGAATTTGTTGTAGGTTTGCAGAAGAAACTTGCATGGGCGAAGACACGAGTTTCGGTACATGCAGACAGTTACGATGGCGCGGCAAGGGCATCGGGCCAGTTTTATGTCGATGTGCCGAATTTTCACGATGTAACCGCAGGAATCGCGCTTTTGTATGGGTCATATTTAACAGTCTACCAAATTTACCCAATATTTTTATACAAAAAAATACTTTTATTTCCCAAAAATACTAAATGCTAACCAAAATTAAGAAAATACATAATATTAAAGCGACAACCAAATATTGACATAATGCTGGCCTCCTATATATTTTGTTCCCCAAAATAACTTTTGTTGACCAAAAATACTAAATGTTCACCAAATTTTATTCCGCATTTAATTCTAACATAATACCTAGATATTTAATTTTCGACAGTGTCTTATATTATTTGGCAGTTAAAAATACTATTTGTTGATCAAAAATACACAAGCAATAAAATGTTGTGCAAATGGTAAATAATTTTATGCAAAATTATAGATGTAGATGTGCTAGGGCAAGGAAAATAAGAGTAAAAATAGAAGTGATTTGCACAAAAAAAGATATTGATTTCCGTAATATATAAATGCTTTGCTGTAATTAGCTTGCATTATGTAAAACGTAAAACTTCTTTGAGTGGTAATTTCTAATCGTGCTTTTAAAAAAATTACAGGGCCCTGAACCGACCTTGTACAAAACTTTTTTCGCGTGTCTCTTGTCTGGAAGCGCAAGCGGCAAGGAGAGATGCGCGAGCATATTTTATTTTTGGAGTAATAGAATAATTATTTGACGCACAAATAGTTTTTTTGAGAAACACTAAATATAAATGGATAGCGCGAATATTTATTATGTACAGCACGGACGCGTAACTTGAGCGTTCTAAATTTGCTGAACATTTAGTAAAATTGATAGACATATAGAATTTAAAATGTAAGCAATGGTAAAACAATACGCAGCATAGTTATTTTAGTGGTGATGTTCTCATTTTCTGATGTATAATAATTTGGATTTCATTTAGATTTTTTGATGCTCATTAAATTTTCTGGTGGACAGTGCAAGGGATGTATGGTTTAATTTGGTGTACATTATATTTGTTCCTCTTTTGTATTATTACAAGACTTGTTATTTTCATTGAATTTAAATACGTGCAATTTTGGACGTCGAAGAAATTTTAGCAAGAGGTTCTGGAAGCAATTTTTTTCCACATTTTAAATCTTTTTTATTGCAGTTTTTAGCTAACTAGCAATATTTTGAAATTGATACACAAAGTTAAAGCTGCGGAGTGAAAATCGGTCGGGTTCGTCGCTTATTCACCATAGGGTCTCCGTTCAAAATTTTTGAATCTGAGGCGGATTTTGCAACTTAGTCAAAATCTGTCTTATGTAACTGAAAAATTGCCGATATTTGAACAGATTTGTCGCCCCCGTATGGTTTGAGAAAATTTTTAGCAAAAGTTATGTATATTTTTAAAAAATTGCGGCAGTTACATAGCAAAGTAAAACCAAAATTGCACAAAAAAATTGTAAAAGATTGTGAAAATCGTGTTTGTCATTTACTTCAGAAGCCGGTTGTTTACGTTATAGCGTTATCTGACACAGAGAGTTCAAGGAACCAAACTTTTTGCCTTAATCGCCCGTTTAAAAAACGGAAAAGCATCAATTAAACAACCATAAATAAACTTTCCGCTTATCGCCTAACCATTTGAATGGCGCAGAAGTTTTTTCTTTTTATGAGGAAATCTCCATTAGAAAAGCTCATTTGAAAGTTTTAGCGACAGTAAAATTACCGATTAAATTCACCGTTTAACAGCAAGGTGGGCAGTTTCCGTTGTGATGAAGGCGGTAATCGCACTGATAACCGAATCCTACTTATCTAGCAGTCACTGCTTGAAGCTATCCAAAGCAGCGCTTCGTTACAGGAAATAGCCAATATCATATCCTGTAGGCAGTAAGTATTCCAAGCAAATTGCATCCTGTTTGGAGACGCCAAGAGTGAAGCTCTTTGCTACACGGAAGAAATTAAAAATATTTAGTTGGCCGTTCTAAGAAACCTGAGTTGCAGCAAAGACCCGAGTAAGCGCAATTGTGAACTTCCAACACCCCAAGAAAATTTATTCAGGGTGCAAGGGCGAAATTAGTTTTTTTTTTTTTAATTAAGAGCGAAGCTTTTGCTGAAGGTTCTAGCAATATTTTTCGCGTTACCGTAAAATTTCGAGATATTAGCGTCCCGCCGGCAGGAACGGTCCGCAACTTTAACACTGGTGTTTAACTGCATTATTCTCAGCTGCCCCGGCTGTTAGAGTATTTTCTGCGTAATCAGATCGGCCACAGCGCCTGCCCTGGATTTAATGCGCTTTCGGGAATGCATCCGGTAATTCGTGTAATCACTCCTGACGTTATTCGTTCTGCTGCGAGCTGAAAATCGCGCGACTTCCCCCTAATTGCCCCACACGTTGTGCCGGTATTCGCTAATTTCAGCAGAAACCGTCGGAATTGTCTCACTACGTGAATCGGATCAAAAGTTTTAATGCGATTTCCCCGTCACCGTGAAGAGATCGGCCCCGCAATCAACCTTCGGACGGTACGCACGGCCACTGAATTACCGATCTAAGACGTGATCCAGAACGGGAACGGACCGTCGCGGAAATCGGTTTGGTTGGTAGCAGCGACTTGCGACATTGTTTTCAGCGTTAACGGCGTGTTAACACGGTCTCGTAATTATTATAATTATTACACCTGGACGAAATGTAAATGGTCGCATTTATATGGTAATTAGGCGTGTCAAAATTTCGATGTGGCAATAAAGGGTAAATGTGGACGGATAACAGGTCGTTTCGGGCGCTAGCAGGAATTTATGGGTTCGACTGCAAGTAGCGCAGTTGCTAATAATAAATAATCTAGAACTATAAAGCTCGATCGGGTCATTTCCGGCACTTCAGGATTTGAAAAGCGTTCGTTGCCTCCGAGCCGTGCATGTACGTGTTTCTGGACTTGGTTCGTTTTTTTAATCAACTTTCGATTAGAAATCAAGAAAAAGTGCTTGGTCGTTCGACGTCAGAGATGGCCGGCCATTTTTTTGTCTTGACGGATACAGTTATTAAAATTATTGCTGGCCTCACAGCTAAACCGCCTACGACGTATCAAACACGTGCGATTCTTCCAAGTTCAGCTTTTGACGCGCCATTTCCTCTTCCTGTTGCGATTTTCCTCCTCATCTAGTTCGCCAGCCTGGCCTCGGTATCCGAAGGAATTTCGATTTCTCGCAGCGACTACAATAAAGTTTTAATTATTATTCCCTGAGGATCCGCAGAATTTTCCAAATTGGCTGAAGCGCTCGATTTAAAAACTTTCATCTGAATAGAGCTCCTGACACTGACAGCAGTGCCAAAATAATTGACTCTTGCACGAGTTTGCTCGATGTTGACGCGAGACTTTTACTGTCCTGCTGCGGGCTACTTCTAGATTCCTACAGAGAGTTTGCTCAGCGACCGGCTTGTTTCGAGTGATCATTACGATTTTGGGTTATGAGGAGGCGAAGAACTATTACCAGCGCCTAGTAGGCAGTCGAATTCGCTAAGCACAGAGTCGTCTGCTTTTTTCCAAAAGTCGGCGCGCCTCCTCTCACCACGTGTGATTGATAACCATTCACGTGACCTGCGACATCCAACGGACCATGAACCCCAACATCCTATCTCGATCTCCCCATTCCTGCCGCGTTCGAATCCAGTTAAGCAGAGGAAGAGGCCGATTTACCAACGGAAATTGTTTGATTTTTTTTAATCACCACACGTTTCACCGAGATCTCGCGATAATAGCGACATTGGAAACCCGTCGCTTTTTCGAACCGAATTTCGGGCTTTTGGTCGGATGAAAGAAGAAGAAGAGCGACAGGTTTACGGCGTACTTAAATCAGCTATGAGATTATCAGCTCTGTTTATGGCTGGAACATGTGCGATAATTTACGACGGCAAATGCGAGCATGTAGGGCTCGCCGGACTCGCTCCGGCGAGAAGAACCAAACGGTTTACGACTGCGCCGGGAAATTATCTAAAACGTGTTCATTACGGAGGCCAATTTGTACACCGATTAGAGCTTGAAATAGTTGTCAAGGAAGTTTAATACAAAAGCGGAGGGCATAAATTACCGGACTAATGAACCCGACGAAGCGGTCTTCCTTTTGCGAACGAGCTCTCACACACTCGCATTCGGTACGGCCACACGTATTCGCAAATCGGAACTTAATGCACCAAAGAAGTTCGTCGAATCAAAATCTTCAGCGGCCACCGTCCGGGACAAAAGAAGAAAAACAATTGGTCAACAATTGGGTTTTTGTCAATGCCCTACCACTTTCTCCATTGTGAACGCGAAACGACATGATTGGAAACTTATCGCCAGATTCGTGTTTTCGCCGAAAAAATTCAAATAAAATTCTTACAAATAGCATTTTTGTACTCAACGCGGAGGCATCTAATAATGGTTGGTTTTGGTGGAAATTGGACCAATATTGACGCAAGTTTGGCGGAAATTTGGAAAAAAATCGCCGGGTTCGTGTCTTGATCGCTATTGGGTCTCCAGCGAAATTGCTCAGAAACCGCACAATTTTAGATGATTGTTTAAAAATTACGTTGTGTGACTAAGAATTGACTCAAATTTTAAAGATTCTTGGGATTTAATACAGTTTATGACTAAATTTTTTTAAATTATTTTTTGGACTGGCGAAAATTATAATTTTGAAGAAAATTAAGGACAACTTTAGGCAATGTTTAACAAGAAGTCTTACAACTTGTTCTGAGCTGAGAAAATTTGTCAATCCTTTGAAGATGTCTTTGGGCAATGTTTAACAAGAAATCTTACAACTTACAACAAATTTTCTCAGCTCAGGAGAGCTGAGAAAATTTGTCAACCCCCTGAAGACGTTTAAGGTTTAAATTTTTGCGCAACTTCCCACGTCCGAATTTCTGGAATGTGCAGGTTTCGCGGTTCTCTGCTAACAGGAAAAAAATTGGCCAAGTCAATCCGGCCATGGATCAGTGCGTTTGAGACGTGAGAGGTGCTTTGCATAAAACACCACTCTACTTTATTAGAAAGCTTAATCCGAGATAAGCGTTCAAACAAAATACCTCAGTAAATGCAGAATTGACATAATGGCGAATAAATGCGGATACGGCGACACATATTTACAAGCCGTTAAACCCGTCAAATATCCTCGAAATGTGAACTCGGCTTTAGTGATTCGAAAATATTTAAATCTCGGACGGGCCACTTAATAAATTTTTTTAACTTCTCGACCTGACCCAATTTGACCTCATCAAAGCTGACCTAACGATTCCTGATGACGAGGGCCCTCTCGTAGTGGAGCCAAAAGGGGGGATAATTATTTCGTAGTAATTTGGGAAGATAATTGGGATTTTCGAGTGGGCCTCGCGGGCACCTCACGGTCTAATTTGCATCTGAAACGCGGGCAATATGGTCCGAGCCGCCCACGGATTTGCCCCTCGAAACCGCCCAACCTTCTCCCGTCCGATTCGATTAATCAATAGGTTTGTCGTGCGATAATTAAAACTCGAAGTGATCGAATCTCGTGATCCTCCTCGCTGGAGCCAATTAGAAGCTTTGTTAAAAATCACACCTGACACGCAACAACATCTAGTTAAGTGGTAAAAAGATTAATTACGGCCTATTCCCGTAAAAAATGGCCGTATGGAACAGTTAGTGAACGGCGTGTGCTTTAGTGCAGATGCGTGCAAGGCAAACACGCCAACTATTAAAGACCCGTGCCGGCCCCCGTGTTGTACCCAGGCCACTGCACACGTACCATTTAACGTTCAATCTTCCGCCCAGTTCAAACGGAATTCCACGGGAGCAACGCGTTATTAGAGAAATTCTCAATTAACCGGTACCCGACCCCCATCCGGTTGCGCCTGTAGAGCAATAAATATCATTATTTTTATTAAAAGGATTGGAGACATCCAAGTGTTGTTCGAGTAACCAAACTTGGAGGTGCTTTTGGGACAAAATTATATCACCGGTAGTTTCGGCCCCAAGTCCATTTTCTATGTTAGAATTAAACATCAGGCAATAATTTTTTTTCAATTTTGGGTCCTGCAGGAATATCGCAATCTAATCCTCGCGAGTAATTGGTAGAAAATTTTTTAGTAGCGCCATCTACTCGACCAACTGTGAACTCAAACGCGCAGCTTTATCCTGATCCTTTCTGTTTCAGAACTTCCGCGATCAGCGGATAGATGGCTCCGGGCTGCCTCTCCTGACCGAGGACCACTTGACGTCGACCATGCACATGAAACTGGGTCCGGCCCTGAAACTGCGCTCCATCCTGGCGAGAAAATTGGGCTCTTGCAGCGTTTGTCTTCATTGCTCTCATTGTCACAACAGTGGCGGTTCCCCCGAGCCGCCTAACACCGCCGGCAACACTTCCGATTCCGGTGGCACTTCATGAAACTCAATCAAAATCCGGGTGACTGCAATAGTGCGTCGTTTACGCGACACATGTACTTAAAGATTTACGTTACGGTTCTGTGTTTGACTACTAGCAAGTTAGTACAAATGATGGCGGCTACGGAAGCCGCCGGCGTCGAAAAAGTAATTTAAGTGGATGTTAAACTTGAAATGTTTACATTTATTCAGGACGGCAAAGGAAATGATGTGCCTTTCAAAAATTTCAGGTCGAGTCGGCCGGAAAATATCGCCATCAATTACGTCAAGTGCCTGGATTTTAGTGGGAAGGTTGCGACATTGTTCTTGTTTGGGGTTTTAAAGGTTCTTCGCAAACTTTGCATCATTTTCATTACTTTCGTTTCTTATTTGTTGCGTTGTGCTACCCATTAAAAAAAATTTTGTACCACTCTTCCTCTTTAATAGTGAACCCTTCACAGTTTATAATTTCTCTATTGTTGTATCGTTTTATGTCGGACCTGGTTGATTTTTCTTGTCTATACTTTCAAACTTTTTTATGACTAAAGATTGTTCGTTATTGCCAATCTTTTAGCATTAATAAACCTAAATGTGGGTGAGGTTCCCTTATTTAAAAACAAACTGATATCAATTCACAAAATTGTATTTTTATTTGGTTTAATGCTGCTCGTATTGCAATTCTAGTAATTAAATTTTGTTGTTGTAAATAATTATTGCTGATGTGTATTTAAAATATTTTCTTGCTTCACCCTTATTACCACCAGGTCTTTTAAATAAACATAAATCACAATACCGTTTCACCAAAATAATTTTTGTTACGAGAAAGCTCTAGAATCTAGAACAAAATAATAATTTTGATCAAGGCGATTAAAGTTTTTCTTTTTTATTTTGTCCTTTCTAGAATCTAGAACAAAGTAATAATTTTGGTCAAGGTAGTTAAACCTGTTTTTTTATTTGGTTTTATATCACACTTTGTTAACGTTCCTTCGTATTCAAGTTGTATACAAGTTTTTCCTTAGTTCCTTAGTTTAGTTTCTTTTTCTACACCCTTCGCGTGGGTTAAAATTTGCCAACATTTTTTGGTAGAACGCCATCTCTGTTTCTCGTCTTGCATGTGCAATATCGTAATTGTCCTGCGTCTCAGTTGTCGCAGCCACTCCTGCTGTATACGATTATTGTTGTAACTGGGCCATGTCCGCCCAAAAATGTAATTACGTAGCTGTACAGTTCCTAATTTTGTAGTTTTATATGAAGCGAACAACGAAAATTGTAATAAATATTGCTCAATGTGTAAGTATCTGTTTGTATCTCGTTCTGTTTATGAGAGTTGTAAATTGTATAATATTTAAGTAACTATAGACATTGAATTATTCCTTAAGCAAATATTTTGTACAGTATTTTGTTGAAACATGTTTATGTACCTTGTAGACTTTTATGTTCAATTGAGGATCGAACTAAAATAATTTTATAAAAAAACTCTTAAGAAACGAATTTATTATTACTTAACTAAATCTTCTAGCCAAACGCTTTGTACCCTTCCTCGTAGCACACATTACTCTCTTAAGAAAAAAATTGGCGTAGACCAAATTTGATCCGTTAATTTTTTATGATTTTTTAAATGGCGCCTCCACCATTTGTTGAGTTTCTGGTTTGGGCAAAATAGCCACGAAAAGCTCTGAGGGGGCGCAGAACCTAATAAATTGGATGATGTGCACCCGTTTGCGAATCCAGCTGGGGAATATTTGTATAGATTACGTGGGGATTAGGGTCGCTCGAATTTATTTAAACAAATTGCTCTCGGCCTTTTAGAATCGCAATTTCTAACGCCGATGAAGGGTCAAAGTTGATTAAAGTTTACTAACAAATGACTGCAGTAAAGTTAGGTAATTGTTCCTTCGCTTTATTGTCAGACTTTTCTATACGATCCTTATCTAATAAAGAAAAAGAAGAAAACAATTTAACCGCAACCTGTCCGCTTTGCGGAGACTGCACCATCACTCTTTCACTTATCTTGAGCCCGGTCGATACAAAACTCAATAAATTTTCCCCAACTATAAATAAAAAAAATATATTCACACGTTTTATTTACCACAACACACAATCACAATTGACAAAATTTTCAAAATTTAGTTGCTTAACCCATAAAAGTGTCGGAGCTAAGTCCGTCGTTTTTTGTCGCCTTTCCAGCAAACTGCGACAGTATCATCAAATAGGTGGTGAGTGCGCCTCCGAGCTGCAACAACAATATTTATCACTAAAATTATTGCAATTCGCATTTTACCGATAGCAATAGTTGAAAGTTCAAATTGAAAAAATTGCAGGCGCTGAAATTCAGGGGTTGATTGCTGACTTGTAAACTTATGTAGGACAGCTGAAATCATAATTAAACGACGCCCGTTCTTAATTAGCTTATTTACTTACCTCGGTTCTGATTTCAGGATCGGACGATTTCAGGAGGAGGACGTTCAGGGTCTCGCCGACACGCGACGCCTGAAATTGGTGTTAGAAGACCTTAATTGCGCGTAGGAACCTCAATCTCGCCTTAGGAAATTTTTAGGTTCTCGAGCTTTCTGTTTAGGGCGGCAAAATTTTCAGCTAACAATAACTCACCTCTTTAGTAATCAACTCGAATCCGGCAACAACAGCCAAGAGCTGCAACACGTGGATGGTGATCCAAACGGCAACCAAGCATTGCTTGATGAATGGCAGTCCAGTCACCAGAAAGCCGTAGTACGATTGCACGATTATTACCAAAAAAATTGTAGCTACATTAACCAGCAGGGGCACCGAGTAGGTGCTCGAGAAGTACCCAACACTCGTGCGAAGTTCGCAATTGAGTTGTGAAAATATTTTTAAATTTCCCAACACTTGCTTGTTGGTGTTATCGCGTTTACCGTGCTTTTGGGAATTGTCACAAGAAGAAGCGAGAAAATTGTTGGCATGTTTGAAATATTCGTAAAAGAGCCACGAGAAAATAAAAAGTTGACAAACATTCACGCTGTTGACCGAAATACTGACAACAGCAGTCAAGATGTAGGCGATGGTGAGACTGTTTATCGTAACAGCAACAGTGACACTAACAAAAAGAGTCACCAAAAGAAACGTGAAAACGATGCAAGACACTGGAAGGAAATTCGACGAGTATTTGAAAGATTGCAGCAAATTCAGGGCAATGGCGAATTTTTTTCGGTTGGCAATGGGGCAAAAGATGTTCGCGGTTAAGGACGCAATGAAGCAAAGAACTTGCAGGTAATTAACTAGAGTCGAAACCGATTGTTTTTCTTCGAAACTCGACCGGAAACGGAAACAACAAATTACGTAGTAAAAAATTAAAAGTGTTGCGGTGCAAATTGACGAAAATCTATCAAAAGTAGCGCCATTTTCCCCCAATTTGACGGGGTGCAACCCGAAAATTTTACCGAAAAACAAAACTTTACCAACGACGGTGTTACCGGACGCCATAACAAATTGCGTTGTTGGACTGAACGAAAAATTAGGGTGACCGCGAGTTGCACAACGCTAAAAGCTCTTGCATAATTAACGACGTTGACGGGCAACGTAATTATTTGATGTTTCGAGTTGAATTGTTTCGTAAAATCAGCAGGACGCTTCTGGAAAGCTTCTGGAAGATTCTCCAACTGTTGCATTAATGGAATTAGGGCGTCGGGGTAGTTGCCTCAACTAAGGAAACGTTGCTCCTGTCTGCAACGAAACCAAAATTGTTCTCTATTTTCGATAAAGCGGGACTCAAGGATCGGGTCGGTTAAAAGGACGTCACGATAGCCTTCAGGGCGGGATTTTTTGCAATAACTTCCGAGATTATTCCTGGATACCAATAACGTTCTCGTAAAACTCGGACTTTCGTATAACTATAAATTTTGTTATCTACGAAAATAAGCAAATTTGGTTGACATTATACAGGGTGGGGCAATAGTGCGCCTGACTTCGATAGCTCGAGTTCTTTGATAGGTAGAAATTTGATTTAAAAACACAGATAAACTATAGAAAGAAGTCTATGACCGGAAATTATTTTTGAACATACAGGGTGAGCCAAGACAATTATACAGGGGCAAGTAACATTTTTTTAAATAGAATTTGGTGTGTAAAAGAAGATTTTTCAGAGCCTTTTCCTAGTTTCTTTTCAATCCAATATTATTGCTGACTATTTCCAAACCACTTGGATGTAGCAATTTTTTTTTGTTCAAATAATGACATTTGCAGATGCATGTTAAAAAAATCACTACAGTCACAATTATGAGTTCTAAGAAAAAATTATGTAAAGACTAGTTAGGAAATATTTGTGGAATGTCTTTGATCTACTTTAATTTTTAAAAAATTTTACAGGGTGGCTAAATTTAATTTTTTAATTTAGAACTTTTTGAATTTAATTTTTTCCATTTTTTTAAATGGAACACTTGTATATTTTTTACGATATAATGTAAAAACTAAAAACTAACATTTCTTGTATGCACACCCCTATGGCTATTTGTAACCATTTTTGAAATATCGCCAAATAATTACAAAATTCAAGAATAATTCTAAAAAATTAGATCGTTTTCCAAATAACTCGACAAAAAACTTCAAATGTATCAAAATTGACACAAAAATGTCAACTGACGACAGGTAACCGCGATAAATGTGCATTTCTTGTCGAATAATATAAAATGCAAAAAATGATCAAGATACAAAAATAAAGTAAACTTACTAAAAAAACTTAAGCTGTTTTTATAAACAAAACATTTGGAGCACTTATTACAATTTTATCTGTCGAGTAATTTGAAAAACAATCTAGTTTTTTAGGATTATTCTTGAATTTTGTAATTATTGGGCGATAAATCGAAAATGGTTACAAATAGCCATAGGGGTGTACATACAAAAAATGTTTGTTTTTAGTTTTTGCATCATATCGTTAAATAATATACAGGGTGTTCTATTTGAAAAAAATGGAGAAAATTAAATTCTAAAAGTTCTAAATTAAAAAATTAAATCTAGCCACCCTGTATAATTTTCCAAAAGTTAAAATAATTCAAAGACATTCTACTGATGTTTCCTAACTAGTCTTTACATAAGTTTTTCTTAGAACTCATAATTGTGACTGTAGTGATTTTTTTAACATGCATCTACAGATGCTATGATTTGAACAAAAAAAATTGCTACATCCAAGTGGCTTGGAAATAGTCAGTAATAATATTGGAGTGAAAAGAGTCTAGGGAAAGGCTCCGAAAAATCTTCTTTTACACACCACATTCTATTTAAAAAAATGTTACTTGCCCCTGTATAATTGTCTTGGCTCACCCTGTATGTTCAAAAATAATTTCCGGTTATAGACTCCTTTCTCTAGTTTATTTGTGTTTTTAAATCAAATTTCTACCTATTATAGAACTCAACCTATCGAAGTCGGACGCACTATTTATTGCCCCAGTTCTATAACAACCCTCCAAAAAGAAATTTAATAAGGAACAAAATTTTGTTGTGTAATGTTGACGTGTGATCGATAAGCGGAATTGTCGCATTATTGGTCGTAAGTGCAGTGTTTTGGTCATAATGCGATCGTGCCAGGAAGGTTTCTTAAAGATTCCATTAAGAAAGCGTCTCCTTTGAAAGTCTCGCTTCTTTCACCAGTATCGACGATTGAAGCGAACGAAGGTATGATATTATCAAATCTACAAAGGGATAAAGCAATAAAAAGCCTCTGCCGCCCCATGGGAATGCTTAAACAGCGAGACGACCCGCGGGCTCTACGGCAGCGGCGTCACTACAATTATTCAAATTTAAATAGGTAAATAAATGGAAAGCTTTCACCCTTTTGTCGACGCCTCAGTTGTTTCGCTATTAATTTTTTTAGAAATGTGTAAAATTGCTGCGTAGAGTTGTTAGGGTGGCGGCGAGAGCGGGTTCCAGGAGGTCTCGCGTTGTTTTTGGCATTGTCCGAAATCTAAACATCCGCAAAGTCAATAGTCCGGATTTACCCAGCAAATTAAAGTGAATGCAAGGAAAATTTGGGAGTTTGCTTTAGGTGTCTTGAGGCTCCGAACTCCAGGTAAAAATGCGGCAGAGTTAGGGCAACCCTGCGCCCTTAGCGCTTTGAATAAAGAACGGGTTGCCAACTTTTAACGTTTTATTTGACTACGAAGTACACGATTTCCAGATCAAAAATAGGTATACTGCAACATCCAACATCCAGGTATTTTACATTGAGGGGGACTCGTATTGGCGACGCAACGAGAAAATGTCAATTAAACGGGATGAACTGGTTCACTTCCTGAAGCAGCTGATCGGGTTGAAGTAGCATTGGCGGTAGCGGCTCTGGCGTTTGCTTTCCGGACTCCGGATGCCGCGCTCCCTGATCGCCCTCTCCCACCCGTAATCCTCCCCAGTCTGACCGCCCATTTCCGACAATCTCTGCGCCAACACCTCCAACTGCCACGGTTTCAGGCCGGAATCCAACAAGTTGTTGTCGCCGGGCTCGGAAGCCACCTGAAAATTTTCACACTTCATTACGGTTCCAGAGACGACGAGGGTTAATTGGGTTTTGCTAACAGCTAGCGGAAAACTGCATAGCAAGTTTGCAACGATTGTGGAAATTAATAGTGTCAGCTTCAACGCCGGAAAATCGCTTTAAGGAAACCGCCAACTTCACATGCATCATCCTGACGTTAACAATCTCCCCAGATTAGTACAGCGAGAAGGTAAAGGGAATAATTTCGCAGTGTTGCTTGGCAAGAACTAGGATTAACCAAAGATTTCCAAGCTCGCGTATCAAAGGCCCAAATGGCAATTTTATCCATCCTAGAAGTTGCTAACATTTTCAAAATCAACCAAAAGCGTTATTAGGTCAAGAATCAACTGCAGAAGTCTGAGCTTTGGTAAAAGATTTGCTAATGTTTTTCCCTGTATTAGCGGCAAAATTTTGAGACAACCCCCGTATGTTGCTAACCTCTTCGCATTGACCTAAATTATTTTCGGTATTTTCCAGCAAGTTTTTCTTGAGTTGGCACAACTTTTGCAACTAGCTACACCAGATTAAACTTGTCGGTAATATCCCGCTATTAACCTAAATTACAGGAAAAGCTCTCGCCCACTCGTCCGCTCTACTATCAACACAATGGACCAACAACAACACAATTTTCATAAGAATGCGTCCGGAGCTGGCTTAAATGCAACAATAGGGGTCTCGCTTCCAAATTCTTCCAACATCCCTCTACGATAATCTCCTTCATTACGGTGGGAGTTGTAGCAAAAATTGTGGGTGCGGCGTAATTTTTTTTGGGTCGTATTTAACAGTCTACCAAATTTATCCAATATTTTCATACAAAAAAATACTTTCATTTTCCAAAAATACTAAATGCTTACCAAAATTAAGAAAACACATAATCTTAAAGCGACAACCAAATATTGACATAATGCTGGCCTCTTATATATTTTGTTCGCCAAAATAACTTTTGTTGACCATAAATACTAAATGTTCACCAAATTTTATTCCGCATTTAATTCTAACATAATACCCAGATATTTAATTTTCGACAGTGTCTTATATTATTTAGCAGTTAATAATACTATTTGTTGATCAAAAATACACAAGCAATAAAATGTTGTGCAAATGGTAAATAATTTTATGCAAAATTATAGATGTAGATGTGCTAGGGCAAGGAAAATAAGAGTAAAAATAGAAGTGGTTTGCACAAAAAAAGATATTGATTTTTGTAATATATAAATGCTTTGCTGTAATTGGCTTGCATTATGTAAAACGTAAAACTTCTTTTAGTGGTAAAGTTTAATCGTGCTTTAAAAAAAATACAGGGACCTGAACTGACCTTGTACAAAACTTTTTTCGCGTGCCTCTTGTCTGGAAGCGCAAGCGGCAAGGAGAGATGCGCGAGCATATTTCATTTTTGGAGTAATAGAATAATTATTTGACGCACAAATAGTTTTTTTGAGAAACACTTAATATAAATGGATAGCGCGAATATTTATTATGTACAGCACAGACGCGTAGCTTGAGCGTTCTAAATTTGGTGAACATTTAGTAAAATTGATAGACATATAGAATTTAAAATGTAAGCAATGGTAAAACGATACGCAGCATAGTTATTTTAGTGGTGATGTTCTCATTTTCTGATGTATAATAATTTGGGTTTCATTTAGATTTTTTGATGTTCATTAAATTTTCTGGTGGACAGTGAAAGGGATATATGGTTTAATTTGGTGTGCATTATTTTTGTTCCCATTTTCTTTTGTCAAAACTGGTTACCTGGTTAACGTCCCCGAAGTGCGACGGTCTAGCGCTGGCCATTGCCAGAGAAGCGATGAGGAGGATAATCAACACTCGGCTAAGGATCTGGGGTACTTGAGAAGCCATTTTAGGATGTCTGTCGATCTGAAAAACAAAATTGCAACAATTGAAACAGGGCAGAGAGAGAAATAGGGACGTCACAACAATTCTAGCTCTTTGGAAGCCGGAGAGGCAGAAACTGGCCATTACAGAGAACGCCATTAGCGCCCCTAAAGGGGACCTTTATCTAATTTAAAATAAAGCGCTCGGGAAATTTCGGACATTCCTGATTCTGCTGCAGGAGCGATTTCTCAAAATCAAATATTATTTCAATTTTTATAAATTATTTTAATTACAAAAGAAATTTTTTTAACAAGTGTTGTCGGTTGTTGTAAAGCAGCCCGATGAGCTACAATGGGCCTGAAAGGAGGCTTCAACTTTGGAGATTAAGGGATGATTTATTAATTCGCTATTAGTCTCATGGCTTCGGCTAACGGTGATCCTCGCGTAGCTGAACCGGCGCCGAAATTAATCAAAGAGTCACGCATCTTACGATAACATCATTTCCGCAGTACTAATAAACGTATTGAAAAATTCGACTTCATCAAACTTTTCTCCTCGAACATTTCCGATCGGAGCAACTCGATATTGAAATTTCGTAACTTTTAACCCGGAAACTTCCGTCACGTTTCGCCCTAATTGTCGCTTCATCGTATGCACTATCGGATCATCCCCGCTTTTTACCCCGTTAACACCTTCGCAACTCGCCAGTTTACCCAATTAATGCGGAATTAGGGCGCTTCTTGAGCGTCAAATGAAATTTACCCCTCACGCCAGGACGACAAAACTCGATTTGCTTCGTCCAATATAATTTTGCACTATTTTGATCGAGTTTTTTTGCAGAAAGGAGGAGGATAAAAGCTTTCTCAGCTGAAGAGATGGCGATTGGAGTAGTGAGTGAATATCGGTAATTGCACTAAGTACTGATGTTTCCAGTCATCTAATTTCGACATCTAGGCATTTAGCTTAACGAAGCAACGCTAGGCAAAGCTTTATTTAAATACTCCGGAGGTTAAGTCGGACTGCTCTTAATTAAATTTACAATTTTGAGAAAAAAGAACTCTAAAGTTAGAACACCAGTGGAACAGTGGTTGCGTTATTCTGGCGCCACGTAATTTCTCGCAATTAATTCGGTGTTTCAAGTTATGACAATGGTTGGGCGTGAAGTGACAACATTCCGATTACTAGAACGAGAATTGATGTGATAACACAAAAACAATTCGCTAGCGCCCAATTGATTCCTTTATTGGTTCTTCAAAGGGGAAACGGGTCGTGTCCGGTTCGCCTGCCAATTTTCCGACGGCCATCGGCCGGAAGAGTCGAAATCGTCGGTTTTATGTCGCTTGATTTGATTTGTTGCTGACGGTTTTAAAGTGATGATTGGAAGAAATACGACAATATCGGGCGACGTTGAGGGGCTAAACTAATGGCTTTTAATGCCAATGTTGATGACATGTACTTGACATGGAATTGTGCAGACACTTGGAGCGGCGGGAACTTTAATTACTGACGGCCTTTCAATGTCTTCCGTGAAGAGTTATATTGGTTTTTTGTTTGTATTGATTTGTACTTAAATTGGGGGTGATTTCGATGATAAGGACCGGGGAAATAGCGAAAGGTCAGGGATACGCTATCAAGATTCGGTCTCTCTATAAAACTAGAGAGGACAACTGAGTTCTAGAACCAAACCTCGTTGTTACAAGACGCTTTAAATTAAAAATCTAAAATCAAATTGGCTCTATAATCCATAAATTTCCAAAAACCACAAAATTACAATTCTTTCCAATTTTCAAACTCTTGTAACTTTTGAACTGAAACACTTATATCGAATCAAAATACACCAAAATTATCCGCATTTTAGAGGCTTTCGAACGGTGCAAAAATGGTAAACCTACGCGTTATAATAAGAAAGTTGATTTTGCGATATTAGTCGATTTTGATGAAAATTTTGAATCAAAGTCTTCAAATCGCCACAACTCAAAAAGTATGACTCGTACAAAGAAACTACGGCCAGATTCGGGTTTGGCGGTTCAAAATCTACAAAAATAAAGCATAAAATCGATGTAAAAAAATTCAATATTTTCGATTTTTTTTTTCTACTCCAATCGATAAAAATTCGAAAAAATCCTAAAATCGACATCGTTGCTACAAGAGTCTGAAAGTTGACATTTTCTTGTGTAATCGACCTTTCTGAAATCAAATTTGAACTCAATTTGACTGTAGAACCGATAGATTTCTTGTAAATTTCCAAAAACCACCAAAATCTAATTTTTGCCAATTTTCAAATGCTTGTAGCTTTTGAACGGAGACACTTATATCGTGTCGAGATACATCAAATTTATCTCTATTTTATAAGTTATCGAACGGTGTAAAAATGAAACACCTACGCCTTATAATAAAAAAGTTGATTTTGCGATTTTAGTCGATTTTGATGAAAATTTTGAATTAAAGTTTTCAAATCGCCACAACTCAAAAAGTATGACTCGTACAAAGAAACTACCGCCAGATTCGTGTTCAGCGGTTCAAAATCTACAAGAATAAGTCATAAAATCGATGAAAAAAATTTCAATATTTTCGACTTTTTTTTTCCACCCCAATCGATAGAAATTCGAAAATTTTTTAAATTCGACATCTTTGCTACGAGGGCCTGGAAGTTTACGTTTTCTTGTGTAATCGACCTTTTTGAAATCAAATCTGAACCCAATTTGACTCTAAAACCGGTAGATTTCTTATAAATTTCCAAAAACCACCAAAGTCTAAATTTTGCCAATTTTTAAATGCTTGTAGCTTTTGAACGGAGACACTTATATCGTGTCGAGATACATCAAATTTATCTCTATTTTATAAGTTATCGAACGGTGTAAAAATGAAACACCTACGCCTTATAATAAAAAAGTTGATTTTGCGATTTTAGTCGATTTTGATGAAAATTTTGAATTAAAGTTTTCAAATCGCCACAACTCAAAAAGTATGACTCGTACAAAGAAACTACCGCCAGATTCGTGTTCAGCGGTTCAAAATCTACAAGAATAAGTCATAAAATCGATGAAAAAAATTTCAATATTTTCGACTTTTTTTTTCCACCCCAATCGATAGAAATTTGAAAATTTTTTAAATTCGACATCTTTGCTACGAGGGCCTGGAAGTTTACGTTTTCTTGTGTAATCGACCTTTTTGAAATCAAATCTGAACCCAATTTGACTCTAAAACCGGTAGATTTCTTATAAATTTCCAAAAACCACCAAAGTCTAAATTTTGCCAATTTTTAAATGCTTGTAGCTTTTGAACGGAGACACTTATATCGTGTCGAGATACATCAAATTTATCTCTATTTTATAAGTTATCGAACGGTGTAAAAATGAAACACCTACGCCTTATAATAAAAAAGTTGATTTTGCGATTTTAGTCGATTTTGATGAAAATTTTGAATTAAAGTTTTCAAATCGCCACAACTCAAAAAGTATGACTCGTACAAAGAAACTACCGCCAGATTCGTGTTCAGCGGTTCAAAATCTACAAGAATAAGTCATAAAATCGATGAAAAAAATTTCAATATTTTCGACTTTTTTTTTCCACCCCAATCGATAGAAATTCGAAAATTTTTTAAATTCGACATCTTTGCTACGAGGGCCTGGAAGTTTACGTTTTCTTGTGTAATCGACCTTTTTGAAATCAAATCTGAACCCAATTTGACTCTAAAACCGGTAGATTTCTTATAAATTTCCAAAAACCACCAAAGTCTAAATTTTGCCAATTTTTAAATGCTTGTAGCTTTTGAACGGAGACACTTATATCGTGTCTAGATACATCAAACTTATTCCTATTTTATAGACTATCGAGTGGTATAAGAATGAAAAACCTAAGCCTTATAATAAGTAAGTTGATTTTTGCAATTTTAGTCGATTTTGATGAAAATTTTGAATCAAAGTCTTCAAGTCGTCATAACTCAAAAAGTACGATTTTGGTTAATATTTGGTCTATAGTTTAGAGAGCCAAAGGCATTCGCGTCTTTGATTCGGGCTCAATAAGTTATTGAAATTATTTAAAAGAAATTATCACGCTGCGGGAGTTCATAAATAGAGAACCTTGTCAACATTTTTTTATTGCCAGATACGGCACAAGAAACGCAAACTTTTTCGAGCATTGGCCTACGAGCTTATTACATCAGCGGCACTTTTTTGTATTTTACTTCTTAGTTATGTAAAAATGCTTTCCGTACTTAGCATCAACAGGAATGTTCGTGGTTGTCTTTTCGATAAAATTGTTGCAAAAATTCAGCAACTTTTAGAAGATCGATAATTAGAGACTTTATAGTGTTTTTGGAAGATTATTTCATCTGGTCCCAAAATAAGGGACTTTAGAGTGTTGTGTGTGAGTATAGTGTGTGTTGTTTAGAGTGTTGCCATTTGTTGTGGATACTTTTGTGGAAAAGTTTTAGATTATCGCCTCGATATGCAAGGTTAGTGTTTAGGACGTTTCAATTCATTCTCACAAGAGAAGTCACGAGGATTAATAAGTTCTTTAAAAACATTTTTACAAGTTTTTAATATCTTCTACGGTTTGATTTTGTTTCTTAAATGAAAGCTCTTTTTACAACGTCGACTTAATTAAAAACTCAATTTTTACTTCCTGAACCCTATCTGCTCAACAAAAACACCGAATTTAAATCGCAACAATTTCTTCCTGCAAATCGTCCACTTCATTTACATCACGACACAAATCTCTCATTGCCCTCCGGTTCGGAATCGAATTCTGGATGTAAAACGAATTTTTAAAATTGCCTCAACCGCCACGCTGGATCCATTTCCCATGCATATTAATGACTCTGCGGGGTACTAACGAGATGCAGGCCAAAATGCCCAACTATCGCAGGTAATTAGTGGCGAGCAATTTTCGGCCATTACCGGAAATTTGCAGAAAATAAAATCCTATTGTTGCATTAAAAATAAATTTAATATTGCCCCAGTTGTCCGAAAAAAAAATTGACACCTGCATCCAAATCTTATAAAAAGTTTTACTAAAACAATAATAAAATTTAATAACGAAATTGTCTTTGATGCGAACATTACTGCAGAATCTTTCAGCAACAGGTTTGACACACTGTGTGTGTGCGAAATCATTTGTGGCAATTTGCTTCAGGTTTTTCCAGATTACTCCATAGAACGCAACGGTCACGTGTCATTTCACGTGACTGATCCACTCGAGATTAAATAATTACACGTCGGAAATCGTTAGAATTAAATTTAAAACGTATCCGACAATAAAACTTTCGATTAAAACTAAATTTCATAGTTTGATTGTTAATAAACAAAGCTTTGACGTAGAAATTAATTAGGATTAAGGAATCGAACGGACAATCAACAACAATGTTTGATATCTACAAAACTGGAACAATACACGAATTACCTGACGTTGCAACCAAACTTAAACAGGGACACTATTAACTTCGATCAAACTATTAAACAAAATTAAAAAATTACAAACTTTAAATTTAGTTCAAAATTTGTTTTTTACCATTTCTATGTTAGGATGGAGATTACGGAAATTTTCCTGTAATTGTTAGCTCGGGGTTGAAAATTTTAATTAACTTCACTTGGTGGTGAATCGAACAGATAGATACCTTTTGGTTGCTGAAAATTAATTAAGCAAATTAAAACTAGCTGGTGGCACGTCAGGAATTAGGGAAGCTGCGAATTGAGACGCCGGAGGCGTTCTCTCAAATATTATGCGTTGAATAAAGTTGTTAGAATTTGGAGAGCAACCAATGATAACGTTGGCGTGACACCTGATACCGTTTTCAAATTTCCCCCTATCTGCCACAAAGAGCCGCTGGAACAAAGAAAGCTTCAAAATTTTAAAACTTGAAAAGAACACTGTTATTTCGTCGGGGCTTCTTGTCCAGTTTACAGCCAGCCAAATTTTGGTCGACTTTACGGCCCGTTAGTTGTAACGTTGTAACGTGTGAATAGAAAATTACGAAATTTTGGGTGTAGTTTCTACTACGACGTGTTTTCATTGATTTCCCCTTCAGTCAATATGGACTCGTTAATTGATATTAACTAATAAATCATGTTAAAGTCAAATTTGCGTCAATTATTAAAAGCGAAACGCTTTATCATCGTTATTGAAATTCCCGGTCACGTAGACGCGTTACACCTAGCAAAATGCTTTACGCAATAACGGGAAACTCATAAAAGAAGAGCGATTGTGCTCCGCAACGTCCTGCTAACCCTTGATATATTTTCAGCAGCATTGCTTCGCTGAAAAAAATCATTGAAGTTTTTAGTTACAGAAAATTGCTCAGGACCATTGGTCAGAATTAAGCGACAATGGGACTATAGTAATAGTACAACAATTAAACTAAAATAAAATAAATAAATAATAGAATGAAATTTTGAAAATAAAGAAAAAAGTTCCAGTAATGGGATGTCGTTAGCCCCTCGCAACGAAAAGCAATTGCAATAAATATTTTATTCACCAGCTTGTTTGTCCCGCTGTTAATTTTGTTTTAGTATCCTTTGCTATTCTCGATTTACTTTTATCTGCTTGCGATTTATGACCGCAACTATCCGGGCTTGATTTCCCAAAATTATTAAAGACTCGCGCCAATTCAGCAGCAGTCGTGAATGTTCTCCTTTACCAGTCATTCGTTATTTGTGCAAATTAACTACGAAAACAACTATTTCATCTCTTTTGGATATAAATATAATTTACATGTTGTCTTGTTTATTTTGTTCTGCTAGTTGTTAGTTAGGGGTTCGTAGCTCAGACAAATAAAGATAATTTCAGCGAATCAGCAACATCTCAATTTGCTATCAGTGTTGTGCTCGGGCGAATGTCTGAAAACTTCCCCTTGGGATAATGTGGCGGAAAGAGACCCGCAATTAATATTGCACCTTCAAGCAAGTGGTCGGATTGCAAAGTTTCAGTTAATAAATAATTTTGATAGTCTAACGGTCCTAAAACGTCGTTCGTTGTCTTCGTGTAATGTAAACATTATTCTAAGTGATTCTGGCCCGTCCTTAACTAAGCATGATTTATGTAACTTCAAGTATCAAAGATGACGGCGCACCAGAATGAATTAGTTTAGATGCCGGAATAATAGGAAACTGCTCAAGAAGCCTCCATTGTCCGACCAATTGTCTTTCGGATTTTTACAGCATTTGCCACGAAACTACCTTTTAAAGTTCACAGAGCTTTACTCAAACAACTGCAATTTTTCTATCGTCACATAAATTTTCCTCAAAGTCGTTGAGCTTTTCTCCAAGTGCTAATTGTTTTTTGAATCCAGAGGTAATTTCTGAAAGTGCCCTAGTTGTTTGTTAAAAAATTCAATTGTGAGGGTAAGTTGGAAGGTGCAGCAAAAGAATTTTTGTTTGTTAGGTTACAGTTCCAATTCGTTGTTAATGGCCAATGCTGGGTGGCTAGTTTATGGAGAGTGGCGTCAGCGTCGTAACGCGTCGAATATAAAACGTCGAATTACATCCCCGTTTAAATGCCGAAGATCTGTCGTCGATCTTGGATGAACGCTGAAAACGTCACTAAAGCGAAACGTTTCAATTAAAGTTCGGGTGCTTGCCATTTTTGCTGTTTCAAGAAAATTGCGAAATTTTTACAACTTTTTAAACAAAATTATACCATAAGTACGGAGCTTCCCTCCAAGCTTTGTTTCAACAAAAAACTTTTTATTCTTCGACAAATGCGGGGAGTTCGAAAACGATGCCCGGTGGCGCCTCCACCAATTTGCACATATTTTTAATAATTAAACTATGGCTAACCAGAGATTTTAAACTGGAATTAAAATTTAATTAACCGCTTCCAACTTCCAACTAGAAAACGGGGCGTTTTAAATTTTTACCGCAATTTATTCAGTGATCCAGCTATTTATTTTAACCCCTCCAAAATCGGGCGTAAAACCCAATGATTTTGATAGCTCAATCGACTTTATTGCCCCGAAACCTTTTGTTTAGGCCCTTCACGTTGAAACTCTATTTTACAAGCAACCCGACGTTTAAGGGCCCACTTTGGACTTAATATTATCCTTAATAAAAATTGCCGGAATGCAGGCGCACTATCATCCCCCTGCTATCGTGATCGATCGAGGAGCTTGCTGAAAAGTGACAAAGTGTCCGGAGGGACCAAACTCAACACCTCCATTGGATCGAAAAAGTTATTAATTTTCCAAAATGAAAAACAACTTTTCTGATTTTAATTTAATAAAGTATAATTTCAGTTAATAATCACAAATAGAATTGAAACCAATTAATAATTTTAGTGTGGTGCTATAAATATTTATTAGTAGACGCGATTTGGGGCGGAAATTTTGAACTAAACAGCAACACGATGATTGCGAAGCGAAACGGAAACTATTTAATCCTGCGTTGACATAGTTGCGAAACTTTAGTTGAAAGTTTTACAAGCTGCGAAACCTATTTGAGGGAATAAGTACAGTCGCCATCGACAGTCCTCCGTTTATGATTTGCCGTTAACTCCTGAATTGAGTAAAGTTGAAGCAACAAAACGAAAATTTATTACTGATTGTTTCCGTATCACCAGTTTTTTAACGGAACATTGTAGAAACTTAAAACTCTTTGTTGGCAATTTTTCCAATATCGATAAAAAAATTTGTTGCAGGGCTTAAAATTTTTAATTTAAAACAATATTAGGGGAGGTAAAAAACAAATTATCGCTAGTACAGGATTTAATTGGGGCAGCAATTTTTACCTAAAACAATCTGGATGTCGATAAAAAAATATTTGGTTCGAGTAACTTTGGGGGTAGAAAACTTGTTGATAAGGAGTCTTAATTCGTGCAAGTGTTTCGTTCCTACTTCACCTTAGAACCACTTCCAGAGATTGGATTTTATCCAGGAATATTTTTATTGCAGCAATTTGACGAGGAATAACAAGGTCGAGTTAAGACACCTCCAAGGGTTGCACGCGCATTACCGTTATTGCTAATTCTTTCAAAGTTTCTTAAACTGAAATCGTTAAGGGACACTACTTAACTAAAGTTCAGCTGCAGCAGCAACGGGATCGATCTAGTTCACACTGCGGCCATCTAATTCCAGAATTGGATCTCCAGAAAGGGGCGCAAAATAAAAATAAATAATAAATAATTAATGTTAATAAGTAACGATAAATTGTTGAATTCGCCACAATGAAAAGTGTTTTTTAGGCAAAATCCCCAATATCTCAAGTGTAGTAGCAATTCCTGGACATAGGTGACTTTGCCAGGGTAAATTCCTGCTGAAAGTTGTAGTGCTTTACCTCCCTCATTGCTAATTAAATTCTTTATCGATAGGAATTTTTCAAAGAAAGTAACAAAACTTTTAGCTATTTTTTGCTACTTATTGATGCACGTAACTTCAAAATTTCCTTTACTAAGAACATGTAATCTCTTATTGCGATATCAGGTAAAGATGTAATACAAAAAAGGTAGAAAATTACATTTAAAGTCCGAAACTTAGCAAAAAATTCATCAAACTCACTCAGTATTATGCAATAATATACTTAGTATTATGCAATAAAACCTTCAAGTTCTAAAACTTGCTGAAACTGGGGTAAGCAGATCCTGCAAATATTCTTACAGCAGAGTGAAAGTTGCGCAAAATTGAAAATTCTTGTTTGCATTAAACTCTATAATAGAGAACGTTATTAAAAAGTGCCAATTACAGGAAAACATTATCAACTATTATCCAGCAAAAATAATAACTTTTCTCAAGAATTTCAAAATTTCAGAACTTCCAAAATAAAATCTGCAACTTTTTGGTGGCATTGGTGGAAACATTGCGGAAGACGTCGGAAGTTGCAGGATTTCGGGGACGGTCACACGAGACGCCGCCGCCATAAATCGGATTAAACCTCACTTAACAAAATTTCAACAGTTTCGATTTTCTTTCTGCAAATTCCTCCGCAATTATCGCTCCGACAGGACCGAATCGAGTTAGCCAACTTCGACGAACCTTTCTTAATAATCAAGTGACAATACTGAAAATCAAACAAATTGTTTGGATATGACCTACCTTGACTGTATCAGAGCACGAGGATGCGACGCGCGTACTACAATGAACCAAACGTGATGTGATTTCAGTTTTATACGAACGTCGCGGCGCTCACCGTCCCACCAACCGTACGCGAAGACCAAAATGACGTAACAACGACCTCCGCCAATCAATAGACAGCACAAGATTAAAACGATTCTCAACTTCTTCTGTTTCTTTGCCAAATGACAATTTTAATTGAAAGTTTCGCGTTTCAAACACCATCAACAGTTTCATCGCGAAAATCTAAAAACGATAAGGTTACTTTTTGGATAGGCACCGACAATAATTTTGTTCGTTAAATGGAAGAATTTTAACAGAATCGGTGATTGGTTGTGACATTTGACGCAAATTCGGGGTGAGTCCTGTTCCTGGATGCTGGAGCGTTTCGGGACATGGACTCACCTATGATAAGTAATGCAATTTCGTTGCGGCGCCACAGCTTTTGATAACAACTGAAAGGGCTGTCCCGCGGGGTAAGTTTAAAAAGCTTGAATTACAACGCAATTAAACGAGGAATTTGTTTAAGGATGGTGCATTATGCTTGTAGCGCAAAGTTCCAGCCTTTCAAAGCTCGTTTTGTTGATGAGCAACCCTTGAAAGATGCACGTATAATACCGAGCTATTGTCGGGGGAGTTTTACCAAATAAGTTGGGCGCTTTTCAGCAAGTTCGAAAATCTCGCTACCCACCCCCAAGTTTTGCCAGTAAAAGTATCAATCAAGCCACCAGCCAAACATTCACTTGATGCCCTTATCGAATTTCCCATCACTACGTTCACTTATGTCCAGTAACTTTGCGTAGGGTTAAGCTTATCCGGGTGTTGCTTGAACTAAAAATTGCTAGGGGTGGGCGAGGGGTAAATGAGCCCTCAAACCGGCACTGTCATCGTCGTGAGGGCAGCTAGACGTGACACACAACTTCGAAATTAATCACGTCAGGGTTGGCTGTAACGATATTCGAACTAATGCGTTGACGTATTGGGAATTTAAAGGCAATTGTGTCTTGTTCCATACTCAACGTCACTTTTGTGGCGCTAAAACAATTACCCTTTTACCGGTGGCGTCCCGCAATTTTCTAATTTCGATTATTTCAACTACTAAGTGCTTTTATCGAGTGATAATTATGCGAGATCGATAAGAGGCCATTCGACACTTTCCACAAAGTAGTGGTGCAAGCACTAAGTGAAACGCAATTACCTTAATCAGCCAGGAGTTAAGTTGGTTCAGTTTTCTTTATTGGGGACGAAAATTCCCAATAGGTGGCAACCTCCGTTGGGGTTAAAAACAAATTTTTGTCATCGGGGTTGGCAATAAAGTTGAATTATTTTTAAAACATAAAAGTTGCAAAATCGGGGTGTAAAATATGTAAATTAGGGAATGCGTTGCGATGTAAATCACTCATCTCGTTAAGATTCAGTAAAGGGCCAAGTTTTTCAAAGTAATTTTTTGATGTTTTTTTAAGCAACTCTAATATTATTTTTATTACCATATGCTAATCTCATTAAAATGGCAATACTGCCACCAAGAAGCAGCACATTAAGTCTGAAAAAGTTTGTTTAACAACTAAAGCTTTACGTCCTGCATTGCTAGTATAAAAAGGATTTTATCAACATTTACCATCATCAATCAGTGACCAATAAATTTAAGGCGGGCAGGGGTCAAAACGTCATATTGTCGTTTGACTGCGACTCTGAATTCAGAAGAGCGTAGAGAGCTACAAATGGTGGATGCGCCGGGCGACTGAATTGATCCAACTTCGTTTCGTTCAAGATTCCGCATTCTTGCCGTGAAAGGGTCAAATTACGGCGACCTAATTCCCCGATGTCATAATTAAGAAGAAACCATTCCACGTTCCACTTTTGCCATATTATTGTACAAGACACCTTTTGCTGACGGAATTAAATAAAAACATTTAAATGTCGTAATTGTTGGTTGCAGGTTAAACTTTAATTATTGCCCTATTATTTTACAAAACATCTTTTTCCGGTGGAATTAAATAAAAATAATTAAATGTCGTAATTGTTAGTTACAGGTTGAACTTTAATTAAAAATGGGGACAAATATAATGTACACCAAATTAAACCATACATCCCTTGCACTGTCCACCTGAAAATTTAATGAGCATCAAAAAATCTAAATAAAACCCAAATTATTATACATCAAAAAATGAGAACATCATCACTAAAATAACTATGCTGCGTATTGTTTTACCATTGCTTACATTTTAAATTCTATATGTCTATCAATTTTACTAAATGTTCACCAAATTTAGAACGCTCAAGTTACACGTCCGTGCTGTACATAATAAATATTCGCGCTATCCATTTATATTTAGTGTTTCTCAAAAAAACTATTTGTGCGTCAAATAATTATTCTATTATTCAAAAAATAAAATATGCTCGCGCATCTCTCCTTGCCGCTTGCGCTTCCAGACAAGAGGCACGCGAAATAAGTTTTGTACAAGGTCAGTTCAGGGCCCTGTAATTTTTTTTTAAAGCACGATTAGAAATTACCACTAAAAGAAGTTTTACGTTTTACATAATGCAAGCCAATTACAGCAAAGCATTTATATATTACGGAAATCAATATCTTTTTTTGTGCAAACCACTTTTATTTTTACTCTTATTTTCCTTGCCCTAGCACATCTACATCTGGAATTTTGCATAAAATTATTTACCATTTGCACAACATTTTATTGTTTGTGTATTCTTGATCAACAAATAGTATTTTTAACTGCTAAATAATATAAGACACTGTCAAAAATTAAATATCTGGGTATTATTTTAGAATTAAATGCGGAATAAAATTTGGTAAACATTTAGTATTTTTGGTCAACAAAAGTTATTTTGGCGAACAAAATATATAAGAGGCCAGCATTATGTCAATGTTTGGTTGTTGCTTTAAGATTATGTATTTTCTTAATTTTGGTGAGCATTTAGTATTTTTGGGAAATAAAAGTATTTTTTTGTATGAAAATATTGGGTAAATTTGGTAGACTGTTAAATACGACCTATTAAAAATTCTGAACGCGCCTTCCCAATCGCGTCACTTAGTTTACGTTCACGTTCAAGTGGAGTGGGCCGCCATATAAGGCACCCCTCGAATACTTAAGTAATATTCCAAGACAATCTTCCCTCTTACTTTTGCCTGGGGTTGTAGGTCGGGCCCGCCCTTCCTCGATTTTGGCCGTTCCTAAGGTAAACTTGCAAAAGTAATAATTATTCCTCCTGAAACTTGGGTGTTTACCGACCGACGAATTTCTATTGTTGGCAATTAGCAAATGACGCGTGAAATAATTAACCTTTACCCAGCCTCTTCCACCCCCTTCGAAATGTTTCTAAATCTCCCGAATTTGTTTTGTTGATTCGAACTTGTCGGTATTGGCGCACCCCAAATCTCGCATCATTCGATCCGGACGCAATTAAATAAACAATTAACCGGCCGGTTAAGCCGCCCGTTTTTTTCCGCAGTTAATTAAATCCGCAACGGACCGATAAGAATCATCGCTAATCTTCACGGGAAATCTCGCACTTGTTATTAGGAAAAGTTTGGCTGGCGCTTTGAACGTTTCGCTAGTGCCCGCAACTAATTTGTCGATTGAGTTTATCTGACGAGTCATAAATACGGTAATTGGCAATTAAGAGGTAATATGTGTCTCAAGAAGAGACGGTCCCGTGAGTACTTCAAAGCGTCGTTTGGGCACGTGGGTCAGAAACTCTCGACGTTTCGAAATTACCATTACCAACGTTTGGATGATGGGAGTTGAGGGGGCCATTGTTGAGGTGTTTGGTAACAAAGGTCAGTTGAGCTGCATCAACAAACCGACGTAATCCCGTAATTTGAAGTCAGATGTAGGTACCGACTGGACTGCATAATGTCGCCGTTTCGTGTAATCCGTTTATTTGCCGGCTCCATTGCGGAATGAAATTATGGACCAAAATCGCTGTAATCCTCGATAAAACTACGACTGGTCGGGCCGAATTGCAGCCGCCGTCCTCCACAATATTTACGTTTTGCACGCACGACAAATTCAATTACGGCAACAAATATTTGAGCTGCACCGCTAATTAACAGAAATATTTGTGGGGGGTCAGGAATTTTTTTTTGACAAAATAATAATTAAGTTGCCCAGATTTTCTAACGTTTATCACGACGAAGAGTGTCTAAGGTTTCAGCCCTTAATAAACTATGATCAGTTCGTGTTACGTGCAAAATTACAGATTTTGCTGTTGAAATCCCTACTTCAAAGCTTCGGTATTTCCATCGATCGCTCTATTATTGCGATAGGTGCCAATACATTTTTCAACCTTCGCGTTCCTTTTTAATTTGCAAAGTCATAAATTCCGCGACGTTACCAATATTTTCTCAATAACGTGCAAATTTTATTTATTCAATTTCCACTTCTTACGCATTATTTTTTTAATGCTCTCCTCCTACGGCGATTCGGGATCATTAACGGTAGTTTGGTCTTTCAACTGATTCAGTCGAACCACGTGAAAATTTTATAGACATAGGTATAGAGAGACAGCATTCTGAATTACGTTACAGTTTCAAAAAAAATTTTTAGGTTGTGGTGGTTACCTTTAATTTTGATATTGTGTCGCGGACCGAGAATTGAGGGATTTAAAGCTCTGTCTGCTTAGCCAGAACTGTGTTTGTCTCTTTGTCGATTGGCGCTAATTGTGAAGTCGACCCGGCGGGAATTTTATGCCTTTTTAATAACAATTTCGTTTTGATAGAGCCCAATTAATGTATCGGGAAATCGAGCTTCGACAGCGTAAAAGTAATAAAATCGACGGCTATAATAATAAAACTAATATTAACTTGGCTATAAACAAAAAAAAGTGAGAGTATTTACGTCCAGTCTGTAGCGATTAGTGATGAAGTGATCGATCACTCTTCAATTTTTTGATGGGTCTAAACGTTAACATTGGCCGCCTTGTTTTCTATAGATAACACTTTTATTACTACTTTTAATGTAAATCGTTAATAAAACGTAAATTTGTTATTTTCTTCAGGCGTTACAATTTTAGAACAAAAATTTCTCCGAGCGATTGCAATATGTTTCAGAAAAACTACGAAATTGAAATGAACCCCTAGGATTCTCCCGGAAACCAGAATTCTATTTAGGGTCGTATTTAACAGTCTACCAAATTTACTCAATATTTTCATACAAAAAAATACTTTTATTTCCCAAAAATACTAAATGCTCACCAAAATTAAGAAAATACATAATCTTCAAGCGACAACCAAATATTGACATAATGCTGGGCTCTTATATATTTTGTTCGCCAAAATAACTTTTGTTGACCATAAATACTAAATGTTCACCAAATTTTATTCCGCATTTAATTCTAACATAATACCCAAATATTTAATTTTCGACAGTGTCTTATATTATTTAGCAGTTAAAAATACTATTTGTTGATCAAAAATACACAAGCAATAAAATGTTGTGCAAATGGTAAATAATTTTATGCAAAATTATAGATGTAGATGTGCTACGGCAAGGAATATAAGAGTAAAACGAGAAAGTGGTTTGCACAAAAAAAGAGATTGATTTCCGTAATATATAAATGCTTTTCTGTAATTGGCTTGCATTATGTAAAACGTAAAACTTTTTTTAGTGGTAATTTCTAATCGTGCTTTTAAAAAAAAAATTACAGGGCTCTGAACTGACCTTGTACAAAATTTTTTTCGCGTGCCTTTTGTCTGGAAGCGCAAGCGGCAAGGAGAGATGCGCAAGCATATTTTATTTTTTGAGTAATAGAATAATTATTTGACGCAAATAGTTTTTTTGAGAAACACTAAATATAAATAGATAGCGCGAATATTTATTATGTACAGCACGTACGCGTAACTTGAGCGTTCTAAATTTGGTGAACATTTAGTAAAATTGATAGACATATAGAATTTAAAATGTAAGCAATGGTAAAACAATACGCAGCATAGTTATTTTAGTAATGATGTTCTCATTTTCTGATGTATAATAATTTGGGTTTCATTTAGATTTTTTGATGCTCATTAAATTTTCTGGTAGACAGTCCCAATTTTATTTATATTACTTTTGCAACTGCGTTGCATGAATGCACCACGTTATTAAAGATTAATCATTTCAAAAAAGATTCACGCAAGTGTTTGCTGACGTTGTTCAATATTAATTGCACAAGTAAAAATAAATTTTCTGCCAATTTTAGTGTTTTCTTATTTGGAGCTTTGCCAATGCTTCAGTTCGGAACTAATCCCGCCGGCATTAGCGGGACAATTGTGCATTTAGCTCCGGCAAACTTTTGACTGGAGTTAACAAATTGAGTTGTTGACGCCGAACGCAGTTGCAAGATTAACGCGCTTTTGATAGTGTTGTTGCCGCAATTAAGTTCGCTGAAGTCGAATTAATCGTCCGACCAAAAGTGAGCAAAGCCCCCATAAACACTCATTTTTGTTTAATCCCCTCAATAAAGTTGTCAAAAGAGATATATTGGATAACGATTACCGCTCTCGATAGTGGCGATGACTCGATAAAGACAGAAAAGGAACAAATAATTTCCATTGATAACATCGCCCTTTGCCAACGGACACCGAGCAGGAATCCGTCAATCCGGCGGATAACGCGATTGAATTCCGGCGTCGCGACGCGCCAGCAATTTCACAAAACGAAACTTTTCTTTGATACGGGGTGGCAACCAACATCCATAATTTCAGACAGTAACAACTTCTCAGGTACCCACGCGATTAATCGCTGCGGCCCAACACGACACTTTTCCCCCGAGAACGGTGTTGTTTGTCGAGATTAATTGGAAAAACCTACACCTTTCGAAAAAGCTCGAAAGCTACGCGAAGCTTCGTCGCAGAACCGACATCTCGCGGCCAATAGATCAAGCTGCCAACTTGACCAACAATGACCGCAACAGGTTCCACAACTTTGACAGCAACAGGAAAAACCCAGCAGTCGTTCCAATTAACGAGCACTGCTAGTTTTAATTGAGATTTATTTTATTGGCCGACGATCGCGGTTTGGTTTCAGCCAGGCAGGTGCTTAAACTTTAGTAGGCTACGAGGTCGTTAGAAAGCTCGCCAACTAGACACGAGATTTTATTGGGTCTTAAAATTATCGCGATAAATTAATCCCGAGAAGTTGTGCTAACAAGAAGCGAGCTGACACTGTAGAATTTTCCGACTTAATCCCTCAATTTTTTCTCTATTTCCAGCCCTCGTGCCAAGTTAAGGGTTGCATTTTCCTCGAGTTGCTAAAAATTTCATTCTAAGCCAACTAATGTTTCATTAATAAAATAATTGTTTCTACCTTCCAAAAATTAAAACTGACACAGTCGGGCTGTTGTGATTTGACTGCAGCAATTCTCAACGTCCACACCCTTAAATTCCGCGCTGCCACGCAAAGTGCGAGAAAAGGTGGAGAGTAAAGGGGAGGAATGAAAATTTGTTTTTTTTTTATTTTCTCCCTTAGCTTCAATATTTTTCTTACCTTTAAATAAAGAGCTTTCTCCACGTTGTGAAGCAATTTTAATTTGTGGTTTAATGTTTTTACTAAATTGTGCCTGGTTCGACTTGTTTTTTTTTTTAAACTTTACTTTATTTTTGGCTCTCCTGAAACCTTGTTGAGGATCTACATAATGAAAGAGAAGGGTCGTGACTGATTTTAAAACTACTTTTAATATTGGCAAAGTTGGCTATTTCTGAAACACCCAAAAGATGTGCAGGGATCAGCCCCCGGGGGCCGCCTCTAAAATTTAATCCCACACAAGTTGGTTAATAAATATCAACTTTTAATAAGTTCAAAAATTGATAAGTTGTTTCAAAGTTTCGTCCTGCCAAACTGAATTCAATTACACGACCCCAATTTTACATTTTGCTTTATTTCCACATTAAGGTTACACGTACATATTAATTTATCATATCAGTACTTATTTACAATTTTAGTAGGTTACTTAGATATAGGTAGACATTCTTTTTATGTAACGAAACAAAAATCGAGTCGGTTAATCACAAGCGTATTGATTTCAAAAAATAATAATTACACACCGTAACTTACTATCACTAGGACAATATTCTGATAATCACAATTCTTATGCAGTTACAGAAACAAACGACAACATAAAGTCCACAGCAGTTTTTTTTATAATTTTTTTAGTTAGCCGATAACATCGAGGAATTGGATAATTTTAGGCAGACACTTTGAGGGCTCGCTCTGCGTTAGAAAAAACACTCAAATTAAAAACAAGTGAAACCGTCTCAGTTTCGACTTTTTAGAATAAATTTCAATGTAACAAAAAAAATTCGAGAAAGAGATTTAAATATTTAGAAACAAGTGACCGCGTTGAAGTAGCATCTCCAATAGACGCGTCCTTTGTTCTGTTGCGTCGAAAGACTTCCGTGACCTCTCCTTTGCAAATCCATCTGGAACAACAAGGAAATTGATTTGAGTACGTTTGCGAAACGAAATCTTAAATAAGATTTTAATGATGAACAGATGTAATTATGGCGATTCGACGGTGATGACGCCGAGGAAGCCGTGCAATGCCAAATTGACGCCGTATTCTCAACAGGAAATGCAAATTGCATTTGAACGAACGTCGCCGGCGAGGTCATTCGTATTTTATGTGGGAGTTTTCACCGAAGAAAGGTGCGGACGAGGACGTCCCGGGCGTCCGAATTCAAAAGGAACGAACCGTCTACAAGAGGACATTCATGGAAAATTAATGTTGAAGGAAGCTCAGCATAAAATTTAGTAACAATTCTTGTAACATGAATTTAAAGTTTCGTGTGGGTCAAGCTCAAAATTTGGAGGGTTGCTGAAATTCAGGAACAGTTGGAGGTCAATTTTACAACCTTTGTGCTAAACTCAGGAAGCCGATAATTTATGGGATAATTAACGCTACAATTTTTTAACAATTTCCGTCAATTATACAAATAACAATATAATAATTTGCAGCAGAATATTAAAGAAACAAGTTGCAACTACATATACGAGGTGTGACCAGAAAGTCTTCGACTATAAAATAAGGGGATAATTTTGGTCTTTTTAAATTACTCATTTTTGGAGAGCCACAAGCTTTTTCCAGCGCTGTCAACTCTCTCCTTTAACTACTTTAGGAAAAAAATTTAATAAAAAATGTTTTCGAGGAAACAGTTTTCATCTCACATTCAATAATTAAGCCCGAAAACAAATCGTAATGCAGCACGACTACACCACGATTCTTTTTTGCAAGTCACGTACTTAATTAGTGCGATAAATCCGTCGTCAGCAGTTGACAATAATTCTAGAACGTTCAAAAAAATTTAAAAAAATTCTCGTTACTTCAACAAAACATTGTCAACACCTGTTGCATCGACTGAATGCAATTTTTTTCCATCTCAATTTCCTACAATTATTAAAATTGCGCCATAATTCCCTCGGATAATCATTAAAGCGACTATATAGAAGCGTCATTTAAATGCAGACGTGCAGTTGCATCAGAATCACTAACGAAATGAAAGCTTCACTTCCCCTCTTCGTGTTTGCGATTTTATTCGCAATCACCTGCACAACTTTGGCTCGACCTCAAGTAAGTGTTTTTCGTAAAAGTTTCGTAGTAATTGGGGCTAAAGCACGTTTCGTGTTAATTTTGTTCACGTCCAGCTGTAAAGTGCAAGAGCTACAGTTGTTTTAAAAGCTCTAAGCTGCAATTGAAAACTGAGTTAGTTGGCTTTGTCTCGTTTGTTAAAATTTCTGGTGTCAAAAATTGTTTTGCAGAATCCAGCCGATATGGCAACCCAAGCCATGGGTATGGCCCAACAGGGGATGAAGACTATGGCCGATGCCGGTATGGACATGGCCAACCGAGCACTCAACGTTATGGGGAGGAATTAACGACCCAGCTATAATTCCGAAACTCGCTGCTGACTCACTCAACATTAGTTAATAACAATAATAAAGCATTGATAAAAATTGTTGTTTTAATGGAAGACTTGATGTTCTGTTAGGGGGCGAATATTCTATTTTCGCCCTCGATGACGGTACAGTCGCTGCGACAACAATAATTATGCCGAGATGTCGGGGTTGATAACGTCGATAACGTCGTTTTCTAAATTATCCCACTGAAGGAAACTCGTAGTTTCAGGAATAACGAGGACGTACAAACTGCCATACCGCAACAATTAGAGCGAATGCAACGTTATCGTCGAAAGTGCAGCAGCCATCGACGTTAACAACGAAACGGGGTCGCTAAATTATCTTCGACATCGAATTTATTCGAGGGATAATTGGAAAATGATATTCAGGAAAACTGCAGCGAGTGGTATTTTGTTTCAATTCCGGGAACCTCGAGGTGGAAGGGAACTTATTAGGGGTGGTTTTAAGTACCTTTCGAACTTCCTCGGGACTCAAAGAATACGTTTGCGTCAAGGGTGGCCCGTCTATTCTATTGTTTTCAGCTTCCTCTTCTTCTATCGCTTCTTGCAGCGCCACCATTAGCCGGTCCACCAGCAGAGCCGTTTTTTTCTTCGGCACCACCATCTGCAAACAAAATTACAACAGTTAATAGGGTTAATCCACCAAAAAAAATTGTTACTCATTCTGCAAAATTCCCAATAATTTTTGCGCCTCTGAGACGTGGGCGGGAGCAATTCTTCGCGCCGTTGAACCGCCCCCAAAACAAAATTCCCAAAATAACCGTCTGTTTCCCCCAACCTCCCCAATACCGTCCATTTCCGGAGTAATTAACTAGCGCAATGACGCCCAAAAGAAATTTCTTCCCAATTAACCATTTCTGTGAACCATAAATAATTTCGGAGTCCCATCACCCGGGAAGTGAGCCCTTTCCAGTCGATTTGCTAAGGTCAGTTATCCCGTTGGTCGATTTGGGGTCGCGTTTATCGCCGCCCCCCCGAGGTGCGACAAGGGCTTTAGCGCCGGTTAAATATGAAAACCATTAGTGCATCCGGCGGGGTTAAAAGCTGAAGGACAAGAAGCGACGGGGAGGCGACGCAACTTGCATTTGCCCCCCGCCAACTTGGACACGATCGAAAAAAGTTACTATAGCCCCAAAACGTTGTGAATATTTTTTTGGGGGGTGGCTTCGTGGCGGATTTGGCTACGAACTAATCGTTGATGATTGCACGTAAAAGCTCCGTCCGCAGCAATTTCGGCAAGCGGACGCCCACGCGTTTCCAATTGATTGCTGCCACAAGCAGGACCGCACTTAAAATTTAAATCGCATTTGGGACTAAATTTTATAATTATTATTGTGGTTTTGTTGGAACATTGCCGGGAAATTATTGGTGGCCGTTTCCGCTTTATTGGGGAGCTAACCGGAAAAGAGTTTGGTGGTCGGCAAAGACGGTTTCTGCAGAGGAAGCTCATTAAAGCTTCTTCTTTGCCAAAATGAGGTTTTGATCGGGTCATTTGAATTAACGTTCGATTTTATTAGTTTCGCTCGACGTCGTGAAATTATATCCGGTGATCAATTTTCAGCAAACTTTCCTCAAGTTGGTAACAAGAAAAACACGACCGACGCTTCCATTATTTTTTCGACGTCGCTTTGTTAATGACGTCTCACAGATGGACGCTTGATAACACTTGCAAGGCCAAGGTCAACTTTCACTACTTTAGTAGCCGGGGTTAATCAACACGGTCGCCCTTATCACTCGCTATCGATAAATCGCGGTCCAGAATAAATTACGGTGTTCAAGATTACGCAAAGGGTGGGGGCGGAATTACAATTAACCAATTCTACTTCCTGCCTGTCTGAAGGCGGTTAAAGTTTGAGACTTTGCCCCAACTTCATGATCAATTACTTGCGAGTAGTGGGGACCGCAGCCACCCTCGGCGCGGCCCTGACCCGAATAATTTGCGACAATTAGATAAACTCGAGGCAACATTTTTCACTTTTCTTGTCTCTGCACAATAATTAATCAGGTCATCGAGACCTGTTTAGGGTAATTCGTCACGTACACCTACGGCGGAGTAATTTTAAATAAGCAAAGGGCTAATTATCCGGCGCAAATGCGGGGGCGAACGTGGATAATTGTTTATCTGGTGGCGGAATTGTCAATTAATTATCCAGTTGACTGTCATTTGTCCCAATACTGGTATTATTAAGACAAAATTGAGGCCCGATGATCGAGGCGGCCGAAAAATGCAACCACTTCTTGATTCGGCCACAATAAAAAAAAATCAGGGAGGCTGGAAATGCAACTGCTTCTTGATTTTGCCGTTGCGAAATTGTTGATAATAATGAAGCGTGAAGCTCACGGGCTTTTAACTTAATTTTCGGACAGCGGCCGGGTTCAACGCCCTCGCCCGTTGGCTTATTTGCCCCCCAACAGGCGATTTGTAAAAACTTTAATCAAACACAATTCCAGTTACGTCCATCGAGGGCAGTAATTAGTCTACAAAGCAAATATTTACGAAAGACAATTGCCAAAACCCAAATCCATCTCGGACTTTTTACCCCCGAAATGAAATATTGACGTTTCATCCCCTATAATAAATAGCGCGTTCTGTGCAAGTTTCACTTTTCCATACGAATCTGCGAGACCAATATCCTCGCCGTGATTGGCTCAGCCCCGTTCTGCAGTTCCGGCGGAAGTCATTAAAGTTGCGATAAAAATTGGCAGAAAATCTTTCAGGAAACTGCAGTTCCAAAGTGTCAAAAAAACCCAAAAATTGAAAAACAAGTCAAAATTTTGACGTGGTAAGTTTGGTTCAACGTAAAATCATGCGTAACGAAAAGTGAAACGCTGTTTTTGCTTCTGCCCTAATCAATAAAAATTTAAATTTGTCGCGTTAAGAATAAGCGACACTGGGCGACATTATGTGGCATGCTGCGTGTCGCTTGGGTGTTGCTCGGTTCAATTAAAGTTAATTTTTGGCAAATTGCCCGCTTCCCTCTCAATTCGTTTCTGAGTTTTAATCTTTTTCTCGTCTTGTTGTCCGAGATTAATGGCGGAGATTCGGCTGAAAAGTGATGAATAGACTTGAGACCTTGGCCTAATTATGCGCTTAATTGTTACTTTATCAGACTAACTTTAAAGCTGTTTAAAACGATATTTTTCAACTTCCCGCAACGCCGTAATCAACGTCAGACTCGATTAAATCCAGCTTTTTCGGAGACAACAAAGATTCCTTGTCTGAAACGGAGCAACGAACAGTTGGTGAAGTTCTCTCAAATTACCGGAGCGACAACAAAAATGTATCCAAAAATTCACATAACAATTGCTGTTGTTTCAATTAATAATCGTTAATTGGAAAACTGTTGCGAACAAACAATCAATGACACGAACGTAACGTTAATTGGATTCGACAGACAAAATTATCTCCTGCAACTATTTGTTGGTTAAAAGCAAATAACGTTGTAACGTCATCAGTTGAGCGCGAGTCGTAATTAGTTGTTTAACTAAAAAAGTTTCAATTTTATGAAATTTTAATCCGTCTTAAGCCGTCTTATCCGTCTTTTAGTGGGGGAGAGGAATTTTTAAATAAGTTTGTCGTCTCGGGGACCAATTTCCCATATTACCGGTTTTCATGAACTGAAGCTTGCAGGAAAGATAAAAATTTATTTGCTTCTTTCCTAAGAAAATTAATTAGTGAAGAAAAGTCGCAATATCTTTTTAAGACGTTAAGAAAACGTCCTGACTACAATGCTATAAATCTAAAAAGGGATGATTTTGTGATTTCGTTATTTTTGCTAAGGGCTGAAGGCTGCTATTATTTTTAGAAAATTGATGATCTCGTAACAAAACACGTATTACCTAAAATCCGTGTCGGCAATGAAAAATGGAGAAGTGGTTGCGTGACGTCCGCAGTTCAGTTGTTCTGTTCAAGGAACTGTTAACCCTTCAACGCAATCCTCCCGTTTTCGTGCTATTTGCGATAATGGCCGTGGCGGTTTTAGGAGCTCAATTAAATCCTGTGGAACGCGTGCAAGTTTTCCCCCCGAACTCATCAGCCATGCAACAGGTGCGCCAAATGGAAGATTTACTTCCAGCTGTTAAACAAATGGCAACAATTGGTTAGGCCAGACAAAAATTACGCATAAATCACAAACAGTTGCAAAGTTAAATTGAATCGTGCTGCGAACAGAGGCAGGCAAGAGCCCTGCAGCAATTTCTTGAATTCTATCCGTTAAATAACAAATTCAAAAACGTTTCTTTTATTGAAATTTTTTTTTACTTTTTAGATAGTATTTTCAAAGTTGGTAGATTAGATGCTATTAAGAAAAAAATTATAACTTTTGAACTAAGTGTCGAAATAAAACCATTCGTAGCTGCTTAAAAAGATCTAATTTTTGTCTCGTTAGAAAAAAATCATCATTTGCCTAATTTAGTTTGCGATTTTTTTACGAATTTTAATATTATGTGACGATTTTTAGTGATGCGCGACAATTGGTGGATGCGCCGGGTGAAAGTCGTCAAATAAAAATTCGTAAAAAATTACCAAATTATGTTAGCGAAACATAAATTTCAGCAAGCCTGTAACTCATCTGTTGGCAATTTTTTTTGAGCGTGGAATAATTTTGTTGGGTCTCCGGGCCCAGCTTTCCCGAAATAGCGCGTGGGCGGAATGCAGTCATCACGCGCTTACGTGGGCTATTCCAGGGAATTTGCGAGGATTGTTGTGGCGCTCCGAATTAATTTTCTTTTGTGGACATTGTCGCAATTATGCATTTTGCCATCAAATTTACAACGAGAACTGTCGGGATTTGTACGGCAGAGAGTTTGAATGCGAAGCAGAGTGGGTGAAAGGGTAATAAACAGCTTCTGACAGCCAAGCGGTTTATAGAGATTGATTGGCAATACCGTTTTGATGGAATTTCGCAACAAGTTCATCGCGCACTGTCAGAAAATACCAAGACGAACGGTAATTGAAAGAGGTTGACCGAAAAAAAAAACTGACGAGATAGAGTTCTGCGTTGAAGTCAAAATGTAAATTTTTCTTCTTCAAGAACCAACGTGACAGCTTCTTCCAAAATCAATTAACCCTTTGCCTCTGGTTTGCAGCAAAAGAGTTATCTTCGATAGCGTCAATCCCGAGGAAAAAAGACTGGTGAAGGTCGCGTTGTGACGGCAGAAGCGTCAAATTTGGGTTTTCGTCGACCTCTTTCCGGGCTAAAATCAACAAATCGGTCTTGACGAACTTCTGGAATTCCCTCGGCATATTCGTTGTCGCAATTAGCTCGCTGTCCTTGTCACAAATGGTTGTGAAGACTCAAGAGAGACGTTTCGCACGTCTGTTTATTCGGCAATGTTAGATAGATACAATTAACATTTACACTTTCCCGACCCGACCCCACCAAGTTGTGCTTTCGACGTTCATGCTTGAACAACTTTTCATCTGGCAATTACGTGATTTCCACCGGCAGACTTGGGGAGTAGGCGAAAATTAATTGCTTTATTAGCCGGCCCCCACACGTATCTATCTAACAGTAAAATGAGCGATTTACAATAAATTCCGGCAGCCAAACCATCAACTTGACAACGTGTTGAAGACATCTTGTTCAAAGTTGCAGAATTGCTGAAAGAAATTTTTTTTTAAATGTGCGTTTCGTTTCTGATCCACTTCAACTATTGATAAAATCACGATTTTCAATAGAAGGATTTAGTGACGAACCGAAGCGCGGTTTGCGGGAAAGCGCGGAAAGCTTCGACACAATATCGGATTTACATCAATCTGCAGCGAGGACAAAAAGGGGTTTAACTGGACTGGGGTCTAGAGACGATTAACTTATTAAAACTGCTTTTGTGGTTAATCTAGCCGGCTGTGCATCGGAACCTAAAAATTATTTTCAGCCCCAGATTTTTTGAAGCGGCGCCTAACGAGATTTTGGGACAACTTTCCTGTTGCCGAAGGCGGTTAAAAAATTGTAGCTTTAAAAATAAAAATCTTAACAAAAAAATTTTTAGTTTTCTACAAAGAGGAGACCTCACTCTGTTTCGAAAAAAATTGAGGTGTAACTAACGTAGTTTGTTAATTATTGACAAATTTTTATTCAACGACTTTCACCCGGCGCATCCGCCATTTGCCGCGATTTACTAAAATCTTAAAGTAATATTAAATTTCATAAAAAATTCACAATTTAAATTAGGCAAGTCGTAATTTTTTCTAACAAAACTATGTTTAACTCCTTTCAGATAGCTACAAAATATTTTAAGGTGATAGTTCGTTCAGAATCAAGAGATTTTTTAAAGCAGCGTCTAACTGGAGATTTTTAGGCAATTTTGATGTTGCCGAGGTGGTTAAAAAATTGTAGCTTTAAAAATAAAAATTGTAGCAAAAAATTTTTTAGTGTCCTACAAAAAAAAATTGATGGTTAGCTAACGTGGTTTGTTAATTTTTGACGAATTTTTATTTGACGACTTTTATCTAGCGCTTCCACCATTTGCCGCGCTTCACTAAAATCGTCAAGTAACATAAAAATTCATAAAAAATTTACAAATTAAATTAGACAATTCGTAATTTTTTTCTAACGATACTATGTTTAGCTTATTTCAGACAGCTACAAAACATTTTAAGGTAATACCTCGTTCAGAATCAAGAGATTTTTTAAAGCGGCGTCTAACTGGAGATTTTGAGGCAATTTTGCTGTTGCCAATGCGGTTAAAAAATTATAGCTTTAAAAATAAAAATCGTAGCAAAAATTTTTTAGTTTTTCTACAAAGAGGAGACCTCATTCTGTTTCAAAAAAAATCGATGTTTAGCTAACGAGTTTGTTAATTTTTGACGAATTTTTATTTGACGATTTTTATCCAGCGCATCCACCATTTGTCGAGCTTCACTAAAATCGTCAAGTAATATAAAAATTCATAAAAAATTTACAAATTAAATTAGGCAAGTCGTAATTTTTTTCTAATGAGACTATGTTTAACTTCTTTCAGGTAGCTGCAAAACATTTTAAGGTGATAGCTCTTTCAGAATCAAGAGATTTTTTAAAGCGGCGCCTAACTGGAGATTTTTAGGCAATTTTGATGTAGCCAAGGCGGTTAAAAAATTGTAGCTTTAAAAATAAAAATTGTAGCAAAAAATTTTTAAGTTTCCTACAAAGAGAAAACCTCATTCTATTTCGAAAAAAATCGATGTTTAGCTAACGTGGTTTAATAATTTTTGAAAAATTTTTATTCGACGGTTTTCACCCGGCGTCTCCGCCATTTGTCGCGATTCACTCAAATCGTCAAGTAATACAAAAATTCATAAAAAATTCACAAATTAAATTAGGCAAGTCGTAATTTTTTTTAATAAGACTACTACTACTTTACAGACAGCTACAAAACATTTTAAGGTGATAGCGCGTTCAAAATTTATTATTTTTTCTTGTAGCTCCTTATCTGAATTTACGCAGATAAATTTTTTCAATATTTGACAACCTTTTATTTGAAGACTTTTGTCCGCCACATCCGACTTTTATCAAGTTTAATTGTTTCCAGATGATTTTCTGGTTTCTCTAGATTTTAATTTTCTTTCAAATTTTTAAGAAAAGGTAAATTAATAATTTCTGCGCTGACGCGTCACAATTTGTTAAGTTCCAGTAGCAGGATTTGTTAACGAAGTGAAACGCGATATGTAAGATTCGCGAAAACTCGGAACAATATCGGACTTACATTAATCTCCAGAGAGGACAAAAGCCGATTTAACTCGGCCGTTGCCTGGTTTTCCTCATATTGCTAAAAAGCTCAACGGGGGAGGAATCATTCCTGCAATAATAGAAAATAAGCCGGCTAAGTTGATAAGTAATAAAAATAAATTTATTCTAAGACCGTTAAAAAATTATTAAACTGTAACGAAAAATTTTGGGATTGGCGGAGGAAACTTTTATTGGTTTTCTCAAATTATTCGGAGAAATATAATAAGGGAAGACGTCACCCCTTCGACGCCACCAAACCACGTCACTAAGGTAACGCCCCTAAGTTAAGTGAATTTATTTTTATTTCAAACCAACGACGTCTCTTAGGGAATTTTGGATAAAGTTGAAATCTAGACACTTGTTACCTTAAAAGTTTTTTTTGTTATCGACACAATTTTCAAATTTGCAATAATATTTTTCGAAATTATAAAAAAAGACCAAAAAGTTGGTTGTTTCAGTCGTTGTAATTCTGTTGTTGCCGTCTACTCGATCCTAATTAAGGCGACAATAAAGTGGTACTAGGACACTAATTGGGGCGAAAATAAGATATATTCTTTCGACTCTAACGAGCACCGGTGAATCACGCTGCTTCATATTTAGGTCACGGACGCCAAGATTTGATTTCAATCGTTCGCACCAAATTGGCGTCGAGACGCCCAACTTAAACACCGACGCGCTGTTAACAACAATCGACAAAAAACTACCCATGCATTGGATTTTTGTGCCGCCTTGATTTTTTAACAACAACAAAAAATTAAAAAATAACACCCACAGATGGATCGTACTCACTGGATATTCGTCGTATTTGACCCCTAGCTGATAATCCGGATAATCATCGGAGTTCCTCTCTGACGCCGCACTTCTTCGTTCCACGACGAACCCATCAGTTTCCGATTTGAATAAAACCGCGACAACAAAAGTCTCCAGAACGACCATCAATATTCGATTCATCCTGAATCTCTCGAAGCACCCTCTGTTTTTCGTTTTTTCTTTTCGGCGATTGTCGTCTCAAAACAGCATATTATTACGTGACGCGTGCTCGAAGAGTTGGAAACTTTTGCGCAATTACCTGGTGGTGCGCGTTGTAATTTTTTTCTTGTTGTTGTTTTAGGGGTTGAAAGCTTTCGTGAACGTTGTTCGGTTAATGTGATTTTTCGAAAAGTGGCGCGACAAAAATCGTGATGCTCTTGTTTGGGGGTGGTAATGCGATTGTGTACTGTACGGCGTTGAGAGCCTCCATTGCTTTTAAACCCCCTCTATCCAATACGCAATCGCATTCCCTGCAAATAATGTTGTTTTGTGTCGTTTAAGTTTTATGGATTGCCGACTATTATACTTTTGACGCCGCTCAACATCGCACCCCTTATTGACCGATTCGGCAATTTGAGGGTGGGCGCCCCTCGGGCCGCCGGACTTCGCCCCGCTCCCAAAAAAAGTAAAACAAACAAAAATCTGTTAGCAACAATTCGTTTTCACCAAATCGTTTATTTTTTTTCAAAAATTTACAATTTTGCTGGCTTTTTCTTAAATTCTAAGAAATTTGCGCAAATTCTGGAACGTTCTCCCAATTTTGCGCAGTACTGCGCAATAATTAAAATTAATAACAACATTGCTAATTGGTTTGTTGTTATTACTGTTGTTCTTAGGAAAACGCCTTAAGGTAATTCCTCGATACGTCGTCCAAAAATAAACTAAATTTAGGTAAATTATGGGGTTCTTGCGTCATTTTGAAAAATTACATCAATTTGAAGATAGTCAAAAGAAAATGGCCGTATTTTAATTTTTTTTTGTCAACTTAATATTTTTTCTGGGTAAAATTAATAAAATTCGGGTGACGTCACAAGCTTCTTGAATCGACGAAGAAAAATAAAAACGCTCCCGAAACGTTTAAAGATCTCATTAATTTATTGTCACGAATTAAATTGTTGTCTAATTTCTCTCTGATAATCGACCTAGTTCTGAGAATTCGCACTCTGGTTCTTCCTTTATTTATTCGTTATTCCTCAGGTAAAACGTGAACGTTATCCGACAAATTGTGTTTTTTTTACAAAAGGCTCCTCGGCATTTAACAATAGCAGTAGCAGCATTATTGCGCCCCTACGTTACGCACAATTGCCGCGACGTCTGAAGGCAGCACCTCGCAGCCATCACCTGCAATCACAATAGACTTGGAAGTATTAGATTCACGATTATTATGTCACCGAACACGATATCGACATGAATGCAAATTCTTTCTTACACATTAACAATGAGTTTTTTCCCCTCGCAAAAATTGAAACGTTATTACATCAAAAGAAACAAACCAACAGCACGTGCTGCTTCGACCGGTTTCGTTGCAATTAAGAGGACTTAAGTGAAAAATTGGGTCAAAAGCTTTCGGCACAATTTCGAATGTAAATTGAGGAATTAGCGCGTTAATTTCCGGCGCACTTTAGTTTCGGGTTTTGGTTAAAACGTCGAGAGATGTCGCTAAATTCTGGCGACCGTTGCACCGGGTAAGCCTTAAAAATAACGTTGTTTCGGCGGAATTAAGGGCTATGGCGACAAGATTTGTTTTGTCAATAATTAACCAGCGCAAACAAAGATTAAGCCGTGAATATACAAAGCAAAATTGCGTCATTTTTCTTAATTGGATTTTAATCCAGGCAATTTTTTCAAAATCAAATCGACCAGATCAAGGAAGGACGCTTTGATCTTGGCGTCTCAGCAACGTCGCAACGTCACATTAGTTGCTGCGTGAAAGATACCGGGTGATTAGTGGAGCATAAAAGCTTTGTTAGTTGAACATGAGACTGTTATTAGAATTTTTTACAAAAACGATTCGTTTTGTTGGACAGTCAAAAGAATACTACGGAAAGTCACATGGACGGAATCGCCGGTATTGAAGTTTCTTAGTCGCTGAACATTGAAACGAATAAAGCGAGTCGAGCTTTTGCTGCTTTTTATGCGACCCTCCTCAACGAAATCAGGAATTGTTGGACATCTTGTTAAAGTTTATTTTTTGCTCCACTTAATGTCCGCTTTATTAACGCAAAACTTGTGCAAATTTGGCAATTATTGGGATTGAAGCTTTGTTCTATAATTACAGATTCCTTTTTTAACAACTTCATCAAGAAATAAAATTATACCTCTTTAGCTCTTTTTATTAACAGTGTTAACTGTGTTAATATTGTTAAATTTTCACAATAAAATCTCAATGGTAACCCAGTAATCAATTATTTCTATATCACCCTGAAAAAAATTTACTCAGACATTTTTTATGTTGCTATCATGATGTTAGAGATAATATTTGGAACTTCTGCGCTATTTTTTTGAGTGTTGTCGACGCATCATTCTTCTTTTCTCTATCAGCTTTATTAATCTGCTTATATCATGTTTCAGCAATATTACTGAATGCTTCTATAGCGGCTATCTCGTCTGGCTTTCTGTATCTCAAATATTTTATTGTCGTAATAACACGAATATTTCACCGCTAAAACATCGATAAAATTTATAGACGGCAATTCCATCAGCCCGTAGGCGTAAACAAAATGGCTTGTCTTCAATATTAACTGCGGCCACTGGGAGATAATAAAAAAGGACTTGATTAGATAATTGAACGATAAAATTTCGAGTCAACGATCCCCAATTGAGACTCACAATTATCCCGGCGGTTCGGCCATAAAAATTTAATGGCCAGGACCGGACCCCGCCGAGAAGAGCGACCAGTGCCACCAGTTGACATTGCAATTCGTCTCTCCCATCAACGTTCATTTTCCTATTCTTTATTTTATTATTTTTGTCAGATTTCTTTTTACTGCAAAGTCCTTTTTGTTAGTTAACGCCACTTAAGGGCTTAGTAACGTTATGTAACACCCTTTAAAAAAGTTTTTTAGTCTTATTTTACCAAACTAATAGTAGGTTTTTGGAAAGCAAATTTGGCAGGTCAGGCAACGTCAATATATTCCTCAATTTAGTCACGATGGTTCTTCATTCCCTTATCTGGCGGCTTCAAGTTTTCGATCTAATCCTTGAAATATGATTCAAGCAATTTTGGGCCCCACGCCCACCTTTCAGATTGCAATCATAACTGCCTAAATCGGGCACCATTTCCATGTTAATCTCATCAAAATGTAAAAACTCTTCCAACTGCTTTAAATAATATCTCAATTTCACCCCTGCGGTTTTTAAATTAGCCCAACATTGAACCCATCCCTAGATCCCTCGTTTCTTGACGCCCCCAAGCGTTAAACTTCCGAACTGCCGTAGCAGTGATGCAGGTTGGGTGGCGCAACCCAAAAGTCCCTAAGTAAAAAGTTATGTCAACTCAGCGGGAATTGAGTGCGACAATAAAAACCGGCGTCGTGTCGACCCGTTCTCGCCTTTAGAACATTCCATGACCTCCACCCGGCAACAACCCTTCAATCGCAAAGTTAATAACTTTTTAGTCGCAACATAACCCCACTTCCAGCTGTCAATTGTTGTAACCTCACTTTTACCTGTCAATTGTTGTAACCTCACTTTCACCTGTCAAAGTTTGTCTTTAAATTGCGAAATGTCGAGTCCGGGCGGTTTAATTGACGATGCCGTCGAAGCTGCGAAAAAGGCCGTCCAATTCGACCAAGAAAACCGAATCGAACCGTCGATTTACTATTACGAAACCGCCGCTGATTTGCTGGAGAAAGCTTCGACACTTGTTGAACCGAACCAAGCCAAGTCTTTCAGCGATAAAGCCGGCGAGTACAAAAATCGAGTTGCCGAACTCAGAAGTTTTCTTAACGCCGGAACTGGTGTTATTGAAAGCGATGTTAATAAGCAGAAGGTCCAGAAGTGTTACTTCTTGTTGCAGCAAGCGATTGAGGAAGATGAGGGCGGGGACAAAGAGGACGCTATCGAGCTTTACGCGAAAGCTATCGAGTTTATCGCGCAATTTCCCGATTTGATGCAAGGTGAGCTTAAGCAAATCGCGTTGCAGGCTCTGGACCGGGCCGAAGCTCTTAAGGGTATCAAGAAGACGCCGCCGAAAAGCGCGACGACTTCAGTGAGTGTCAGGTCAACGCCTCCGCTTCATCGAGGTTCAAGCGCTCACCTCCAAGTTTCCGGGAATGACGCCTACACTGAGGAGGAGAAATTAGTGTTGCTGCACACTTCCAACGTTAACAAGCGCGATTACGTTCCTTTCATGAGTGTTGATTTGTCGGAAAGGTTCCAGTATTCCATCCCGTTTAGCGACAAAGACGGTCATTTAACGTTGTCGCCGAAGCAAAAGCAGGATTTTGCCCAGTGGGTGCGGCCGCAAGATTTGTGCGCTGATCCCTGCATAGTCGACGGCAGTTTTCCGAACTACATGAGCATCAAGCAGACGGTGATTTCGGATTGTTCGTTTGTGGCGAGTTTGGCTGTTAGCGCGTCGTATGAGCGGCGATTCGGTCGGAAATTAGTCACTGCGATTATTTACCCCCAATCGAAAAACAAACAGCCCCGTTACAACCCTTTCGGGAAGTACATGATCAAGTTGCACATCAACGGGGTTGCGAGGAAAGTCATCATCGACGATTATTTGCCGAGCAATCGCTATGGCCAATTGTTGTGTTCATATTCGAGCAACAAGAGCGAGTTTTGGATCTCGTTGTTGGAGAAGGCCTACATGAAAGTAATGGGGGGCTACGACTTTCCTGGCAGCAACAGCGTAAGTGTTGCCGACTGATCGACTAAATTAACTAAAATTATCGATTAATTGCAGAATATCGATCTTCACGCGTTAACCGGCTGGATTCCGGAGAGATCTTCAATCAAGAACAACGATCCGGAATTCAACAAAGACAGTCTCTTCTCGACCATTGAGTCGCGCCTCGCCAAAGGCGACGTCCTTGTCACCGTAGCTACCGGGGACCTTTCCGACGCTCAAGCGGAACGAAGCGGTTTAGTTCCGACTCACGCTTACGCCGTCATGGACGTGCAAACAGTTAACGGGGTAAAATCAATTTTTTGTTTTCGTTATTGTCTAAAAAAAATTGTTGCAGGTTCGTTTGTTAAAATTGAAAAATCCCTGGTCGCATTTGCGGTGGCGCGGCAAGTACTCGGAGCTCGACACCAAAAATTGGACCCCCGAACTGCAGGGGTTGCTCAACTACGACCCCAATAACGCCGCTCAATTCGACAACGGCGTGTTCTGGATCGACTACGAGAGTTTGTGCGCCTTCTTTGACGTTTTCTACATGAACTGGAACCCGGAATTGTTCAAATACACTTTTTGTATCCATCAGTAAGTCGTTAATTCTCGTTTTGTTGAATCCAAGTTAATATTGCCGGTAGGTCTTGGCATGCGGGGACGGGTCCCGTTAAAGATCTCTACAATATCGGCTCGAATCCGCAATTTTCGCTAGATGTCGCCCCGAACGCTTCAGGCGCCGTTTGGTTGTTGTTGACGCGCCACATAACAGACATCGAGGATTTCAGGGAGAACAAGGAATATATCACAGTTCTAGTCTACAAGAACGACGGGAAACGAGTCTATTATCCATGTAAATCGACCGTTTTCGGGGAAAACTCCCTTGACCAATTTTTTTTCAGATGATCCCGCGCCTTTTATCGATGGGGTGAAAATCAACAGCCCCCACTACCTTTGCAAGATAATTCTAAGTCCGGGAAGCAGCCGCAAGTTCACCATTGTCATATCGCAGTACGAGAAAAGTCAAACGATTTACTACACTTTGAGGGCTTATGCCACGTGTCCTTTCAATTTGAGCAAAATTGGGGACCCTTACAAGTTCCAGAAACAAGTACATCGATTTAACGATTTTTTTTTTTTTTGTAAAAATTAACTTTTAGGTTACTGGCGAATGGAAAGATTTGACTGCAGGCGGTTGTCCCAACCACCCTGCAACTTACAAAAATAACCCCAAATTCCGTCTTGATTTAGATTCGGTTTCGAGTAATAACCAAGTTTTCGTGGAATTGAAAGGACCGAAGCAATACCAGTTGGGGATTGAAGTGATTATTGTTCGTGTTAGCGACGAAACTGTTACTGCTCCCTTCAAGTCGACGTCTTCAGGGGCTTATAGGTAAATTTGGCTTTTATTTTAGTGATTTAACCTGACAACAAGGTGTAAACTTTTACTTTCGGCCCTTGGTGCGTCAATAACTATTAATTGTCGAATTTCAGGTCCGGATATGTGATACTAGATTTAGAGAATATACCAGGAGGCATTCTCCAAATTGTACCGTCCACTTTTTTGCCGGGCCAAGAAGGTCCCTTCATTTTGCTGGTCAAGTCGTCGGCCCCCATTCAGCTCACAAGAGTTTAGGTTTAAGAATCAATTATTATTGCTGCTTACACTGTGATGTATTTTAGTTTTCGAGAGCTTTATGTCACGTTATCTTTATAATTGCTAATAAATTTTATATCAAGTTTTACTGTTGAGTCGTAAATTACAGTTACCTACCTCTGTATTTGACCAAGTTTTTCCTTTCACTGCAGTCTAGAGGAACAAATTTAAAGCAAAATTTCTCAGCTATCCGAATATGCAATTAGCATCGCTGTAGCTTTTCTAGTTTTTGAGATGTCGACGATTTTCTAATGCGGCGACTGCAGCGCCAAAATGACTGAACTAACAAGTCAAAAAATCGGGATAACTCAGGAACCAAAGGAGATAGAAAGAAGCTGTTTTCGGATTCTGGAAGCATGCACGATTCTCTATGAGCAAGCCAAGTTTCACGCAATTCCGATCCTTACTTATCTATTTGGAGTAGCGACTTAAAATTTTTAAGAGGACTATTCAGTAGGCGTTAGACTCGTCTGCAAATATCTCCAAAAGTTTTTATTCGATTTTAATGCGGTTTCCACCAGTGAATAAAGTAAAAAATAAGGAATCGTGGATGCTTATTGTCTTGAAAATAAAGTTTTGAGAAAATTTGTTGTTTATATACTCATTTATTGTATATATTATATAAATACAAATAAATACAACAACCGAACCATTAACAAAACTGGTGATTGTCGCTACAGCAGAACCTGTAAAATAAGTTACAAAAATACGATACATCTGTTGATAATCATTAATTCTACAATTAAAACGAATCCATAGCATAAAACTAGCACTTAACAAAAAATATAGCCAAATCTGCGGGCTTACTGTACACAATTAAAAAAAACGATTAAATATTTTCGTCATAAAGCGGGGTCGCATCCCCTAACGACATGGAATGAGGCGACGTGTTGGTTCTGGGAGTAGACCTCATCGACCTGGGACTCTTCCCAACATTCTTCATACGAGTCCTTTCAAGATCGTTCCGAATATCATCGAACCTCGGTGTTCTCTGCGGCCCGGACCTCGGCGTGTTACGTCCTTCGCTCCGCGGTGTACCTTTCGACCTATTCGCCCAAGCTTCGGCAGCTTTCTGCCAATCAGTATTTTCGGTGTTGTACGCCCTCGAATGGTTATCGCTATAACCCCGACTGCTGCTGTAACCTCTGGGCGAATCGCCGGGAAACTGCGCCCCCCGCGAAGATCCGCCGTGATAATCCCTCCCGTGATCACTGCCGGCATAAGACCTCGCATGGGGGCTCGGATGAGGACTGCTCTGAACTAGCGGCGATTGCGTCGGCCGATACGAGGGGGTTCTCTGACTCGGAGTCGCGGCTCCCGGATGCAAGAACGGACCGTTATTCATTGCCGGCGTCGGGTTCGGGAGGTGTTGCGACGGTGTTTGTTGGCCGTACCGCGGAGTTTGTTGAGTGTGCGGGGTTTGATAGGGAGTCATAAAAGGAGTTTGGCCGCTCGGCGTGTAAGGAGTGTTGATGTAAGTGTTGGCGCCGTAAGCTCCCCCGGGAGTGTGGGGATAATGAGGGGTTTGATTGGCGACCGCCGATAGCGTTTGCATCATGTGAGTGGGTAAATTTTGGGCGACCCTTTGGATCGCTTCGGGGTTCATCGCGGTGAAACTGGGTGTGGTGGCGGCAGCTTGATAGGGTGTTCGACCGGAACCGGCTCGAGGGGTGCCGGGGGTCATCCCGCCAGGAACCGGGTCCCGGAAGTGCTCCTTGAACCACTTAAACAGCGAACCGACCGAATCGAAGAGTTGCTTGCGGAACCTGAAGCCTTCGGGGGAGACCGAAATGAATTCGTGGCGACACTTGCTCCGCGGCAAATAGGAAAGGAGGAACTTTCCGGGACAATTTTTCGAAGCCGTGACGATGTAATGGATTTTTGCCGGATTCTTCTTCTTTTCCTCCTTCACAAGTTCTTCCGCCTTGTCTTTATGTCCGCCCTCCGTCTCGCGATAGTACTTAAAATAGAGGAGATCTCGGGCGTGAGCGGCCATCGGAGTGACGTGTCTGGCGATAATTTCGTCTAGATCCTCGAACTCTTCGCCGTTGATCAACAAAGTTTTGCCTAACGAAAAAGCGTTGGCTTTGCCTTCTTCGCGAACGTCAATGTGTTGGTAGATGTTGTCGGCGACCTTCCAGGTGATCGTTAGATGGTCGGCCCCTTTACTCGACGGCCTAACAATCACCTCCCCTTGGTCCATGTTAGCCATGCACTTCTCGGCTTCGACATAAGAAATGTTATGGAACGCCGGATGGACGATCACTCTCTTAATATAAGTTTGTCGTTGTTTATTTTTTTTCAGTTCCGACTCGGCTCTCGTGTCGTTATCCTCTTGTTCTTGGTCGTAGTAGGGGTCTCGGGGTGGTCGCCAATCGTGGTTCTTATCGAGAAGATCGCTCGATTTCGACGTGCAATCCACCGAGAACCTCTCAACATCGATTTTGGTCACCCGACAATGGATCAATTGGCCGATCCCGACTCGTTCCTCGGGATTCGAAACGTTCTTGTCGCTAATATTCCTGATGTAAATATACCCCGAGATTCCGTTGTCGAGTCGCAATTTGACGCCGGTCGCTTGACCGGGACAGGCGCCCGCATCGAAATGGTTCCAAACATCGGACAGTTCCGGAAAATCGTTTTTGAGACAAAACGGACACTGCCACAACCCCGTCTCGTCGTTACGGACGGGATTGGCGTGGTCGAGTTGTTCACCTTGGGGCTTCCTTCGAGCAATCCCGACAACCGTCGCCGTCACCATCTTACCAATATAAAAAGTCTCCGGAGTTTCTTTCGTTAACGTATCGAAAAGTTCTTCGGGATTCGCCGACCTAAACTCGGTTCTCAAATCTTTATATCTACAATTCAACTCGGCCCTAATATCGTACAGAGTGATGCTTTTATTGCCGAAACCCTGCCGTTCCAACTCTTCGGCGAAAGCGTCGAGGTCGAGATCCTTCAGACGCTCGGGGGCTTCGAGGATTTCCTCGAGAGCCCCGGCCGGGTTGGCACCTTCATCATCGTCATACTCGAGAGCATCGACCGCCATTTTCCTGGCCCATTCGTACGTTTCCGGGTGAACCCGCGAACCGTCGAGAATCTCAACGTAAGCCTCGGTACTGTCACCTAAGCTATTCGTGTCGATTTTGATGAAACCCGAGCAATTGATGAAAACTTTAGGACCCATGTGACAAGCCGTCACCAGTTGGGTGCGATTTTCGAGTCTCTGATTGGTTTGTTTCAAGAGTCGAAGCAAAGCTTGACCCTTTCGCGGCCCCAATCCGCAAATGAATTGGACCAAGTTGGACTTGTGGGCCTGTTGGACGGCCAAATTGACATCAACCCCCACTTCATTGGTGCGATTGACGAACTCCAAACAAACCGCCTCGAGGAGTTCCTCTTTGGTGATTTGCTCCTGGAGCGGATGGAAGCGGAGACTTAAAATTTCTTCGTCCCCGTTGCACAATTGGGAATATTCGATCAGAGGGTCCTGCATTTTTCGGGCTAACGAAATCGCTTGGCGCAACAGTTCGGGGTAATCTCGGAAATCCGTCGTGCCTTTGTTCGAATTCGCGTAAACCTTCGCCAACTCGTTGTCGATGATTTCGACTTTGACGTTCGGAAATTGTTCGTTCTCGACCAGGTCCGCAATGATGGCCTTGAGATCTTCAGCTATCATCATAGCTTCTCGGGATTCGCCTCCGATCGCGATCACGTGCGGCTTCTTGTCGTTGATGAAGCGTCTGAGGGCGACCAAATCGGATTCTTTCATCATTTTCTCTTCGGCCTTGTAGCTGTTTTTGCGTTTGAGGACGTGGGGGAGACGGAGGTAATCGGTAATTTCGCCGTCGGGTGCCGAGATGCAACAAAACGCCGATTGAGAGTAATCGGGGACGTAAGCGAGACCCATCACTCTGATGCCTTTCGAAGTGTCCCAATCGTCCTCGTCTTCTTCGGGGAACTTGACGGAATACGGGGCGATTTTGATCCAATTGTACAACTTGCGACAACACGCCTTCAAAACGGACTCTTTGGCTTCGGCTAGTAAAACGCGTTTCAATTCAGTCTTAAGATCAGGAAGAACGCAACGTGTTAAAGCCCTTTCGACGCACTCCATGCGGAGCGCGTTCCAGTCTTGAACGTTCTTACTGAACTCGTCGCGAATATACAATTGTTTAACTTCATCGATGTAAGACGACGACGTGTTCCCCTCGATATTCTCGTTGACGGTGACCGTCAACAAATTTTCTTCCTCGGCCATCGTAAGCTTTAAAAATTGATCCCCGGTCAAATCCCTGACCGGCTTATTCTTAATATATTTCATACTGTAACAATTGTGAGTTTCATCGATGACCTTCATCCCCTTCTTCGTGGGAGTGACGGTAATTTTGGCGCGTTCGAAAAAAACTTCTCGAACACACTTCCTGACGAGGGGCTCTCGAGCGATTTGGAGCGCCACCATGTACTTGGCGGCTTGCAGAACTTCTTCCGCCGACGAAAACTTGACGCCGATAAATTGTTTGGCGACTTCTTGCGGCTCGACCGGCTCTTGTTCGACTTCGTGTCTTTGATAGTTATCTCGTAAATTCTCGGCGAAGTGCTCGGGGGTTAAACCGAATTTTTTCGCCAAAGCGTCCAGACCGGCTCGGCTGCACAACGAGTACGACCCGGACCGATTGGCGTATTTCAACGTTTCCGGTTCGGGTTCGTCGTCTTCTGCGTCGTCGATCTCTTCGGGGATCTCGGAACCGTCCTCGCTTTCCGCGATTAATTTCATGCGGGCGGCGCGTTTCTCTTGTTTTTTGCGTTCTTTCTCTTTCGTCCGCCAGGCGGCGTGCATGGCCGGCAAATCGTGGGCGTAATAGAGGACGAAATGGTTGTGGACGTCTTGGAGTTCTTCGGCCGTTTGGACGCTGTGTAAACGTTCGATGTCGGAATCCCGAATCAGTCTGACGTTCTCCGGAATCGGAGCGTCGGGATCTTTCATTATTTGGTCGAGTTGGTAGGAGCGCATTTTTTCGAACAACGCCAACAAATTTTCTTTGCGACTTTTCAATTGACACCATTTCGCGTCGTACTTGTAAACTTTCCACAAATCGTTAATGTTAAGTTCCGGTTGCACGTATTCCTTTCGATAGAAAGCAATGAACGGAACTTCCAATTGTTGGTTTCGCATGAAATCCAACGCTTTTCGGATCTTACCGACGGTTTGAGGACCTTTTTTCTGTCTTTCGCGCGCTTCCGCCGTCAGGTTGGCGTCCATGTTAGAAACGGAAGATTTACAAAACGCCTGCTTGTAAATCCATTCGGCTTCAACGTCGAGCTCCATCGAATCTTCCGCCACCGGAGTGACCGGAACTTCGCGAAGCTGCATCCGTTCGGGGATGTCGGTGTTGCGAATTTCGTTGTCGAGGTCAGTGAAGAAGCCGCGCTTCAGTTCGCTGGGCTCGTAAACTTCGAAAATCGATTTTTTAGACGGCTTCTTTCGAGTCGCCTTTTTAGGTCGGCGCCGTCTCTCGCCCTCCTCGTCCTCCTCGTATTCGTCCTCCTCCTCGTCTTCCTCTTCATACTCGTCCTGTTCGTACTTCGAGAACTCATCATAGTCAAAATCGACGCCAAACGTCTCTTGAGCCTCTTGCAACGCACTGCAACAAAACGAAAATAGCTGTTCAGGTATAGAAGGCAGAAAGTAAAACTTTACGCCCGCGGGCGTAAAATAACTTTTGACAATAAAGTTAACATTTAAAAAAATCACGATTAACGCCACTTTGGAGTCTTTAAAAAATAATTTCCAAAAGTTTTTTATTTTTTCAAATCGAATAAATAAATAAATTAATAAATAAGCGGGTTACGGCTCGAGGCGTTTTTTATAAACACCCTGTATATATAGTATCAGCAACTTTTTTGGCATCATTAGTTCAGAAAAAATAGTTCACCAAACCAACGCAAAAAAAAATCAAAAGTGTGTCTCTAATTTTTTTTAATGTTGAGATTAAAAAAAGGTGCAAAAGTTGGTTGTAAAAAAAAAACAAATCAATAACGGAGAAGGTACTTACGCGTCGGTGAAGATTGGTTTGCGCTTCTTTTTCTTTTCGGCGATGGGGCGGCCATCGTCGTCGACGATGAAGTCATCAGCATCAGAGTAGTCGCCTTCTTCCTCTTCCTCGTTGAAGTGTTCGGCTTCGGCTGCGGGTCTGTGGCTTCGTTCCGACCGTCTTTCATCGTCCTAAGCAACAAAAGCGCCAATTAACGACCAAAATTCTGCTCGAAATAATCGTTGAAAATTAAATTGACAATTCGAAAATGATTATTGCTAAAAATTCAATACCTTTCGGTGAGCTTGATCCTCCCTCTCCTCCGCAAGCATTTTTAACAATTTTTTTTAAAACAACTGAAGCAATTTAAAAATTAAAACTTACGTCATCCGAAAAGAGGTCCATCGCAATGGCGTCTCGATCTTGAGTTTCGTCGGCGGCTTCTTCGCCATCGCTTTCTTCGTCTTGAATCCGCCTCAAGCGCTTAAATTTCTGTAACGACAACAAAAATTAAAATTTTGTCTCGATAAAGTTTCGAAAAGAAAACTTACCCTTCGTTCGACTTTCACCCCTAAATTTTCTTCAATCAAGTCGTAATCTTCGTCTTCTAAACGGTCATCGAGATCTTCGTCGTCCGATTTTTTGCGTTTCTTTCCTCGAGAGGCGTCAGAGTCTTCACCCTCGCTCTCTTCAATCGGGTTGTCGTCGATCAAATCTTTAAGTTCTTCGCGAAGACGTTCATCGTCGTCATCTTCGTCCTCCTCGGAACTGTCCATTGCTTTGATTTTTTTGAGCTTCTTCCGTTCATGGGGCTCGATTTCTTCTTGCTGCGAAAGTGAGGTTATGTTTACAAAACAATTCAACGTTAACGCTTTACATCGGTAAAAAGGTGTGTGCGTCCCCGATTAGGGGGTTAGTCGCGCGTTTTGGGAAGCTGGGCGAAGTTATTGGGGTGAATTTTGGAAATTTCGCAAAAATATGAGAGGGTTTTGCGACTTACCTCACTCTCCTCTGCCTCGGATTCTATGAAGTCTGCCATGGCTCCTTGGCTTTCGGGGGCTCTGAGTGGAAAATTCCGGTGTTTGGGGCTGTTTTTGTTCACTTTTAACGAGTCTTGGTAATAATTTGCACTCAACTGCAATTACACCACCACATCCAGCTCTGCCTGCGAACCAAACTAAAGTGAAGTTAGTAAGATTAAGATTAAAGTAGGCAGCGTTGCCAAACTAAAAATGACATGGAGGGAGCTACAATACCAACCTGACACATTGTTGTTAATTATTATTTTAATGTTATTATTAATGAAATACCTTTGTTTAAATTAACAAAAATGAGAGTGTATTATTTTTACTTCAATAATAAGGCACCCTCAACCAACTTTTACGTAAAGCTTGTACAGTCAGTTTCAAAAGTAATGTCCAAAATTGCAATAATAATTATTATTATTATTAACAATGTGTCAGGTTAGATTTTGACGGAAAACAAACGGTAGCAAATTTCTCCCTACTGCCTTATAAAGAAATTTGTTATTAAAAAAAAAAATTAGAAGTGACAAAAAAATACAGCGAGACTTACCCAAAATAAAGAATTTAGTCTGCGAGAGAGTTCACTTCACTGTTTAAAAAATTTAGTTTGCGAGAAACTTTGCTACACGGTTTGGAGTGCTTGAGAGCTAAACCAAACTAATAACCAAAATTTTCAGAAAACAGCGTTTATATAGCGGAACTGACCTCGAATGGAACGGGATTGGCTAACCGAACTTCTGAGGGAGTGGGAAACCAATCCCTGCGTATCTATCCCCTCCCCTGACATTTTAAAAACGGAAAGAAGAGTTCTGAAACAATTTTTTCTTAAATTTAATTTGCAAATTTGCATGCTGCTTTTGTTTTACTTTTCTGTTACCAGTCACTATGCCAAAAGATCAATTTTTTAAAAAAAATCGTTTTAATGGGGCAAATTTGTTTAAAGAATTTTTCTTCAATAAGCATAGAAAAATTAAGAGGCTTTTCTCTAGTTATAATTTACTAATTATCTAATTATGTTCTCTTGCCAAAGGCTCGAAGAAACAAATTACGCAAATACATACCTATATGTATAGGTAGATATCTAACAAATTTTATTTTTGTTGCAAATTGTTTAAAGTTACCCACCTTTTTTTACTTTTTAGTTTTCGTTTTAATATTGTTGTTGTTGGTATGATTCATCAACTAAAAATATTCTAATACTTATCTTTTTTCAACCAAGTTTTATTTTACAAAATAACAAAATTGCAGCCGTGGTTTCGGAGACGAAACAATTTTAGTCTGTTTTTCTAAAAAAATATTGTTGTTAAACTGAGTCTACGAGTTTAAATTTTTTTTTTTTGTAAAAGTGTGATGTATTGTCTTGCCCCCCCACTGTTTTTCTTTCTACAATTAAGGATGTGATTACTTGTAAAAAAATTGCAAGATGACTTTTCTGAGTTTCTATCATTTAATTTAACTAAAAAAATAACTTGGTCATTGTTTACTTACCCACTTCTGGATTTTGAAAAAGCCAATACAGCAAAGCATTTCTTAACATTTATATATTATGGAAGTCAATATATTTTTTTGTGCCAACCATTATTATTTTTACTCTTATTTTCTTTGCCCTAGCACATCTTTATCTATAAATTTTGCATAAAATTATTTAGCATTTGCACAACATTTCATTGCTTAAAATGGCATTATAATAATGTTTCACAATGATTTCTGAAAAAAACACCACAAAAAGCGAGAAGTGGGGATTGTAAACAATTCCCAAATACTTTTATTGCAAGATTTAATAAGTTAGCGATACTTTTTCTAGAATATCTTGGTAAAAATAATCCGGTCCTGCGTTTATGGTCGGCATATTCAGAGAAGACCTAATCCTCTGGGTAAAACCAGATGGTCAATATCTGTCCCGGACTAAGCCTCTTCATTTATGAGTACCATATATTTTCCTAAAAAGTCAAGAGTCATCCTTTTATCTTTTTGTGCACAACCGTGGCTTAGCCACCTCAAGAGGATTAGCCCCGGACAGATTTTGACTATCTGGTTCACACAAGAGATTATCCTAGGTCCATTAAGCTGTCCGGAATGTTCTAAAACTGTCAAAAGTGTTTGCCATTCTAAAGGAAGACTACTTTTGATAAGCGCTTCAATGCACTATTTTTTACAGGTAATTAGAGCCCTAATTGTATAAAGAAAATTAGTGAAGCATGAAGACAACAAAAGACATCACACTTTCACACAATAAGAAACTGAATAGTAGAATAGTTTCCATAAAGATTAATAGCTAACTGGTATTTATTAAGTCATTTTAGTCCAATGTTATTGCTCAATATTTAAAAAAAAATGTTGCTAAGGTTGTGAGTTAAGTTAATTAAGTTACAGCGAAAAAAAGGGATAATGTTCAAATTTGGGGATATTTATATTCTCGCGCCGTTATGTTTTCTTTTTAACGTTAAAGTAGCTCTTTTTTAACGCCAGCGCCAATCTTTAATTGTCAAATATTCAATGGCCGAACTGTCAAACAACGAAGAAAATAAATATAAACAAAAATTCAAAGTTTCGAAAATTTTAACAACTCTTGTCGCTCTATTTCCAATAGAAAGCGGTTGAAAAATGCAGTGCACGGCCGCTGAGATAGAAGACAAACGAAAAAGAGCCCTAGCGAAATTGGCAGCGAAACAACATAACCTCCAACGAACCAACAGTGGAGAATTGGGCCCCCTTGCAAGCTCGCCTTCGCCCATAAAATCGCGATTCAACTTCAAAGCATCCAAACAACACAACAACCAAAAACCGTACGAAAAACCTAAACCAGTTTTGAATTTCTACGGCAGCGATAAGGTCGTCACAGGAAAATGTGCCTTAATTTCCGAAGAACGTTTCCAAGTGGACCTCTCGGGGTTCAGCACTCCAGCTCTGGACGCGTTTAAAACAATCCCGTCAAAAAATTACGGTAGGATTTTGGTTGTCAGCAATTTTTTCTAAATAATTTTTTCAGACCCCAAATCGAGGATTTGGGACTTTAACGTGAAAGATCACAATTTGTTAATGAGCAAACTGCAACCGTTACGTCCTCAATTGGTCGTGGAGCGTCTGCCGAATTTCGTAATTAGTTGTTTGAATGAAAAAAAGAATGATTTGTCCTCGATTGACTTGAGCAGGTTAGATCCGGAATTGGGTAGCGCTTTGATGACTTTTCAGCAAGAGGGTGTCAGGTAACCGCTAAAATTGAATTTGGTTGGCCGTTATCGCGACAATTTTAGGTTCGGTATTGATAAGAAAGGGCGCTGTCTGATTGCTGACGACATGGGTTTGGGTAAAACCTTTCAAGCCCTAGCAATCGCCAACTACTACATCGACGAATGGCCGTTGTTAATAGCCACAACTGCCTCGATGAAGCAAGTCTCCCTGAAACTTTTTTTTTTAATTTTCAATAAATCAATTTTAGAAACGTCTGGGAGGAAACGATCCACAAGTACTTGCCTAGTATTCCAATGATCACCATTCAGTACATGACGTCGGGGAGGGATTTTATCGGTGATAGCAACATTTTGATAGTCAGTCACGATATGATGTCGCGTTGCTGTGAAAAGTTGAAGGAAAAAAAATTCGGGGTTTTCATCATTGACGAGTCGCACACTTTTAAAAATTTCAAAGCCAAGTGCACTAAAGCCGCCACCGATCTAGCGAAAATCGCGAAACGCATCGTTTTGTTGAGCGGAACCCCGGCCTTGTCAAGACCCAGCGAACTATTCACCCAATTGTCGTTGATCGACGACAAATTCTTCGGCAACTTTTTCGACTACAGCAAACGGTACTGTGACGGCAAAAACACGAATTTCGGATGGGACGCTTCCGGAAAATCAAATCTACAAGTAATGGTTTGAATGATCTTTTTTAAAAAACTCAAACAATTTTTTAAGGAACTAGAAATAATTTTGAACCGTCGATTTATGATTCGAAGAACCAAAGAGGACGTCCTGAAAGCGCTACCTAACAAGAAACAAGAAGTAGTTACGTTGGATGTGAACTTGAACCAGTTTTCCGGTGAAGATCGCCTGGCGCTCCAGTCATTGGCGGCGAAATACATGAACGAAAAAAAGGGTTCCCAGAAGCATGCGGCGCTACTGACCTTTTTTGCCGAGACCGCTAAAATCAAAATTCCCTCAGTGTGGTAAGATCCAGCGCGAAAGGGGTGTCGGTAATACAGGTAACTTTTTCAGTTCTTACCTACTTCAAGTGCTGGAAAGCCGACGAAAGTTCCTGGTCTTCGCGCACCACCAGAAGATGTTGGACGCAATCTGCAACATCCTCCAACGGAAGGGCATCAAATTTATGCGAATAGACGGCAACACCGGCTCAGAACAGCGCAAATACTTTGTAGACAAATTCCAGTTTGACGACAACTATTTAGTGGCGGTTTTGTCGATAACTGCGGCCAATGCCGGGTTAACTCTAACAGCGGCTCAACTAGTTTTATTCGCCGAACTGCACTGGAACCCTAGCGTAACTTAAAAAAAAAAAAAATTCTAGAATTGACGTCAATTGTTGTAGATTTTAAGCCAAGCTGAAAGCAGGGCGCACCGAATAGGCCAAGTGAATCCCGTTATCGTCCGCTACTTGTTGGCGCCTGGCACGGCAGACGACTCGATTTGGCCAATGTTGCAAGAAAAACAGAAAATTTTGGGAGAAGTCGGTTTGTCTAAAGAATCATTCGACAGTGCTGTCGTTACGAGGCAAAAACAGGAAAAAACCGAACGATTGACGGAAAATCTGGACTTCACCCAGCGAACCGTGGCCAATACTCTCGATATCACTTCGTTTTTTAAAGACTCTGACAGTTTTAATGCGAGCGAAACAAGTGTTTGTGACAATAGTGATTTCTTTGATGATGGTTTCGATGACCTGCTCGTCAACATCGAAGTGTAATTACAGTCAACTTTTATATCTACAATTGTGAAATTTAAATAATATTTTTTTACCACATTGGAGTTTTTACTAAAAATTTATAATACAACAGTCTTTGTACAGAAAAATAAAATAATTTAAACACAGCTACTAAATCGGGAGGGTATTCCCGACGGATTTGGTGAATATTTTCGAAAAAAACGAAATTCCCGTCGTTCCTCCGGGAATATTTGTGATCACAGTCCAAAGTAACGAGACTATTTGCAATACAGCAAAAAGTACGGTAAAGGGGGTACTTTGCAAGTGCAAAGCGCAATAAAGCGTTGCGAATAAAGTACCGCCGTAAGTAACAGTGAGAAGCAGCCTCTCTCTCGAAAACATGTGCTTTAAGTACGCTAAAGGTCCCCACAGAAAGAAGAAGCTAAAAATATTTCTTTAGGACCGGCCCAAAATCAAATAAAATACTGACCTCGATACGAAAAAGAGACTACCCAAAGTGAAGAGTAGCGCAAATTTCCGTGCTTTAAACAACAACACCGGAACGTACATTAACGAAATTGAAAAACAAAGAATTCCCATGAAAATGCACACGACGAAAAGCGTCATTCGCTGAAAACGGCTCTGAAATTGTTTTTGTTAGCGTTTAGGTTTCAGTTTGACGTAAATGTACCAAGCTAGGGCAGCATTCCTTCTTTGTTTCCTTAAACCAAGTACTGTCTTCGGGGGGTTCCTCGCGTTTGAACCAGTTTGTAATGTTGGGCTTTTGTAACGTCGGCATTTGCAGTTTGAACGATTTTTTCTGGTCGCTTTGGAGCAACAAGTACTCGTCCAAGTCCTTCTTCAGGTCGGCCATCGTCCAAATTGCATCAAACTTTGATCTTGGGGCGGAGAAAACTGTGACAATCAACTGAAATTTGAGGTTAGGATTGGTTAGGATAATCAGAGACGTCAAATGTCGGTATTGCAGGTCGCGAGTTGACACAACTAAAATCCTCAAATTCTCCAAATTCGCACAATATCCTTAAATTGGAAATAGAATTTTTCCCTAAAATACCTACTTTAATTCGCTATTATTTATTTTAATTTTGGCTAGTGCCTTCGCGAAGTAATCAAGAGCCCAGGTGCAAGTAAATTGGTGTTGTCCGCCAGAGGGCGCTAATTATCACCCATGCTAACAAGAAACGCTATTCTTTCTTTTCCGACAGAGGGCGCTAATTACCACCCATGCTAAGAAGGAACACTATTCTTTCTTTCGCTGTAGATAAAAAGAGGTCTCAAGTCCTTTTCAACCCCAGCCCCGCACAAAAACACTATTTCTTGAAAAAAAAAAAACGAAACCTTAAGAAACCAACGTGGTTAATGTATTCGTCTATTAAAAATTTTAAATTAATAAAATCTAAAATGGTTGGCCAACCCTAGTCCCAGGCGTTTTCTGTAAAAGTTTTAGCTTTTTCTTTTGATTTGAGACTGGCATTTTCTCCTTCCACATCCTCTGGAATCGGTTCGAATTTGCTTAAAATAACAAAAAATTAGCAAAATTCAAAACCGAGTTTCATTACTTACTGTCCAAAGATGTCGTGTTTCAGTCTCTTGCTACTCCTGGCGACCGGTTCGCACATTTTTCTCTTTCTACTACTAGGCGCCGGTGATGCAGGCCCCATTTTGATTCCACTCAACAACATCTGACGTTTCGAATACGTCATAATACTATAAGTGTCACTTTGTGATAACGTACTCAACGCAACTGCCGCCTGGTCTTTCTTAGCAAGACCAATGTAAGCTGAAGTATCGTCAATCCAAGCCACATAAACGTTCCCTACAAACTAAATTTTTACAAAATTCGTCAGGATCGTCTCAAATTACCGAACGGGCTGAACAATTCGATTATGTTGCCGAGTTTCCAGTCCTTGGGGAACCGCAAGTAGAACACGTGATCTCTTGAAGGGTTAACTAAAAAAATAAAATAAAAAAAAAGTGAGTTTGGTTGATTGGGCTCGAATGCTTACGGTCTTCGCCTCCCAAATGAATGTATTGGTTGTCCCGCAAAATCATCAGGTTGATTCTAGAAATTGACACTAAAATAATTTTTTGGAGAAAATTTCGAAATACCTGTTAATGTAGGGGGTGAGCAATTTCAAGTCTGTTGTGTCGCCAAGATATTTCCACATTGAAAGAAATGATAGGCCCGTGATGTACGCGTCGTATCCGGCTTCGTGTTCCTTTTCGTCATTCAGCGAGTATCCCTGCCCTCCAGCTTCGATTTCTGTGCAAAAAAAAATTGGTGAGAGGCACTTAGGCTTCAACCGGCACAACTTACCAACTTTGGGCATTTCAAATGGACTTTTGGACGTGGTTTCGACCAAATCTTTCAAAACCGTTGACGTTATCAAATCTTTAAAGGGTTCAGAACTGGCCATGTACTTAGTATCTACAACACTGACAATTATTTTAAGACATATCGCCGCCAGAATTAGTCTAAAGTTACTTTGAAAAAAGCGAATGGGCGCATTCCTTAAACTCTTCATAGTTTTCAGAAAGTGGCGTCAAAAACTTATCAATAGTATGAAGGAGATCCAGGCACATGTTGTGCCCCACAACTAACTTCCCCTATAAATTAGTCGGTTAATGAAGTGTTAAGTTTTGGCAGTCAATCACTACTAACAGCATCTACAATCAACCTGACAACTTTAGTGAATCCTACAAAGTTGTCGAGCAATTCGGCTTCGCCCTCAACTACTTTACTCTCCATCTCCTCGAGTTCTTGCTTGCTTCTGAATTTAGTAGCCACCATGACGCGATCTCTGTTCGCCAACTGTTTTGTTTGCAACACTATTTTGTTTTTGTACTTTTGAGCCGTCGTTTGGTAGATCAGCCGGCGAACGAAAGCGTTACATTTAGGCAATTGCACTTCTAACCCGTCGCTTTCTAGAAATTCGTCCAATTGTTTGCTGGAAAGAACCGTAATAGTTTTGGTTTACGCAAAAAAAAAAACTTACATAATTTCGTTGATAAAGGGTTGATTGTCGTCGGGAATGGGGATGGTTTCGGGGGAAGTTTGCTCCAAAGTGTGGCGATTTGCCCTCAGTTTCTGCTTCTTTTCCAAATTTTCCTTATAAACTGCCTCTTCAGCAATGTTTAGATAAGGAATGCCTTAAAAGAAACGTCAGTTGGGGCCTTGCGGAAGACAAAACAAACCTGATTTAAAGAGTTTATTAAAGTCGAAGCCTTGATTTATTAGAAAATTAATGCTGGAAGTCTGACAAAGAAAGCGCTGGTCTGGGATATTCCCCTCGATGGGTCTCCTAAATATGTAGAAATTGTACGTTTGCTGCTTGAACAAACCATCTTCGGGGTGATATCTAAAAGAATTACGTTATTTTGGGCAATTACAAGCAAAAATTGTACCGGAAAACGCTCAATCCGTATTGGAGGACTAAAAAGTCCTTACAATTTTTACGAACTTTTTCGTAACACTGCTTGGGGGTGTCGAAAGCGTTCACTTCGGAAACGAGGTTCAAGCCGGAAAACTCGCAGTCTATGGCCAAAAAAGTGCTGTTCTTGATCGCTTTCTCAATTTCCGGCAAAGTTTCCTTAAAATCTAGAGTTGTTTACATTAACATAACCCCACTTTCCTCACACTTCGTCAATCAAACAGCCACGTGTTAGTACTTACTCCCAATTGTCACTTCCATTGTTTAGAATGTGGAGAAAGGGGCGCAACTGGGGGCAGATTCAGGGGACGCGTGCCTAAATTTCGGGAAACAGGGAAGTTGGGAAAGAGAGTTCTGCAACCAACATTACATTTGGAAAGACGCCTGTGGCCTGTAACGAAATGAGGCTTCTGTTCTTTCTAGTTTTGTTCATTTCATCGACTAGAAGGGGTAATTTGTGATCTTGTTCAATATTCTGCACTATCGTTCTTTGGGCTCTGAGACAACAAATAAATTTTATTGATCTGATTGTTCAATTCAAGCATTACCTAAAAAACCAAGGAAATATAATGAAAACCGCAAAAATGTACGTCTGGCATAATTACTAAGAGAAGTAATGTCCTAATTGTTAATAATAATTATTAATTATAGCAAAACATAAATTTTAAAATTTTGACATTTGTCACATCATTGCCAAGCCAAAGAACCCAAAGTAACCAAAAATGGGTCAAAAGTTACCAAATTTAAAGTTAAAATCACCAGATCTGGTAAAATTTTATTGGAGTTGGCTACGCTGCATTAAAGTCATAAATGTTTACTGGCGCGTTTTTTAAAATTCAAAATTACTGATAAGAGTTATCACAGCCAATTACCGCGTTGTTGGGCTGTTCTTAATACTTTGACGACCGTGAATAAAAGACGCAGTTAACAATTCTTATTAAAATTTACTTTTATACAGTTTAAAATATAATATACAGAGTGCTATTTATAGACTATCTACACAATATAGGCACATATTATCGCAAATATACAGAGTGATACATGGAAATGCACACTATTTCACCTTATAAACAGAGAGGAATGGAAGGGTGGCGCGAGATCCCCAAAACGGCTGAAAAATCGACTATAAATGTGCTAGAATCTCCATTTCTGAAGGTATTTCGGTGATTTGCACGGAATTCTCTTCGAGATGGGAGCTGCCGCTGACCGTCACAATAACAGGACTCTGATCGCTAGTTTGCACTATAGTAACTAAGTTTCCGTCTTTGCTGCCTTCAAGATCGCTGGAGCTCCCTTTCAACAACATTCTTAACGCATTAATATCACTTTCTGGCTCCATTTTCAACGAATCTAAAGTTATGTTATCTAAAGCTAGGTCTTCTTCAGTACTGCCCAGAATGTTAACCACATTCACCACGGACCCGCCATTGTTCGATTCCGACAAACTGAGCGACTGTTCTCGGCTGTGTAATACTGAGCTGTTGTGGAGAGTTCCCGGCCTGTTCATGCTTGCCTGCGATCGGTACGACGGCGGACAACTATATTCGGATTGCGTGGCGTCCCTTCGATTCGAAAGAGGCGCCCTACAACATTCAAACAATATTCAAAAAATTCATTAAACAACAACAAAAATTACCTAAGTAAACTACCGGCGTGACTGCGATATGTGGGGGGCGGCGACACCGCGTTCTGGATGCCCGCCTGAATTTGGGGAGTGTTGCCTCTATCCAACAACAGGAGTCTCAAGCGATATTCCTGCATCGAGGCCTGGTAACTCGGGGGCGGCGGTCTGTACTGAAACTCGGGGTACATCATGGCCGCGTAGGGATGATGAGGTCGCCCGTACGAAGGCGGCAAACGAGGCACGAAACGTCTGGTGCACACGTCCACCGACTCGGTGGAGCCCAACCCCAGCATCGACCTGCAAGTGGAGGAGTCGTGGGACGTCAGCCGCCAGGCCACGCCGCTCACCGTCACCAGCACGATGCCCACACCTGCAACAAGAAAAGATTCAGTAAACCGAAATCACAACTCCGCGACAAATAAAACTATTGGGGTTTCTTTAGAATACGTTAGGTGGTGGTTGGGTTAACGAGAAATTTGTAATTCTTGGGAAAGACTGAGGCCGCACTTTTGACGTCTTCGGGGCGATGAGTGTTTTCTCCGGGATGATGGTCGCTGCGGGGGTCCACCGGGAGGCCCTTCGAGATTGCGGAGCTCTGCCACTACTGACCCAATTAAAGAACTCGACTCAGTGGCGCACGTTGAATTCCCTGCCGGGCATTTTATAAAACGGCCCGGACGTGTTTTGCATAATCGAACAAGCCGGCCATTTCCCGGTGTTTGAACAGGGAACCGCCGGTCACCCTCGCTGCATTAATTCCATATTAATGTTACGGTTATGTAACCGGGAGCGCGTCGATCTTTTTTTTTTAATGTTTCACGTTACGGTTACGTGATTGGCACCCCAAAACCCGTGCTTGTTCGTTATCCATTGTCCTCTCGCTCGCTGTACCGTTCTGCATGTCGTTACATGCAACGTATTCAATTAGGACAAAACCCGCAACAAGGAAGGCGCGACTTGAAGAGTTATTGAAGGCGACGAGGAGGAGCACCAGATGTCCGCCTCGCCGGCATAACGGTCCACTTGCTTATTGCTCGCCGGCACGTCTCTAGATCTAGAAAGACTTGTAGGTCTCTGTCTCACGACAAGTGCAACAGGAAAGTTTAGATGCAGACGTCTTCCGCGTGTCACAAATACGACAAACTCGCATCTGTCATCGGAATGGCATCGCCAGTTAAACAGCGAGGGTGGTTCCCCGAGGACGTTTACAAAATACAGAATGTTTTGACGTGTCGAAGTGGCGACGGAAACTGAACACCACCACCAGACTTCAGGAAGAGACCCGGAAACCCAAAACTACCTGAGAAGAAAATTTCCGTCAATAGTTAATGTCAATGCAATAAAAAGCGTAACGTCGTCACTAAAATTATTCAACTTGCACGACTGTTGTGTTGACATTAATTTTGGGGACGTCTGTACGTCCGTTAGAGAAGTTCTTTGGGCGAGGAGAACACTGATGGGTGACTTCATCAAGGAACTTCAATGCCGTTCACGTCTGACCCAATGAACCGACATTTCTTTAACAAAACGTATTGTTGGTGCGAAGAAACGGCGACGCATTGAACATAACTGAAACAACAAGTTCCCCGATGATGACCCGTTTTTTGCCATTGAAACAATAGAGACTCACGAAGGCAATTTCGCCGTTTTTCTTGTATAATTACGCGGTACACAAGAATTGAAACTTGGGCGCCTACTGCGCTCACCACAAAGACAAGTCGCTAAATCAGACTCACCGCCTGTGACTTCAAATAAAAAAAAATTTTAGTGGTCCCCATATACAGGGTGATTCACGTAGGCTGTGTAAATCGTTAGTACGAACAAACGATAATGGTTGTCTCTTCAATGCGGAAACTAATTCCAAAGGGTGCAGTAACTGTTGCTTGGGGCAGGAAGAAGTCAAGTTGTTCAAGTAAAGTTAACCCTATCAGTGATTTGTAAAGACCGGCACATGCATGCACTTCCTGCTCCTCCGACTGACTGAGTATTGTACATCCGGCATCAATAAAAATGATTGCGCTTCCTGGCGTGCTTTTAAAATGCGACTACATTCCGAGGATTAACCAGGTGTTTGGACTTGTAGAGTGCAATTAACCACACACTTGGTCTGCCCGCATAAAGCGTGAAATTCCTTATCTTCACGTTCAACCCTAAACCGGCAATTAAGCGGATTTCAGCGCTCCTCGCCGGTATCAAATCGACTAACGTTTGCTTTGGATTTAGTCAGCATTTAGGGTATGTTAAGTTTGGCAAATCGCAAATATGCAACCAACATTACATGCACCCTTGCTGAAATCACGTCCACTTACTCTATAGCGCCACAGATAAGAATTGAACCTGATGTCTGATCCCCAACGCTGTTACAGCTTCATAATAATTATATTTATGACGTGGTCGAAGTTCCTGTGCAGCTTTGGCCAAGTGCGACTTTTTCAATTGAAACATTGAACACCTCATTAGGCGTAAAAAGCTGCCGGTAATTGCTCGTTGAGGCGCGAAAAGACCTCCGAATTGCGCCATCGCCTCCAACAAGAGTTGTTTTCGATTGCGGTTTCGTCCATGCTCGACTTCCAGTTCCTGGACCGACGACGACGGCTTCGATTTGAAAACTTTTGCGATCCATCGGTTTATCTGGGTTAATTGTGGTCGGCGGTGTTCCATCAGTTCTGGTCGAGCGACTTCATCTGAGCGAAATGCATCACCCCTGCCTGTAGTCGCTCTAATATTTAATCAAAACAACAATGAGGCGAAGCTCCGGGAATAAACAGGACGTTGTGTAGTGGCTGGCTTGCAACACTAGGCTTCCGAGGTGGTGTACGAGAGCGAGCCATTGGTTCGGAGCCGCAGGGGGGCTAGACTTAATTATCACGTTATTAAGCCGCAGATTATTCTCGTAGCCATGGTGACAGATGCGAATTTAGCTTGAAAGCTTATCAGGGGAATTATTGTGATACGACGGCAACGGCCAGACAGACGCACAGATTAACTTTAACTGAGGTGACAAAGTAACGAGCAAAATAGGACGGCGGCTGATGCAACTATGCAAATTGAACGAAGCGCCACTGGACAACAATCAAATTAGCAAAAGCTTCATTCACTTAACTTATTTTATCGTTATCTTCTCTTTTTTACTACTTACTACATGTTTTTCTTTTCTTTGAAAACTACTGTTGTTTACCTTCTTGATGGGATGATAACTTTTAGAATTTTTGCGACTTGAATGATTGATTTTTGCAACTTTAAACAATTACGAGGATTGGGGATGGGAAAGCCGCTGAAGCCGACAACCCGTCAAAACTTTCCACCCCTCAACCGAAATTTTTAACTCGAATTACCAACAGCGAAAGAATTGTTGTGACAACATAATTTTCACGGTTGCTAAACCCAATTTTACGTCGAAAGTCCCCCATCCAAACGGGCACAAACGGCCAGGCCAATAGTTAAGGTTAGCAACGATTTTTCCGAATTTTCCCCAATTAAGTGACGTATTGTTGGTTGCCGACCAGCCAGGGGCAATTAAGAAACTTTTTCTTTCCCAGTCCTTCTGGCGGCCTAATGATCCAGAACACCGGAAGGGGGTAATCAGCCGCGTGTATTCAACAATCTGTGCATGCAAGTGGAGACCCTTCAGCTCCAGTGTTGCGAAACTAGGTTACTCGGCTCCTTAGACCGCACGGTTTCGCTGGATGGAAGGAACGTTGGTGCGCTTTCAGGACGGTTGGGGATTATCGAAAAAATTGCCACGTAATTCCCCGGAGTGACTTTTTTCGCCGTTCCAATTAAGCAAAGTGCCTACCTATCATCAGGAGCGACACGGTGAGATGGTCCCGTCCCGCTGGTCTCATGGCACCGAGTGCGGTCCCCACCAGGACGCAGCACACCGCCACCAAAGCGATGACGGCGATGAACCACCTCAACGATCCCGGTTTCCACGTCAACAGACCGCAACAACCCTTCGGGGGCTCCTCCGAGAACCGGCCTCTGGAACAAACAAAAAAAATTTATATAGAGGGCGAGAGTCAACGTAAACATGGGTACGATTAATTCAGGTACGGCCGACCCTTCAAATTTCATTACGACATAATGAAAGCGTCGTAAACTCGCCGGTAATTCGGGAAGAGGACGCTGATGCTAAATTATTAATTAACTCGGCGCTTGCCGGCTACGAGAAGAGAGGAGCTTAAAGGGGGCGCCGGTGAGGCCGCGAGTCCTCCACCGACAATTATCTCTTAATTACCGTTATTAACGACATTGTAAATTCGCCGTAATCAAATCGGCGGCGATTAGTTCGCCGTAACGCGTCCTCCCAACCAAACAACCCCCAGTCCCGAGTGCAGCCCTCAAGAGGCCGCCCGATTTCCATCCGCCAGAAAAATAATTCTAAAGCTTCTAACCAAAACGGCACAGCAAGAAGTAAAATTGTAGATCTCTGTAATTAATCTCTGAAAATTTATTTTAAAAAGTGGTGGATGCGCCGGGAGAGTTCTTTGAAGTGGCCCACGAGCCGCCACTGCCCCCCATTAACCGGTTGTGCGGCGTACAAGAAAGATAAAGAAACCCCTCACGTCTTTGTGTCAAAACAGCTCGAAAGGGATGATTACGTTTTGACACGCGATATTACATAGAGATATCAAATAACCGGGGAGAGCCTTCGCAACTCCAAACTTGGACTCTATAAAATCCATATTGTATCCAACACGTGTATTTACTCCACAAACGTGACCGCACCGCACAATAGCAACTCCTAATTAAAATGGCTGATGCGCAACACGTAATTAACTGCTCGCCTCGTTATTATTGGTTAAACAACAACGATTTAGAAACATATGTTGGGACATCATCATGAGGGTCGACGCCGAAGAATTCCGATTGAATAATTTTTAAACTTGTCCGTCTCTAAATTAGAACCTATTGTTGTGGAACGTCGGCAATTTATGGCGTCCCAACATTGCCTTATTATACCTGTTCTTATGCATATAATTACAGGTACGGCACCACATGTGCGCGAGGCCGGAGCGCGGCCTTGACCCTTCACGCGGCCGCCGCCCCAAAAGCCCCCAGAAGTCAGTTTTGGAGCCGGCGAAGTTTGGCGATAATGACAACAATGGTTTCTTAACGCACCGGAAATGCGGTGAACTTTTCACGATAATTGCGCTGGTCATTGCCAATATTATCGTTTGTGTGGAAAGGCCCATTTTCAGTTAAAAAACCGTTTTCACGTCCCTCCTGTGGCGTCATAAATATTTTTAAGCGTTTTGTGTTACCCGTCCCTTGAGCAGCATTATGAAGCGCCACTCCAAGTCGTTGGACGTTTCAACTTTATCGAGGACTTGCGGGGTGAAAGTTGAAAATTTCAGGGTTAGTTGGGGCGTCCAGTTGCAAATTTTTAGGAAGCTGCCTCATCGACACAATTTTTGTCAAATGGTAGAGAGTCGGGTCAAAAATTCATAAAAA